>JAREIK010000088.1:11459570-12099189 GCA_029783825.1 Sapria himalayana
ATAAATTAATATTTAAAAATAAATATATAGATATTTGCCCCTACTATAAATTATAAGAATTAAACAATTGAGAAATATTTTTACTATTAGATTTTAATATTTAGTCTTTATTAAAATAATAAATATACCTTTTTTTAATTATCTTCTCACTTTAAGTAATTTTTAGAATTTTAAAGATAATAAATGATATCAAATAATATGATATTTTATACCTTTAAAATTATTTCATATCAACTTCATACAAATTAATATTAATTATTAAAAATTTATAACCATAAAATATATATATTTATATATTTATTAACATAAAGAGTATTTTATAACTCTTAGGGGAGTGGCTATAAGACAAATAATCTTTTCATGTATGTCTTATTACATGAAATTTGTAAATTTTGTAGCTATTTGATTTTTTTTGTCATAAGGCTAAACTTTATTTTTTGAAATTATTTATATATTTATTATTTAATTAATTTTATTAAAAAAATTATAAGGTGTTTTTTTTTTCATGTGTACCTTGCTACACACACATGAATTTTATCGAAATTATTTTGATAATAAAAAAATGAGTCTTTTTGTATTTTATATTTTTATTGTTTATTTAATGTTTTTATAATGAAAAACATTTTGGTAATTTTAGTAATTTTGGTAATTTTAGTTACATGTTGTCGAGACTCGAGAGACAACTCTAACAGCACCTAAGTCCTCCACAGTCCACCTGTATCTCTCGACACCGACGTATCAAAACCTAATCGAAGAGTAAATGATAATTTCTTATTAATTTGAGGTATGTTTTCTATTCTAAGTCTTCATCGATTAACTTAATACATGAGTGTGTGTTTTGATTCTGTTATTTTTTATTTTGAAATTCTTCTTCATTAATCACCATGGTATGCTTGGATTGCTTACATAAACTAATTCATATACATACTTCATGCATGTGTGATATAATGGATTCTCATTGTGTGGATGTTGATGGTGCACAGTAGGCATGCCAACTTGATTTCCATGTTTTTTTCCACTCGAAAGTCTTGTGATTTTCGATGTTAATCACAAAATGGGTGTTGGTGTTTGTGGTGAGCATTGTGTATATAACAACATATTTAATATTTAAATAATAAACTATGTAAATATGATGATCCCACGGTAATAACATATAAATATATAAGGGTATTTTACTATATCTATAACTATAAAAATAATATACATAAACATAACTATATATAAATATAACAACATATATTTAATATACATATATACATATACATATATATATATATATAACTATATATTTATATATATACATATATACATATATACATATAAATACATTTATATATAGTTATATATATATATATAAAACTATATATAAATGTATTTAACAATATGTATATCAACATATTACTATATATAAATGTATTTATCTACATCAATACCTACACATAGCCTTATGTCTAAATATATATAATTACATGAAAAACTATATATACCTACATCTACAACATGTATAACTACATGCTTCAGAATCTTAATATCCATTCATATCATTCATCTCATTCATACATTTTTTTTGGATATTGTATAAATCTTTATCATTTTCCCATATATTTTAGGAACTTAAATTTAATTTTTTCAACCTTAAATGTTTATTGTATTTTTATATGTTTGTAAAAATCATAATGATTTAATATGTTTAGGGGTTGTATTTTTGTTTCCCTTAATATCATTTAACAAAAATTGATTTCTAATAAAATGTTCACTTGTTAAAATTCATGGTAGTAAATGTAAAAACAAATAACAATATGTTTGTGTAATTAATAATATAAAAAATTTTTAAAATATATATGTGATGTAGTTTCAATTTACAAAGATAAAACTTTAAAGATAAAATTTATTTACAAAATAAAATTTGTACCTTATAATATGCAATATGTTATATTTATTATAAATAAACAATGTTTGAAATGTATCTATTAATTACAAAAAAAACATTGTCATGGATTCAATTTGAAAAGAAAATTTAAATATAATTATTTAAAAAAACAAATTCATATATTTATATGGTCGATTATATATTTTGAATAAAAAAATAATAATAATTACTTGTAGAAATTTTACTCATATATTTATATGGTAATCTATTTTGTTTGACCATATTAAAGAAATAATTGATTTTTACAAAACATTAAAGACATGTATTTATATGCACTATATTATATTTGTTTGAATATTAAAGTTTCTAAAAATTCATTAATAACAATAAATAATATGTAGAAACTTATCATAGACTTTAATATTTTAATAAAAAAATTATATAGAAAAACAAAAACAATATTATCTATTTATGAACTATATTTTCATTTTTAACATTATTGTAATAACAAAATAATTTACAAATATGTCAACTTCATTTATTTATATGAGTATAATTATAGTTATTTTAATATAAATATTCAAAAAAAAACAACTATTTGAATAAAATAGAAGCTCATATATTTAATTCATAATTTTATTTTACGCATTAATATGCTTCACACACACACATGCACACACTCAAATATATGTTGTAAATATACAGAATTTACAATATTTTATAAATTGTGTACAATATATAATATTTTATTTTAATTAAATTTTATATCTCAAAAAATTTTAAATACATTTACCCACACACACACACACATATATAAAATAGTTTCATGTGTAACTTTAAAAATACATTACGTATATAGGTATATGTGAGTGTTTGTGTGGGTGTATAGTAGTATATGCATGCATACAAGTATTTAGGTATATGTGAGTGTTTGAGTGGGTGTACAGTAGTATATGCATTCATACAAGTATATACACACTACTTTGAAAATGTAGATACATGTGTGAATATATACAAAAGTACAAAAATATGTATGCTGATATATAATGTATAGTAATGTATATGGATGTATAAATGTGTGTGTAGGGCAGTGTATATGTACATATATATTTATGCATATATATGTAAATATCAACAGTAATTTTGAGAAGAAAAATGCTTGAGCATATAAACATTAACTTGTTTCACAAATTCGTGAGAGCATGAGCAAAAAGTGACATTATTGCAAGATACTACTAATCTCTCATCTATAACACTTTGCCTCAAATTTTGATCAAAGTACTACTTGCAATGATAAGGTTCATTCAATACTACATACCATAGAGTTACATCTTTATTCAATACTATAATTTGTTCAAATAAAAAAATCTATTTAATATCTTCTTCAACAACTCTTCTATCTTCTTTTTATAGTCTTGATAAGCTAATTTCAATTTTGATTATATGTACATTTCTTATCTAATATCTCTAGTTCAAACTATTGTAATAATAAAATCCATCAAATCAATCTAGGCCTAACATCTTTCTTTTCTATGAGATATTTGATGATAGAATATTTAGTATATATTATGACTTTGGTTCCTATTAAATATGATATTAACTCGCCAAAAGAAAAGATTTTTAATACAAGTTCTTTCTCTATAGTGGTTTATTTCAATTGGACATTTGAGAGTGTGTTGTTATCATAGTATATGATAACTATTTATAAATATTTGTATAACTATATAAAACTTTGCATAATTATATTTAACTATATTTGTAACAGAGTAACTATGTAAACTATTTTGTATAACTATATTAATAACTATATATAACTATTTTTTTAACTATATAATATTTTATAACTATATGAGTAATTCTATATAACTATATTTTTAACAAAATGTATCATATGTATAATAATATACAACTATATATAATTATATTTTACTATATGTATAACTATAAAAATGTTATATATAACTATATCTTCAACTACATACATATTTATAACTATATGTATATAACTATATATAAATATTTGTATAACTATGTAATACTATATATAATTAAATATAATTATATTTGTATCTTTGTATACATATATGTAATCATATAATTAAATCTATATATTTATTTATAACTTTGTATATATTTATGTATAACTACTTATAACTAGTATGAATATATCTATATATAATTATATGTTTAACAATAAATAACTCTATTTTTAATTATATATACTATAGGTATAAAAACATATAGATGTTGACCTCCCTCTCTGGTGACTATCTCTTGAGGTTTATTGATTTTGTTTCTTTCTCTCATCGGATCTTTTTATTGTTATACGACAAAGAGATTGAGATTTAGTGGAAGAATTGGGGTTTACGTTCACAAAGCTATTCAATAGGTTGTTTTGCCAACAAGGAGATGAGGAATTTGATGCTAGGTCTTGATGCTAGTGGTAAGACAACCATTCTGTATAAGTTGAAGCTTAGTGAAATTGTCACCAAAATTCCTACTATTGTCTTCAATGTAGAGACTGTTGAATACACAAACATCAATTTCAATATGTGGGATGTTGGGGGTTAAGATAAGATTTACCCTTTCTGGAGAGATTACTTCCTCCCAAGGTCTCATATTTGTGGTAGACAGCAATGACAAAGATCGAGTTGTTGAAGCTAGAGATGAGTTTCATAGGATGCTAAATGAGAAAATGCTTCAAGATGCAGTTTTGCTGGTGTTTGCCAATAAGCAAGATCTTCTCAATGAGATGAATGCAGTTGAAATTATTGATAAGCTATGACTTCGCTATATTCGCCAACACCATTGGTACATTCAGAGCACATGTGCTACCTCTGGCGAGGATCTCTACGAGGGTCTTGATTCGCTTTCCAATTACATTGCAAGCAAGTTATAAATAATTTTAGTAAGAAGAGACAAACTTTGTTAACATATCTGGATGTGGATCTAATCTTTGCCTATTTAGCTTTAGTTTTGTTTTGTTATGTGGATGACATCATCTATTTCTAGGGGGATTCAATTTGAATTTATATTTATATATTGCACGCCTGAAATACAAGACCGCATTTACTTTGTTCTGATCTGTTGTAAGTAGAACAAGTTTGTTTTCTGTTCTGTGTCTTTTTGCCATTGGATCCCAAAGGTATAAGAACATATAAATATAAATAATTGTTTTTGATTATATGTATAACTATAAAATAGTATACATAACTATATTTAAAAATATAATTAACAACATATATTTTAAATACATTTTTATATATTAGTATATAAAAATGTAGTTTACCATATATATACCTATAGATAACTATATGTATACATATATAAAATTATATAAAAATATATATATGCCTACATGTATAAATATAAGTATAACTATATGTGTAACTGTATGTATAACCACATGTAACTATATTTATAATTACATGTATAATAACATACAACATTATGTTTAATAATATGTGTATAACTATATATAAATATTTGTATAACTATATATAAATTTTTGTATAACTATATAACACTCTATATAATTAAATATAACTATATTTGTAACTATGTATACATATATGTAAATCTATATATTTATTTATAACTTTATATATTTATGTTTAACTATTTGTATGAATATATCTATATATAACTATATGTTTAAGTATATAAAAATATTTATAGCTATATATACTATATGTATAATAACATATAACTATAAATAATTGTATCTTATTATATGTATAACTATAAAAGTTTTATACATAACTATATTTAAATATATAATTTACAACTTATATTTAATATACATTTGTATATATTAGTATATAAAAATGTATTTTACTATATCTATACCTATGCATAACTATATGTATAAATATATAAAATTATATGAAAAAATAAATATACATACAGGTATAAATATAAGTATAACTATATGTGTAACTATATGTATAACCACATGTAACTATATTTATAATTACATGTATAACAACATACAACATTATGTTTAACTATATGTGTATAATTATATATAAATATTTGTATAACAATATAATACTCTATATAATTAAATATAACTATATTTGTAACTATGTATACATATATGTAAATCTATATATTTTTTTATAACTTTGTATACATTTATGTATAACTACTTATAATTACTTGGAGCTATGGGTCAATGCAAAAATAGCTTCAAAAATCAAGTATGATTTGGATGATAGCTATCGTGTGTTACTTTCTATTTCCTTATAAAACTAATGAATGCTGATAAAATATTCATAAAATTTGAAACTTGTAATCATATCACAATTTTCCTATAATAATGAGAGTAATATAAGCTGCAATTTGTTTAACAATTTACACCCCTAGTTCATTGGGCACACTCAGGGAAAGCTACATGAGTTGGTAATGAAATTATACAAATCTCATGAGTTTGCTGCTGCTTAAAATGAGGTATTGGAGCTATGGATCAATGCAAACCAGCTTCAAAAATTAGCTATGATTTGGATGATAGCCATCACTTACCGCTTTCTTTTTCCTTATTAAACTAATGAATGCTGAAAAAATGTTAATAAAATTAGAAACTTGTCATCATATTAGGTTCGCTATTATGTTTCTTTCATGGCTGAATTATGAACTTCTATATACTATTATGCATTTCTATTTAATACTGCTTATCATCTAGTTTGTGCTTTGCTTATTCACTTGATATCTACATGAAAACATCCATTGAGTAGCCAAGTGATTTTACACGTGGAACTTGATTGAGTATATATGTGTACATGTACACGGTAGTGTATATGTACATACATTATATGTACATATACATATATATTGGTATATATGTATAAGTATTTTACAGTATATATGTGCATACTTGTACATATACATTGTAGTGTAGATGTATATACATGTACATATATATTGTAGTGTATATGTATACACGTACATATGTGCATATGTACTACAGTGTATATGTACATTTACTAAGTATATATGTATATAAATGCTTGTACATATATACCAGTATATATGTACATATACATATATACCAATGTATATATATTAATGTATATATATATTTATGTACATATACATATGTACTACAGTGTATATGTATACTGCTATAGATGTATATGCACATGCATATTATAGTATTATATATTTATGATATTAAGGTTTGCAAAATCATGAGATAGAGTTTTATGTGAAGTAGAATTTAGCATGGTTTGCATTAAATTAAAATTTTGCAAAGTTTGTAGTAATCTAAAACTCTTCATCTATTATATCTGCTACTAAAATATATGTGTATACCTATATATAAATATTTGTATAACTATATAAAACTATATATAATTAAATATAACTATATTTGTAATTATGTATACATATATGTATACATATATGTAAATCTATATATTTGTTTATAACTTTGTATATATTTATGTACAACTACATGTAACTACTTGTATGAAAATATCTATATATAACTATATGTTTAGTTATATATAACTATTTTTAACTATATATACTATATGTATAATAACATATAACTATAAATAATTGTTCTTACTATATGTATAACTATAAAAACTTTTTACATTTAGATTAAGGATTAATCAGCTATAAGAATAAAATAGTAAAATTTATGATTAATTAAAATATTTATTTAAATATTAAAAAGATAATTAATTTTGTTTTAATGAAATTATGAATATGAAATATCTGAAGATGATAACTTTTTAATTCAAATAAGTTAGAGGTAAGTGATAGGTTGGTCTGCCGAATATGAGTCTTTAAAACTTGTTATAATATTAGGACATCAATTATTATTTTATTTTTTTAAAGGATATGAAGAATCTAGATGCATTGAGTTAGTAAAAATTATATAAAATTTATTTCATGATATCTAAAATGTCTCGTGATTTTCTGATCTTTACTATGTTTAGTGTATATTAAAGTTTATCGTATTTATGATTGTGAATATTATTTTAGATAAGAAAATCAAATTACAATCAATATTATTAAAAATTTGTTATGATAGAAAGATTAAGATAATTGATAGATGAGTCTTTAGGTTCAAATTTCTACATTACAACAAAATACATATGATGATGTGTATGATAAAATTTAAAGTTGTACAGATCACAACAGTTAGATTGAATATGATTTTATAATTTTTATCATTTTATGACTTAATGATTTTGTAATATTTTTTATGTTTTAATTTTATTTTGAAAGATTATGTTACCATATTTTATTTTATAAGTATTAATTATAATTTTAAATTAAAGAATTTTTTTAAAGTTATTTAATTTTTTAATTCATAATTTTTAATTTTTTAGATACTAGGTATGTATGAATATATTTTGTATTTAGATTATGTATACATTTATCTACACAATAATTTCTATCTATATACAATGTGTATATGTATATGTTCAATATGTGTGTGTATATACACATGTATGTACATTCTATATCCATTATGTATGTATTTTGTATATTGTAATACACAATAATTATATTATGTGTATATATAGATACAAATAAAAATCAACACATCTATGTTATGGATAATATATTGATATAATGATGCCATGATGCTCAACACTTGCTACCTGCACACACTGTCTAGGAGACATGGCCCACATTAGTCCAGGGTCCCAGGCATGGGCCCTTGTGAGGTGGACCAGGTGCCATGGCCGGGCCCTGACGAGGGCATGCCTGGCTCTCCTAATTCAGACCCAGGCTATTTTGGGTTGGGCACATGCCGGGCCAGGCAATAACCATTCTCATCACAATTGTTGGCAAAGGTTTTCATGAGATCTATCTGGAGTATCTTAATTTCTTTTTTCTTTTAAGTTTGAGGTGATGAATATATATAATATTCATTATATTTATTGCACTATTTTTATTTATGTATTTTTTATTTAACTTGTATCTAGTCTAGGTAGTGTAGTGCTTATATTGATGGCATACTCCAGATACTTTTACTTATGATCTTTAAAAAAACATCAGGTGTCTTGGGGCAGTCTCCAACATGTTAGCTGAAATGATGGTGGTGGTGGCAGCATTATCACTTTTATTTCTCCCGCTTTGATATCATGATCAATAATATAAATACATGTGTTTAGGTGCCTCATTGGTAATGCAACCAAACCTATAAAAGAGACCAAGTACAATGACACACAGAAGAAGAAATACATGATAAAAATTTATCTTCGAGAGCATGTTATATTTAAAAGATATAAAGCATGTTGTGATTGAATTAGCATCAAGGTCATTGGAGATTATATTATTTTGTTTTGGCACTTGTTGTTTTTTTGTTTTGTTTTGGAAGATAAAAAATCTGTTTATCTGGGCATGTACTATTCTGATTTTCACCGAGCAACTTTTTTATTTTCTATTTGTCAATTAGTTTTCGTAAAGTCTGAAGTCTGTGCAATTTGTTAATGATACTATGTTTCTACTTACCATGCAGAGTTGGATGTTCTGGCAGTGCAATACTAGGCCTCATGTGCTAGCTCTTGTGGTGTGCTGATCTTTATTTTCAGAGTCATGTGGCGCATGACATGCACTGTATATGTACATATACTGAGTATATAAGTATGAATATAATTGGTATATACATACATATATACTGAGTATAAGCCTAGGTATATACCGAGTATGTACATAAGTGGGTGCATATATTTATTTGTAGACATTGTCGTACATACACACCCATTCACACACACACACACACACACAAAAGTTTGAAAATATAATTGCTTAGGCTGGTCTGGTCATCATCGTGCATTGCTTACTGATGCAAGTCATAAAATTCATGGATATTAGACCTTTCCCAAAGTAGTGGCATGAAGCTATTTTTTATCCAAGCTAGCCAAGCAGACAGAGGTTGGTCTTAAATCTCATAGTAATTGTGTAGATATGCAATTATTACATGGTACAAAGCGTATGTATGAGGAAATAAGTTATCTTGCTGTAGGTTCTGCTATGATTGGTTATAATTGTACAAGGTCTTAAAATGATGATGATGATGCTCGTGTAGTGTCGTATAATTTTATTATATCTTATAAAATAGTATTCAATCGGAAAGAAAAATATATCATTACCTAATTTTTACAGGCCGTGAGTACCAAGAGGAATATCAGGTCATGTTTAGGGAAAAGTAATTTGCCACCTTGTCAAAAACTAGCTCAATTTCAAAATGAGTGGTTGGCAGGGAAGTTCATTAGTTGAGCATCATTGCTCCCCCCCACTTTTATTATCAGCGGCAGTAGTAGCAGCGGCAATAATGGCAGCAGCAGCAATGGCAGCAACAGCATCGGCGGCAGCACCAGCAGTGGTAGTAGCAACAATGTCGGCAGTGGCAACGACGAGGGCATCAGCAGTAGCATCGGCGACAACAGTGGCAATGGCAGCATCATCAAGAGTAGCAATATCAATAGTGGTGGGGGCAACAGCAGTAGCAAATGCTGTATATACGTACGTATATATGCACATATATTACTATAGTATTTGTAAATATAATACTACAGTATTATATGTACATATATACAGAGTATATATGTACTCAGTTTTTATTTACATATAATACTGTAGTAATATATGTACATATACATTGTAGTATATATGTACATATATAATATAGTATTATATATTTATCAAAATATAACTTTTTTTATTTGTTTTTTTTGATTTTATTCACTAGTTTAAATTTCGTACAGATATGATACTTCATTGTTATCCATACAAAGTTTTTATAAGTGAGATTTTTTATTAGATATGATGCACCGTGACTCGGACAGCTTTATCACAGTAGAAAGATGACGAAGAAGCTGAGGAAGAAAAAAACAACGTCAATGCACAGATAGATTATACTTTATGCACTGTCGGTAGATATATTGATGAATAAGATGTAATAAAATTTGTTATGTTTTTGTAGTAACTATAGACAAGGGTTGCTTAGATTGCAGTTATTCAAAATTAATATTCAACTAATTTTTTAATAATTTTGTGTTGCACATTAGCATGGTGGAGTGCTCCAATTTTCTATGTGCAAGTTTCTTATTGATTTGTTCAGGGTTACTGCTACAGACGATCAGTCTCTATTTCATCTGCCAGTTCTTCTGTTATCTTGTCAGATCAATCCCCTTATAAGCTTATAAGGGCAGAGCGACCTCCTTATAAACTTTGGGACCGGAAAAGAGTTCTGGTTGAACAGAGGCAAGAAGCAAACTTTGATGCCCCAAGCCTGGCTAGTGGCTCGTCTTCAAAGTTTTTCTCTAAAAGTTTTCAAATATATTTTCCAAAATTTAAATTATCTTCATATTTCTTATTTATGTTGATAGTGAAGTTTTGTGCCATCTTTGTGAAGTATAAATGGGATAATACTAATTTGTTGTAGTTTTATGTCATCCGAGGCTATGTGATTATATATATGTACATATAATACTGCAGTTTATACATACATATATATTATAGTTTATAGTGTGTATATATTGTGTATATATGTATGTATATATCGAGTATATATGTACGTATATACTCGCTATATACATACCTATATACCGAGTACATATATACTATAGTATTTTATGTGCATATATACTCAGTATACACATACATATATACTCAGTATATATATTCATATATACTTGGTATATATGTACATATATGTTAGGTATATACATACATATATACTCTGTATATACATACATATATACTTGGTATATACGTACTATAAACACTGTAAATGCATTTATATACACAATATATACGCACATATATACTCAGTATATATGCACATATATACTATAGTATATAAATATGTATATACTAAGAATATATGCACATATATACTACAATATATATGTGTGTATATACTGAGTATATACATACATATATACTACAGTATATATGTATGTATGACTGCAGTATATGTACATATATGTTAGAGTAATATATGTACATATAATACTACAGTATTATATGTACATATATACTCAGTATATACATAAATTTATATATATTATATACGAAATATAAGCTCAGTATATATGTGCATATAAACTTAGCATATACGTGCATATATACTAGGTATATACGTACATATATACTAGGTATATACATACGTATATACTCGATATATACGTACTATATACTTGAAATATACGTATTATATACTCACTATATATGTACTATATACTCAGTATATACGCAATATATATTTTGTATACATGTACTATGTACTCTGTATATATGTAAATATATAATCAGTATACACATACTTATATACTTGGTATATACGTACATATAATGTAGTATATGTATATATACTACTGTAGTATATGTACATATAATACTATAGTATTAAATGTACGTATATACCGAGTATATATGTATCAGTATATATGTACATATAATATAATAGTATATTTGTAGATATACTGTAGTAATATATGTAACAAGTGAAATGCTAGTATATATGTACATATACATTGCAGTATATTTGTACTTATATACTATTGTATTATATAATTATCAAAACATAATTTTATTTATTTATTTATTTTGATTTTTTTTGGATGGTTAAATTTGTTACAGATATAGTACCGCATTGTTCACCATACGAAGCTTGTATAAGTGAAATGATTTTTCACTAGACATGACGAACCATGACACGGACAACTTTATCACAACAGGAAGATGGTGATTGGTGGATTAAAGAGAAAGAAAGCAACGTCAATACATGGATAAATTATATTTTAGTCATTGTTGGTAGATATATTGATGAATAAAATGAAATACAATTTTATTATATTTTTGATTGAATTATGTAAATTATTGTGTCAGAATAATTAATTAAATGATTTTATTTGTGTTCATTATAAATTATTGTTTATAGTTTCACTTTTAAATCAACTTAATATAAAAATATTAAATTATTTAAATAAATATTTTGAAAAATAAAAAATTTTCTGAAAATAGTTTCGGAATGAAAATAGCTAGGAAATTTACACTTTCTAATGTAGATAGAGAATTTTCCCTTGATAAATTAGTTAAGGAATTTTACCTTTTATTTTGCTAGGGAAATTTATATTTTAGCTAGGGATATTTCCGTCGCTAAAGTGCTCATTTAGCTAGGGAATTGTCCCTAGCTATATGAGATTTTCTTGTAGTGATCTCTATCTATCTATTTATCCATCAATCTGTCTATTCTATCTATCTATCTATCCATTAATCTGTCTATTCTATCTATCTATCTATCAATCTATCAATCTATCTATTTTATCTATCTATATATCAATTTTATCAAACTATCTATCTATCTATTTTATCTATTTATTTTATCTATCTATCTATCTATCTATTCTATCAATCTTTCTACTTATTCTATCTATCTATCTATCTATCTATTCTATCTATCTTCTCTATCTACCTATCTATCTATCTATTCTATCTATTCTATCTATTTATTATATCTACCTTTTCTATTTATTCTATCTATTCTATCTATCTATATATCTATATATTCTATCTATCGATCGATCTATCTATCTATTCTATCTATCTATCTATTCTATCTATATATCTATCTATCTATCTATTCTATCTATCTATTCTATATATCTATTTATTCTATCTATATATCTATCGATTCTATCTATTCTATCAATCTATCTAACTATCTATTCTTTCTATTTTATATCTATCTATTCTAACTATCTATTTTATCTTTCTATCTATTCAATCAATCTATCTATCTATTTTATATATCTATCTATCTACTATCTACCTATATTTCTATCTATCTTTCTATCTATCTGTCTATCTATCTATCTGTGTTTATCTATCTATCTATCTATCTCTGTGTCTATCTGTCTATCTGTCTATCTATCTTATATATCCATCTATCTATTTATTCTATCTATCTATCTATTCTATCTATCTATTTATCAATCTATTCTATCTATCTATCTATTATGTCTATTCTATATAATCTATCTATCTATTCTATCTATTAAATCTATATTTCTAACTATTTATTCCATCTACCTACCTATCTAACTCTCTAACTAACTATCTATCTAACTAATCTATTTATCAATTCTATCTATATATCTATTCTATCTATTCTATTCTATCTATCTATCTATCTATCTATTCTATCTATCTATCCATATATCTATCTATTTTCTATATATCTATCTAATCTATTTATTTATCTATTTATTCTATTTTCTATCTATCAATATATCTATTCAATCTATATATCAATCTAATCTATCTATTCTATCTATCTATCTATTCTATCTATATATCTATCTTTTTATCTATCAATTTATCTATCTATCTATTCTAACTATCAATCTAACTATCTATTTTATCTATCTATCTATCTATCTATCTATTATATCTATCTATCTCATTATTTATTCTAAATAATCTATCTATCAATCTATTCTATCTTTCTATCTTTCTATATATCTATCTATCTATTCTATATATCTATATATCTATCTATTATATCAATCAATTAATCCATCTATCTATTCTATATATCCATTCAATCTATCTATCTATCTATTTTATCTAACTAACTAACTAACTATCTATTCTATTAATCTATTTATCTATTCTATCTATCTATATATTCTATTTATCTATATATCTATCTATTTTATCTAACTAGTTTATCTATCTATTCTATCTATCTATTCTAAGAATATATGTATCTATATATATATATATATCTATCTACATATCTATTATATATATTCTATCTATTATATATATCTATCTATCTATTCTATTTATCTATCTATTTATCTATATATATATATATATATCTATTATCTCTTCTATATGTCTATCTTTCTATTTATCTATTCTATCTATTTATTCTATAAATATATCTATCTATTCTATCTATTCCATCTATCTATCGATCTATCTATCTATCTATCTATTCTATCTATTTATCTATCTATCTATCTATCTATCTATTCTTTCTATCTATCTATCTATTCTATCTATTTATTCTATCTATCTATCTATTATCTGTCTATCTTTTAATCTATCTATCTATCTATTTTATCTATATATTCTATCTATCTATTTATACATCTAATCTTTCTATTTTATATATCTATCTATATATCTATCTATTTATTCTATCTATCTTTATTTCTTTCTATCTCTATATATCTCTCTCTATCTATCTTTCTATCTATCTATCAATCAATCTTTCTATCTAACTTTCTATCTATCTATTTATATATCTATATCTCTATCAATCTATCTATATATATATCTATCTATCTATCTATCTATCTATCTCTTTCTCTATCTATCTAAATATCTATCTATCTATCTATCTTTCCCTCTCTTTATCTCTTTATTTATCTATCTGTATATCTATCTATATCTCTATCTATCTATCTATCTATCTATCTATCTATCTATCTCTCTCTCTCTCTCTTTCTATCTATCCATCTATCTATCTATCTATCTATCTATCTCTCTCTCTCCCTCCCTTTCTCTCTCTATCAATCAATCTTTCAATCAATCAATCAATCAATCAAACTATCTAACTATCAATCTCAATATCTTTATCTCTATCTATCTATCTATCTATCGGTATGTCTATCTATTTGTCTGTCTATCTATCTATTTATCTATCTCTTTGTCAATTTATCTTTCTGTTAATCTGTCTATCTATTTATCCATCTATCTGTCTATCTATTCTAAGAATATATCTATCTATCTATATATCTATCTACATATCTATTATATATATTCTATCTATTCTACATATCTATCTATCTATTCTATTTATCTATCTATTTATCTATATATCTATATATCTATATATCTATTATCTCTTCTATATATCTATATTTCTATTTATCTATTCTATCTATTTATTCTATCAATATATCTATCTATTCTATCTGTTCCATCTATCTATCGATCTATCTATCTATCTATCTATTCTATCTATTTATCTATCTATCTATCTATTCTTTCTATCTGTCTATATATTTATTCTATCTATCTATTCTATCTATCTATCTTTTAATCTATCTATCTATCTATTTTATCAATCTATTCTATCTATCTATTTATACATCTAATCTTTCTATTTTATATATCTATCTATATATCTATCTATTTATTCTATCTATCTTTATTTCGTTCTATCTCTATATCTCTCTCTTTATCTATCTTTCTATCTATCTATCAATATTTCTATCTAACTTTCTATCTATCTATTTATATATCTATATCTCTATCAATCTATCTATATATCTATCTATCTCTCTATCTATCTATTTCTCTATCTATCTAAATATCTATCTATCTATCTATCTATCTTTCCCTCTCTCTATCTCTTTATTTATCTATCTGTCTATCTATCTATATCTCTATCTATCTATCTATCTATCTATCCATCTCTCTCTCTCTATCTATCTATCCATCTATCTATCTATCTATCTATCTCTCTCTCTCTCTCTCCCTCCCTCCCTTTCTCTCTCTATCAATCAATCTTTCAATCAATCAATCAATCAATCAAACTATCTAACTATCAATCTCAATATCTTTATCTCTGTCTATCTATCTATCTATCTATCGGTCTGTCTATCTATTTGTCTGTCTATCTATCTATCTATCTATCTCTTTGTCTATTTATCTGTCTGTTAATCTGTCTATCTATTTATCCATCTATCTATCTATATGTCTATCTATTCTAAGAATATATATATATATATATATATATATATATATATATATATATCTATCTACATATCTATTATATATATTCTATCTATTCTATATATCTATCCATCTATTTATCTATATATCTATATATCTATATATCTATTATCTCTTCTATATGTCTATCTTTCTATTTATCTATTCTATCTATTTATTCTATCAATATATCTATCTATTCTATCTGTTCCATCTATCTATCGATCTATCTATCTATTCTATCTATTTATCTATTTATCTATCTATCTATCTATTCTATCTATCTATCTATCTATTCTATCTATCTATTCTATCTATCTATTTATACATCTAATCTTTCTATTTTATATATCTATCTATATATCTATCTATTTATTCTATTTATCTATATATATTTATTTCTATCTCTATATATATATCTCTCTCTATCTTTCTATCTATCTATCAATCTTTCTATCTAACTTTATCTCTATCTTTCTATTTATATATCTATATCTCTATAAATCTATCTATATATCTATCTATCTCTCTATCTATTTATTTATCTATCTATCTATCTATCTCTTTCTCTATCTATCTAAATATCTATCTATCTATCTTTCCCTCTCTCTATCTCTTTATTTATCTATCTGTATATCTATCTGTATATCTATCTATATCTCTATCTATCTATCTATCTATCTATCTTTCTATCTCCCTCTTTCTCTCTATCTATCTATCTATCTATCTCTCTCTCTATCTATCTTTCTATCTATCTCTATCTGTCTCTCCCTTTCTCTCTCTATCAATCAATCTTTCAATCAATCAATCAATCAAACTATCTAACTATCTATCTCAAAATCTTTATCTTTGTCTATCTATCTATCAATCGGTCTGTCTATCTATTTGTTTGTCTGTCTATCTATCTATCTATATCTTTTCTATTTATCTGTCTGTTTATTGTCTATCTATTTATCCATCTATCTGTCTATCTATTCTAAGAATATATCTATCTATCTATATATCTATCTACCTATCTATTATATATATTCTATCTATTCTATATATCTATCTATCTATTCTATTTATCTATCTATTTATCTATATATCTATATATCTATATATCTATTATCTCTTCTATATATCTATCTTTCTATTTATCTATTCTATCTATTTCTTCTATCAATATATCTATCTATTCTATCTGTTCCATCTATCTATCGATCTATCTATCTATTCTATCTATTTATCTATCTATCTATCTATCTATTCTTTCTATCTATCTATCTATCTATTCTATCTATCTATTATCTATCTATCTTTTAATCTATCTATCTATCTATTTTATCTATCTATTCTATCTATCTATTTATACATCTTATCTTTCTATTTTATATATCTATCTATATATCTATCTATTTATTCTATCTATCTATCTATCTTTATTTCTTTCTATCTCTATATCTCTCTCTCTATCTATCTTTCTATCTATCTATCAATCTTTCAATCTAACTTTCTATCTATCTATTTATATATCTATATCTCTATCAATCTATCTATATATCTATCTATCTCTCTATCTATTTATCTATCTATCTATCTTTCCCTCTCTCTATCTCTTTATTTATCTATCTGTCTATCTATCTATATCTCTATCTATCTATCTATCTCTCTCTCTCTCTCTCTTTCTATCTATCCATCCATCTATCTATCTATCTATATATCTATCTATCTATTACTCTCTCTCTCCCTCTCTCCCTTTCTCTCTCTATCAATCAATCTTTCAATCAATCAAACTATCTATCTCAATATCTTTATCTCTGTCTATCTATCTATTGGTCTATCTATCTATTTGTCTGTCACTCTATCTATCTATCACTTTGTCTATTTATCTGTTTGTTTATTTGTCTATCTATTTATCCATCTATCCATCTATCTGTCTATCTATTTATTTGTCTATCTATCTATCTGTCTGTCTATCTATCTATCTATCTTTAAATCTATCTTTATTTCTATATTTTTATTTTATATTTGTCGAGATGTTTAGTTATATATCTATCCATCCATTTGTTTAGTTGTCTATATATATATATATATATATATATATATATATATATATCTATCTCTCTATCTGTCTATCTATCTTTCTGCCTATCTATATCTCTATCTCTCTATCTGTCTATTTACTTTTCTGTCTCTCTGTCTCTCTGCCGGTCTTTCTCTTTATCTATCTTTATTTCTCTCTATCTATCTAATTGTCTTTCTGTCTTTCTATCTGGATATATCTCTATCTGTCTATCTATCTATCTATCTATCTATTTGTCTTTCTATCTGTCTACATATCTATCTTTCTATCTATCTCTCTATCTGTCTATCTATCTATCAGTATATCTATCTATCCATCTCCTATTTGTCTATTTATCGGTCTATCTATATGTCTATATGTCTTTCTATATATCTATCTATTTAATCTATCCTTTTATTTTTCTATCTAATCTATTTATCTAATCTATCTATATATCTTTTTATCTATCTAATTTATCTATCTATCTATCTATCTAATCTAATGTATCTATCTATCTATCTATCTAATCTATCTATCTATCTATTTATCTATCTAATATGTCTATATATCTTTTTATCTATCTATCTATCTATCTATCTAATATGTCTATATATCTTTTTATCTATCTATCTATCTATCTATATTTTTATCTATCTATCTATCTATCTATCTATCTATATTTTTATCTATCTATCTATATTTTTATCTATCTATCTATTTTTTATATATCAATCTATCTATCTCTCTATCTAATCTATCGATCTATCTCTCTATCGAATCTATCTATCTATCTCTCTATCTCTCTATCGAATCTATCTATCTATCTCTCTATCGAATCTATCTATCTATCTCTTTATCGAATCTATGTATCTATCTGTCTATATATCTTTTGTCTATCTATTTATATGTCTATCTGTCTATCTATCTCTCTCTATCAATTTATCTGTCTCCCTATCTCTATATCTATTTATCTATTTATATATCTATCAATTTGTTTATATATCTATATTTCTATCTATCTAAATATATATATATATATATATATCTATCTATCTATCTATTTATCTATCTATGTATCTACCTATCTATTTTTCTTTCTATCTACCTATCTTTCTATCATTCTATATGTTTATCTATCAATAAGCCTTTCTGTATATCTATTTATCTGTCCATCTATATATCTTTTCATTTCTATATTTATCTTTCTATCTATTCATCTATCTTTTATCTCTCTATTTTTCTATCAGTCTATCATTCTATCTATCTATTTATCTGTCATATATCTATCTATCAATCCGTTTGTCTTTCTAACTATCTATCTACCTATTTGTCTACCTATCTATTTATTTATCTATTTATCTATCAATTTGTTTAAATACCAATCTATAAATTTTTCTATATGTTTATTTGTTTACCTCTTTATCTTACTATCAATCTTTCTGTCTGTCTATCTATCTATCTTATTATTTATCTCTGTGTATATGTCTATTTGATTTTCTATCTATCTATCTAAATGACTATATATCTATATGTATATCTATCTATTTATTTATCTATTTGTCTATCTATCTATTTGGCTATCTTTTTATCAATCTATTTGTCTATCTGTATATCTGTCAATCTATCTATTTATTTATTTGTTTATCAATTAATCTATTTATTTGTCTATCTATCTATCTGTCTTGTTGTATATAATTTGTTTTGATTATCTATTTTTTATTATCAAATTATTCATGTTTTAATATTTTCATGTAAGTACAGGAAAGAAAATATTAAGAAGCTGGGAATACAATAACTGCATAATAATAGAGGTTAATTAAACTGGAAATTGTATTAATATAAATTGTATTTATTTTCTTTTTTGGGCTGCTATTTTTCGTTGTGTAGTACTATTCATCTCTTCCTCCTCTATGCGCTAATTTATCACGACTATTTCTGTGGCATAAATTGTAAGAATTCTAGACAATTTTTGGTTTAATCTGTAAATGCAAGTATTTTTCAGGTAGATGTAGCTAGTCGTGTTGAACGACTAGTGAACCACGTTAATTCTTGTGTTTCTATTGTTATTTCATTTTTTTTTCTATTGTGATTGGATTGTGGTTGTGGATTTTATATCATTTGATGTTTCTCTGTTGTTCTCTTCTTCTAAATCAAAATTATGGAAGCATAATTGCCTAACATGTCTATATGTCCATATATCTTTTTTCTATATTTGTCTATTTGACTATTTTTCTATTTATCTTTTTGTATTTTTATATATCTGAGTGAGTGTGTGCGTGTATCAATTTTTCTATCTATCTATCTATATCACTATATATCTATTTGTATATCTATCTATCTATATGTTTATTTGTCTATCTATTTGGCTATCTATCTATCTATCCATTTGTCTATCTATTTTCCTATCTGTATATTTGTCTATATGTATATCTGTCAATCTATCTATTTGTTTATTTGTATATTAATTAATCTATGTATCTTTCAATCTGTCTATTTGTCTTGCTGTGTATAATTTGTTTTGATTATCTATTTTTTATAACCACTTTATTTCTATTTTAATATTTTCATGTAAGTACAGAAAGTAAATATTAAGAGGCTGGGAATAAAATAACTGCATAATAACGGAGGCTAATTAAACCGAATATTCTATTAATATAAATTGTATTTATTTTTTGTTTTTTGGGCTGTTGTTTTTTGTAGCATGGTACTATTCATCTCTTCCTCCTCTATGCACGATTTTATCGTGATTATTTCTGTGGCATAAACTGTAAGAATTCTGGACAATTTTTGGTTTAATCTATAAATGCATATGCATTTTTCTGGTAGATGTAGCTAGTCGTGTTGAACGACTAGTGAACCACATTAATTCTTGTGTTTCTATTGTAATTTCATTTGTTTATTCTGCTTTGATTGGATTGTGGTTGTGGATTATATATCGTTTGCTGTTTCTATGTTGTTCTCTTCTTCTGAATCACAATTGTAGAAGCGAAATTGCCCAACACGTCTATATGTCTATATATTTTTTTTCTATATTTGTCTATTTGTCTATTTTTCTTTCTATCTATTTGTATTTCTATATATTTGTGTGTGTGTGTGTGTGTGTGTGTGTGTGTGTGTGTCTATCAATCTATCTAATTGTTTATATTTATCTAAAGGTCTCAAATGGGCTTGTCCCCATTCCGGCCCGGCAGGAGGCAAGCCACAATTCCATCATGCCTGGCCTAGCATAGCACGAGAATTTACCATGCTCGTGCTCGTGGTGTGCCTACCACGGCACGAACCATGCCGTGTTGTGCCAAAACCAATACGGCCTCGTGCTGTGCCTGGCCCTGCACGGCATCGTGGCCTGGTACCTCGACATGAGCCAAGGTAGCGCTCCGTCGGCCTGAGCCTCAACCCAATGGATCTGGAACCTGGGCGGGCGCATGTCCGAACCAACCCCAACCATTCAAAAATTAAAAAAATAAATAAAAATTATTTGAATTTTATCCGTTGAATTTCACCTCCAACGGCTATGGGGCAGAATCTGAAGGCCCACATGATTATGCCCCAAAAAATGATTTAAAATTCAAAAAAATAAAAAAATACTTTTAAAAAAAATTCTAAATTTTTTTCTATAAAAGCCCCCCCCCCCTAATTTATATGTTTTTCAAAAACATAAAATCTCACATTCGCACACTCTCTCTAATCTCTCTCCAAAAATTTTCTCTTAGGCTCGGCTTTAGTTGCTGTTTGCATTGGTCTATTGAAGTTGAATTTTTTTGTCCACGTGCTTGTCCATTACACTGCTTTACCGGCTATTTCTATTTTTTTTAATTAGTTACCTGAAGTCTGAAATATTTAATTTAAAAATAATTAGTTTTTTACTCTCTCTCTCTCTCTCTCTACTCTTTAAGTTATCCTCTTGTCTAAAAAAACCAAAAAAATGACAAATACAAATACTAATGAAATTAATATAAATTTAGAAAATAAAAATCTTACACAAAGGTCCGTTGCTGCCGAAACTCTAATTTTTCCGGTCGTCTCAACCTAAACATTTAAAAAAATTGTGGATGATGTATGTAGTTTAGACTCATTTTAATATAATACAACAAAAAAAATATTAAGGATGTGGAAGAAGTGAAAGCGCAAATATTGTAAGAAAACTTTAACTTGTAAGATTGCATTTGAGACTGGGCACCTTAAGAGGCAGACCGAATTATGAACCAACAAATATTGTGCATTAGATCCCAGGCAAATCCAACATAGCATTGCAATTTTTGAGACTAGATCCTGTCTTATCTCAAAGTTTACTCCCGTCATATACCACAGTGAGTTGGCTAGGGAATGCATGACCAAACTTATCATATTGATGGGTCTTTCTATATGATTTTTGGAAGTTCCAATGGTAGTGAGCATCATACAAACATATTTTCAGCCTACTTATCATAGGATTCCTAGGTCCACATCTAGGAAAAACTTACTAAAATATTATAAGTTAGAAAAATAAATATTAATTAATGAATTTATGGCATATTGTGGAGTGATGTCCATGATATCCGATATCTGGACTAGTAACGATGATGCATCTTATGCATGTCTAACCGCCCACTATGTAGATTCTAAATGGACTAATAAAAAAAATTTAGGAATCTCTGTGATTCTCCATCCTCATTATGGCCCGACCATTTTTGAGTGTATGATGAAGATCTTTAGAGAATATAAAATTTAAAATAAAATTTTTAGTATCACATATCGATAACGCATCTAATAATGGAGCAGCAATTAACATGTTTGTTAGGAATATTAAAGATGGACTATTAGGAAAGATTTTCAATGTCAGATGCATGTGCCACGTGATTTACTTGATTGTACAAGCGGGGATGAAGGTGTGTTCCACCGCTTTGGAAAATATACGTAACTCACTAAAATACATTCGCACACCTCACAGACAACATGAGTTTTAGTAGTCTCTATTTGTCTATGAATCTCAAGAAGAAGAAATTCCAATCGGATGTGAGATACCGTTGTAATTACACGTACCTAGTGTTGAAGTCATGTGGTGGATATGAATATGTGATATCTGACTACGTCAATAGTAAGAGTGACGAACTTATTATTGACGACACTGACTGGGCTTCAAAAATTTTATTTATGAAATTCCTGAAGATTTTTTATGATACGATGAACATGTGTTCGATAGTTTATACTCCCATAACTTGCATTACACTCAGGTGCACATGCAAAATTAGTTGCATGTTTAGGAAGTATCGAGATGACCCAACTTTTAGCCATATGATTACAGAGATTGAAACCTAGTACTTAAAGTACTGGTCCACCATTCCAACTCTTTATTGTCTAGCTACATTCATGGGCCCTAGGGTTAAAGTGGAAAGGGTAGATAACACTCTGACTTACATTTCCTCGTGCATGAACCTAGAAGACCCACCTGAAGGGTTTATTCATGAGAAGTTGACTAACCTGTTCACATACTACGATACTAGGTATGGTGGTAGTAGTAGTGAGACTGTGATTACGGATATTGATACCTTCTTCGGAGATGACGATTTTTCCATTCAATTAGTGAGGGGGAAAAGTCGAGGTGGACCATCACATAGGAGCGAGCTTTCTCGGTACTTAGATATCGATTACTGCTCAATCCTATCACATTTTGATACTAAGAATCTTGATATATTACAGTGGTGGAAATCATACAAGTCCACCTTTACCGTGTTATCTAGGATAGCACGGGATCTACTGACTCCTCTAGTGTCAATCATAACATCGGAGTCTGTTTTTGTTGTTGTGGTGAATATGATTTCAGATAGGAGATCGAGATTATGTCTAGATATTATTGAGACTTTAGCATGCATGAAGGATTGGGAGGATTTGAGGTTTAGCATCCATGATCGTGTTGGGACTAGGACTACAGGGAAAGTGGATAAGTTGATTATTAATGATGATTTATATGATAGTGATATTGATATTGATATTGAGAATGAAGATGATAATGATATGTCGATTAATGATTGATGAGGTTGCCACTTGATGCTTGACGATTAACGATTGCGGAATTGCGACATGTCGACAGTGACACTTATGTTATAGTTATGCTTTTGCTTATGAGTTGTGAACTTGTGCTTGCTTCTGATTTTCAATTTCAATGTTTTGTACTCATTTTTATTTATATTATATTTGATTTGGTTTTGGCTGTTAGGCACTTGTCTTTGTGAGTGACTTTGTTATTTTTATTAAATAAATTGTGTTTATTTTATTTTTTTTTGTTTAAGAAATTCATTAATATTCTAAAATATAATTTTAATAAATTATAATCTAATTATTACATAATTAAAACAAATAATATAAAAAATAAACTTTATAACTATTCGAATATTTAAAATTTACAATTTAAATATTTTTAAATATTATCTAATTTATATTTTATAATTACATAAATATTGTAAATATTAAACAAATAATGAAAAAAAGATTAATTATTTTAGAATTGGCCCGTACGTGCCTGTTTTGGCTCTCACGGGCCTGACCCAGCATGGCCAAAACCCGACCATGCCTAGCCTAAAAAAACTATGTTGGGCCAGGCACGGTAGCATGATTGGGCTAGCAAAAACCATGTCAGGCCGACCCACCACGACCCATTTAATACCTCTAAATTTATCATCTACAAGTTTATATATTTATTTGTCTATTTGTCTATCTATATATCTATCTTTATATATATATCTGTCTTGTATCAATTTATCTATTTATCTATCTATTTATCTGTCTATCCATCTTTACATCTATTTATCTATGTGTCTATTTATCTTTCCACATATCTATCTTTCTTTCTTTCTTTTTATCTATTTATCATTTTATATGTCTATGTATCTATCTTACTTTCAATTTATATATCAATCTATCTGTCAATCTATCTTTCTATTTATCTATTTTCTATCTATCAATATATCAATTTGTTTTATCTGTCTAACTGTCCATCTATCTATCTTTCAATAAACATGTCTACCTACCTATTTATCTATCTTTATACGTATATATGTATGTATGTATGTAAGTATTATGTATGAATGTATGTCTATATTGTTTATTTATATGTATATAAAAACTATCAAACTATCTATCAATCTATAAATGTTTCTATCTATTTATTTATCTATCTATCTATATAAATATCCATTGATCTATTTATTTATTTATTTATCTATCTATGTATCTATATGTCTGTATGTGAATCTATTTATCTATCTGTCTATCTATCTATTTGTATATTTGATTTTCTATCTACTCTTTGTATGTTTATATATCTTTCTATTTATCTTTTTATCTCCCTATTTTCCTTCTGTCTATCTATCTATCGCTTATCTCTCTATCTCCCCATCAATCTATCATTCTATATGTGTATCTATCTATTAATCTAAATGTATATCTACCTATCTATATATCTATCTATCTCTTTATCAATTAATATATATATATATATATATATATATATATATATTAATCTATCTATCAATCAATCAATTTATTTGTCTATCTGTCTATCTATCTATCACTATATCTATCTATATATCTATTATTTGTCTGAGTATCTATTTAACTATCTATCTATTTATCTGTGTATCTATTAATCCATCAATCTATATATTTGTAAATCTATTTATTTTCCTATATATCAATCAATCTGTCTATATATCTATCTATCAATCTATGTGTCTATATTTTTGTCTCTCTATCTATTTCTCTATCTTTCTATCTCTTTATTTGCCTATTTATTTATTTGTCAAACTTTTATCTTTATATCTATCTATCTATTTATATCATTCTATCTCTTGAACTTTTTATTTGTCTATTTTTCTATCTTTCTATCAATCTGTGTATCTTTATATCTGTCTATCTATCTATCTATCTGTATATTGATCTATATGCCTATCTATTTATCATTCTATATGTTTATCCAAGTATTTTACTATCTATCTATTTATCAAGTTGTTTATCTTTCTTTCTAACTATATATATATATATATATATTTTCTATCTATCTATCTTTTTATCTCTATATTTGCCAATTTGTCTATCTGTCAATCTTGTATGTCTCTATCTGTCTATCAATCTATCTGTCTATCTTTTTATTTATCTATTTATCTGTCTATATATCTATTTATGTATCGATCTCTCTGTTTATCTATCTTTATGCCAATCTATTTATAATTATAAATATGTATCTATCTATCTTTCTATCGATCTATTTGTCTATCTGCCAATCTTTCTATCTGTCAAACTTTCTATCTGTTTATCTATCTATCTATTTATTTATTTATCTATCTATTATTTTTCTATCTATATATCTATCTATCTATATATCTATATTATTATCTATCTATTTGACTATCGATATATATGTCTATATGTATATATATATATATATATATATATATATATCTATCTATCTATCTATCGATCTATCAAAATATTTATCTATCTACCTATCTGTCTGACTGTCTGTCTATTTTTTTTCCATATGTCTGTCTATTTATCTATCTATCTATCTGTGTGTGTGTGTGTGTGAGTATCTATTTGTCTATCTATACATTTATTTATCTATCAATCTATCCATCTATTTATCTATCTATTTGTCTATCTGTCAATCTATTTATATATGTATCTATCTATCTATCTATCTTTATATCTTTCTATCTATTTATATATGTATCTATCTATCTTTTTATCTCTCTTTTTATCTATCTACACATCTATCTGTTTAACTGTCGATATGTATATCAGTCAATTTTTCAATCTATCAATCTATCAATATGTATTTCTAGCTATCTATATATCAATCAATCTATTTATCTGTTTTTCATTTTTCTATGCATCTAACTATCTATTTATCTATATATATATATATATATATATATATATATATATATATATATATCTATTTATATATTTATCTATCTAACTATCTACCTATCCATCAATCCATCAATCCATCATTCCATCAATCAATCAATCTATAAATCTATCTATATATGTATCTACTTATCAATATGTCTATGTTACTGTTTGTTTTTTTATCATCTATCTATATATATATATATATATCTATCTATCTATCTATTTGTCTGTCTTTCTATCTATCTCTATATCTGTTTATTTGTCTATCAACAATATATTTATCTATCTATGTATCTCTCTATCTAAATATCTTTCTAGCTATCTACCTATCAATCTATATATATATATATTTATCTATATGACAATTTGTTTTTCTATGTAATTGTCTATTTATCGTTCTATCTATGTGTCTATCTATTTATCTATCTATATGTTTATTTGTCTATATTTTATCCTTCTATCTATTATTTGCCTACCTATCTATTTATCTATCTGTATATCTATCGATCTATATGTCTATCTATATATCAATCAATCAATCTATCTATCTATCTATCTATTTGTTTATATATCTATTTGGTTATATGTCTATTTGTCTCTATGTCTATTTATCTATTTATGTGTCTATATATCTATATGGCTATCTATCTTTCTTTCTATTTGTCTACATGTCTATTTGTCTATCTATATATCTATCTATATCTATCTATTAATATATTTGTCTATATATCCTTCTATCTTTTTGATTATCTATCTATTTATCTATATATCTGTCTATTTATCTATTCTGTATTTCTCTTTATTTATCTATTTATCAATCTACCAATCTATCTATCTATTTATCTCTCTGTCTATCTATCTATTTGTTTATCTATCTATGTATCTATCTCTCTATCTATCTAACTAACTTTCTATCTACTTATCGATTTATGTCTATCTATCTATCTATTTGTCTATCTGTCTATATGTTTATCTATTTATATATCTATCTATCTATCTATCTACCTATATGTATGTCTATCTGTCTGTCTATATATCTGTCTATTTATCTATCTATCTATTTTTCTATATATCTTTATGTCTATTAGTGTACATGTCTATCTTTCTATTTATCTATCTATCTTTCTTTCTTTCTTTCTTTCTAACTATCTATATTTCCATCTATCTATTTATCTATCTATCTATCTAACTTTCTATCTTTATATTTATCTATTTGTCTATCTGTTCATCTCCTATCTCTCTATCTGACTATCTATCTATCTATCTATCTATCTATCATTCTATCTATCTATATCTCTACCTATCTATCTATCTTTATATTTTTTATCTATCTATCATTCTTTATCTCTATTTATTTATCTGTCTATCTTTTTATATATCTATTTATTTATCTACTTAATTATCTATCTGTCTATTTATTTATTTGTTTATCTGTCTATCTATTTTTCTACCTATCCTACTATTTATTTGTCTTTTTAACTAGCTTACTATATGTCTATGAGTCTATCTATATATTTGTTTATCTGACTTATTTATCTATTTATCTATCTATCTATCTATCTTTATATCTATCTTTTTATATGTCTATCTATATTTTTTTCTATCTATCCATTTATCTATTTATATCTAACTGTCTATCTACCTATCTACATATCCTTTTATCCATCTATATATCTATCTATCTATTTTTCTAACTCTATATCTATATATATTTCTATCTTTCTATCTGTCTATGTATCTATTCTAAACTTCAAGTGCTACTTTACTAATGCTTTCATTTTGTCTCACTTATCTCTCAAAGCTCCACTAGTCCCAATCCATATCTAATTCAGCCTACATATCAAACAAAAAACAAATACCAAGAATATAAAGTAAAACATACCGATCTACCTAGGTTCTTTATGCAACATCCCTACTCCTGCACCATAATGATAATTTTATAAATATGAAAAGGTAATCAAGTAGACTATCAGATCAACAACTTGAGCTATAACGGGATCGTCTATCTCACCGGCTCACCATTGGTCTAACTGACAGTAGTAATTTCTCACCTAATGCATTGATTTTGAATATAATTTATTCCACCATGAAATGCTTGTCCCTAAATCTGACATCATTGTGCTCTTTTCACATCTCTCACATTATCTATGGGGAGATGTATCTTCTAATCCATGGTAAGTCAGATGAAATTTTAATGTTCAACGAAATATCCAATTTGAATGCTTGTTTAATTGTGACGATCAGAATATTTAGGTTCGAAAAGTATTCTGGCCATACACACTGTGAGGCCTCATAGTATAGCATCAAGTGTAAACATGTCTCCTTGTTTGTGTTGTTGCTACACTTGGATGCCAAGTAATACCACTTACTCTTTAGTATGTCATCCATTGGAATGAATTCATTCACGCGATGCCATCTAAAGAAGAAAATGTTAACTTGAATATGCTTATAGCATATTCCTATTTGATCCAAAGTTAGGTCGTGTGGAAAATATCCAAGGCAGACTTGAAAGTGAAAGCACCTTTATTTTGTAGCCACACAGGTTTATCCACTGTCCCCCTTTTTATTTTTGTATTAGTTCTACAATGCCAGGAGGAACTACCGTATTAAGCTAATCAATGTCTCATTCATCCCCTTTGAAAAATATTTTGATGAGTGTTAACGAGGACTCGTCAGCTCAAATGAACTTATCATTTCTAACTTCACCCACTTATCATACCAAAATGATACATCATCAGAGCCAAGCTTCAAGGTGATATATTTCTACATTATCCCACTTTCTTTCTTAATTATTCTCCATGTTGATGTATCAATGTATCTTTTCCTCATGTTGGGGAATCCCTCTCCACATTACATGTCTCTTAAAATTTTATTTTGTCGGTTTTGTTTGGTACATAACTCTCACCATAGCTTTACCTCCATCACTCTCAAGATATCATGAATATTCTTGAACCCCAAGCTCCCTTCTTTTCTTGGCTTATAGAGTTTCACACATTTTGTCCATCTTAAATTTTTAGTATTTTCCCAGGATCCTATAGAAACTTCGACATATATCTCTTCATTGTCTTGATCATTGTGAGAGTCATTCTCACTGCTTGAATTAAGTACATGGTGAGGGAGGCAAGGACATGTTTTATCAATATGATCTTTCCTCTCTTCGATAAAAGCTTGTTGAACCATCCTTATATACGAGATTGCAACTTAGTGAGAATATTATCGAAGAACATGCTATTACTATTTCTTTTGAATAGAGGCAGCATAGATATGTGATTGGTAGATGATGTTTATCCATCCTGAAATATCTCTTGAGCTCTACCACTCTACTGGAGGTTGTCTTCACTTGACAGTAGAAGCTGATCTTTTGGTAATTGATAGACTGACTGAAAACCCCAATTGTATCTTCGGAGAACCTCTATTGCCTTTTTGATTGAGCTGCTCAATCCATTTGTAAAGAAGATGGTATCATCCACGTATGCCAAATGGTTGACTGAAACTTGACTACCCGTGAGGAAGCTCACTCTTGGATACTTCTCATAGAGGCAATTAATGCTCATAGAAAAGTACTCAACTGCCAGCATGATAAAGTTGGTGACAATGGGTCACCTTGGCGGATGCCACGAAATGACTAGAAAAACTTGGTCCTTCTTCATTATCATAACTAAGAACCAATTATGTGCTAAACATCTATCGATCATGCCAACCCACTTGTTTGGGAAACCGGACTTAACTAGAATCTTACTCAGGTATGACTAGTCCACCTTTTCCTAAGTCTTCTATATATCGAGCTTAATAATCATGTTTTATCCCTTATTCTCTTTTGAGATGAGGTGGGTAATCTCTTGTGCCAGAAGGATATTATTCAAAATATTCCTTCTAAGCACGAAACTCACTGTTCTCTGATATATACTTGTAGAGCACTATCTTGACTCTCATTGCCAACATTTTTGATATTATCTTATATGACATATTGCAGAGGCTGAGGAGTCTATAATCCTTCCAGCTTGAGAGGTTCTCCTTCTTGGGGTATAGAGAAATCACAGTACTATAGAATGACTTTGAAAATTCCTTTCTATTAAAAGCTCATGCAGCCCTCCCATTGTCTCTCTTCACTATGTACTTAATTATACTGTACTCGGCATGCTATTTGATTTTATACTGTACAGTGCTTCATTAACTTCTTCTAATGAAGGCCCTCAACATAGATCTTGGTCTTCTCATGTCGAGATTACCTGAGTGATGCAATCCAAGCTGTCTTCTTCTACCTCCATCTTGGTAAGGATGCTGTTATAGTAGTCTACTCTTGATTGTCTAATCTCTTCCTTGTTGGTCAATAAGTGCTCTTTGTCAGTCCATATCTGATGTATGTGTGACTTGGTGAATCTATTCTTAACCAACGAGTGGAAGAATTTCATATTGTTGTCACCCTCCCTTAGTCATTTTATTGATGACTTCTATTTCCAGTATATCTCCTCCTTTAGAAGCAAGTAATCCAGTTCTATTATGGCCTCATTCAGTTTATCTTTAGTCTCGTCTGTCTTGTCGGCATCATTATCACTCTCTAACTTCATAACATGGTTCTTTGCCTTGTTAATGTTTTTGAAGATATATTCGAATATATTTTTGTTCCATGATCTGAGGCCCTACTTGAGTTTAAATAGCTTGTGCGCCTATTTCATCAGTCATATCTCATTAGTGGGGTAATTCTAGTTTGTTTTCACAAACTCATGAAAGTCTTTATGCTTCACCCATATATGTTGGAATCTAAATGTTGTCTTCCTCTGATTCCTATCATTACTTCACTCAATTAGTAAAAAAAAGTGATTTAACGTGATTCTATTAAGGTGGCGAATCCCCATGTGGTGAAATATGTCATTACATTCGTTATTAATTATGACTCTATCTAGTTAGGCCCAAATATTTCTGGCAGTCCATGTAAATTGAGATTCTTCAAATCCTACATCCACAAGTCCACTATCCAGCATACACCCATTAAATTCCTCCATCGATCTCAGTTTTGGCAATCTTCCTCCTACTTTTTGTGTCACAATTGGAGGCTATTTTGAAATCTTTTGCTACTAGCCATAGTAGGGAAGAGTCCTACGAAAAATTGTAGAGATGCCCCCATATATCCCTGCTTTCGTGAATGCAACATCTGGCATATACGAAAGTAACCCTGAACACATGCTTCTAGAGCTCACTCCGCACTCCTATGTGTACAACCTGCAACTCATAATGGAGCACCTCTATCTCTCTCTTTCTTTATTTTAGAAAATCCAAATTTTATTATTTGGATTGTTCAAGGCTAAAGTAAAATTTAATTTGATCTTAAGTTCCTCCAATCTATCTACCTTGAGGAACAACTCTATAGTTTCCAAAATCATCACTTTGTGAATTTTTCACAACTTCTAGACTCTCCACAAAGTATTCGACTTCTCTAATCCTCTAATATTCCATGTGAAAATTATCATAATTGGTCATGAAATTTTCTACCTACGCCGTACTTGTAAGCCTTTCTTGTTGCCATCTTTCTTGTCATCCTCCACATCTCCTCCCTTCTTATCGCTGATGTAAACATCCTCGAGGGTCCATGTTTAATAGGAGTAAACAAGACCTCCGAGTTTATCCCACATACTATAGCCTCTAGATCCAGTCCTTCTAAACCTCATACAAGGGGAGCTTCCTTCCCCCTCTCTGCTGGTATCTCTACCCCTTGGCTGTGGTTTGAGAAGAGAGACGTCGTGTCAGCCCGTGCTGCTACTTAGTCAAAACAATACATAGGAAAGTAATTTTGAGGGGTGGTAAGAATGTTGTGAACTCGGATCACCACAGATCATCCACTACAATCCTGGCATGCCTAGGCTCTCTACAAGCAAAATACTTTATCCTATGAGGGGGCTTGGGTGCCGAGACGACCTTATACCTACATCTCCTCTTTGCTTCCTTCCCCTCTCGATTGTCTGTTCACCATGACTGGAAAGCATGGTGATGTCCAATGCTCTTTTGCTCGGGTAACCAGGTTGTGCTCCGAGCTATGTGCATCAACATGGGATGTCTCTCTTTTTATCAAGCTCCCTCTCTTGAGTGGGGGCTTAGACGTAGTGTGATTGTATCTAGCTTCCTTCTTTCTCTATTCCTCGCTACCTCTTGATGCTCAAAGCTAGGTGGCCCGTGGGGAGACATAATGCTCCACTACTCTGCCATCCAGCTCTAGCATGGGGCTAAGAGTGTTCTCTATTCGTAGGGCATCATTATCCTTCGAAATACGTATCCACGAAAGCGTGTGTCTCTCCAACTCACTCAGATACTTTTCCTGGCTCTCATCCCCTGGAAACTCCTCTATGTCTTTGCGGGAGAGCATTTGGCTATCTCGTTGAGTGAGTCTGGCATCCTCAACTATAGTCATCTCATGGGCCCCCATGTTACGGTCCAAAGACCAAACTGAAGTCCTCACCAGCAATTGCATGGGCATCTCCTCCAATTGTGGTTCCTCACGATCATACTGGAGGATGTCTGACAATGTCGGGGGCACTCTAGCTCTGCCTAAGCAGTCTTCTCCTCTAGGATAGAGTCTTCCCTACTCTTATTGATCGTTCGGGCCCCAGTAGTGTTGGGTATCTCTATGATATGAAAGTCACCTTCAATCTTTAGTGGTAAGATTTGAAATCTATTCGACACGTTGATAGAATGATCCCCTAGCCCCAGGGGCTCTTTTCCTCATCATCTTCATCCTAGGGGGCCTCATCACCTTCGCTTCCCCCACTGGTATCTCTCTCCCCCCCCCCCCCCCCCCCCCCCCCCCGAGCTATGGGCCCCCATACCCTCTTGATAGCATATTTTGTCCTACTAATAACATGTCTCTCTCTTTGCTCATCCATGCTCATCTCCTGCCCTTTACTCTCTCAATGTCTTTAATGAATTGGTTCCGTAAAGCTGTATATGTAATTTGTTTTTTGATAATCTATTTGCATAACCAAATATTTCTGTTTCTATTTTAATATTTTCATGTAAGCGTAGGAAAAGAAATATTAAAGAGGTCAAGGATGCAGCAGTAGCACAATAATGGAGGTCATGTTGTCCTGTCAGCGATCCAAAATTTTTGGAGCAGAGCCTGACCAATCCCATGATCTGACCCACTCCTGTTAAATGAACCGAGAGAATTTTATTATAAAATGTTTTTAGTATTTTGTTATTTTTGGACAAGGGAACTGTTCATCGCCTTCTTCTCTCTCTCTCTGTGATTTATCGTGACTGCTCTGTGCTACATACTGTAAGATGATATTTTTGTTGGTTTAATCTGTAATTCATAAGTATTTTCTGGTGGATGTAGCTAGTCGTACTGAGCGACTAGCAAACCACATTATTTCAAGTATTTTATTTCTAGTTTTTGATTCTGCCATGGTTGGATTACTGGATTGGATATATATTGCTTGTTTTCTATTGTTCATGTTGTTTCTGTATCTTAATATCACTACCTTGGAAGTGCAATTGCCCAACAATTGGAATCAGAGTAGGTTTGGGAAATTTTTCGAGAAATTGTGCTATTAGGGTTTGTGATTTTTCTGTACAAGCAATATTCTGTTGAAATGGCTAGAACCCTAAACACCATGATTAATAAATTCAATGGCAGAAATGGGTTTAGTATGTGACAGATAAAAAATGCGAGCGCATTTGATAAATTTCGATATTTGGAGTCCTCTGGTTCAAGGCTTCGGTCCTCACACTGATGCTGCTCTTAGAATAACCGAGGCCGAGGCTTGGAGACGTGAAGAGAAAGCACACTCCACCATTCTGTTAAGCTTGTCGGATGAAGTCATTGATGAGCTAACAAATGAGGAATCCGTTGCATTGATGTGGCTCAAGCTTGTGTCACTATATATGACTAAATCATTGACAAACAAACTTCTATTGAAGAGAAGACTGTTCACACTGAGGATGCAAGAGGGAACCGTTTTGAAGAAGCATCTGGATGACTTAAACAACATCCTCATAGACATTAAACGAGTGGGTGTTAAGGTGGAAGATGAGGATGTTGCACTTCTACTCTTAGTTTCTCTTCCTCATTCCTATGAGAATTTTGTCGAATCTCTCATTGTGGGAAAGGAATAGATTACACTAGAGGATGTTCGGGCTACCCTACACTCTAGAGAGATGAGGTAGAAGGTTTTGGTTGAAAAACTTGAACAATAATCTAATGGATTGGTGGTGACAAACAAGAGGCCACAACTTGTTCCATTCAAGAAAAAAGGAAATAAGCTTCAAAAGAGGTCAAAGGAGGGTGACACTTGTCACAACTGTAAATAGAAAGGGCACTAGAAAACTGAATGCCCAAAGAAGAGAGCAATGATGGAACAACAAGGTCAACCTAACCCCCACCTGCTATTGATGTGACTTTTGATGATTTGGATGATGGAGAAGACCTTGTGTTGGTAACCTCCACAATGATCGCAAGATCATATTCTTGGATCCTAGATACTGGGGCTTCCTTCCATATAAGCACTCACTTGGAGTGGTTCAGCAAATATGATATGAAGGAAGCTAGTCATGCTGTGGTGAGGAATCACCAACCATGTAAGGTGGTTGGAATCGGCACAGTCAGACTGAGAACTTGGGATCGCCAAATAGTCTCACTTTCAAATGTGAGATATGTCCTTGAGATGACAATGAATCTCATTTCTCTTAGTGTTCTGGACGATCAGAGATATTTATTCAGAGATAAAGAAGGAACACTAAATGTTCACCGAGGAGATGATATTGTACTGAAGAGGCAGAAGACTAGAACGCTATACACACTGATAGGTTCCACAGTGACAGGGGCTATTGCTGTCACATCCGGAGAGCCAGCATCTGAAGACAAAGCTGAACTTACCAGATTGTGGCATATGCGGTTCGCACATATGGGAGATAAAGGTATGAAAATTTTTTCTGATCTTAATCTTCTTGTTGGTCATAGAGTCAATAAATTAAATTTCTGTGATCATTGTATATTTGGTAAGAAACATAGAACTAAGTTCGGTAAGGCCATTGATTATACAAATAATATTTTGGATTATATCCATGCTGACTGTTGGGGCCCTTCTAAAGTCATATTTCTTGGGGGTGTCGATTTTATTTATATTTATTTGATGATTACTCCAGGATGTCCTAGGAATTCATTATGAAATGTAAATCTAAAACTTTTATAAAGTTTAAGCAGTGGGTTAGTCTAGTGGAAAATCAAACACAAAAGAAGGTTAAACTGTTACGAACAGATAATGGTCTAGAATTTTGTTCTTCTGAATTTGAGGAATTCTATAAGGACAAAGGTATAGCGAGACACAAAACTATTAGAGACACTTCTCAGCAAAATGGCATTGCTGATTGAATAAACCAAACTCTTCTGGAGAGAACTAGATGTATTCTCTCTCAATCAAGCTTAGGCAAGGAGTTTTGGGCTGAAGTTATTAATACAACATGTCATCTGATAAATAGATTGCCACATAGTGGAATTAATTTTAAAATTCCATTTGAGATGTGGACTGGTAAACCTACAAATTATTCTAATCTGAAAGTGTTCGGGTGTGTTGCCTACTATCATGTAAATGATGGTAAGCTTAAACCACAGCAAGAAAAGGAATATTTGTAGGATATGGTGATGGAGTCAAGAGATTCCGTATCTAATCACCATCTGAAAAGAGTGATTCTTTCTAGGAGTGTCACCTTTGATGAAAGTATCATCTTAAGACAAGTATCTTGTCCTATCCAGTTACCTGATGTTCCTCAAGCTGAACTTAAGGTGGAGCTAAAATCTAAATCTGTAGCTCCGGGAAGGATGTCTATTGTCTCTAGACAAACAATAGCTAATCATGTAAATGATGTTAAGTCTAATACTGAACCTGATCCTGAACCTGCACCTGAAGAGTCTATTCCCTAATGCATTGTAAGGGATAGACAAAGGAGGGTGAATGTACGTCCTCCTCTGATATTTGGCTTTGATAAATTTGTAGGGTTTGCCATACAAATTGTCGAAGAGATTGATAATCCTGAACCATCCTCCTTTAGGAATGCTGTTAGATGTCCTAAATTTGAGTCGTGGTTAGTTGCTATAAATGAAGAGATTGAATCTCTCCATAAGAATGGTACTTAGCTTATTGTATCTAAATCAAAAGGGAGAAAGATAGTTTCTTGCAAATGGATTTTCAAGAAAAAAATGATGCCTCTATAGCTGGTGGTGTAAAGTTTAAGGCACGTCTAGTTGCAAGAGGGTTTAGTCAGAAAGAAAGTGTCGATTATAATGAGATATTTTCTTATGTAGTTAGACATACCTCAATCAGGGTGCTTCTAGTATTAGTTGAACATCAGAACCTTGAACTTGAGCAACTAGATGTTAAAACTGCATTTCTTCATGCAGAACTGGATGAAAAAATTTACATGAGCCAGCTTGAGGGTTTTGAGGTATCAGGTAAGGAAGCCCATGTGTGCGAGCTTCTGAAGTCCCTTTATGGACTTAAGCAGTCTCCCGTCAGTGGTACAAAAGATTTGACTGTTTCATGACTAGTCATAGATACAGTAGGTATGACAATGACTGTTGTGTTTATTTCAAAAGGCACAAGGATGAGTCATATATCTACTTGCTATTATATGCAGATGATATGCTTATTGCTGCCAGAAATAAATCTAATATTCAGGAACTGAAAGATCTCATCAATTCTGAATTTGATATGAAAGATCTTGGAGGAGCAAAGCAAATTTTAGGTTTGGAAATATTCAGGAGATAGAATTAAAAGAAAGTTGTTTCTTTCACAGAAAGAATATATTTAGAAACATCTATCTAGATTTGGAATGGCTTTTTGTAAGCCTCTGTCCACACCATTTGCTTCTAACCTCCATATGACATTAGAATATTATCCTCAATCTGAATCTGACAAGGAACAAATATCTAAGGTTCCTTATTCTAGTGCTGTGGGGAGCCTTATGTATCTTATGCTGTGCACCTGACTTGATATTGATCATGCAGTAAGTGCAGTGAGTAGGTTTATGATAAACCCTGGTCAAGAGCACTGGAAAGCTATTAAGAGGATACTTAGGTACCTCAAGCGGACTTCTGATGTTGGTCTGATATTTGGTAATGAATCTAAACTCATGCTGGCAGGATATTTTGATTCCGACTAAGCAGAAGATGTTGATAGTAGATGGTCTATGACTGGTTATGTCTTCACTATATGTGGTTCTGTAGTTAGTTGGAAAGCCATACTGCAATCTTCTATTACTTGTATCTTCTATTGAAGCAGAGTATATGGCTCTGACTGAAGCAGTGAAGGAAGGGATATGGCTGAAAGGTTTTCTCAAGGACCCTGGTCTTTATGAAAAGGTTGCAACAATTTTCTGTGACAACCTCAGTGCTATCTCTTTAGCAAAAGACCAAGTGCACCACGAGAGGACAAATCAAATTGATGTGCGATATCATTTCCTTCGATCTGAGAAGAGGGTACAAGTAAAGAAGATCGCAACTTCTAATAATCCAGCTGAAATGTTTACCAAACCTATTCTTCTAAATAAGTTAAGACACTGTCTTGACTTACTGAACATATCAAATCAGATGTAGTCTTTTTAGACTAACTGTTTATAAAGTGTGTCTCTCTATATGAATGCAAAACAAATTAAGGTGGAGATTGTTGTATATGTAATTTGTTTTTTTTTTTTTGATAATCTATTTGCATAACCAAATATTTCTGTTTATGTTTTAATATTTTCATGTAAGTACATGAAAGGAAATAATAAGAGGCCAGGGATGCAACAATAGCACAATAACAGAGGTCCTGCTGTCCGATTAGTGGGCCGAATTTTTTGGTGTAGAATGTGACCCATCCCATGATTCGACCTGCTCCGGTTAAATGAACCGAGAGAATTTTATTATAAAATGTTTTGTATTTTTTATTTTTGGGTTACTATTTTTGGACCAGGGGACTGTTCATCGCCTTTTTCTCTCTCTCTCTCTGTGCGATTTATCGTGACTTCTCTATGCTACATACAATAAGATGATTTTATGTTGGTTTAATCTGTAACGCATAAGCATTTTCTGGTGGATGTAGCTAGTCGTACTGAGCGACTAGTGAACCACGTTATTCTGGTGTTTTATTTCTTATTTTTGATTCTGCCATGGTTGGATTGCTGGATTGTATATATATTGCTTGTTTTTCTGGTGTTCGTGTTGTTCTTTGTATCTTAATATCACTATCGTGGAAGCGCAATTTCCAAACACCTAAAATAGGATGTCTCAATTTAGTGGCCAATCTTTTAGTAGTATGAGCAATACTTGGAATCCACAAGGTACCTCATTGTCTGCATGAATCCATCATCTTGTGATCCTATCCATAGTTTATTAATCAATTCCTTGGCGACATCCACCTCTACCAATACTCTTGGTGAGGCAGAAACCTATATGGCTTAGGAGCATCCTCCTACGCCATATCCGTGTATAATCATACTTCTGTGAAAATCAGATTAATACATGTCTCATTTCGATGTGACACAGCTTCACATTCTTCTCTCAAGTTCGCTTTCATTTTCAAAAAATTATCTATTTCTAATAGTTGGATATTCCCATTTGAGGTCTTCGCTAATAGGGTGAGAGAGTACAGCTAGCACTTGGCCATAATCTCCTCCATCATGATAATAGTTCAAGGCATCCATCCCTCAAGGTGGCTACCAGTCTCTGGTTTACTTGAAACTAACCTGAGCTATCAAAAATCATTTTTCTTTTCTAAGCCTTGCCTAATCCCAGAGCCCTCACTATTACGGGATGAGATATCGGCTCTAAATCTTTCTTGCTGAATACTGTCAAACTCAAAAAGATCATCCTCTTCCTCAACATCTTTGTCAGCAGCACGAGGGGTATGCCCGGTCTGATGAACCGGCCTGACATCTACCCGTGTCATGCACTACAAGAAAAATCCCATATAGCTAGGGACAATTCCAAAGCTAAATGAGAATTTTCTGTCGCTAAATGGGAAATAGCGATAGAATACCGACATATCGGGTCCCTTTCTAAAGTACTCCTTGCTAAATTTTAGCAACGAAAGTTTTCCTAGCTAAAAAATTAGCAACAAAAAATTATATTGCTAAAAAAGAAAAATTACATAGCTAAAATAGCAAGATAAACGAAATAATCAGTCGCAAAACAAAAATAACAATGGAATATTCCTTAACTAAACTACTGGTCTATAAATTTTAGCGATGGATATAGTCTCTAGCTAAAAAAATTTAGCGATGGAAAATCCGTCGCTAATTTTAATATCCCTAAGCTAAATTAGCTATGGAAAAATCCGTAGCTAAATTAGCAAGGGATTTTTATATCAAATTGAATAAAAATTGAAACTATAAATAATTTATAATAAACAAAAAATAAAATCATTTAATATCTTATTCAAATTCAATATTTTATATAATTGAAACAAAAAAATAATAAACTTTTATTTCATCATATTCATCAATGTATCTACCGACAATGCATAAAGTATAATATATCCATTCATTGAGTTTGCTTTCTCTCCCTCTGCTCCTCCGATCATCATTTTTCTACGGCGAGAAAGCTGTCCGAGTCACGACACGTAATATCTAGTGAAAAATCCAATCACTTATAAAAGTTTTGTATGAGGAACAATGCAGTATCATATCTGTAATAAATTTAAATCACTCAGTCAAATTAAAAAAAGTTATGTTTTAATACATATATAATTATGTAGTATATATGTAAATATATACCACTATTTCACTTGTACATATATTACTGCAGTATATGTACATAAAAATAGTAGTATTATGTGTACATATAAACTAAGTACAAATATACTTAGTATATATGTACATAAAATACTGCAGTATTATATGTACATATATACTGACTTTATTCGTACGTATGTACCTCATTTTGTGTTGTTGTTGCTACTCATGTTGCCGTTCTTGCCACTGCTATCATTGCCACTGACGCTACTGCTCCTACCACTATCATTGCCAATACCACTGCTGTTGTCTCCGCTGTCGCCGCTGCCTCTACTGCCGCTACTGTCGCCGCCGCCGCCTCCGCTAATGATGCTTCCGCTGCATGCCACACATGCCGCTGCCACCTCTGGCACCACTGCTGCCTCTGCCGCTGCCACCTCTAGCACCGCTGCTGCCACCTCTGGCATCGCTGCTGCCTCTGCCACTGCTTCCAGTGTAGCCTCTACTTTCGCAGCTGCTTCCGGTGTAGCTGCTGCCGCTGCCTCCGATGCCGCCGCTCCCACCATTGCTGCCGCGGCTGCGGCCCCCGCTGCTACCGCCACCACCACTACCGCCGCTGCCACTTCCGATGTCGTCGCTGCCACCACTATCGCTGATACTATTGCTGATAATATGTTTTTACATACATGTAATAGGCTAAAACTCTACCCAAAAAATTCTGAGACACACAAACATTTTCACAGATATATATATATATATATTATTATAGACATGAACAAACACAAATTAAAGTTGATTGTCATACAACCTAAAACTAAAATTTAATTAAATAATTTTAAATTTTATATTAAATTTAATATAAAAAACTATAAATGAAAATTTTAAATTAAACAAAAAAAAATCATTTAATAACTTATTTCAATACAATATGTGTTGTATATGTAATTTGTTTTTATTTAATAATCTGTTTGTATAACAAAATATTTTTTCTGTTTTAATATTTTCATGTAAGTGCAGGAAATGAAATATTAAAAGGTCGGGGATGCAGCAGTAGCACAATAACGGAGGTCCCGCTGTCCAGTCAGCCGGCCGAAATTTTTGGAGCAGAGCCTGACCCGTTCCATGATCCGACCCACTGCGGTTAAATGAACCAATATGTTTTTTAATATAAAATGATTTGTAATTTTATTTTTCGGGTAGATGTTTTTGGACCCTTGGAACTGTTTATCGTCTCTCTCTTCTCTCTGTGCGATTTTTCGTGACTGCTCTATATGCTGCATACTATAAGACATTTCTGTTTGGTTTTAATCTGTAATGCATAAGCATTTTCTGGTGGATGTAGCTAGTCGTACTAAGCGACTAGCAAACCATGTTATTTTCAGTGTTGATTTTTCATTTTTTTTATTCTGTCGTGGATGCTTGCTGGATTGGGATATATATTTCTTGTTTTCTATGTTTATGTTGTTTATGTATCTTAATCTCACTACTATGGAAGCATAATTGCCCAACAATATGTTTTGATAAATATATATTACTCCAGCAAAAATGTACATATATACTAGCATTACACTCGTACATATATTACTGTAGTATTTGTACATATAAATTACAGTATTATGCGTACATATATACCGAGTACATATATACTTAGTATATATGTACATAAAATAATGCAGAATTATATGTATGTATATACTGACTATATACGTACGTATATACTGCATTTGTTGTCGTTCCTACTGCTCTCGCTATCATTGCCGCCCCTGCCGCTACTGCCACTACCGATGTGGCTGCTGCCTGTGCTGCCGTCGCTGTGGCTGCTGCAGGTGCTGCCTCTACTGCCGCCCCTACCATTGATGTCGCTGCTGCCGCCAATGCCGACACTGCCACTAATGCTGTTGTTACCTCTGCTACCTCCCTTACCTCCGCCGCTGCCGTAACTACGGACGCCACCGCTGTTGTTGATGTCGCTACTACCGCTGCTGCCACTACTGATAATAGGCTTTTACATACCTATAATTGGCTAAAACTCTAACCAAAAAATTTGGAGAAATACAAACATATTCACAAATATATAAAAACAGTTAATATAGACATGAATAAACACAAATTAAAATTGATTGTTTTACAGTTTAAACAAAAATTTAATTAAATAATTTAATATTTTTAAGTTAAATTTTATAAAAACAGAAACTATAAATGAAACTTTTAAATTAAACAAAAAAAAAAATCATTAAATAACTTATTCTAATACAATATTTTAAATAACTAAAACAAAAAAAAATAACAAAAAATTTATTACATCTTATAATCAATGTACCCACTGATTGTGCATAAAGTATAATCTATTCATGAATTGACATTGCTTTTTCTCCCTCTGCTCCTCTAATCACCAACTTTCTACTACGAAAAAGCTATCCGAGTTATGGTTCTTCAGGTCTGTTGAAAAATCCCTTCACTTATATGAGCTTCGTATGGGAAACAATGTGGTACCATATCTGTAAAAAATTTAAACCACTCAATCAAATCAAAATAAATAAATAAAAATTATGTTATGATAATTATATATTACTCTAGTAAATATGTACATATATACTAGCATTTCGCTTGTACATATATTACTGTAGTATATATACATATAAACTACAGTAATATGCGTACATATATACTGAGTACATATATACTCAATATATATGTACATAAAATAATGTAGTATTATATGTACATATATACTAATTATATACGTACGTATATACCATATTTATTGCCGTTGTTGCTGCTCCTGCCATCGATGCGGCTGTCGCTACTGCTACTGGTGCTGATGGTGCTGCCGCTGCTGTCGTTGTTGCTACCACTACAAAAGGTGCTACCGTAGCTGGCACCACTACCACCTCTACCGCTTTGTCGGTGTGGCTGGTGCTGTAGGTCCTACCGCCGCTACCGTCGCTGCCTGCTACCGCCACTAATGGTGCTCCCGGTGATGCCGCCGTTGCCATTGCTGCCGGTGCTGCCGCCGCTGCCATTGCTGCCGGTGCTGCCGCCGCTGCCATTGCTACCGGTGCTGCCGCCGCTGCCATTGCTGCCGGTGCTGCCGCTGCTGCCATTGCTGCCGGTCCCTCCACTGCATCTGCTGCCAAAGTAAATTCCAGCATTATTCATGTTTTTATATAAAATTATATGCAAGATAAAATGCACCTTACTTTATATATCTTATTTAAGGAATATCTTGCGATGTAGGCTCTTTAAAAACTACACTGGAATTTTAAAAATAAAGAATAAAATTATAGATAATAATAAAACTTAATTTTTTGAGTGGACTCGTATAAACAAGATAGCTAGAAAATTAGGAGATAAAATTATTAATATTCAACATTTTTCATATTGATTATTTTTTGACCATCAATTTATTTTTAAGTATTAGGTCTCATCTCACTAGGCAATAAATCTTAAAAATAACATCATTAAAACATATAAAAAATTCAAGTTTAACAAAAACTATAATAATTCAAAATAAAATTTAATACATGATATTTTATTCTTGGCCTAGAACAATAATTTTCATCATAGGTTGTATACAAAAGCATGCAAAGCCAAGATTATTAAATATGCAACAAAACATAAATTTCACCTCACTAAATCTAATAAAAATTTTAAAATAAAATATATTTGTGCAAAAAGAATACAAAAATAACTAATCTTTATGAAAATATATAAGGACCTACAATATAAGTATGATGATAATGACCATACCTAGCACATGAGGTTTCTACTTGACACAGGATCTAAGAGAGTTTGATATCTCGAACTCAAGGCCTATTATCTTTGGAGAAAGATATTTATCATCACACCAAGTCACAACTTGTAATATAAGGACAAATGATATTTACTTGTATTGTAACTACAATATAAGAGAAACCCAAGCCTATAAATAAAAAATAAAAGACTAGGAGCAGCTCATACAGGTTAGGTGATTCCATAGAATGAAAATCAATTGAATCTGCTACATACTTCCATGCATATCCAGGCACGGCTATGGATCTTTCAAACTTGAGCTTCAATACTACCTTATTACTCTCTTCAAACTTATGGGCAGAATCTCGATCCGTTGGGCAAATTTTTTTAACCCGATTCATGTTCATCATAGAATTTATGATGAAAGAGACCCATGGTGTTCATGATCATCAAATATGTTGACTGAAACAGTTTCAAACATGGTATTGATTAAAGATGAATGAAGTTTGTGAACCAAGCTTATTGATATGATTGGAACTTGCTGAAAGTCCTTCAATGCTTCTTTGTGATTCCCCATGGCAAGATATGTAGTACCTCATCTGTAATACCCCTGTAATTTCGGACAAATGTTAGGAGGAAGAAGAAGAAAAATATACACAGCAGACTCATGATGCATTATGTGCCTTGGAATAGTAAGGATCACAATTGATAGCCTTGGAAACATCCTCTACAGCACACCCATTTTCTTCCAATTTGGCATGGGCAATTGCACGATTGGCCCAATACACAACATTCTGATCATGTAAATTGATAGCTTGTGTGTATAGTTTTATAGCACGAGCAAACCTGTTGGCTGAAAAAAAAAAGATGACAAACATACTTATCAATGTCAATATTGATCGAATTGACAAATCTAGCTAAGATTAAAATTGATGAGACTATATAATTAGCCATCATAAAAATAAGTGTAAGCAATAGCAACCTTACATATAGTTTATATAAGATCTTACTTCTAATGAAATGATAATCAATTTCAATATATTCTATTTACATCTTTGCAAATAGAACATTAAAAAAAGATGGTTAAAAATTCACCATCAAAATTTTGTGGGATTGAGGTTGAGAATAGCTGATCTTTGGTTCTTAATTTGTCTAATTCTGCTATGCAAAGATAGATAGCATGTTTTTAGATGTAATTTTTAAACCAAATTATTTTAGAATTTATATATCATCCTTGATTTAGCTACCCATAGATTATATATGTCATTTTAAAAAAAATGATATATCTAATGATAATTATCCATTATATATTAATCAAATATCGAATAAAATTGATTTAAGAAAATCTGATAGAAAAATTTGTGCAAATCATGAGTAATTAGAAATGAAACCCAAGGTGTACAGAATGTTTATCACTTGATAATTAAATTTTCTAGTTACACCAATATATCTTTTATTACACCTCACAAAAGTTTCATTAAATGAATTGTGAAAGAAAGTTTACACTTGTGAGTTTAAATTTTTTAATTCCATATTGAGTATAAAGTGAATAGGTGAAAAGGTTTTTGCATACTTCCAAATCTAATATTGACTAGAAAATGAATAAGTCATGAAGTTTTCTCAATAGAATTGCTCAGATAACTTTGATTCATTTAATATACAAGAATTTTGGATTCAATTATAATAATAACTTGATTGGTCAAGAATATCAATTTGTTAATTTTAAGTCTCATTTTCACTTGATACAAAATAGCATATGATTTATTGAGAACTTTAACACTCTTAAACCACCTTACTAATATGAGGGAAAAATTGTTGAAACTTCAATAATCACACATGCACATGTTTTGTTTGTTGAACTTCAACATACATAAATATAATGAGCAATGTTTATGCACCATACATATTGAATTTGAGTTAAGTAAAAAATATTTAATTCAAGCAATTAGAGATATAAATCAAGCTATGAATAAAATAAAAATTTTAGGATTTAACTAATGCAATTAAAGATAAAATCACGTGTTGAATTTAAGTTAAGTAAAAATGAATTACACTATAATTAATGAATTTATTTAAATTATTTTTAATTATATTAATAAACATTTCCTCATAAACTTAACTTTAAATTTAATATGCAATTTTTTAATTCTAACATGCTTTAAAAGTCTTTATCATTATTACATATATTCCCATGTTAATTTAATAAAAAGAATATATACTACAAAAAAAATTTTGATAAATTTTGCAGGGTAAATAATATTTTCATATATTACTTACAAATCAATAATCTTAATATTTATAAAATTAAAATTATTTAACAAACAACATTTTTAACTCTAATCTACTATACTTAATCTTTTTAGAATTAATATTAGCATTGTATTTTTTATAATATTAATAAAAATATGTGTTTATTATAAATTTAGAAGCCAAAAGCAGAGCATTACTCTTGGCCTAAAAATATGAGTTTTTAGTTCATGTAATGCTCTACCTGAGTAATACTCATTTTTTCTATTATTCCCAATATTCATTCAAATATTGGGAATAACTTCATTCCCAATATTTTATTTATAATTCATAATATAAAATTCTCAAATTACTCATAATATTTAAAGAGTGTTTCAAATTCTTCGAGAGGCCCTTAGGGTTTAGTCACATACTGTTCACCTTCATTGACACAGATACACACTTAGAACACCTACCATCATCTTTACCTTCAATTTGTAATGAAGGTTGTTTTGATGGTGAAATATTAACTTCATAATAATATTTTATACAATCATACAAAGTAAATAATGAGCAAAATACCTTTTCTAGTATTAATCTTTAAAATGAGAGCACATTGCACTTACAATAGCTAAGCCACTAATAGTGTAAATTAATACAAGATGGTAGAAAAGAAGTCGTAAAAAATGTGATCATGATATTGAAAAAGGACACAATCAGAAAATTACTTCTATATAGAACATGTCTAGTGAACCCAACAACCTATATAACATCCATAAGGCTAAAATTTTCAGATAGAAGCTACCTCTTTTAGAGCATCTTGGTTCCAGAAGAGCTTACACTCCTCTATTTCCTCATTTAGCAACTTTGTCATCCTTGTGAAAAAAAATTCCTCTTCTTCAATAATAGAATACATCAAAATCATCAAAAGTATCAATAGTACATATAACCATATTTCAAAATGATTCAAAAATATAATAATACAGATAATAAAATGAAGCTAAAACCTATATTTTGGAGAAACCCCCTACCTCATACTTGTTTATCATAATGTATGGGATAGAATTCTTGTATAAGAAGTTTGCATAATGAATTAAGTAAATTACTAGTACATAATTATTCCATCAGTATCAACATCATGTGTATAAATTTTTATAGAAATTTCAACAAACGAAATGGTAGAGGAAAGATAGAAAATCATATATGCAAGTATAGAAACAGAAGTAACATGAAATGCTATAACTAAGACATGTTTGGTCATTTCAAAAGTAATGCTATAAGTGATGTTAAATTGTTAAAATGATATGGTGCCTTAGATGTTACAATGATAAAAGAAGAAAGTATTTTTTTTTACTTTTTATTGGAAAAAAAATTATGTTGATTATTTGATTTTGGATTTTGTGGTATCATTTCACACGACCACATAATATGAGACATTAAAAAATTATGTTGTTGGAAATCTTGAACAAGTATATCTCACTATAAAGGAACAAATGGATATAATTTTTATTGGTGATGTCAACTTGAGGATATCAAATAGATTTGTGTGATTAATGCATAGAGAAGACATTGACCACCTTTAATACAAAATCTAATAATGACTGGCCGGCTTAATGATGAAGTCCCAATTTAACTTTTAAAATGATGACAAATTGAAATTTATGGATCGACCATGGTTGTTGCTCGAGGAAACAAAATTAGAATAATCAACATCACATATGTTGGTAAAGATACATTTGCTGTTGATGATTCAACAATGAGTTTGATTTGTTGCATTACAAACTCGAACACACGAGTGAAAAATGAGACAACTATTATAATCTAGAGGTAAACTATCTATACATAATTTTTGTAAGCAAGATTTATGTAAAAGTTGTATCTTCAATAATCAAAAAGAGTAAGTATTTCAAGAGTTGGAAAAAAACCAAAATTAGTAAGATTGGAATTAGTTCATACAATTATGTAGAGACATGCTCTTGTTTCTTATGTTGGGTGATCCCACTATTATGTGATAATTATTGTTGATGCAAGCATATAGTATCTTGATGCCTCTCTATCTATTTTAATAATTTTTATGTACAAGCTATTCTATCATTTGACTGAACATAAGTCAATTAGGAACAAATGAGTTTAATCATGATGAATGGTTCATTGAGAATAAGAAGAAATGATTTATATATTTACGAAGATCAAACATTAATTTTTTCCAGCCATATGGTATGAATATGATGCTATGCTTTTAATGTTAATATTGAGCCACTTAGTTCTAAATGACATGCAAAATATTATGGATTAACTTGATTGAGTCATACATTACTAGTTTCCAAAAAAAAAATCTTGTTGTATTAATCAAATTACTTTGTTAATCATGTTATTTGAGGTACTCATGAAAGAATAATCAAAATAATTTTGTATGCAGAGACATGATTTTCATAAGAATTAATTTCATAGGAATTATACTTTTAAGTTACTTTTTTATCCAAAATTTCCTCATGTCCTAAGTAAAATGTGATTTATATTTGATAAATCATGGCGATAAGTTTTTTAAACTAAAATCTGATTATATTTTATTAGATTATATCTTATAATCATTATTTTCTTAAATTAATATATTTTTTAATATATTTTTAGTTATTGTAACTAATCGATGCCTTTTAGATTATCTTAACTTGATCCTAACTTTATTTTAACAATGAATTAAATTATCTTATAGATGATTTTTTTCAAAAAAAAAATTTACCAAGTAATATATTTTATTATAAATTTTTTGCAACACTTTCACTAAATAAGTTTATATTCAAATAATCATTGATTATTATTTTTATGTCTAATTTGACTCAACAAAGAATTTATACAAGCATATAAATTATTTTTATAAAATTACTTTTGTAACTATGAAAGTAGATTTCTTACTCAAATAAACATAAAAGGTTAAGAAGTTTGTGATAACCATTCATAAAATATCAATTGTATTTCTCAGTCAAACAACATCATGCAAAATGATAAATATGAAAATATATGTCATTCCTTATTATATGTGGCACATTGCCATCCTTTTTATTTGTGAATTGGCAAATGAATAACACATGATATAATGATCTCCTATAATATTAGTAAATGGACAATTTATTTGGTACCATACTAGATGTTAGCGAGCACATAAACAAGTTTGTGGTAGAATTAGAATTATGGGGTAAACCATTCATACATATAAGACAAATAAAGTTTGGTTTCAAGATAGAGTTGGATAACATATTTAATGAAATAGGAGAATGTTCAAATATTTTGGCACAATTTGGTTTAGATGAAAAAAAATAAGTATAATTTCTTTACAAGATAGTGTTAATGGTTTTAAAAGTTGTTAGGATAAACAAAAAAAAGAATTTTACTTGAAGACTAAAGAATATTAGATGGAATGTTCTAGTATATACAATAAAAGTCATATTAGTTTTATTTTTGTTAGTTTGAAATAGCTGAGCTATTATAAAATTGAAAGTTTATATCAAAGAATACCTAATAAGATAAGATAGATCAATAGTCTCTAAATTTTATCTTAAAAGTGAGACAACATATTCCAAGGATTGATTATACCAAGAATTAATTATGTATAATATTTTTTTATATATACTTATAGTCAAAGACAATTATTTATAGTTATATGTTTATAATATATTTGGAGAAAACAAAAATATAACCCATTAACATTAAATTTGTTTTTTCTTAAGTTATAGAAACAGAAAACATCAAGCATTATTTATTTTCTTAAGTTACAGAAGGAGAAAACAAAATTCAATTATTTAGTATTTGAAATCAATAAACCCGAAAAATTTAAACAGTAAAAGAACAAAGATTACATTGAAATTTTTTGTTTCATTAATGGTGTAGAGTTAAAATAATATATGTGAAATAAAAATAGAAGCTAAAATAAGCAAAATTAGGGGAAAATAAAAAAAACTAATACTCGAAAATTCTATAAAAACGAAAACTGCTAGTGGTAATCAAATTGAGAGAAAAGGAGATATTTATATAACATTCGAATGAGAAAAACAATGAAATTATTACCTGGTAACAAAGATGAGATAGATTTCTAGGTTGCTCCCTCGTGTTTCGGCTCTCCTTCGTCGTTTGAGAGAGAAAATTTCTTAGCATTATTATTTTCTATGAAATATTATATATATATGATAAACTGTTATAAAATAAAATAAAAAAAAATAACACTAAAATAAATTTATAAAAAATAAATAATTTAAATAAAATAATAGAAATAAATTTTTATTTAACCATAGATGATATTATTTAATAAATAAATAAAATAATATTATATAATAATAAAGTATTCACAAACACACACACACATATATTATATGATTATAAATTTATAAGAATTCAATTTATTTTTTTATTAATATAAAATGAAATAATTATAAAAACATATAATTTGAATCTTTTAATTATTATAAATTTTAATGTTTGAAGTGTTTATTTAATAGCCACACTGAAATATTAATTTTTTAATTCATCAAAATTTTTTGTTATAATTAAAACATCAATATATTAATCTTAAAAAGGCAACTTTGTTTCTTTTAAATTTTATGAAAAATTATTATTTTTTTTTATTGTTCAAAAATTTCTAATCTTTTAGTCATCATTTTTTAAAAAATTCCTATAATCATAAAAATATTATTTTATACTTTTATTTTTATAAATGTTTACTTGTTTATTCATTTATTCATATATTTTTATAATTTTTTTTAATCAAACAAATGTTTATTTTAGTTTTTTTATTAGTTGTAATTTTTAATTATTTTTATTTATTAATTATAATATTTTATAAATATTATAATTATATAATAAATTATACAATGTTTTGTAATACAAATATTTAAATATCATAAATAAATATTTCAGATAAAATTAAGTATAATATTTTAATTAAATTATAATCAAAAAATAGTTATTTTTGTCATATTTAATATAAATTTTTATTCGTATTTATATATTTATTAATTTTGTTTATAATATCATATTTTAATTATTATATGAGAAGATTGTCATTCAAGGATCACTCATCTATAGACCATGACATACTTTTAATATAGAAAATTATATAAAATATTAAAATAAATAATGCTTAAAAAATATCATTAAAGATTAGCGACGGAAATTATAACTAACCCAAATAACTAGGAAAAAAAATCCTAGCTAAATACATATATTTTGATAAAATAAATATTTAAAGAATTATCAATTCTAATTGTATAAAAACTAATAATATAATAAATTCAGATAATTATTTAGCGATAGATTTAAATTAGATAGGAAAATTTCATCGCTAAATTCGTGGCTAATAATTAACTAAGAAAATTCCGTCGTTAAATTCATCACTAAATCAAGGATTTAATTAGCAAGGAAAAATTCACCGCTAAATCTGTCGCTAAATCAAGGATTTAATTAGCGAGGGAATATCCGTCGCTAAATCTATCGCTAAATCAAGGATTTAATTAGCAATAAAAAATCCATCGCTAAATCTGTTACTAAATTCGTTGCTAATTTCAGGCTTTTATTAGCGAGAGATATTCCGTCGAAAAATCATTCTCTTTTCTTGAGTAAAATTTATAAAAAGCTTCCGTTGTTAAATCCCTCACTTTTCTTGAACGGAATTTATGAAAACTTTTCTGTAGCTAATTCGTTGCTATTTTTTTTTCAAAAAAAAATTATAAATCTCTTGCTATTCCCAAGCTAATCCGTCGCAATTTACCTAGGGATTGGTCCCTAGCTAAAATTTCCTAGCAAAAATGATTTTTTCTTGTAGTGATGGGTCTCTCTCCCATGCCCTTGACCACCTCGGCATATGATCTTTCTTAGTTGGAACGGTCGCATATGCCCCCGCTTAAACATCCATTGTGGAACCCTTCTTCTGCATGTTAACCGAAGCAACATGCCGAAGACTATCCCTCTGCAATGCCTATTATGCACAAACTTCATCCTACCAGTAATAGAATCCAGAGAATCCTTGATAGTTACACCACCCCCTTGTGAGGTTGTGAAAGTAACCATCTCGTGCGATACAACAAGTTGGCTTCCCATACTATAGGTCACAGGCTCATTATGTCCTCTTTTAAGGCAATGGGGGGTCAAAATTCATCTCTTGTCACCCATCAGTATCTTTACCACTTCTTCCCACGATCATGTGATATAGCATAGAAAATATACCTAAAAAATATTCTTGAAAATAAAAATAAATATTATACATGCAAATAAAATACTAAAAGGCAGAAACATCCAAAAATAACATAAAAAATGAGATCAGTGGCTCAAAATAAACCCAAAATGTGTGTTCGCGGGGCTAAAAGGCCTTTAAAATGTTAATGGGCCGAAAACAGGCCCATTCGGCCCAATCTGCTTCCAAAAAAGGTCCCGGAAGCCTAAAAAAGAAACGGGCTCCTGAAAAGCGCAACCGACCTGCCAGGAACCCGTCCGATGCGACCACCTCAACCTTGTAAGCACACCGGTGCGCTGTTCACGGCCACGTCTGCCGCTGCAAAATTTTTTTTTTCGCTCAGAAATAACAAAATTATATATCAATGAAAAGCTCTCGACGGCGCGGTTTCAAATTTAATTTGTTTTCCAAAAATAAGATAATGTTTCAAGCTCCGAATTACCTCCCAAAAAGTTGACGCCACAGGCCACCGAGCTTGTGATTTTTTTACGAATTACAGAAAAAAAATTTATAGATGGAAAGTTATTCTCGACGCTGATCCGTTATTCTAAATTTTGTCCAAATCTGTCAAAGTATAGGCCTCCAAATCACCACCCGTATGTTTGCTGGAATCTCACTAAAAATCATTCTTGCGAGCTCCAAAGATGAGCGCTTAGCGTTTCAAATATATATATATATATATTAATATTAATTTAAAAATAAAAATAAAAATGGAAAATAATATGATTTTTATAGGGAACTAATTAATTTAAAATAAAAAATTTAAAATTTAAGTCGGGTTTCAAAAATATGGCTAAATTAGTGTGTCTGGAAACAATGTGTCAAATCCGTCATTGTGAACGGCATCCATTTCCACGCTATTAATTTTTTAAAATCATAGGCTGGTGTTGCGAATGCCGGTGATTAAAAATATTGTAAGTATCTCATTACGCCCATCATCTCTCGACCCTCACCGCACACCCCTACCCCTCGCCCATGCCCCACGCCCCTCGCTCCTTTGTCGAGCTCCAGCGAGCTCGATGTGGAGGTCACTGAAGCTCGACGTAGCTTCTTGAGCTCCATGGAGCCCCTCGAGCTCCAGGGAGCTCCACTTCAAGCTCACTGGAGCTCCTTGAGCTCCAAGAAGGACCTCCAGCGAGCTCCACTTTGAACTCACTGGAGCTTGACGTGGAGCTCGACGGAGCTCCCTGGGGCTCCAGCTAGCTCCATTTCTAGCTCGAGGAGCTCCAGTGAGCTCCTTTGTGGAGTCGACGGAGTTTCTGTGAGCTCTAAGAAGGAGCGAGGGGTGAGGGGCAATGAGCTAGGGGCGATGGTCGAGGGGGTAGGGGAGTGGGGCGATGGGCATGGGGCAAAGGGCGTAATGAGATCCCTACAATATTTTCAATAGTCGACATTCACATTGCCGACCTATGATTTTAAAAAATTAACAGCGTGCCAATGACCGCCATTCACATGACTTCTTTGTCACGTTGTTTCCAGACGCACTAGTTTGGTCATATTTCTGAAACCCTATTTAAATTTTAATTTTTTTAAATAAATTAGTTACGTACAAAACTCTAATAATATGGTTGATTTCATGATTTTGATATTTTGGAGAGTTTGATGAATCATTATGAAATCAATAGATCTTTAGATGTGTTTAGCAAAGACGATAGATCATTGAATTTCACATAGTTTTAACATTTATTTTTAGTCAAAACGCTACATAATTGGTTGGAAAAATTTTTGTACTCATGACAATATCAACTCATAAAAAATAATCTTATTCTTGTGTGCCATATTCTTAGTATCTATAATATTATCATATAATTATAATTATACTTAGCTCAGAAATTTATAATACCCACAACATTAATATTTTTTTATAGTAATTAAGCACACCACTATTTCTCATGGTCATAGCCAAGTCCAAGTGTTGTGAAATTATCTTTAATATGACTAAGTAGTCTCATGTCATAGCCATGACTTTTTATAACGTTATAAATTTTGAACTATAAAAAATTATACAACCACAATTATTCATGCCAAAGTCATGATAATTATACAAAACTATGATTTTTGGGATACTAAATATTACATAGGATATGACTCGGGTATGACTATTTCTAAGACAATGACTCTTATCCTCAAAAAAAAAGGCATAACCATGAATTATATGTTCAAGTTAAATGTCAATATCATGACATCCTAGTAGTGATATGGTAACATGATATATGAGAGAAGGAAAAGTCAATACAATGATCACTCATAGTGTTAATGACACTTGAGAGGTATGAATAGAAACTTTTGTGTTGTATCTATTTCCTAGTGATGTTGCCACAACCAACACATGAAAGACCTTCTTAGTATCACATCAATATCTTAGTGCTATTGCCATATAAAATTCAAGGACTATTGCTAATGTCATGACCTCTACACAGTATCATAACTATATAAAAAAATGAGAAGTTGTCACTACTCCTTGGTCACTTCCTAGTACCATATCTTTTTAAAGATTACAAATGGATAATATTATGAAGCCATGCCTATTTCACAACATCATGACTTTTTGTTATAAATACATTAGGCTATAGTCATAGTCATTGATAACTTAATGATTTTGTATTACAAAAAGATCAAGATGCAGGCTAGAGTCATAGGCATTTTCTAAAGTCACGTTCTCAAGATGAAAAAATTAAACATTGAAGTTGTGACATTTTTCATAAGTCACGACTTTCAACTTAGAGTAATACAATGTCACCTGAGTATAAAAATGGAAGATATAGAAATTTCTAAAAATTTTTAATTCTTATCTTCTTATTCCTTACACAATAAGAAAAATTATGATAACTATCAAATCCTAAAAAAAATTTTGCATTCTCTAGGAATTCTACAAATAAGAAAAGCATGTAAGATTAATGCTAATCCCTAGAGTTAGGGTGTATGAATCTGAAATCTCTCTTCTAGGGATAAATTTAAGAATTTATACTAAATTAGGATGATTCTAAGGTTTGTGTAATTTGGGATATATGATATGAATAGAGGTGTCTAATGGGCCATGTTGTGCTAGCATGACCCATTTTTTCAAGGCACTACCATGCCACTATGCCATGCACAACATAGTTAAATTCTGATGTCATGCAAGGAGTGGCATAGTGGTGTGGTTGATCAGCCTAGCATGACATGGTGGCATGGTTGAGTGCACTGTCATGACAGACCTTGCTGAACTTCGAAGATGCATGACTGGTGGCTATGCGAATGCGAATGACATAAGAAAGAGAAAGTTAGAAGCCTATTACCCATTGCATGATGAGTGGTTGACTTATGAGCCAACCAATTACAATCAACCATGTTGTTGATTGTTTTAAAAAAATTAGACTGCCTCATGATAGGATGATCAAATTAAAAAATATATATATTTGACTACCTAGGCTGGTTTACCATGACACCGAGTCAGGCACATAGGCATGACTCATTATGTGAGTTTGGTCTGGCTTGAGGCATGGTTCTGGACTATGCCATGCTAGGCCATGCACTACTGAACTAGGTCGAGCTGCGTGTCATGCTCATGTAGCCTGACCTATTTGACACATCTAGATATGAATTAGTTTTATTAATGAATGAATGAATATATTTGGTTTATTAATTATATTGATATTGATAGATGATGATTAAATAAAACTTGAATTAATTTTTTGACTATTGGTAGATTTTTATGAGATTATCATGGTGTATAATATAAGATAGAATATGATGCTCACTCATGCATATGGTAGGAAGAAATTGATAGTATATTCAACTATGCTATATGAGATAAACATATATGTTGAAACCTAAAATTTGGGTATATTAATCATCATGATTATGATGCTTATGAAGCCAAAAGTATGAGTATTTTTACATATCAATCCATTATATAAATCTACAATAAACTAGTTCTAAATTAGGATAGATGTTATATAGAATATTCTTCTAGGGAATTTACTTTTAGTGTGAGAGTTATATTATCATTAAGAAGAATAGTGATAAGAAATCCTTGGGAAGTATGTGAGTATATTGTGACTCACAAGGTAGTGATAGTCTTTGTGAGCAACTTTTACTTGTATGGTTCTCACTACAAAAAATTGTAGGAATTATATGTTAATCATGTGAGTTTGTTGCATTTGAAGCCAAAAATATAAATACTTACAAATCATGTCAATTTATGAATTTTATAATATCTGAGACCAGAAAATAAGAGTGTGCATATGAAGTAATCATCAAACTAAATGGTGACGTACCAGGGGGATAGACTAAATGATGACAACCACCTTGTATGTCATTAGGGCAAAGAATTATTATATAATATCTCAATCTTTAATTTGTGTCCAATATAATATAAGACGAGCAACTTAAACATCATCATATAGATTAAATAATTAAACTATGGATCTAAGATTGTCTAATAATCTAAGTACCTATTTTACTAAAAATGGATTATTTCATTGTTAAATAATCAAACTAATTCATGTGGGATTGATTTGTAGATAAAAGTCTATTTTACTACTTATATGATCCGTGTACTTGTTGATTTCAGTTGATAAGAAATTCTCATTAATGAGCTTATGTAATAATGTCTAACTAATAAAATTAGGTGACATAACAAATTCACAAGTATATTCAAACTTTAGTAAATATTTTAAAACCTCAATACATGGCTTTAAAGTTTAAAGGCTAAAGTGAGAATGCAATAAAGAAAATAAATTTTGTTAGGAAGAATCATGATCAGTCTATATCAATATACACCATTAGGAACAAGCCTCCTAGCAATTTGCAGAGTCAAATAGAGAAACCTAGGGGCTAGGAATGATAAAAATTTTGAAAAAAAAAGCTCATGGACATGCCCAAGACACAAATACAATTGAATTAGTATGTTGAGCAAATCCTTGAAAGTGCTACTAATGAACCAAACATGTCATCGATTGAATGATTGCCCATGATGCAGAGGAGTCACCAAGAAGAGCATGATAATCATGATGAACAGTTTGATGATGCAGATGAGGTGATAAGTGGCCTTGTTGGTGATAGTGATGATTGGCCTTGATGGGTGACAGTGATTGTGGGAATTTTGATGATGCATATTATTTTGTGGTCTGAAAGATGATATTGGCACCTAAAAGGAAAGATATATCCCATCACCACCAACTCTTTCACACTAGTGATAGCATTAATAATAATGTTAATCTAATAACTAATAGTGATAGTCATGAAAATATTATTGGAAATAGTACAGTTGATACAAACTAAACTACCAATAAAAATTTTTTTGAATCCTGATAAAATTGGGTGGATCATGGCCATTGTAAATATTAAAGTAATGAATTGCTGGAAAATTCATTTTTCAATGTCAATTACAAAGTTAAAAGTATATTGTGACATTGCAAACATAAATGCATGCCACATATTATTATATAGTCTGTGACTTTTTGAAATGTTTTCTCATCATTTTGGCCATAAGAACATATATAAAGTAAAATAAAGTGGAGTAAAGATGGTCTTGATTTTCAAAACAACACCTCTAAGTCCAAAGATTCTAAAATAAACAGTAAGTCCTTGACACTCACTCACTAAGAAAAGGAGTTGGAGGCTATTTGTAAAGATACTTAATTGGCCTATTTTCTTATTGTAACAAAAATCTTGAAGACTATAAAAGATCCCATGGGGACAAACTTCCTAAAAACATGATATCACAATTTAAAAAGATTAAAGATATATCATACTAGTTAAGTTGAATGCATGATTTTCACATGTGTGAAAGATTCAGAATTATATCGATCTCATTCTCATAACTAGCCTTCCAAAGCTACCTGATTATTGAATGAGTCCAATGGAGAATAAAATGTTATGAGGGCAAGTTGATGACTTATTATAGAAATGACATATTCTAGAGAGCATGAGCCCTTGTTCAGTGCCAACCTTATCCAAACTAAAGAATCATATATAATATAGCAATCAACATAATTATAAGGATACAAGTTACTAATCTCTCAATTATATGATTTGACAAACCTACTGGATGGATTTATAATCTTTTCAAAAAATTGATTTTTGTAGTGGGTATCATTGTATCCACATTCACCCATGGAATAAATGGAAAAATCCTTACAAAACCCAAGATGAATGTGAATTATTAGTGATGCATTTTGGAAGTTTTTAATCGGCACTAAATACTTTTTTGTAGCTCATATACCAATTCAACTCATTTATTGACAAGTTTATAGTGGTGACTTTATAATATTCTCATTCAAAGTCATACTCAATCTACTATAAGTATGGGCATTAAAGACCATATATGGCATCTATGAGAGGTATTTACAATCTTAAAGTAGCCCATACTTTTCATCAATCTAAAAAAAGTATAACATTATGATATCTAAGTTATTATTCTTGAGGTTCAATAATTAATGTTGATGATATTATTGTTAGTGATAGTGCTCTATGCCTATCGTATGGACATTATATCTTGACTATTTGTGAGAAATTATTATTATTATTAATTGCATATTCATTATATATAATATCCTTGAATAATATTATTAATTATTCTAAATATCACTAATCAGTTATTGTTATGTGAATAACAAATGAATTAAGATTAATATAAAATTTGATTGATATTCATGGAATGAATATATGTATAAGATATAAATCAAATTTATATTTATTTGTCGAGAACAAATATTGGACATACCCATCTTGAGATTAATACATAAATCAAAGTCATGAGTTAATCTCTAATTGTTATGTTATTAAATCCTTTAACTATTGAGATTACTATTGTTCTCAACATAAATATTATTGTGTTTTGATATAATCAAACGTTGTCTTTAATTAGATGACTATAAAGATTATACTTGAACATAATAAGAATTATGTAGTGAAATATGAGTGATTAAGATGGAATTTGTTCATCTTATAATAAGAAAGATATCTCTAGGTCTCCTGAACAATTGAGACTGAGAAATGCATAGCCGTGCTTAAATGAATTGATAGAGATCAATATCATTTATTTATTCATTCTAATTGGATTTTGAGTAATCAAAGATAGACCGATATCTCAAGTCAAAGATATTATATTCTATCAAGATATCATGAGATATAAGAATTATGTCATTAGCTATATTAAGATTGCCTCGGATAATGAGCTTTTCATTTACCTTGGGTAGTCATACTATCTTGCTAGAGGTCACTTATGACTTGTATGATCAAAATATAATTTAGGTTAACTGCCAATGTTAATTGAACCTATAGGGTCGTACAATAAAATTGAATAATAATGGTTATTTTTTTTCACTCTTAGTAGTAATTTAAAATGATGAGATTATTTCAAATCACAAATAATAATTAGTTATTATTTAAATTAAATTTTAATTTTGAGAAAGTTTAAATTTGTGATTTAAATAAATAATTATTTTGTTACATTGAACATGAGTTTTAATGAATAAATTCATTTTAAAGGAATTTTTAAGGATTTGAATTTAAGGTATTATTATTTAAAAGAGTTTTAAATATATAATTAAATTTATTTATGACTAACATCTTAGCAGACTTGTGTATATATATATATGAGACATAATTGATTTGATGCAAGTAGTCATCTTTTATAAAACATAGAGAAACCGTTTCCTTTTGAGAAGACAAATCTGAAGTAGTATTAAACAAGATCATTCATTATTTGTTCATGTGTGGATACTTGTAGAGGGTGATTATTTTTTCAGAAAGGTAGCATATTTGAAGATCTGGATAAACCAAGACACTCACTTTGAAGGATTGACTAATCGATCTACAAGAGATAAGTTTCGTTTACCCTTCCTTCATATTTTTATGAAATGCATGGGATCCTTGGTGGGTTAAGGGATAAAAATTATAAATTTCGCTGCATTTATGTTCTAATTAGATTGGATATTCTACCTGAAACCCTGACGGTGATATCAGAGGAACTTGTGTTTTTATAAAAATTGATAATGCAATATTTGATTGTATGTATCTGATGTATATGATTCTGTCATGATTTACTTTTTTTAATATATGTGATATTATGATTTGTGCAAATGATATAGTTAATAGATTTTGTTAAGGTATTAATTGATTGAATCCAAAACCTAAAAGTATTCGTTAGTATGATTGAGAATCCAAATGTGATATTGTCATTAAAGTGTTCAATAGCATGATATATGATTCTAGCTTTGTCTTAATTAGATTAATCCATGGAGTAAATTCATATATCAATTTTGATTTATCAGTGATTACTTATGGTAGTGCTAAAATAAGCCCTATGTGTAATGAGATAATATGTTATTTTAATGTGATTTTGATAGCTTTCGACTTATTTTAAATTTATTTATAAGATCAATAAAAATTTATAGATAATATTAATAAAAATTTATCGATAAGATTAATGAAAATTGATTGATGGGATTAATAAAAATTTATTGATAAGATCAATAAAAATTTATTGATAAGATCAATAAAAATTTATTGATGAGATTAATAAAAATTTATTGATAAGATCAATGAAAATTTATTGTTGAGATCAATGAAAATTTAATGATACGATCAATTGAAATTAAAATTTTTTTTTCCTAGGTTCTGCCCCCAACTCTGTAAGGGTGGCCCCCCTTGACCCCACATGCTAACTGGCTAGCAGACCCACCATAACAGCTCTACGTAACACCTTATAAATTTAATTGTTTTTAAATACATGGATATTATAATTTATTTCTTTTAATGCATATTGTTTATGCTATATGATAACATTATACATTTTGCATGTTATATGTTGCTTCACATGGTGCACATGTTAGCTTTTTTAACTAATGTGTTTGAAAGATTATTATTATTTTATTTTCAAGGGTTGTAATTATTAATTAAATACTGCTTGTAAGTCATTTTTATTTTATTGTAATTTTTTAATTTTTATAATAAATAAAAGAGACAATGCAAACTATTTGAAGTCATACAATCCAACCATGATGATGGAGGAGCTAGATGTCTATGCACAGGTTGGTGGTCAAATCAATTTCATGAAGCTACTTATTACTACCTAGGAATAACTATTGATCTTCATATTGACTTATAGAGATCAATCTAGATTAAGATCATACTATGACATGTTTATTGTATACATATATGAGATGCTATGTATGATGTTTCATGTGTATGTGATACTAGATATATGATGAGATCTATTAATTAAAAATTAAAATCAATCAAGATCCCTTACATAAAATTTTAAGTTAATATGTCATCCATATTTAAATACTTGTCAAACCTTTTATCATCTCAATGTGGGTTCTACCAAAGTAGAAGTATATTAGGTGACATCAGTTAGACAATATGAGTAATGGTGCTATCCATGTGTTTAAAACTAGTTTAACTTTATTAGGTTATCAAAATAGTTTTGAGCCAAATGGTATTAGATGGGATTTAAACATGGCGGGACATTTGATGTCAAAATTCCATAAATATCCAAGAATTACATGAGATGTAATTGTTAATAGTTACCTACCTAAATAACTTAATTTAAGTGTCATGCTAAAACTAACTTAAAGTTGTGTAAAATATGGATCTTAGCTCACTAGATTAATATAATAATTATTGAGAGTTTTTAATTTAGTGAGAATTTTTCATAATCAAAATACTTATCAAACTTTGCATTCATTATAGATGGCCAACAATAACAATAACAATTCTACTATGTCACTACGATTAGATCTTGAGAATGATAAACTTACGAGGACTACCTTTCTTGACTGGTTTTAAAATTTTAGAATTATTCTCAAATAAGAAAGGAAGCTTTATATCTTGGATGATCCTCTCCATAAAAAAACAAGCTGATAATGCTCCTAGAGATGATAAGAATGCTAATGAGAGGTATCATAATGATTCTATTGATGTTGTATGCTTGATGCTAGCTACCATGAGTTCTGAACTTCAGAAGGATATTGAAAATATGGAAGCTTATAATATGATCTTCAATCTTAAGGAAATGTTCCAACAACAAGCAATGTAAGAAAGTTATGAGACTACCACGGCACTGCATTCTTGCAAGATGGCTGAGGGTTCTTTAGTTAGTACTAATGTTCTAAAAATAAAAGGCTATATTGAGCACCTTGATATGTTTGGATTTCCATTGAGCCAAGAGTTGGCAACTAATTTGATCATGAATTCACTTCCTGATAGTTATGACCAATTTATCATGAACAAAAAAATCTATCTCTGAGCTACATATGATACTTAAAACTACTGAGCAGAATGTTAAATCCAATTCTGGTCTTGTTCTAATGGTTTAAAATAGAAAGGACTTAAAGATCAAGAGAATGGGAGAGGGTAAAGGAAAGTCCAATGCTCAACCCAAACCCAAACCTGAACCCAAGTCTAAGGCCCCAAAGGAGGGTATTTGTTTCTTTTATAATGAACCCGTCCATTGGAAGAGAAACTACAAGATGTATTTAGAGGATCTGAAGAAGAAGAAGGATTGGTGAGACTAGTTCTTCATGTATTTATGTTATAAATATTAATTTTTTTTCTAGTTCCTGGGTATTAGATACTGGATGTGGATCACACATTTGTATGAATGTGAAGGGATTCAAAAGGAGTAGACAACTAAAGAAGGTCAAAGTTGATCTATGAGTAGGTAATGGAGCAAAAGTTGTTGCTTTGGCTATAAGAAGTTATGAACTTTCTTTGCCCAGTTGGCTTTTGCTAGTTTTGGACTATTATTATGTTCCTACAATGTGTAGAAATATTATTTTAGTTTCTTGTTTGGATTATAATAGTTTTTCTTTTATTATTAAAAATAGTAATTACTCCATTTTTCATAATGACATGTTCTATGCAAATGCCTATTTCAGGATGGTCTTTATGTTATGAACCTTCAAAAATCCAATGATTTTCATGTCTATAACATAAATACTAAGAAATTTAAATCAAGTTTAAATTCAAACTATCTTTGGCATTGTCACCTCGGTCATATAAATGAGAAACATATTTCAAACCTTTATCAAGTTGGACTTTTGAATTCATTTGATTTTGAATCATATGATAGATGTGAATTTTGTATATTGGGTAAGATGACAAAGGATCTCTTTACTAGACACAGTGAAAGGGCCAATGAATTATTGGATCTCATTTATATAGATGTATGTGGACCATTAAGTTCAAATGCTAGAAAAGGTTACAAGTACTTCATTATATTTATTGATGACTTCAGTAGATATGGCTATGTCTACTTGATGAGATATAAATCTGAATCATTTGAAATGTTTAAATCTTTTCAAAATGAAGTACAAAACCAACTTGACAAGATAATCAAGACACTTCGATCTGATTGAGGTGGGGAATATTTGAGCGAAAAATTTGATGACCATCTTAGAACTTGTAGAATCATTTCATAATTAACATTACCTGGAATACCACAATGAAATGGTATGTCAGAGAGGATGAATCAAACTTTATTAGATATTGTTCAATCTATGATGAGTCCAATAAATCTTTCATTTATCTTTTGGGGTTATGCACTTGAAATAGTTGTGTTCACACTAAATTGAGTTCCATCCATAGCAGTTGAAAAGACACAATATGAGATGTGGATAGGTAAAATACCATGTTTGTCTTTTCTTAAGATTTGAGGTTGTGAGACTTATGTAAAACATCACATTTTAAATAAGCTAGAGCCCAAATCTAATATATATCTTTTTGTGAGATATCTTAAAGAGACTAAGAGATACTACTTTTACAATCCCATAGAGAATAAAGTGTTTGTTGCTCAAAATGGTCTTTCTAGAAATGGAATTTATTATTAAAAGGAATAGTGGGAGTAATGTACAACTTGAAGAAGTTCGAGAACTGCAAGATAATATTGAACTACCTATGGATACTCATAGTCAACAAACTATATATGACACACCTCCTATAGCACTAAATTAACTTAGATTTGATGGGATATGTCATGAGCTCGAGAGATATGGATTTCATGCGACTAATAACAATGATGTATTATTAGTGGATCAAAATGAACCCACTACCTATCAAGAGGCTATGTTAGATCCAAAATCTGAGAAATAGTTAAAGGCCATGAAGTTTGAAATTCAATCCATAAATGATAATGAGGTATGAATATTGATTAACCCACCTGAAGGTATAAAGACCATTGGATGCAAATGAGGTTTTAAAAAGAAAACTGACATGGATGACAAAGTACTTACAAAGCAAGGCTAGTTGCAAATGGTTTCGAACAAACTCATGGTATAGACTATGATAAAAATTTTTACTTGTAGCTATGCTTAAGTCTATCAGAATTCTTATTGTCATTGATGCATATTATTTTTATGATATTTGGAAAATAGATATTAAAACTATGTTTCTTAATTGAAACTTACCTGAAGATGTGCCCATGACACAACCTGAGGGTTTTGTACAACCTAAAAATTCTGGTTAAGTATACAAGCTTCAAAAATCCATTTCTGGTTTGAAGCATGCCTCTCGGAGTTAAAATCTTCATTTTGATGAATCAATCAAAGGGTTTGGATTTGTTAAAAATGAAGATGAGCCCTGCGTTTATAAGAAAATTAGTGGGAGCATAATTGTATTTTTGGTCTTATATGTTGATGATATTTTACTCATTGGGAATGATATCCCTACCTTGCAGAATGTCAAGTCTTAGTTAGGAAAGTATTTCTCAATGAAAGTCTTAGGTAAAATTGTCTATATTCTATGGATAAAGATCTATAAATATAGATCTAAAAGGCTGATTGGTCTAAGTCAAAGTACTTATATAGACAAAGTACTGAAATGGTTCAATATGCAAGATTCCAAGAGAGGATACTTGCTCATGTCTCATGGTATTCCTCTTAGCAAATCTCAGTATCCTAACACTAAAGATGAGCGAGAGTGGATCGGTAAGATTTTTTATGCCTCAACAATATGATCTATCATGTATGCCATGTTGTGCACTAGACCAAATGTATCTTATGCTTTAAGCATAACAAGTAGATACCAGTCAGATCCTGGTGAGAGTCACTGGATTGCTATCAAAAATATTCTTAAATATTTTAGAATGTCTAAAGATATGTTCTTGGTGTATGGGAGATTGGAAGATGATCTAGTTGTAAATGGTTACACAGATGCAAGCTTCCAATCTGACAAAGATGATTTTTGATCATAGTCGGGATATGTGTTTTGTTTAGATGATGGTGCAGTTAGCTGGAAAAGTTCAAAGCAAAGTACTATTATTAATTCTACAATAGAAGCTGAATATATTGCAGCATCTGATGCAACAAAGGAAGCTGTTTGGATCAAGAAATTTTTTACTAACTTTGAAGATGTTCCTTGCATTACAAATCCTATTGATATTTATTGTGACAATAATGGTGTTATTACACAAGCAAAGAAACCTAGATCACATTAGAGATCCAAACATATTCTTAGGTGTTATCATCTCATTCAAAAAATCATTGAGAGAGGTGACTTTAAGATATGTAGAGATCCAATAGATGATAATGTTGATGATCCATTAACTAAGCCTCTACCACAAACAAAGCATGATCATCATGCTAAGTTTATAGGTATTAGATACATTGATGAATCGGCCTAGCACAAGTGAGAGATTGTTAGTAATAGTGCTCTAGGCTTGTAATATGGATATGATATTTTGTCTATTTGTAAGAATTAATTATTATTATTATTTGCATGTTTATTATATATAATATTCTTGAATAATATTATTAAGTATTCTAAATATCCCTAATTGGTTATTGTTATGAGAATAACAAATAATTAAGATTAGTATAAAGTTTGATTAATATTCATGGGAGGAATATGTGTATGAGATACAAATCAAATATATATATATTTGTTGAGAACAAATATTGGACAAATTTATCTTGAGATTAATACATAGATCAAAGTCATAAGTTAATTTCTAATAGTTATGTTATTAAATCTTTTGACAAGAGATCGCTATAGTTCTCAACATAAAGAATATTGTATTTGGATATAATCAAACATTATCTTTAATCAGATGACTATAAAAGTTATACTTGAACATAATAAGAATTATGTAGTGAGATATGAACAATTAAGATCTTATTATAAGAGAGATATCTCTGGGTCCCCTCAACAATTGAGACTGAGAAATTCATGGTCATGCCCAAATGAATTGATGGAGATCAATATTATTTATTTAGTCCGTCTAATTGGGTTTTGAGTAATCAAAGATAAAACGATATAAAGTTGATTTTGTCCATGCATTATATTCTATCAAGATATTATAAAACAAAATGATTATGTCATTAGCTATATAAAGGTTATCTTGGATGATGAGCTTTTCATTTAACTTGGATAGTCATAATGTCTTACTGAAGGCCACTAATGACTTATAGAATCAAAATATGATTTATGCATACTACTAATGTTAATTGAAGCTATAGAGTTGTATATTAATAATGAATAATAACGGTTATGATTTTTTCACTCTCTGTAGTAATTTAAAATGATGAGATTATTTTAAATTACAAATAATAATTAGTTATTATTTAAATTCGAATTTAATTTTGAGAAAGTTTAAATTTGTGATTTAAATAAATAATTAATTTGTTACATTGAATATGAGTTTTAATGAATAAATTCAATTAAAAGAGTTTTTAAGGATTAAAATTTAAGTTGTTATTATTTAAAAGAGTTTTAAATATATAATTAAATTCATTTATGACTAAAACTCTAGCAGACTTTTGTGTGTGTGTGTGTGTGTGACATATTTGTGAGTGTAGTTATCTTTCATAAAACAAAGAGAAATCCTTTCCTTTTGAGGAGATGATATATTCTAGCATTCAATAAGATCATTGATTATTTATTCATGTGTGGATACTTATCGATGGTGTTCATTTTTTTAGAAAGGCAACACCTTTGAAGATCCGAATAAACCAAGATACACACTTTGAAGGCTTGATGAATCAATCTACAAAAGGTAAGTTTCGTTCACCCTTCCTTCGTGTTTTTATGAAATACATGTGATCCTTTGTGGGTTAAGAGATACAAATTATAAATTTCACTGTATTTATGTTCCAATTAGATTGGATATTCTACCCAAAATCCCACACAATTATGATCGATGAAGATATAGTGCACTCTATTATAGAATGGCTAGTACCCAAACTTGTTAATGAGCTACATAGTTTTCATGATTTAACAACTTTCTATATATGAAATTAAAATTAGGAAAGACTTATCCTTTCCTAGTTTTATAACTTCTTTGAAGTGGTGTGTAATGCTAAAAGAGTAGGCATTAGAGTCATGCCTTCACAAGAGAAGTGGTCAATAGCCTTTGTTGGGCAATTGTGCTTCCACAATTGTGATTCAGAAGAAGAAAACAATAGAAAAACAACAATAAACAATATGTATACAATCCACAACCACAATCCAACCATGGTAGAATAAAAAATGAAACAAAACCACAATAGAAATACACGAAATAACATGGTTCACTAGTCGTTCAATATGACTAGCTATATCCACTAGAAAATATTTTTTCGTTACAGATTATAACAACAAAAGAGAGCTTACAGTATGTATAGCACAAAAATAATCACAAAAAATTGCAGAGAGAGAGAGAGAGATGAAATTCCAGAGATGAACTGTTCCACACACGAAAAATAGTATCCTAAAAAACATAAAATAAATACAATTTATATTAATATAATTTTTGGTTTAAATAACTTGAGCGGGTCAGATCAATCAGACGGTCTAGGCTTTGCTCCAAAATTTCTTCAGCCCACTAACCGCACAACAGGACCTCCATTATTGTGCTATTGCTATATTCCTGACCTCTTAATATTTTTATTTCTTACACTTACATGAAAATATTAAAATAGAAAAATTTGGTTATACAAAACAGATAATCAAAATAAATTATATACTGCAACCTTCTTATGCAAGAAATGTAATGCATGATATAAACATTAGAGCTATGATTAGAAATTTTATGAAATAATATGAGCTTGAAAGCATTAGCAGCATTACCTAATTGGAAAATAGTTTGTACTCTATAATGATCATAGGCTTGAAGTATTTTGATAACAAAAAAAAGTAGTCAGGATATGCATGCTAGGTGGATCACTTTTCTAAAAAAATTCTCTTATCGACTTAGCACAAGTTAGAAGTAGGTAATAAGGTAGTTCATTAATTGTGATAGCGAGTAACATTATTGGTGACAATCAGGTATTAGATTGTTGCATTTAATTTTTTTTAAAAAATACCTATAAAAGTGATAAAGATCATGGAAGAATTTGGCAGAAGTACAAGTACAAGCAAGCAATTAATGATCTTCATATCCAAGAGAGTTTACGTATAAACTATGTCTTCTATGCACCATTTTAAGTGAAAAAGTCATAAAAGATTTGCATGAAAACAGATAAGTAGGACATCTTGATAGGTATGGACAAGACTATCACCATAGTTGAAAAGAGATACAACCAGCCACAAATGAAATGAGAATTAGTTGGCAGAATGTGATAGGTGGAAGTCAACTATGGTATGTAAAGATTCATCTTTCTGATATTGCTCATCCATCCCCAGCACTCTCATTTCTCATCTTAAAATATCTAGTGTCAATAACTTGTATTTTTTTTTCTATTATCGACTTTATTAAATTATTATTGTATAATTTTTTATTTCAATTTATTATTATGGATTTTATTTTCATGATATTGCATAGTTGTAACAAAATGGTGATAAAAGTCTAAAGGTTAGTTTTTTTTGAAGGTACCATTGTGACCCCTTTAATTACCTATGAATGTTTTTGATATTTTAACACAAATAGTTACTATTATTCTTTTTTATTATTTACTATAAAAGTAAAATAAATACCAGTGAAATTTAAAGTTGAGAAATTCAATGGAAATAATTTTGAATTATTAAAAATAAAGATAAAAGCAATCTTGAGGAAGTAAAATATCTAGAAATAATTATAACAAATTAGAAAATCAAAAAAATTGAAGATAAAAAGTAAAATTGAAAAATTATTTCAAATTAATATTTGGTAGTGATATACATAATATAATAGATTATCAAGTAAATCCAAATTACGACCACGAAAAGAAATTTGAGATAATTTGATAAGTATGTATGAAGCCAAGTTAATACCTACCAAAATATTTTTGGAAAGAAAGCTATGCGTTGTTAGAATGTTAAAGTCTACTTTATCTAGCCTTTAATAAAGTTGTGACTACTATACTTGAGGATGAAAGTAGACATAAAAATAAAAAAAAAATTGTATATTTTTCTCTCATCCAATTGAGATTTTGATTATCTTTAGAGGAGGATTGTGGAATGTGAATCCAATGGGAGTCAAAATAAGAAAAGGACAAAGTTATTGAGTAAGAAAAAAGTTACTAAATATTTTTATTGTGAAAAGCAAAGACATGTAAAAACGAAAATACTAACATTATATATGAGAGGTAGAGAAAAATATCCGAAGATATAATATGAGTAATCATATACTCAAAGTTATATAAAGAACACTAGATGAGGGTAAAATTTTATATACTGAAAAAATAATTACTTAAGGCAGAAAAAGATCTATTGATGTCTTATTGATAGAGTCAAGAGCAATATTTGACTTCCTAAAAAGAATAGTTACATTAATATGAACTTATCTTGGGAGGTATGTATTCAAAGTAGATGATCATGCCTTAGAAATTACTACTCTTTGTACCATTTGAATTAAGATGTATGATGATACAATATGTGTCATCCAAGGGGTAAGATATATAAGGGCCTAAGGAGAAATTTATTATCTTTTGAACAATTAGATATTGGTGGGTGCAAAACTTATGTTCAAAATGGAACCATAAAAATAGTAAAATGAGTACTCGTGGTGATGAAATAAAAAAAGATAATTTTAAATTTGTATATTTTTAGAAGAGAAAAATAATAAAAGGGAGAATTGTTTATAGTATCAACGAGTTCATTAGTACAATTAACAATGAAATTGTACCATAAATATGGTCTCATGTTAGAATAAGGTCTAAAAATTTTTACTAAACAAGAACTTCTTACAAGATCCAAAAGATTTCATTACCATTTTATAAGCATTATGCTATTATAAAGAAGCATATATCAAAGTTTAGTAGTTCTAATGCTATAAATAAATTTATTTTTAAACTAATTCATTCTGATGTTTAGGAAGTCTCAATTATATCATAGGAAAGTATAAGATACTTTATATCTTTTGTTGATGACCATTCTTGGAGTTATTTGGTGTATCCAATAAAAAAGAATGTAGACATATTTTCATTTTTTTAAATATTTAAAGCACAATTAAAACTTGAATATCAAAATAAGATCAACTATTTTATTATAGATAATTAAAATTTATACTAGTATTGAATTTGATAATTTTTTTTAATAAGTAAGCATCAAGAAATAGTATATAGTAGCATGTACTCTATAACAAACAGAGTAGCAGAGCATAGATGAAACCTTGTTAAAATGAGTAATAGACATGTTAAGAACTATGGGAATATCTAAGTCTATTTGGGTAGAAGTAGTCATAATTTCCTATTTTGTAATCAATTAGTCATCATCAACTATAATTGACTTGAAGATGCTAATAAAAATATCGACTTGTAAGTTAGTTGATTATTCTTGCTTATATTTATTCAAAATCCAAAATTATGCTAAGAAACATCTAAGAAACATCTACTTGTAAATATTGACTTGGAAGTCAACTATAATTTAAGTGAAATATCTAAGAAATATCAAAGTTAAATTCAAAATCCAAAAAATATGTATTTTTGTGATATGATGATAGAGTGAAGTGTTAGAATTATATCATACTTTTTCTGAAGCAATAACAATTGTCAAGGAATTATGCTATGTTTTGTGATGCCATGATTGTAGTGAATATGGAACATGTACTAAGGAGTCACACCATGTTCTATGATGCAATGACAAGATTATAGCTAGAACGTATGTTGAGGAGTTATGCCCTTGTTCATTGCTGTCATGATTTTATAAAATCTAGAAAATATACAGAGAAGTCATGCCATTATAGATAATATTGTGACTAGAGTAAATCTAGGACTTGTATTGAGAAGTTACTCCATGTTCTATGGTATCATGTTGGAGTCACAACTAATATTATGAAGTTATGACTCAACTCAAGCTATAACATGCATTATGATATGATGACTCTAGTTTGTGAAATCACAAAATCACTCGTCTCAACTCATTGTATACTATTGTGACTACTGACTTAAAGATTCAAGTAATGATATGAATAAAGTTATGAAATGTTGAGGATAGTTATCACTTAGGATTTAAGTTTTAAAGGTTTTTTACAATACTATATAAAGCCTTATACATGAAAGTATGAAAGAGAGTGAGAATGCAAATTAAAGTTAATGCTATGCCATAATGCATGAATAGAGTGAAAATTCTTTCTCTATATCCCATCCATTTTTATACTCTCCCTCGTTCTCTTATGTGAGAGTGTGCTTCTTCTATGATAGATTGATTCTCCCTCTTCTTGAAACCCTAAGCTAGCATCGTGGCAACCTTGCACTGATATGTAGTTTGGTATTGAAGGTTGATTACTCTATGAATCTTATATTTATCTTTTGTGTCATGTGTATTATTGCACATTAGTGTGAATTGCCTTCATAAAAATCTAATTTTTTAGTATTAGAATCAAGTGTGAATTTCATATGGATACCTATTATTTTGGGATCTAATACTTGGTATCAGAGTATACCTAACATTTGGTATCATAAGGAGGTTCAATCATTGAGCCCAGTTTGACATTTAGATTAGGGTTTACTAGATCTATGAAAAGGTGAAATTAAGAATAGTGAGTACAACAATATTTAGGGTTAAGATTGAGAAGTTTATGAAGAAGGGCTTCAAATAGTAGAAATTCAAAATGATGTATCTACTTATTGATATAAATCACTAATCTATAATCGAAGAACTAAAGCTAGTGATAAGTAATGGATCTGAAAATTTTGATAGATGAAGTCTTGGTATATATTTTTGGTGAAAGAATAATAAAGAATCTTCGAAAGAAATTGAAATTATTTCTTAAAAGTAAGTTATTGGTGAATAAGTTGTTCTTGAGGAAGAAGTTACACAAGTTGAGCATGGAAGAGGTTGTTTCTTTCTCTTCACATTTGCATTAATTTCATTTATTGATTAGAAATTTTTCTTCAAATGGCTATGAAATCAGTGAAGATGAGGAAATGATTATGCTCATATGTTCACTACTTATTATATGATATAATTTGACATTTACTATTGGTAGTAGTATAACTAAAATATCTTATGAGATAGTGGTTTAAACTCTATTTTCTAAGATTATAAAGTGGTAGAGTATGAGGAAATACTCGAAGAATACATTGTTTGTGAGGTAAAAACTAGATAAGTAGGTGTGTAGTTTGAAAGCATACCAAAAGCTAGATGTAGATGATGTTCAACTTGCTTGGCACTTCAAGAAGGACTATCAATGAAGTCACCAAATCATGACTAGAAAATTTTGAATCATGACTCAGACCAGAATTGGCTCGATAAATGGGGAGCCATCCACTATGGTGAGACTTATTTTGCTGAAGCTTGTATTGCTCATGTTGATGATGAAACTTGGAATATTGACATAGGCATGTCATATCACATGATTCTTCCATCGAAACTAGTTTAGCCAATATGAGTCATTCTATGAAAGAAATGTGACAATGGAGAAAAACACAAAGGTAAAAATAATTTTCCTTGTCAACGTGAAGATGAAATGTATAATGAGACATAAATTTCTTCCAAGGGTGAAACATATTCTTAGTTTGAGTATAAATCTAATCTTGATGATTGTAATGATGGATAATGGTGTGATATCTTTTTATGATGATAAGGGTTGCAAGATGACATGGAGAGCAATGATAATACTAAAGAAACTAGGTGTCGACCATGTACAAGCTTTGGGTAGCTATCATAATGATTCTAGGCAGTGGGTTCTTGAGTTTTGAGAAGAATGAAGGCATGGATAACATGCAAGACATGCAATAGAACTAGTCCATGGAGAAGAAATGCACTAAAAACTTAGAGCCATGACATGGAAATATGGTGTCATGATAGGGTTTGGAGTCCCAACTTGGGAAGATAGTATCAAGAAACTAAGAGTCGAGACAGTGAAACATAATGTCTTGATAGGTTCTGGAGTTGAAACACAGGAACATGGAGTTAAAACATAAATATACATCATCATCATCATGATATGGAACTAGTAGGAGGAAATATAAGAAGAAATGCAAAGATGGTGAAGTACTAATAAAGTTGCAAAAAGGAAACTCATAGGCATGACAAGAAAATAAATAGGTATTGAGAAGAATATAAATGTGATGTTGCAACTAAGAAACTCAGAGATTTGATAGGAAGACCCAAAGGCCTAGAAGAAAAACAAATTGGATTTGCTAGATAAAATTCAAGGTTGTGATAGAAATACAAATTGGACACAGGGGTTTGGGTTTGCGATAGAAAACATGAAGTCTCAATAAGAGAACAATTAACCTAAGAAGAATTTGGAATCACTACATAAAAACAATGAGTCATGACATGGGAACATAGTGGAAGGATATGAGACATGTTATGACATCAATGAATTCGATACCTCAGTGAGAATAATTTGGGGACTATATCATCGAAGAGGATGGTGGAATGATTACTAAATTATTTAGGAGGATTGCCTATATAGAAAGAAAATAAAAAAACTTTAAAACCAAAGCCACAAGATCAGTAATGGACCTGACACATAGTGATCTATCCATAAGAACACTAGAGGTATCACTTGGAGATCAAAGTACTATGGGATTTTTTGTTGAAGACTTCTCAAAATAATCATGGGTTTTCTTTATCTAGAAGAAAATTGAAGTGCTAAAGAAATTCATGGAATTTAATATATTAGTGTAGAATCAGTTCAACAAGAGGATAAAGATTTTATGGGAGACAAAGGCATGAAGTAATTTTCAATTGATGAGTTATGTGTCGAGCATGATATTATCATGTAGAACATGATCAGGATTACAATAAAATAGATTGGAGTGGAAAAAAGGTCAAACAAAACACTAATACAAAGGCAAGGTGCACGAGAAGTTAAGTAAGCTTGAAGTTGAAATTTTAGAAAGTAGTAGCTATAATATTTTACCTAAAGAACCTCACTCTCGCATCAATGGTGAAGGATAAGTTATCTTTTGAGGTGCATAAATGGAAGCTAAGTATAGCCCATCTTTAGGTGGTTGGGTGTGATGCATATGTGCATGTGCCAAAAATAATGAGGAACAAGCTATAATTTAAATTAATGAAATATAAGTTCTTAGGCTATAAGAAATAGTTTTTGAACCCAAAAAATGACAATTGTAATCTAAATTTGAGATGTAGTAATTAAGGAGTATAAGAGTGGAGAGATTTTTGGAAGTCTCAACAAGGTTGACAATTCTAAAGTAATAGAGTCGAAATAAGGAAATGGTGAGTCATGACTTATTTATGTTACAACATCACAAAGGAAGTTGCAACAACATTCCATTGATGGCACAAAATCTTTTGATGAAGAGAACAGTGAAAATGAGTTTTGAAGGCTATGTTGAAAAAACCGATGCAATAGAGATAGCTCCTACATTGAGAAAGGCTACACATATTATAAATCTATCTAAAAGGCATGAGATAATGCACACTTTTCCCTTTAGGAAAAGGAGATTAGTCAAGAACTATAACATAGGCAAGAGCCATTATAAATCTAATGTAGTGGAGGATGCTAAGGAAGATGAGTGTTCAGAACTCCACATATTGATATTTTTGGGTTATTTACCATGAATTTTTGGTGTGCTTGTATTTATTTGGGTTTTAAATTAATAGTACTAAATTATGGGTTTGATTGAATTTGATGAATCTTAATGAAATAAAAAATATTTTAGGTGAAAATAGTGAACTTGGTGGAGAGATGACATGGATGGATAAAAAATAATTAAAAGTCATGATATTTTATATGTCACGACTTGGTTATACTATTCATATTCCACTGAGAAGTTGTGATTCTTGGTAGAAACTCTACAAAATAAGTCATAGTAATATTTCTAAGCCAATACTCTACTAATAAGTTGTCACAATCTTCATGCAATACTATCTTTATGGGTGAAATATTTTCTTAGAGTCATGATCACACTATTTCTAAAAACACAATGATGGTCATAAGTTTATTTTCACATGATGCAACTAAGCACTTTACTAGCACAAAAAGTCATAGTATTTTTCAGCACTATAATTTAATCAATACAAAACTAAAAATCATATAAAACTAAGTAATTTTTAGTTGCACAATATTTTCTACTACAACTATGTAATCCATAGAATAAATATATAAGTCAAGACAAATTTTCTATGATGATTTTTCATTACATAGAGTAAAAATTTGACTCTGATATTCAAATCATCACTACTCTATCTTCCAAAAAGTATTTAATTCTATTATGACATTCCTGCTACTATACTTTTTTTCTCCATATGGGAGTTACTTCTATCATGAAAATCCTGTGACACCATAAATTTTCTACTCTAGAGAAGATTCATAGTGATGAAAAAGATGTGACCTTAGCCTAGCATCATGACTTCCGACTTAAAGATTCATATGGAACTACTAAGTATAAAAAGAACACTTAGAGTTTTTGCTAGAAAAGAGAAAGAGAATCAAATTTTGAGTTCAAGAGCACACAAAATTCTTGGTAGTGTGAATTCAACCTCCAATTAGGATCAAATTTAAGGTGAACACAAGCAATAATTAGTTGGGATTAGGTTTTGAGACATATACTCACTTGGGCTATTATTAGAAACCCTTGATTTTACGAGATATCACTCCAAATATCTAACAAGAATTTTTTTCAATATCAGACTAAATTGGGATCTAGGATTAGTTTATTTTACTTGTATTATGATGGTGCGATCGTATAATATTCTTATTTGTAGTAATATTATGGTTTGAATATTGATGGATATACTTGCTATTTATAATTATAATTTAGAATTTTCACTATATTATATATTTATACATGTTAGTTATGATAGATGATAATAGGTAAATCATGAGATATACTTATAAGATATGATAAGAAGGAAATGATATTATTTCTAATTTTATTGTGTATAATAGACTTATGTGTTAAAACTCAAGATTGATGTAACATTACAAGAGAATATCAATTTAGCTAGGGAAATTTAGCTAGGGATCAATCCCTAGCTAAATAGCAAGGGATTAGCTACAAAATAACTAGAGATTTTGAATTTGCAATGAAATAAAAATGCACGATGGATTAGCGACGGATTAGTGACGGATTAGCGATGGAATTTTCCTATTTAAAATTTTTTGTTGCTATTTTTTGTAAATTTACGCACATAAAAAGCCATAAATATAGCGACGAATTTAGCGATAGAATTTTCCTAGCTAATTACATCCGGGATATAGTGACGGATTTTGCTGCGGAATTTTCCTTTTTAATTAGAGCAAGAATATAGCGACGGATTTAATGATGGATTTAGCGATGAATTTTCGCTAGCTAATTACACTAGGAATATAGCGACAGATTTAGTGATGGAATTTACCTAGCTAATTACATCCGGGCTTTAATGATAGATTTAGAGACAGAATTTCCCTAGTTAATAAAACCCGGAATATAGCGATGGATTTAGCGACGGATTTCCCTTGCTAATTACATCTAGAATATAGCGATGAAATTTCCCTAGATAATCTAATCTGTAAATAATTCGTCACTAATTATTAAAAAATAGCGACGGATTTAGCGACGGAACTTTTCTAGCTAATTAGAGCAAGACAAAATCCCCCCCTAAATAATTATCTAAATTTATCTTTTTATAATTTTATAAAACATTGGAAGCGATTATTCCTTAAATTTTTATTTTCTCAAAATATATGCATTTAGCAGTGATTTTTCCAAAGTTATTTGGGCAAGTGATAATTTTCGTCACTAATTTTTAATAATTTAATATTTTTTTAAATTTATTTATTTTAATATTTTATTTAATTTTCTATATTAAAGGTATTTCATGGTCTATAAATGAGCAATCCTTAAAACACACAATCTCCTTATATAATTATAAAAATATGATATTATAAATAAAAAATTTCATAAATATATATATACGAATTAAAATTTATATTAAATAAGACTAAAATAACAAATTTTTTGATTATAAATTAATTAAAATATTATACGAGATATTTTTCTAAAATTTTTAATTATGATATTTAAATATTTGTATTTAAAAACATAATATATTTTAATATTTAATTATAATTATTTTGAAAATATTTTAATTAATAAAATAACATAAATAAAAATTACTACAAATAAAAAACTAAAATAAACAATTGTTTGATTAAATAAAAAAAATAAATTGATATTTAAAGATTAATATCAAATGCTTTAATAACAACAAAAAAATTATGATTATTTAAAAAGTAAATATCTAAGTGTGATCATTAAATAAATACTTCAAAGATTCAAATTTATAATCACTAAAAGATTCAAAATTAATGCTTTTATAATTATTTCATATTATATTAATAAAAAATAAATTAAATTCTTAAAAATTTATAACCATAAAATTAATTAATATAAGAAATACATTATTATTATATTATTTTATTTTATTTATATATGAAATAATATTATTTATGGTTAAATAAAAATCTATTTCATTTTTTTTACTACAATTATTTATTTTTTATAATTTTATTTTACTTTTATATTTTTGTATCTTATTTTTATATATTTGCTTCCAATTTTTGTATTTATAGTTTTCGTGAAAAAAAAATGTTAAGACATTAAGCACTTAAAATTTATTCTATCTTTCAACGACAAAGAGAGGAGAAGCGAAATGAGACTAGGGGATCAACATACAACAAATATTATAACAAACATTGTATTTAATATATAATAATAAACATTTTTTTTCTAATATTTATATAAATATTATATCAGAAAAGCATATATATGTCATGGTCTATAGATGAGTGATCATTGAAAGATATATTCTCCTCGTCAAATTATAAAAATATGATATTATAAATAAATAATTTTAAAAATATATAAATACAAAAAAATATATATTAATATGGACTAATTAAGCTAACTATTTTAATGATTATAACATTTTTTAAAAATCATACAAAAATTTTTTCTAATTTTTTAATTAAGAAACTTAAAAATTGTATTAAAATAATATTAAATAATTAATTCTATAATTATAATAATATGTAAAGATATTTTTAAAAATAAATGAACATACATTAAATTTTTTACTAATAAAAAGTTAAAATAATTCATTCTATGATTAATTAAAAAATATTTACGAAAATATTTGAATTAACAAATAAACTAATAAATATTAATATTATTTTAAGTATAAAAATAATATTTAATGATTATAAAAAACTTTTAAAAAAATAATTACTACAAAATTTAAAAATCTTGATTTATAAAAAAAATTAAAATTTTTCATTAAATTTAAAAGAAAATAAATTGATATTTAAAAGAAATATATAGATATTTGTCCCTACTAAAATTTATAAGAATTTAATAATTGAGTAATATTTTTACTATTAGCTTTTAATATTTAGTCTTTATTAAAATAATAAATATAATTTTTTTAAATAATCTTCTCACTTTAAGTAATTTTTATAATTTTATAAAATATAAATGATATCAAATAATATGAAATTTTATGACTTTAAAATTATTTCATATTATCTTTATAAAAATTAATATGAATCCTTAAAAATTTATAACCATAGATATATATATTTATATTTTTTTTACATAAAGAGTATTTATAATTCTTAGGAGAGTGGCTTAAAGACCAATCATCTTTTTATGTGTACATTGCAATATGAAGTTTATAAATTTTGTTGCCATAATTTTTTCTTTCTAGTTGGAAGTCTAAACATCGATTTTTTTAAAGTGTTTATATATTTATTGTTTAATTAATTTGATAATTAAAAGTTGCAAGGTGTTTGTTTTTCATGTGCGCCTTACTACACGCACAATAACTTGTTGAAAATAATTTATTAAGTATTTATGTTGTATATATATTTATTGTTTATTAAATGTTTTGATAATTAAAAAATAAAACATTTACGGAATTATATTACTTCAAAAAATGTTTCTTGTTGTCTCGAGACAACTCTAAGTCTCTCTGTATAGTATGATAGTACTCACCCTTAGATTATACAGAGCTCCGTCCACCATCTAGGGCTCTAATTTAGTAACTAGTATTGTTTAAGAATCAAATTAGGGTTTTGAGTTCCACAATCTGAGATTTCCCGAGGAATACCACGTTTCCAGACAAGTTTTAAATTAACCCATTTCCCATTTGACAAATCTTTGTGATTTTTTCAACGCCTCGGCTAATCCTGCCTTGATCATGATGCGTAAGCAATAAATATTTGGATATTTATTCAAGTTCAAGCACTAATTTGGTTCTGTTATGGAAGAGGAATCCACCTTTCTTCACTACCTGAGCTTTTTTGCCAGGGTGTGATAGTTGTTGTATGGTATTTTCTTCGTGTTGCAGTGTTTATTATTTTGAAACTTCATTGGAAATTTGCATGTGGGTAATGATCTCGCGGTGCCCTCCGTAGTTGTTTCAGCTTTTAATGTTTTTTTTTTGTTTGCTCAACTCGATCTCCACCATGTTCTTGCCTTTCTTCTTCACTATATTATGTACTTCTTATGGTAATCACCATGCAATGTTTGTGGGTTCGGGTCCTCATATTATTGAGGCACGAAATAATCATTTTACTACCTTGCCAAACATGTTTTAAATATTTAGACATGTTGTTTAGTGTTGATTTACAAAGTTAAATAAATATATAATAATATGTTATTATTTTCCTTTTTTGTTTTATATATTTATATATCATGTCATGCATTTGTTTGTGGTTCCATTTAATGCTCCAGAGCGTTAGAGGCCCACAATAAAATTGGATACTTGCTTGAAAACAAGTTGTGTTTGCTTCATTTCTTGACATGGCGACTCCCAAAATCCTAGCTATGCTCATCTTTTACTACCAATGACTTCAGCTGATTTGCATTTCTCACAAACAAAATAATTGATAATGAAATAAAATTAAGAAAAGTCTGATAAATTTGTTAATGTTTTAAAAATAAATTTGTATGTCTACAATTAATTACAATCAATTGTAGTTATCATAAAAAACTAGCTATTCTAGAAAAACTCAAACAAAACAAATATTAATCAATTTCTACAATTTTTTTATGTTTGGTTCTTGTTTGTCCTCCCTCTCCTCTCCTTTCTCATCTCTCTCTCTCTCTCTCTCTCTCTCTCTCTCTCTCTCCCTCCCTCCCTCCCTCCCTCCCTCCCTCCCTCCTCTCTCTCTCTCTCTACCTCCCTCTCTCTCTCTACCTCCCTTTCTCTCTCTCTCTCTCTACCTCCCTCTCTCTCTCTCTCTACCTCCCTCTCTCTCTCTCTCCATACCTCCTCTCTATCTCTCTCTCTCTCTCACTCTCCCTCCACACACACATACACACACTCTCTCTCTCCCACCCTCCTCTCTCTCTCTCTAGTCTTTCTCTCTAAATATCATTGCTGGACATTTTTTAGATATTTGTTGAAGTTGTATGACTATCAATTCATATTTGTGTTTGTTTATGTCTATAATTACTATTTTTATATATCTGTGAATTTGTTTGTGTGTATACAAATATTTTGGGTAGAGTTTTAGCCTATAATAGGTATGTAAAATTATTGGCTGATCCTCCTTGTGTTGGGAACAGCACCTTAGCTTCTGAAGCTATGAGATGAACAAAAAAATTATGGTCCCACGCAAATACAAGTTTGTTCTTGACACTCTTATTTCATCAGATTTACGCCCTCTTGTGCATTGGATTTTTTTTTCTCATTTTTTGTTCTTTGTTTCTTTTAAGTTTTCTTGTTTTGGTGGATTTGTATATGAACCTACATGTATGCAAAAATTCAATATCACGCAGCCTGTTGTCAGTTCAACTTCTATTTATTTTTTATTTGACACTTTCTAACTTTCTTACCTTGGACTGATGTGTGAAGCTGGGCAACACAAAAAAATATTTTGATGGGCAGTTCACTAGAAATCTTAGAGTAATCTTGATTCGGTAATTTAAAAATAAGTTCATAATTATTTAGTTATGTGAAATTTCTAGCAAATGGTAGTTGGTGTTACATGCGCTAATCTATCTATTTATCAATGACATGTTGTTGTATTATTTATTTATTTATAAATGTACTATGTTATGTTCCATGTGCATGTGTAACAATGTTCTCTATTTGCGTAGAGTACCAAAAGACAAAGAATCCAGAAGATGTTGATCATGCCTGAGAGACCTATATGTGTGTTTTTTTAAGCCCTAGATAATTTTTTTCTAGTTGTAATTGATGGTATATGTATTTGCATGTAAGTACATGTGTGTGTGTCATTTGAGGCTATGTGATTATATATACGTATATATAATACTACAGTATATACTGAGTATATATATACGTATATATTGAGTATATATATATATACACTATAGTGTATAAGTATATATATACTCGGTATATACATACTTATATATTGTAGTATATACGTAGGTATATACTATAGTATATATATACGTATATATTGAGTATATATGTACGTATTTACCGAGTATATATGTTCGTATATACTCAATATATACATACATATATAAAATAGCATATACATACGTATATGCTTGGTATATACATACTTATATATTAAGTATATAAGTATGTATATACCGAGTATATACTTATGTATATACCGACTATATATGTACGTATATACAGAGTATATACATAAGTTGGTGCATATATTTATTTGTAGACATGTATATATTGTCATACATATACACCAATTTACACACACACACACACACGTATGAAAATATAATTGCTCGGGCTGATCTGGTCTTCATCGTGTATTGCTTACCGATGCATGTCATGCACCCCGCACTAAAATGATTCAATAATGAAGTAGATGATTCCTAACACCAAAAGACAATGAAATTGCCGTGGGGCTCTTCTCCCTATTACGCTTCTCCTATTCCTTCCTGCCCACCCTACTTTGGACACTATTTTGTATACTTTATCTGGCTGTACTTGGGTGATTTTGTGATTTTATGCTGATCAGGAAACTGAGGAAGAGATGTTGAGAAAGCAATATGAAATGGAAAGTAAATCTCTTGTTCCAAAGCAAGAATCTGAAGTTTTAGACTCCAATGTTATCACACAATGAACTATATTTATGCACGAGGTTTCCAAGGCACTCCGACAATATATTTGTTCGTGGATGAAGCACGATGCTGGGTGGAAGGATTTGAAAGTTTGAACTCTATCTCTGTGTTCTCGCATGATATAGAGTTAGTCTTAGAGGTGTCAAACGGGATGTGTCGGGTCAGCCAGGCCCATTTTAGCTGATCTGACCGTGCTTTCGTGCAGGGCTAAGCACAACATGGTTACCGTACTGTGTCGTGCATGGCCCGGCATGGTTTTGTGGAGGTCAGCCTGGCATGATTTTGTGGAGGTCAACCCGGCATGGGCCTACAGCATGGATCTGCCTAGTCCTGCTTGGTCGGGTGAACCTTAATTTAAAAAAAGTAGGGTTTGGCGGTGTGGCGCCGTGCCGCCATAATTCTTCTTCACTATCGGGGCTCGGCGAGCCTCACCTATCGGGCTCAACTTTTACCACTGAAACAGTTTCTCGGCTTGTGCTGAGATACCGTGTCAACGGGCCATGGTACCGTGACGAGCAGTTGGCCTCAACACGGCACGACATGGCCGGTGCCGTGGACAGGCATGACACAGGCACGGGCACAAAAAATTCTCGTGTCGTGCTGGCCCAGGCACCGCCGAATCATGCCATGCCTCGTGCCAGTCGTGTCGGCCCATCATGGTTGACACATTTAGTTAGTCTAATCATTTAGTTTCAGGCCCTTTTATCTTATTCAATAAGACATTTCTAGCATTACATTGGTCGTGTTACAGGTCATTTTGTTCGATTCTAATGTCCTAGGGGAAGGCAAGCACAAGATAATGTCTTTTATTTGCCTGCAGCACGGACTTCTTGATTATAATCCAAATTGTTGTCACTGCCTATATGGTCCTGCATGAGAATTTCATTGCAGAATGGAATTGAAGATTTCCAACTTTCATCGTTAAACGCTTAAATCTTGTTCTTCTGAATCTCTTTTAATTTCTGAATAGTAATGAATGTTTGTGTGCAAGATCCTGATCTGATATGCTAGCTTTGGCAACCCATGAACTTCACTTTTCAATATTAAGAGAGGTAAACGTGTATTAAAATGCTCTAGCTAGTTCCTTTTGCTTTCGAAATTAATTGGCATTGAAATCAAAAAGAGTTTTTTGGACTATCCTCGATAGGATGTGTTCATACAAGAGCAGAGAGAGAGAGAGAAGCTGTGAATTAGTTGTAGAAGCCAAAACTAGGTCTCTAGGTGCCAATTCAAGTTTAGCGGACTCAAGAGGGTGGTTTAAACAAGTTGTAATGGATGACAAAAATATTTCTTTCTTCAACAAGCAAAAAAGTAAATCTTCCATTAAAAGACTATTCGTGCATTGACGTTGATTGTATATACTGAGTATATATGTACTCAATATATTTGTACATATAATATTATAGTTTATATGGACATAGACTGTAGTAATATATGTAACTAGTGAAATGTTAGTATATATGTATATATACACTATAGTATATATATACATATATACTGCAGTATTATATATTTTTCAAAACATAAATTTATTTATTTATTTATTTTGATTTTATTGACTAGTTTAAATTTCATTCAGATATGATGTTGCATTGTTCCCCATACGAAACTTGTATAAGTGAATGATATTTTTTACTAGACAAGACATACCGCGACTCAAACAACTTTGTCGCAATATAAAGATGGTGATCGGAGGAGCTGAGAAAGAGAAAATAATGTCAATTCACCGATAGATTATACTATATACATTGTCGTTAGATACATTGACGAATAAGATGTAATAAAATTTTATTATGTTTTTGTTTTAACTATGTAAAACAAGGGTTGCTTAGATTGAAGTTATTCAAAATTATTCTGAAAAATTTTTTTTCATCATTCTGTGTTGCACATGAGTATAGTGGATTGCTCCATTTTTCTATGTTTATGTTTCTTATTGATGTGTTGAGGGTTACTACTACTGAAGATCAGTCTTTATTTCATCTGCCAATTCTTTTGTTAGCTTGTCAGCTCAGTCATGGTGGGGCAGAGCAACCCCCTTTTATGCCTTGGGATAGGTAGAGAGTTCTAGTTGCAGGGAGGCAAGAGGTGAACTTTGATGCACCAAGCCTGGCTCTTGGCTCGTCTTCTAGGTTTTTCTCTAAGAGTTTTCAAAGATATATTCTAATATTTAAATAATCTTCGCATTTCTTAATTATGTTGATAGTGAAGTTTTGTGTCATCTTTATGAAGTATAAATGGAATAATATTTATTTGTTGCAATTTTGTAATCTAAGGTTATGTGATTATATATATGTACATATAATACTGTAGTATATACGTATATATATACTATAATATATATGTATCTATAAACTCATTATATACATACATATATACTATAACATGTATGTATTTATATACTCATTATATACGTACATATATACTATAGTTTATAGTGTGTATATATTGAGTATATATGTACGTATTTGCCGAGTATATGTACATATATACTGAGCATATACCGAGTACATATATAATACAGTATTGAATGTACATATATACTCAGTATATATGTGCATATAAGCTCAGTATATACGTGCATATATACTCATTATATACGTGCATATATACTTGATATATACGTACTTATATACTCAGTATAAACATACATATATACTAGGTATATACGTACATATATACTTGGATATACATGAATATATACTCAATGTTACACACATATATACTATAGTATATATGTACGTATATACTGAGTATATACATATATACAATAGTATATATGTAGTATATACTATAGTATTATATGTAGATATAATACTATAGTATTATATTGTCATATATACTCTGTATATATGTATATATATACTCAGTATATATGTGCATATAAACTCAGTATATACGTGCATATATACTCAGTATATACATGCATATATACTCAGTATATACATGCATATATACTCAGTATATACATACATATATACTAGGTATATATGTAGATATATACATACATATATACTTGGTATATATGTACATATATACTCGATATATACGCATGTATATACTCGATATATACATACATATATACTCGGTATATACGCACATATATATTCATTATATACGCACTTATATAGTATAGTATATACCTACGTATATACTGAGTAAATACGTACGTATATACTATAGTATATGTACATATAATACTATAGCATATATGTACTAAGTATATATGTACATATAAATTTGTAGTATATATGTAGATATACTACAGTAATATATGTAACGAGTGAAAAACTAATATATATCTACATATGCACTATAGTATCTATGTACATATATACTACAGTATTATACATTTATCAAAACTTAACTTATTTATTTATTTATTTTGATTTGGTTGGCTGATTTAAATTTCGTACAGATATGATACTGTATTGTTCCTCATACGAAACTTGTATAAGTGAATGGATTTTTAACTAGACATCACACATCACACATCGCGACTCAATCATCTTTTTCGCAGCAGAAAGATGGTGATCGGAGGAGTAGAGGGATAAAAAGCAACGTCAGTCGTCAATGCATGGGTAGATTATACTTTATGCATTATCGATAAATACATTGATGAATAAAATGAAATAAAATTTGTGATGTTTTTGTTTGAATTATGTAAATTATTGAATCAGAATAATTAATTAAATGATTTTATTTTTTGTTAATTATAAATTATTGTTTATAATTTATGTTTTTATTCAATTTAATATAAAAATATCAAATTATGTAATTACTTTTTCTGAAAAAAAGAATTTCTGAAAATAGTTTCAGAATGAAAATAGCTAGAGAATTTCTCCATGCAAATTTAGATAGGGAAATTATTATTTTAGCTAGGGAAATTTTCATCGCTAAAATTTTTTAGCTAGACTCTTTCCCTCACTAATTTTTAGCGGTGAGCACTTTAGATTGGGAAAGCTCCGTTATTAATCCATCGCTATATCTCGTTTAGCAATGGAAAACCCTCGTTTAGCTAAGGAATTTTTCTTAGCTATTTGGGATTTTTATTGTAGTGTAAGTTTAATTATTGTGTGTATAGAGGAGTCAAATAGGCTTAGCAACTCGGGCCTGGCCCGAAGCCTATCATGGTTCAGTCGTGCTTGGCCCAACACGATTCAATCATGCTTGGACAAGCATGGCAAGGTCCAAGACAATGCCCAGGCCCATGTCAGGGGGAACCTCGACATGATTCATGTCGTGTCGTGCCAAGGCACTTCTGACCATGTGCCATGCTAGGCACGACCTGGCTGCCTGGCATGATCCAACTACATGGCACATAGGCACGACACGGGTGATGGCATGATGAGCAACGCATAATGGCTGATGCAACGATGCCAAATGGTGGATGACATGGCAATGCCCAACGGGTGATGGCTCGGCATGCCCTAGGCCCAACAAATGTCAGTGGCTTGGGCACGCCATGCTGGCATTTCTATTTGTGTTATAGGTTAAAAATTTTATTAACCTAGAAAATGCCTGAACCGGTCCAAACCCAGGCTAATTTTGGGTTGTAGGTCGTGCCAGACCTACCCTCCAGTTAACCATATCATGCCAGAATGATATGTAGGCCCGCTCGAACCTAAAATATCAGTCATGTTGGGCCTGTTTCACACATGTATGTGTGTGTATAGATTATGAAGCTAAAAGCATAACATATTTATGACCAATCCATTATGCATATTCAAGATAAATTAACATTTAGGTGTTGTGAGAGTTTTGTTGAATGTCCACCTTAAGGGTTTCACTATAGTGTGAGAACTATATCAAGCTAGGTAGCGTGATTTCAATCCCTTATCAGGAGCAAATCCAAGGTGAATGCAAGCAATACTTGATTGGGTTTAGGTTTTGAAAATTTGATCATCACTTGACTTTCAACGGGAACTCTTGATTTTATAAGAAGTCTCCCAAATTTTCTCATACAAATTTTTTTCTAATATTATGCTAATTTGAGATCTAGGGTTAGTATAATGTAGTGTGTGATGACTATATGATTTTATAAAGTTTATATATGTGTAATTGTTATGGTATGGATGTTGACTTATATGAATATTAATTAGAACTAAAATTTAGGGTTTTTACTATTTCATAAGTTTTTGCATGTCATCCATGGTAGATAGTGATAAGTATACCATGAGACACACTTACATGGTATGATAAGAAGGAAGTAAAAATCTTTCTAATCTTAACGCATGATATAAACCTTTATGTAAAAAGCTTAAGATTGAGATAAATTTAATCATTATAAGTATGATAATTATGAAATTAAAAGTATGAAAGTACTTATAACTAACCCATTATACATATTCTCAATGTTTTCAGAACCAAACCGGTGACTGAATCGGAAAAATTACTGGTTCACGGTTCACTGGTTGGACCGGTGGTCGAAACGCGGTCGAACCGGTGATGTCATAAATATATGTTTTATATATTATAATAAATAAATAAATTACTTTTATATAAATTTTGACAGCATTTCTTCTATTTGTGAACCTTTTCATAAAATTTTATACATATAGTAGCTATCACATATAAAATTTTAAACAAAATATAAGTGTGTGTGTGTATATATATATATATATAGATGCATAATGACCAAATGAATTAACAATGACCAAATTATAAAAAAATCATTAACACATTATCCATATCACAAATGTCAATCACAAGATGGGTTTCCTGCTGAATTGTGGATTGAATGTTGAATGGGAAGAAACTAGAGTAAGTATTTGTCTCTCTCTGTTCTTAGCAACAAGTCAACAACAATGGTGATAAATGACCCATCTTCTTCATCCTTGTGAAACAATGAGTGTGAATGAACTAATAGTCTAAGAATTTTTTTTTTAAAGTTTAGCCGTTTAGATCTGAATGTCCGATTTCTCCAGGAAAAAAATATACTCTAATTCTCATAAACAAACAAACAAAAATGAAAAAAAAAGGAAACTCTAAATTACAATCTGGAGGAAGAAAAAAAATCCATTCAATGTGTACAAACTACATGAGAGATGAGATTGCAAATCAAAAATCAAAGATACCTTCAACTGAATCTCAAAAGAAGTTGCGACGATTAGGAGAGAGAACTCAGAGAAGGGACCGTCGGGCGCCTATGACGATAACTAGAGAGAAGCCAGAAGGAACCACGAAGTCGAGAAGGAGCTTCGATCGCAGATTGTAAAAGAAGAAAGTAGAAACAACAGCAAGAAGGGACTTTGATCGGCAATGCATATTTTGAGATTTTCCAAATTTCAGCCATTTGTTAATTTTTATTATGTATATAATCAAAATGACATCGTTTTGATGCCAATAACATCAAAACGGCATCGTTTTGAATTTAATTTTTTTTTTAAAAAATAATATTATTGAGCCGGCCGGGTCTGCAAAAACCGGCCGGTTCACACGGTTCAAGTACGGTTCAATTGCATTCCGGTTTAATCCTTCGAACCGAACCGAAACATGGACCGGTCGACGATCGGACCGGTCGAACCGACCGGTTCGGTCCGGTCCTGAAAACATTGCATATTCTTGAAGAACTGACCTCGAATGATATGAAAGTTAAATAAAATATCTAACCTAAGTAGCATGTGAATCCTATGTTGACAATGATGGATGGTGACAAGTAAGTCATGAGAAACAAAGAATAAGATGTGCTTCATATGGTAATAATAGTCTTGTGAGTCAATTCCTCTTGATTTTAATATGTGTGATTCATGAGAAGATGTACATTAATTATCATGATTATGTCACTTCTAAAACTAAAATAATAAACATATTTATTACTATATCATCTCATGTCTTTAAGACATTAAGGATCAAAGAATATGAATTTATATTCGAAGCAATCATAAAAAATATTTAACATGTTATCTAAAAGGAGTATATGTGTGAATTACTCATGAATAGAATAATATATAGCTTCATTAGTGAAATATTAAGGGGGCAATTATGAGGAGATCATCCTTCATTCTGATAGTCCAAAAATGATAGTTACTATATATGCTAAAAGGATATTGAGGCATTTTCACCCTAATCTACTCTTCATGTAACAATCAAATATAATATTGACCAAATAATAAAAAAGTATTATCACACACAAGGTTGTGAGCTAACCATAGAGTCTAAATATTTTTATAAATACTCAATTATATCTTCTCAACTTGAGTAGCTATTAGTTCACTATTTATTGATCGAACTACTTATGTAATATACATGGGATTGATATAAAAGCTCATGATCATTTTACTATTTCTATGACACAGATATTTGCAAGACAATATTAGAAGAGAGATAAGTAACCAATGAAGTTTGATATCATGTAAATTACTAATATGTTTTGGCACCCTCACAAAATTACAATATATTTCTGACATTGTTATTCATGATTGTTTAATTATAGTTTTATTAGTCAACTTGAGTTGACATATCCTTGTAAAAATATAATTTTGTATCTATTTGTTTGAATATATGTATTGCTTTGTGTTTGTATTGCATTTGTATTTTATTTTCTTTTTTTATTTGTTTAGTAGCAATTACACACATACGACATAAATTTTGAGATTGAGTTAATATCTCTAGACTTAGAAATAAGAAAATAATGAGAGCATTACTAAGACAAAGAGCTGAAAGAAAGCATATAAAGAAACTAGTAGCAGCAAACACCACAAGATGGTGAAGGACATGCTGTCCAATAGCCCAATCCTCACCATACCTTGAAGGATCATTGGGGACTAACTATGATAGATATTTATTTTGGGATTCATATGCTAGATGTGAAGATGAATTATTTTGATTTGAAGCTAAGTTTGATAACTATGATATAACAACATTAGTATAGTTAAAAAATTTCAGAATATCCAAATAGTAATGTTACTTTTTTTTTTGGAGTTGTGTGATATGAAGAATATGAATTGAGTTAGTATGGATGGTATATAATTATGAATCTTTCCATTTATTTTGAGAGGCAAAGCTTTGAGCTTATTCTAGTGCTTATATATAGGTTCAATTGATAGTTGGGATGATATTGTTACATGTCTTTTTGACCAAGTTATTCTTGCATCAATTCACCTCTCAACTATGAAGAGAGATAGAGGTATAAAATGAGTCATTCCATGCCAACACGACCTGATTTTTGGTGGCCCAATCAGGCCACCATGCTATGTCAAACATAGAATGAAAAGGGTGGCGTATAGTGCCATGTCAGCAAGGTCACATTTTAGGCCAACTCGACATAGCCTAATGGTAAGCCTTAATGAATTAGGCATGTTAGTCATGCTGAGTTAAATGGGTCATATCAAGTCAGCCAGTAGTGGCATAACATTACCATGGCATTGGCCTATCTATGGCCATAACCCACTGCCAACATGGCACCATGGGCCATGGGCAGTGTCGAGGGCTAGTCCAATGCCACTAGGTAGTGACCAAGGACCCAATGCCTATTGAGAGTGACCCAGTGGGATTGTGGCATATGAGCATTGTCGGCGATGTCTCGTGGGCTATGTACAATGCCTAGTGGGCTGTGCTATGAGCTACAGTAGTGTGGCACCCGTTACAACCCAACAATAGATTTTATTTTTCAATTTAATAATTTAACTTTTAAGTAAAATATAAATATCAAAATTTAACTGCACTGCATAATACTTCAATATAAATTAAAATGAATATAATCAAGAAGAAATTAAGACCATAACTAATAAAAAAAAATGTACCTATGTGTTATTTTTGAATATCATGGCATAAACATCATATGACAAATAATAACAAAATATGAATTCAAAACAATTTAATGTTAAAAAAGTATATTATGAAAGTAAACACACATAACACATGAGGCATGACAATAGGAAATTCAATCCATGTTAGTAATCTAATTTAGAACATAAAATCTAATTATGATACTAGCACTTGTCTCAATATCTTATATTTCATCACATGAGTTACACTACAAGAAAAATCCTATATAGCTATGGATAATTCCCTAGCTAAATGGGCATTTTTCATCGCTAAATTGAAATAGCGACGGATTAACGACATACAATTCCCTATCTAAAGTGCTTGTTACAAAAATTTAGCGAGGAAAACTATCTCTAGCTAAAAATTTAGCTACGGAAAATTCTTTGCTAAAAATATAAATTTCCTAGCTAAATTAGCAAGCTAAATGTGATTTTTCATCGCTAAACGAAAATAATGACGGAAGATTTCCTAAGCGAAAGTGATGGTTCCTAAATTTTAGCGACGGAAATAGTCCCTAGCTAAATAAATTTAGCGACGGAAAAATTCATTGCTAAAATAAAGATTTCCCTTGCTAAATTAGTTAGGGAAAATTCCCTTGCTAATTTAGCAGGGGATTTTTCCCTAGCTATTTTAATTTCAAAACTATTTTCAGAATTTAATTTATTTTAAAATTTTTTAATTAAATAATTTAATAATTTTATATCAAATTGAATATAAAATAAAACTATAAATAATTTATAATAAACAAAAAATAAAATCTTTTAATAACTTATTCTAATTCAATAATTTACATAATTGAAAAAAAAAATTACAAAATTTTATTGTATCTTATTCATCAATGTATCTACCGAAGTGTATAAAGTATAATATATCCATTTATTGGTGTTGCTTTCTCTTCCTGTACTCCTACGATCACCATTTTTCTACTATGACAAAGCTGTCCGAGTCACAGTACATAATATCTAATGAAAATTTTCATCATTTCTACAAGTTTTGTATGAGGAAAAATGGGGTATCATATCTATAAAAAAAAATTAAACCACTCAATCAAATTAAAATAAAAAAAAATTAATGTTTTGATAAATATATAATTCTGTAGTATATATGTAAATATATACTAGCATTTCACTCACATATATTACTGTAGTATTTGTACATAAAAACTGCAGTATTATGTGTACATATATATTGAGTACAAATATACTCGCTATATATGTACATAAAATACTGCAGTATTATATGTATGTATATACTGACTTTATCCGTAAGTATATACCACATTTGTTATTGTTGTTGCTGCTCCCATTGATGTTGCCGCTCCTGCCGCTCCTGCCACTACTGTCGCTGTCACTGCCACTGCCAATGCCACTGCTGTTGCCGCCGTTGTTGCCGTTGCCTCTGTTGACGGCGCTACTACCGATGCCGCTACTACCACCTCTGTTGATGCTGCCACTTTTGTCGCTCGTCGCTGTAGTTGCTGCCGCCGCTGCCCCCATTGCCGGTGCTACCATTGCATGCCATAACTATCACTGCTATCATTGTCGCCACTACTGCCTCCACCACTACTGCTGCCGTTGCTGCCTCTGCCACTGCTTCCAGTGCTATCGCTGCTTCCGATGATACTGCTGCTACCACTGCTGCCACCACTACCGCTGCCTCTGGTGCCGCCGCTCCCGCCGATGCTTCTGCAACCGCTGCCACCTTTGCTACTGCCGGTGCCACCACCATCGATGTTGTCGCCGTTGCTGTCCCTGCTTCTGCGCCATTGCCATCACTACCGCTGTTGTCGCCGCTGCCACTGCTACTACTGCTGATAATAGGCTTTTACATACCTATAATAGGCTAAAACTTTATCCAAAAAATTCAAAGATACACAAACATATTCACATATATATGTACAATTATTATAGACATGAACAAAGACAAATTAAAGTTGATTGTCATTCAGCTTCAACAAAAATTTAATTAAATAAGTTAATATTTTTATATTAAATTGAATAAAAACAGAAACTATAAATAAAAATTTTAAATTAAACAAAAAAAATTCATTTTAATAACTTATTCTAATACGACATTTTAAATAACTAAAATAACAAAATAACAAAATTATATTATATCTTATTAATTAATATATCTTCCGGCTATGCATAAAGTATAATCTATCCAAGCATTGACTTTGCTTTCTCTCCATCTGCTCCTTCGGTCACCAACTTTCTACTGCGAAAAAGCTATTCGAGTCATGGTGCTTCATGTATGTTGAAAAATCCCTTCGCTTATACAAGCTTCATATGGGAAACAATGTGGTACCATATTTGTAAGAAATTCAAACCACTCAATCAAATCAAAATAAAAAAACCTATATTTTGATAAATATATATTATTGCAGTAAATATATACATATATACTGAGTACATATATACTCAGTATATATGTACATAAAATACTACAGTATTATTTGTACGTATATACTGATTATATACGAACGTATATACTGCATTTGTTGCTGTTGCTCCCGCTGTCGCTGTCATTCCTGCTGCTGCTGCTCTTCTACTGCTGCCGCTGCCACTCCCACTGCCGTTGCTATCGGTGCTGCTGCCGCTGCTATCGGTGTTGTCGTGGCTGCCAGTGCTGCCGTTGCTGCTGCCACTACAGCCGCTCCCTCCGCTACCGCCATCATTGATGTGGTTGCCATGTCGCTGCCACCACTGTCATCGTTGCCGCTGCCACTACTGCTGCCGCTGCCACCAAGGCCGCCACTGCCGCCTTCACCGCCACTGTCACCGCTGTTGCTGCTTCTACCACTGCTACCGCTACTGATAATAGTTTTTTACATACCTATAATAGGCTAAAACTCCACCCAAAAAATTCAGAGACACACAAACATATTCACTGATATATAAAAATAGTTATTATAGACATGAACAAACACAAATTAAAGTTTACGGTCATACAGCTTCAACAAAAATTAAATTAAATAATTTAATATTTTTTAAATTAAATTGAATAAAAATAGAAACTATAAATAAAAATTTTAAATTAAATAAAAAAAATTCATTTAATAACTTATTCTAATACAATATTTTAAATACCTAAAAAACAAACAAATAATAAAATTATATTACATCTTATTAATGTATTTACCGATAGTGCATAAAGTATAATCTATCCATGCATTGACGTTGCTTTCTCTCCCTCTACTCCTCCGATCACTAACTTTTTGCTGCGAAAAAGCTGTCTGAGTCACGGTGTGTTGTGTCTATTAAATAATCCCTTCATTTATACAAGCTTCATTTTGGAAATAATGTGGTACCATATCTGTAAGAAATTTAAACCACTCAATCAAATCAAAATAAATAAAAAAAACTATGTTTTGATAAATATATATTACTACAGTAAATATATACATATATACTATCATTTCACTCATACATATATTACTACAGTATATGCACATATGAACTGCAGTATATGTATATATAAACTGTAGTATTATGTGTACATATATACTGAGTACATATATATATACAATATATATGTACATAAAATACTACAGTATTATATACCCGTATATACCACATTTATTGATGTTGCTGCTGCTCTCACTGTCGCTTCCATTGTCGCCGCCACCGCCATTGCCACTGCCGTTGCTACTACCGTCACTCTCGATGCCGTTGTTGCAGCCACCACCACAGCCGCTGCTGCCGCTTCTATCGATGTCGTTGCCATAGCCACTGCCGCTGACGCTGTCGTTGCCACCACCACTGCCTCTACTATTGCCGCCGCAGCTACAGCTGCAACCGCCACCACCGCTGCTGTCACTGTTTCCGCCACCGCCACTGCCGCCGCTGCCACCACTACTACTACTACTACCGCCACTGCTAATGCTACCACTGCTACCACCACTGTCACCACTGCCACTGCTGTCGATGATGCCACCACTGCCTCCGTTGCCACTGATGCAGCCACTACCTCCACTACCACCACTGCATCCACTACTGCCACTGCCACTGATGCAGCTACTGTCTCCACTACAACTGCTACCACCACTGCCTTAGATGCCACTGTTACCATTGCTACCACTGCCACCACTACAGCCGATGCTGAATATAGTATATTACATACGTATAATAGGCTAAAACTCTACCCAAAAAATTCGGAGACACACAAACATATTCACAGATATATAAATACAATTATTATAGACATGAACAAACATAAATTAAAGTTGATTGTCATACAGCTTCAACAAAAATCCAAAAGATATCCAACAATTATGTTTAAAGAGAAAGAGAGTGCAAAATAAAATATTTTAGCAATAATAAAGATAAAATAATCTAGCCTTCATTTTGATAAAACTTAAATCGGTAAATATGGGACCCATGCATTAGAAGGACCGTGGCAATGTCTGAATGCTTTGAATCAGAATTTTTTCATGTGTCTCACATAATGTGTCATGCAAAGATTCATAATTAGGTTAATCGGAAAAGCAAAGAACAAAACCCGAATTAAAAAATTGAAACTTACAAAAAAATATCAGAATTATTTGCTATACATAGACAAAAATAAATAACAGTTCAGAAAATATTCTCGTACGAAATCATTCTCATAATTTGTAGGGAATGCTAGTCTCTCTTCCGTGGTTTCGCAACTAGATCTCGGAATAATATTTTTTGCGCTAATACCGCTAATTATGACTCCATATAGGACATCTGATGTTGTAACAAATTAGTATTATCCCATATATAAATATATGTTAGGATACATATAGTAAATGTAGTTATAAATAGTTACATATAGTTAAACATATACTTATATATAGATATATGCATACAAGTAGTTATAAGTAAATATAAATAAATGTATACAAAGTTATAAACAATTATATAGATTTACATATACACACACACACACACACACACACACACACACACACACACACACACACACACACACACATATACGTATACATAATTAAAAATAAAGTTATATTTATTTATATAGAGTTATTTATAATTATAAAAATAGTTATATATACCTATACACATATAGTTAAACATTGTGTTGTATGTTTCTATACATATAATTATAAATATAGTCACATGTGGTTATACATATAGTTACACGTATAGTTAAACTTATATTTATACATGTATGTATATATTTTTTATCATATAATTTCATGTATTTATACATATAGTTATGTATAGGTATGGATATACATTTTTTATACTAATATATAAAAATGTATATTAAATACATGTTGTTAATTATATATTTAAATATAGTTATGTATAAAGTTTTTATAGTATACATATAGTAAGATAGAATTATTTATAGTTATATGTTAGTATACATATAATATATATAGTTATAAAAATTTATATATCGTTAAACATTTAGTCTCACACACACACACACACACACACACACACACACACACACACATATATATATATTAATATGAGTAGTTATATTTAGTTATACATAAATATATACAAAGTTATAAACAAATATCTAGATTTACATATATGTATAAATAGTTAAAAATATAGTTATATTTAATTATATAAAGTTTTATTTAGTTTTACAAATATTTATATATAGTTATACAGATATAATTAAACATAATGTTGTATGTTGTTATACATGTAATTATAAATATAGTTACATGTGGTTATACATATAGTTACACATATAGTTAAACTTATATTTATACATGTAGGTATATATATTTATTTATATAATTTTATATATCTATACATATAGTTATGTATAGGTATAGATATAATAAAATACATTTTTGTCAACTAATATATACAAATGTATATTAAATATAAGTTGTAACTTATATATTTAAATATAGTTATGTATAAAGTTTTTATAGTAATACATATAGTCAAAGACAATTATTTATAGTTATATGTTCTTATACCTTTGGGATCTAATGTGAAAAAGACACAAAACAGAAAACAAACAAGTTCAGCTTACAATAGATTAGAACAAAGTAAATGCAGTATTGTATTTCAGGCAAGCAATATATAATCATAAATATAATTTGAATCCTCCTAGAAACAGATGATGTCATCCACATAACAGAACAAAATTCAAGCAAAATAGACAATGATTAGATCCACATCCAGATATGTCAACAAAGTTTGTCTTTTCCTGCTAAAATTGTTTCTGGCATTGTATTTGGAAAGCCAATCAAGACCCTCGTAGAGGCCCTCACCAGAGGTAGCACGAGTGCTCTGAATGTACCAATGGTGTTGGCGAAGAGAATGAAGTCTTATCTTGTCAGTAATTTCAGCCACATTCATCCCATTGGGAAGATCTTGCTTATTGGCAAACACCAGTAAAACTTCATTTCAAAGCTTTTTCTCGTTTAGCATCCTATGCAACTCGATCTTTGTCATTGCTATCCACCACAAATATGAGACCTTGGGTATTTTGGAAGTAATCCCTCTAGAAAGGGCGTATCTTGTCTTGACCCCCAACATCCCACACAGTGAAATTGATGTTTATGTATTTAACAGTCTCTACGTTGAAGATAATAGTAGGAATTGTGGTGATAATTTCACCAAGCTTCAACTTATACAGAATGATTGTCTTTCTGCCAACAACATGACCTAACATCAAAATCATCATCTCCTTATTGACAAACAGCCTGGTGAATAGCTTTGTGAACGTAAATCACATTTCTTCCACTAAATCTCAAATCCTTTGTTGTATGGCAGTAAAGTGATTTGATGAGAGAAAGAAACAGAATCAATAGACCTCAAGAGATGGTCACCAAAGAGGGAGGACAACCTCTATATGTTCTTATACCATTTGCATACATTATTTAAAAAAGAGTTATATATAGTTAAACATATAATTATATATAGATATATTCATATAAGTAGTTATAAGTAGTTATACATAAATATATACAAAGTTATAAATAAATATATAGATTTAATTATATGAATACATATATGTATACATAGATACAAATATAATTATATTTAATTATATAGAGTGTTACATATTTATACAAATATTTATATATAGTTATACACATATAGTTATAAATATGTATGTAGTTAAAAATATAGTTATATATAACATTTTTATAGTTATACATATAGTAAAATATAATTATATTTAGTTATATATTATTATACATATGATATATTTTGTTAAAAATATAGTTATATAGAATTATTCATATAGTTATTAAATATTATATAGTTAAAAAAATAATTATATATAGTTATTAATATAGTGATAAAAATAGTTTACATAGTTACAAATATAGTTAAATATAATTTTGAAGAGTTTTATATAGTTATACAAATATTTATAAATAGTTATTATATACTATGATAACAACACATTCTCAAATACCCAATTGAATTACACTACTATAGCGAAAGAACTTGTATAAACAATCTTTTCTTTTGGCAAGTTAATATCATATTTAGTGGGAACCAAAGTCATAGTATATACTAAATATTCTATTATCAAATATCTTATAGAAAAGAAAGATATCAGGCCTAGATTGATTTGATGGATTTTACTATTACAATAATTTGAACTAGAGATATTAGATAAGAAATATACATATAATCAAAATTGATAATAGCTTATCAAGACTAGAAAAAGAAGATAGAATAGTTGTTGAAGAAGATATTAGATAGATTTTTTTATTTGAACAAATTATAGTATTGAATGAAAATGTAACTCTATGATAAGTAGTATTGAATAAACCTTATCATTGCAAGTAGTACTCTGATCAAATTTTGAGGCAAAGTGTTATAGATGGGAGATTAGTAGTATCTTGCAATAATGTCCCTTTTTGCTCCTGCTCTCACGAATTTGTGGAACATGTTAATAATTTTGTGCTTAAGTATTTTTCTTCTCAAAAATATTGTTGATATTTACATATATATGCATAAATATATATGTGCATATATACTGACCTACACACACACACAATTATACATCCATATACATTACTATACATTATATATAACAAAACATCTTTTTGTACTTTTGTATATATTCACACATGTATCTACATTTTCAAAGTAGTGTGTATATACTTGTATGCATGCATATACTACTAAACATCCACACAAACACACACATATACTTATATACGTAACATATTTTTAAAGTTACACATGAAACTATTATATGTGTGTGTGTGTGTGTGAAATGTATTTAAAATTTTATGATTTTGAAAATTTAATTAAAATAAAATATTATATATTGTTCACAATTTATAAAATATTTTAAATTCTTTATATTTAAAATAATCGTGTGTGTGTGTGTGTGTGTGTGTATGTATGCAGGTACGCACGTGTGTGTGAAGCATATTAATGCATAAAATAAAATTATGAATTAAATATATGAGCTTCTATTTTATTCAAATAGTTGTTTTTTTAATATTTATATTAAAATAACAATCATTATACATAATAAAATAAATAAAAATGACATATTTGTAAATTATGTTGTTTTAACAATTATGTTAAAAATTAAAATATTGGTCATTAATAGATAATATTGTTTTTGTTTTTCTATATAAGTTTTTTATTCAAATATTAATGTCTATGATAAATTTCTATCTATTATTTATTGTTATTAATAAATTTTTAGAAATATATAAAATTCAAATAATTATAATGTAGTGCATATAAATACATGCCTTTACTATTTTATAAAAAATCAATTATTTCTTTAATTATGTTCAAACAAAACAGATTACCATATAAATACATGAGTAAATTTTTATACAAGTTATTATTTTTTTGATTTTATTTTTAATATATAAATGACCATATAAATATATGAATTTGTTTTTATAAATAATTATTTTTAAATTTTTTTTATATTGAATACATGACAATATTTTTTTAATAATTAATAGATACATTTTAAACATTATTTATTTATAATAAATATAACATATTGCATATTATGAGGTGCAAATTTTATTTTGTAAATAATTTTTTTTTTAAAGTTTTATCTTTGTAAATTGAAACTACATAACATATATATTTTAGAAATTTTTTATAATATTTATTACACAAACATATTATTATTTGTTTTGAAATTTACAACATGAATTTTAACAAATTAAGATTTTATTACAAATAAATTTTAGTTAAATGATATTAAGTGAAACAATAATACAAACACTAAACATATTAAATCATAATGATTTATACAAACATATAAAAATACATTTACGGTTGAAAAAAGTAAATTTAAGTTCCTAAAATATATGGAAAAATGCTAAAGATTTATACAATATCAAATATATATATATATATATATATGAGATGAATGATATGAATGGATATTAAGTTTCGGAAACATGTAGTTATACATGTTGTAGATGTAGTTATATTTAGCCTTTCATGTAATTATAAATTTAGACATATGACTATGTATAGGTATTGATGTAGATAAATACAATTATATATTGTAATATGTTGATATACATATTGTTAAATACATTTATATATAGTTATATATAAATGTATAAATCTTTATTCATTAAAGTTCCTCTAATCAATAAGTGTATTTAAACATAACTATACATAAATATGCATGTGTGATATAATTCGAATTTCTTATATAAAAGTATTTTACTATATCTATAACTAAAAAAACAATATACATTAACATAACTATGTATAAATATAACAACATATATTTAATATATATATATATATATATATGAAATTAATTGAAGATAGACACCTTGCTTTTATTGATACATTTTGGAAAGTGACTGCATAAAGGTAGATATAATGGTGTGAAGAAGTGGTTAGATGTAACAAAAAAATAAATAAAAGATCACTCTATGTCATTATTTTTGGCCAACAATAGACTCTAGTTGGCAAAATAAGCTAAATATAGAAATGACATTATTAATCATATCTATGCTTGGAAAAATACACCAAGGGCCTTGACATGGAGCTCACCTAGTGGTGCATCATCATCACCATATTCCACAATCTCTTAACATCAACTTTTTCCAGGGTCTCAAATATTCAGCCATTGAATTTGACAAATTCTATGGCAAAGATAATGAGAGAGTGGTTAAAACTAATTTGATCTAACTAGTTCGATTAAAATTGAGTTTGATTTTTATATATTTATTCTAGTTTGTTTAATTATATCAATTTATTTGATCAAATATATCATTTTATTATTTTTTTTAATGTTTGATTTTATTTTACTCCTAAATAATACATAAATAAATCTGATTTCAATTTATATGGTTTCGTTTCTCATGAAATACTATGAAAAATTTATTAGAAATCTGAAATGATTTCACCCAACACATGAATAATAAAAAAATAGTCATATTTAAAGTTGAATCCACTCTTCCAAACATGTCAGGTAAATAGAAAATAATGTAAATCTACAATATGATCAAAATAAATAATGAATATTATGTAAAAAAAGATGTTTCATTATTGTGGCATAGAAGAAAGTTGAGAGAGAGAGAGGGAGGGAGGGAGGGAGAGGGAGAGAGGGAGAGAGGGAGAGAGGGAAAGAGGGAGTGAGAGGGAGAGAGAGGGAGAGAGAGGGAGAGAGAGAGGGAGAGAGAGGGAGAGAGGGAGGGAGAGAGGGAGGGAGAGAGAGAGAGAGAGGGAAGGAGGGAGGGAGGGAGAGAGTGTGTGTTAGAGAGAGAGAGATGGAGAGAGAGAGAGTGAGTGAGCGATCGAGAGAGAGAGAGAGAGAATTGGAGATAGTGAGTGAGATGGAGAGAGATGGAGAGACATGGAGAGAATGAGATAGAGATAGATGGAGAGACAGAGAGAGAGAATTGGAGAGAGAGAGAATTGGAGAGAGAGAGAGAGAGAGAGCAATAGAGCAATGCCTATTTATGAAAGAAATGATACAACTACTAATGAGTATTTTTTGAAAATTAGTAAGAGATTAAGCAAGACATTTCCTAGAAATGGTTGAACAGCAAAGGACTAAATAATTTATATAAGAAATTATGATAATGGATGTGCTAAATCTTGAGGGAAAAAAATTAACTGATGCTTAGAAAAATAGTTGCATAATTTATAAACTATATAATAATGTTTGAATAATTTCCAGCTTTCCTTTGAAGAAATAGGACATGAGGAGTTTTTTAAGATTTACTCAAGCTAGTGTGATTGTTGCTTAATATACTACTAAAGTTGAGAACTTACTAAAATTTGTTTTCTAAATTATGAATAACCATGAAAAAAATTGACCTTTTTGGAAAATGGCTGAGAATTTAATTCAGGTGTTGATATTTATGAAGCAATCATATATGAGAAAATTATGGATATAGCTTTAGAACTAGAGAAAGATAAAGTTTAGTAATTATTTAAGAACAAAGACTGAGACTATCCAAGATAGTGAAATATGTGAAGTTCAAGTTTCTGAACTGAAGAAGTTTAGCACATTGGACTCCAAGGATAGTTTGCAAAGTATGGGAAGGAATGTAATTGTGTCCCCAAGAGAATGATTTCTCAAACACCCACAATTTTATAGTTGTGATGCGATAATTTATATATATTCTAATTTCTCAAAAAAAAAAAAAGAAAATAAAAACACAAGACATAAAGCACTCTTGAAGGAATTCCAAGAATATTTTATTTAACAATCAAAAATAGCCTAGAAGGTGATCTTTTAATGCTGATTGTAATTTATATTCACATAACTAACAATGTATTAATAGATATATTAATCAAGAGCACCATATTTTACAATGGATCTAAAATATGCCTTGTATTTTAGTCATTATTTTCTACTAGTGTCATATTAAAGATCTATGCGAAGGAAAGTAATAATTTATATCTTGTATTTTTGGAGAAACACAAGGTACAAAACACTCTTACAATATCTTTGAACTAGAAGCAACATATTCACTTATATCTAATATATTTTTGGAGAAAATGAGAGTGGTTCAAAAAAAATTAGAAGACTTCTATATGATTTCTTTTCATCTAGAGATGCAATTTACTCATATCAAATAGTTAATTAGTACATGCTATTATGAAATAGCATAGAATTAACTTTTGATATGTTAGCCATAACATTATATGAGTTTTATGTTAGAAATGGTGGTCAAAATAAAATACCAAAGTTGTTTTTTTTGTTTTTTTTTGTTTTTTATTTGTTTTATTTTTTACTTGTTTTATTTTTTTTTGTTTATTTTATTCTTTTTTATTTTATTTTTTTGTTTTTTTTTATTTTTTGTTTGTTTTTTATTTTTTGTTTGTTTTTTAGTTTTTTATTATTTTTTTTTATTTTTTTATTTTTTTATTTTTTTATTTGTTTTATTCTTTTTTATTTTATTTTTTTGTTTTTTTAATTTATTATTATTATTTTATTATTATTATTATTATTATTATTATTTTATTTTTTATTTTTTTTAAATACCATAGTTTGTTATAATCAGGGGTTAAAATTAGGTGAATAATAATATTTATAATATTAATGAAAGATATAATGTTTTCTTATATCCTCTGTTACATATGGAAGGTTTTAGAGTTTTATATAAATGAAATAATGAATGTCTATCCAATATTATAAACAAATATTATAAAATTAAATAAGTTGAAACTATTTTGGTGGCAAGAATCTTTGTAAGTATATTTTTTGACAAATTATCTATATTCATGATTTATTTATAATAATAATAATAATAAACAATTATCTTATTCTAAGAATTAATGAATTGTTTGATTAGTTGGATATAATAAAGCTTTATGTAAAATAGATTTGTGATCTAATTTTCATGTAACAAAAATTAAAGAATCTTATTTTATGAAACACATGTGCCAAAATATAAAACACATATAAGTGATCGATATATATACTATCATAATGGGGGGCATCTATTCCCCATTTTTGTCAAAAAAGAAGCATTGTCACCTTTTTTTTATTTTATTATTTTTCTAGCATAGATCAACATATAATAAGCAATGAGATTTCAAAAGTATATATTTCTTATATCTTTTGCATTCGCCTAATTCATAGTGAATAAGAGAGGAAAAGAGAAAAGCCCATGATATAGGTAAGCATGTGCCGAACAATGTAAAATTTGTGTTTCATTTAATATATATATTTTTGTTCTCTTTCATAAATCTAACAAATAGGAAATCAAGTTATTCTCAACAATTGGTATTATAAGTTTAGGTTGTGCATTATGATGCCCCATTTGGTGAAGTTACTATTGATGATAATAATGAATCTAATAAATAGTAAAAATTTTGCAGACAATATCAGCATGTCAAAAGAGGTGTTCTCAATTCTCATACATGGTGTTTTGTAAGAATTGTCTAGAAGAAATCATATTTTGTAGACAGTAATGACTGCATATGAAGGAAAAATAAAAATAACAAAAATTTATAGAATAAAATTTGGATTCTAGAAAATTTAGATAGAGGACTCTATATACTAGAAAAATCTATATCAACCCCTTCTGAGGAAGAAGATAGAGTTTATGAAGAAAGAAGAGCACATACTAGCTATGTTGCACGGACACGGATACGGACATGGAGATACGACACGGCAGGATACGGGGACATGGCAAATTCTAAAAAACTAGGATACGGATACGACTAGGATACGTTATGATAAAAAAGATAAAATTAAAAAAAAAATTATTAATTATAAAATATTAGGTATTTTAAAATAATTTAAAATTCTGTATTTTAAAATAATGTAAAAAAAATTTTAACCCTCTAACACCCCCCCCCCCCCCCCACCACCCTTCCTTTACAGTTTTGATTTTCGAACTCTCCCCTCCTCCCGATACAGATTCCAAAACTCCCCATTTCCTTTATAGAATTAGGTTACCTTAGGTATTGTCGGTGCCTCGGCGGTGTGCTCATCCCCTCACCGTTTGACGCAATGACAATTGACAACTATTTCTCGCAATCGGCTTGTCGGCAACTCACTATCGGCGGTGTGCTCTTCAATTTGTTGGATATGTAGGAGTAATAGTTAATATATAGTGTATTTCTGACGCGTTAGAATCATAAAAACGCGTCAGCTAGTAAACAACGCGTCTGTAGGTAAACGACGCGTCTTTTGTTAACGACGATTGTTTCCGAACAATGCATCAGATATGTCTTTGACGCGTATCCGATACATCACGTGGCGTATCGGACACGTATCCGACCCGTGTCTGAACCGTGTCCACGTGTCGGACACGTGGACACTGCGACACGGGTCGGACACGGCGACACGGCAGTTCCTAGGGGTATCCGTGCAACATAGCATACTAGCACTTGAATTCATCTAAAATATGATATCTTACCAACTTACTTTCGATATAAAAAATGAGAAGAGCATAGTAAGGCTTACGAAGGCTCTTGCTAGTAAATATGAAAAACTAATTGCTGCTAAAAAATTGCACATGATGAGGTATTTTTTCAATCTGAAGTTGACAGAAAGCACATCAGTGATCCAACAACTCAATGAAGACGACACAATCATAGCCCAATTGAGTTTGTTTGGTATTGAAGTCAATGATGAAGTATGTGTATTGATACTTCTGTGTTCTCTATCAAAAAATAACATATTACAAATATAGTTGTGCATAGTTCATTAAGAACTAAAAAATTGAAATTCGATGATGTTCATGATCTAATTATCAGCAAGGAGATTCAACAGAGATAGACAAGTGAAACATCAACCTCTTTAGATTTATATACAAAGTTAATTGAAAGAATTTCAATCAAGAGAAAATGTCAAAGCAAATCAAAAAACAAGAGATCTAAATTTAAGAATCATTGTAATTATAATAGCTCAAAGACTATTAAGTATTGAAATTATAGATAAACAGGACACTACAAAAATCAATGCAAGTGTTAGTTATTTTTTAGCATGGTAAAATGTATCACAAGTATATGAGTTTAACAAGTAATAAAGTTAACCCTATGAATCTGGATTATCATTTCATAGATATTGATTATTTGGATTAATTATCAAAGTTTCTTTGTATCTAAGCTTACAATAAGTAAATAATTTCTAGTTTTTACTCAAGTAAACAATTCTATGGTTAGCTTACAATAAGTAAACTGTATCAAGTCCATGGGTATACAATTTATAAGTTAATGGCTATAGCGGTGATAAAATATGTGACATCTACTCATCCATATTGATGGAACTTCACAAACCCATCAAAAAGTCATCGACATCAATTCATCTAAGAAATAATGTATGTCAGATGAGCTGGATATCTTATATATTTTAATCCAGTATGAATCATATTGATAGTCAATGCTAGGGTATTTATAAGAGAGCCTAGGCGGCATTTAATTAAACATAGTAATTAAAGTATAGTCAAATATATACCTGTATTTAAATGTCTTGTAAATTAGTATCAGTATACATAAAGCCTATTACATTTTTATTTGAACTAATTGAAAACTGGTCAATAAATGTTTACAGATATTAATTTGACATTAACAGATATTAATGTGACTATACTTTAAATTTACAAATATTAAATACTCTTACATGTTTATAAGAGTGTGTATTTTTCCCTATACATAAAGCCATGTATAAAATATAATGTACAGATATTAATTTAATTATACTTATTGGTTAGGCACGACATTATGGAATAATAGATATTTTTATTATGCAAATTTATTAGATGTGTATTTCATAATGATGACTTACAAATTTCAAATATACATTATTAAAAGCCTATCATAAAGTCAGAATAACTTTATGTGTAAAATATGTATATAATGTTATATGTATAATACTAATTATATTTGAAATACACGACATGTATATTGAATTTATCATATATAAAATTATGATAGATATATATAGATAGATAGATATATATATATATATCTATCTATATTTATATTAAATATATGTTGTTATATATAGTTATGTTTATGTATACTATTTTTATAGTTCTAGATATAATAAAATACACTTATATATTTATGTATTATATACACACTGCCCAACACAAAACACCCATTTTGTGATTAAACTAATAAAAATAGAATACGGTCTAGTGGGAAAAAAAGGAAATAAAGTCGGCATACTTGCGGTGCACCATCAACGTCCACACAATGAGAACACATTGTATCACAAATGCATTAGGTAAGTATACGATTAAGTTTATAAAATCAATCCAAGCATACAATGGTGATTAAAGAAAAAGAATTTCAGAAAAAAAAATTAACATAATCGATACACAAACTCTTGCATTAAGATAATCGATGAAGAATTAAGGTAGAAAATATACATCAAATCAATAACAAATTATCACTTATTTCGAATATGTTTAGATGTGTTGGTGTCGAGAGAAAAATGGAGGACTACGGAGGACTTGCATCACTTAATCTTCGAAAATGTCGAGAGAAAGAGGGAGGACTTGAGTCTCGACAAAATAAACATTAAATAACAAATTATATATTTTTCCAAAATATTTATATTTTTTATAATAACATTAAATAAATAATATATATATATATATATATATATACATTACAAAAAGACTCATTTATTTTATTTAGTATCAAAATTTTTTCAACTAAATTAATGTGCTTGTAGCAAGGTACACATGAAAAATATACACTTTACAATTTTTTATTATAATATTAATTAAACAATAAATATATAATCAATTTAAAAAAAATATATGTTTAGCCTTATAAAAAAATATCAAATTGCTACAAAATTAACAAACTTCATATAATAAGACATACATGAAAAGGTGATTTGTATTCTAGCTACTCTCCTAAGAGTTATAAAATACTCTTAATGTTAAAACATATATAAAAATTTATATTTTATGGTTATAAATTTTTAAGAATTCATCATATTAATTTTTATGAAGATAATATGTAATAATTTTAAAGGCATAAAATTTCATATTATTTAATATCATTAATAATTTTTAAAATTCAAAAAATTACTTGAAGTGATAAGATAATTACAAAAAGTTATATTAATTATTTGAATAAAGACTGAATGCTAATAGAAAAAATATTACTCAATTGTTTAATTCTTATAAATTTTAGTAGGGGCAAACATCTATGTATTTATTTTTAAATATTAATTTATTTTATTTTAACTTTAATGAAAAAAATTTATATTTTTATTATATTTCAAAATTTTTAAATTTTATATTAATTATTTTTTTTAAAAGTTTCCTATAATCATAAATTTTTTTTATAATAATAATAATAATAATAATAATATTTACAAGTTTATTCGATAATTCAGATATTTTTGAAAATAATTTATATTTTATCATACAATGAATTAATTTATATTTATATTAGTAGAAATTTTAATGTATGTTAATTTAATTTTTAAAATAGCGAAATAAATTATTATACTTATTGAATTAATTATTTAATTTTACTTTAATACAAATTTTTAAGTTTCCTAATTAAAAATTTTAGAAAAATTTTTCGTATAATTTTTTTAAAAATTATACATCATAAATATAGTTATTTTAGTCCTTATTAATATAATTTTTTTTGTATTTTTAAATTTTTTAATTTATTTATTTATAATATCATTTTTTATGATTTTACGAGGAGAATGTAGGTTTCAATGATTGCTCATCTACAGGCCATTAACATACATTTAATAAACAAAATTAAATAAAATATTAAAACAAATAATAAATTAAAAAAAATTAAATAATTAAATATTGACGAGAAAATTTCTGTTGCTATGTTCGTGATCTAATTAGCTAGGGAAGTTCAATCTCTAAATCCGTCGCTATATTCCGGATTTAATTATTTAGAGAAGTTCCCTCGCTAAATCCATTGATATATTCCGGATTTTATTAGCTAGGAAAGTTACGTCACTAAAATTCGTCACTATATTCAGGAAGTAATTGGCTAGGGAAGTTCCACCACTAAAATTGGTTGCTATATTAAGTATGTAAGTAGCAAGGGAAATTCTGTCGCTAAATCCATAGCTATATTTTCGGGATGTAATTTGCTAGGAAAATTCCGGTGCTAAAATCTGTCGACATGTTCAGTATGTAATTAGTTAGGGAATTTTGTAGCTGAAATCTGTCGCTATGTTATGGATGTAATTAGCTAGAAAAATTCCATCACTAAATCTGTCGCTAAATTCTGGATTTTAGTACCTAAGAAAATTTCGTCGCTAAATCTGTCGCTAAATTCAAGATTTTAATAGCTAGGGAAATTACGTAGCGAAATCTGTTACTAAATTCCACGCTTTTTTTGAGCAGAATTTACGAAAATATTCTGTCGCTAATCCGCCGCTAATCTGTTGCTAAATTCTCTGCTTTTCTTGAGCAAAATTTACGAAAATATTCCGTCACTAATTCTTTGCTAAATTCCCCACTTTTTTTTGATGCGGTATTTTCAAATATATTCCATTGCTAATACATTTTTTATTTTAATGAAAAAACATAAATCATTTGCTATTTCCTAGATAATCTCTCGCAATTTAGCTAGGGATTGATCACTTGCTAAAATTCCCTAGCTAAATCAATATTTTCTTGTAGTGTTATCATCTATTAACAACTTGTTCACTCTATCTTGAAAACCCATATTTGAATCTTCCTAGTCATTCAAACATAAAAGTGCTTCTATATGATCTTGTCATAGTCTAGATGTCATATTTAAAATAACATTCACATTCACAGAAATAGTAGACTCCAATGTTACACTAGATACTAGAAGAGTTAGTAGATAATATATCATTGTAGATAGCATGTGATAGATAGATTCATATGATTTTCACCAACTCAATATATCAAAAGTTTTAATATTATTTTGTGATAGGATAGAGTAGTATTTAGTATCCAAGTAATAAGAAAGCTCACTCCTACTCAATTGACCATCCTATTATTTACTCCTTGCTAATTGAATATAAAGGCATCAATTACGAATATGATGTCAATATTTATCCTTTGAGTCTCAATACAACTATCCTACATAGTGTTGTAACATATAAACATGTTAGTTAATTCTTTTATAAATCAAATCTTATATTCCTCCTATCAGTTCATGTAGATGGGTGTGTATCTTGATATATTTTCTATACTCAACAACTTAATCCTATGATTGACATAGATAGGCAGGTGGTAAAAAGATAGAATGAAATATTAGTCTTTTTAAATGCTTGATTTCTATCTAAACATCCATGACACTAAAGTTGTGGTGTCCTCGATGCATTCTGAATGTACTACTGGTATTGTGTGCGTACCAAAGTGTAATGCAAGTAGTGAGATTATACGCAGACAAATACAATTTTTTCATATCATACAAAATCTTTAGGACTTTCAAAAATAAAATTCATATCTCCCAGTCTAAATCATCATTAAATATTTCATTACTCTTATAATTGACATGGTTATATATTTAGTGTTTATAGCTAATACATGACTTTAATATCAAGTAGGTATAATTCTAATGCTATTTCACAATCATTTGGAATTTTTTTAGGCCCCTAAAAAACATAGAGTGTGTAACTCATATTATCTGCTAGGTATCCTAACAAATTTTATTGGGTTTCTTATCTTTTTTAATGTAGGGGAAACAACTTCCATTCATGCTTTCATTATTAGGTTAATTACGTGACACATACAACTAACATGAAAAGTATCAACTAAGAGTCCATCACTAATGATTCTGACAAATATGTTAATGACAATACCAATATATGAAGTATTATCAAATATGATAGTAAAATTTTATTTTGAATATTATTTTTTCTAAAGATCTTACTTTGACACTCATATATAGCAGAGTCATCATAGAAAGGAAGGATCTCAAAAAAGCATACCATTTTTTTATTTAGTTTCTAATTAAAATTGATAGTGGGTGATGATGGACACAAATGATATATCATCACAACTAGTCCAAATGTCAGATATCATAGATACCACATCATTATGTTTTCTTAGTTTATTAATTACCAATAAGTTCTCTAATTTAAAATGGTTTATTATGTCATTTCTACGTGTGGACTTGGAATTTTATGATGAGTTAACTAGAAATAGGTTTACATAATATTGACAACACTATGATCTTTTACAAATTTAACCAAAAGACTCATGATACTAACTAATTTAGTTATGTTTTCACTCTCAAACTAATTTTGATATATGAAAGGGTCAATAATCTTGAAGTTGATCTAACTTCAATGACTCTGCCACTACGTTGGGTTTGCTTGGGATTTGATATACTATATTTTTTGGTATATTGATTGATATACCTCTTAATGTAGTTAGTAATATTAGTACTCTTTACATGTATATATTATTTTGAAATAAATATATTATGCCAATTTTTTTGACATGTCTAGCATATTTATTTTTAATTATGTTAAAATATATCTAGACTACTAATATTCATCTATTTTTAGGTTTTTAGGCAAATGGGTCGAAACTATGATTGAGAACTTTGTTTTAGCATCAAACATTTCGGTCATATTATTATTATTATCATCTATGTCTAGGTTTGATTCATATTCATTCAATTCAATATATATTATTTTTTATGTTTTACTTAATTTTATTTATTAATTTATTAATCTTAGATATTAAATAAAATAAAAATCTTAATATTAAATTGAAATATATACATTAATTTTCTTTATGCAGTAGATAATTTAGATGTTATACTTGCACCTCATTTCCTTCCTCTTGGATTCTTCTCATCATGAAATTCTAGGATACTGGCGGCTCTCTACTTCATATAATAAAAATACAACTATTTAAAAATAATCTTAAAAAGTGGGTACAACAATAATTTTAGAGCATTAAGAGGAGAGGAGAAAATAAGAGTTTACATATTAATGGTAAAAAAATTAAATGTGAATTAGGAATTTTTTAAAAAAGTTTTTGATTAATTTTTTATAAAAAATAGGACAGCTATTCGACAACCATCAGATTTCTTTCTAAGAGTCATTTGAAGTAATCCGACATCACAAAATAATATTTTTTTTCATTTTTTAATCAACATGACAGTGATAGACATTGTTCTATCGCTATCATTATTGGGCAATGAGATAGCCAGAATTACCAAAAAATGATTTGTTGATGAAGTAGGTCATTATTTTGGTTAAACAACTATTTTTTAAAAAATTAGTTGTGCCCCCATGCCACGTGTCATACCTATGTATTTGGCATGGCACGCGGCTTAGTCATGTTATGGGCCAACAATTCAATTGAGGCACATTATAGATCTTGCCATGTCAGGCCTAACATGGTTAATTTGGTCGTGTCTCATGTTGTACCTAGGCTTCCCAGCATACTTGACACCTTTAGGTAAAGACATCAATTTCACCAATAGGAGTAGGTGATATTATATGATGCTTGGGACTAATTAAAAAAACTTTTGATAAGATATATGTATTTAAATTGTAGTTTCAAGCTTAGACTTTTTACAATGAACTGAACTACATAATGAGGTATACAATTGATGTGATCTTAGGTGGTTCTATTATGAACAAGTCACTCGAGGGGGCAAATTATCTATTTGAAAAGATAACAAAGAATAACAATCAAACTATAAATGATTGGATATTTGGAAGGAATTATGCAAGTATATTGGAATTGGATAAATTGACTGCTATGGAAACCAAGATGGATGCATGTTTTAACAAGTTTGGAGCCCAAAAGGACAAAGAGTTGAGCATGAGAGAAAATTTTGTTTCGCAATAGAATGAAATAGTAAATGGTGACCTTGTATATTAAGTGGAGAAAGTCAATGTTTGTAGAAAAAATAATATGTATTTCAACCAAACAACACCACCACATACTTCAGTTTAAATATGAGAAATCACAAAAACCTATTATATGAGAATTATAGGAATGTGTGATAGGATGCAAATCAATTTTAGAATAATTTGGGAATAAATTAATATATTATCAATTTCAAGGAGTCTCAAGCTTAATTTTCAACCACATGAAGGGAGTAGAAAATAGATCATTTGAAGATAATATACTTGTCTTGCTCATAGAAATAAAGAAATGAAATAATTTTTAAGAGAATCAAATTTAATAGATTAAAATGAGGTTAGAACACATGAATACAGTAATAAAAATCATTGAAAATCAACTTGAATAATTAATACCATCGATGAAGAAGAAGAGTGTGAACGAACTAATAAACAATATTGAGACAACTCCAAGAAAGAATATTTCTATTACACTAAAAGTGGTAAATTATTATAGAGGCAACACATAGAAATATTAGTTAAAAGAAAATCTAAAATAGAAGAAGAAGTTGTGACTGAAGAAGTCATGACATTTTCCAAAGTCGTGACGCAACCTAGTGCTTCAATATAATATGCCATGATATTTTCCAATGCCATAGCATCCATAGAACTTAGTGCTTAACTCACACCCCTAGCCATATCGAATAAAGAAGTAAACAATAAGAAATAAATGTAAATTACTTGAATTGATGATTATATTGCTGAAGTCTTATCTCATATGTTGAATTATGTGAAATTCATGAAGGATATAATATATAATAAGAGGAAGTTGGAGACAAATAGAATGGTAAATATTACTAATAAGTATAACACTAACATCCAAAATAAACTTCCAAGAAAGGTAAATTATTCAAGATGTTTTATGATTCTATCCTTTTATGGACTTCCTATAAGGGACTATGTGATTTGGGAACAAATATGAATTTCAAATCAATAACTATTATGCAAAGGTTAAACATAGGCAAGATTGCTCAAACTGCTCTGTCACTTTAAATAGCTGATCATTTAATAAAATTTTTGAATAGTATTATTGAAGATGTATTGGTGAAAGTTGGTAAATTTATTTTTATGGCATATTTTGTTATACCATATATGAAGGAGGGCCAATATGCTGCATAGATCTAGGGATGACTATTTTAAGCAATTAGACAGACATTAATTGATCTAGAGAAAGAAAAATTCACATTTTAGGTAGTCAAAGAAATAATAAAATTTAACTTCTTTATAAGTCTTTAGAATCTAGACTATGATGAGGAAAATTATAGAAAGATAAATAACCTTCTATACACCATGATGAGAATAATGGAAGACTTCATTTGGAAATATTTTCTAAATTATTATTAGCTTAAAGAAGATTGAGAAGATGTTTGATTAGATGAAAAAAGATTAAAAAGAACATTGGGAGTGACAATGAAGAAGAAGAATATTTTGAAATCATTATATTCTTCAAAGATGACTTCTAGAAAATCCAAATTAGATTACTCTAATGATGTTAAGGAAGAGACAATAATAATGAAATTCCTTTCAACAATATGATGAAATTATTGAGATTTTCAGCATTGGAAAAGAAGCACAAGCAAATTTCATAACTAATGGTTGATTCACTAGAAAATAAAGACAAGATAAAGATAACAAATATGGAATATTCGAAGGAATATTATTATAAAAGATCTGTAACAAAGAAAGTTGTGATTTCTAAAGATTTCATTACTTTATATGCTAGATCAATTAAGAAAGTCATAATAGGAGACAAGGACGTGACATTAGAGGAATAAAAAACTTAAAAATAAAGTCATGACCTTTTCCAAAGCCATGATGAATTTGATAAAAAGAGTAATTCCACATACTACAACTTCACAATATGTTGTGATATTACCAAAAGATGTTTTTACTTTTTTTAAAGCATGAAATTCTTGGACGAATACACCAAATGAGCTACTATGAAGGATAACTTGATGCTAGAGGGGAAATCCAGAAGAAAAGAAAAAGAGAAAGGGTGTGTTTGTTTTTTTGGCTGAAAGCTGAAACTAATTTGATTTCAGCATTCAGCCATTTGGTTTTTTTTTATTTTTTACTATTTTATTACTGAATTTTTTGTAAAAATAGCTGAAATAAAAAAGCCAAAATATTTGAATTTTTCCATTCAGAAAAAGCTCACTCATGCCCAATCAAACCCCTCACTTCAGTCTCCACTTATCTATTGAGCATTAAGTAAAAAAAACAAACGACTTAATACTTAATGCTATTAAGTACTATTTAGTATTAATCTCAAAAAAAATTCTATTCAAGATTAAGTAAAAAGAAACAAATGCCACCAAAGACTAATGGAGAAGTTTGTCTGGACCACTAAGACTATTGACTAAATTATAGATCCAATGAAAGTCTAGATATTGAAGTTAAATATAGAGCAATTTAGGAGGCAACACAAAAGTTTACTTTTTAAATTGTGTGATATAATAAACATTTTTTATTAATATATAAATACACGCTCATATACCCATACACAAACACTCAAAATAAGTTATGCTACTCAAGTATAATTGTAATTTTTTTGTAAATCAATTAAAGATAATGCACTTAAACCCAACAATGTTTTTAGGTTTAAAAGAGTAGTGCCCACATGAAAACTCATTATATTTTCTCATTATTCATGACAACTCATCATCCTTTATAAATCACCTAACCCTAATTTTTTCAACACTTATAATTCAACTTCTTTTCCAAATAAGTCATTACTTATCCCAAAGCCACAACAAACTCAAATTATTTGATGTGAAACGTCATAATCATATAAAAAGTCCCTAACCCTAATTTTTGTGACACTTTTAATTTTTATTCTTCTCATTGATTAAGCAAAAGCTTAAACGAGAAGTAGTGACTTATTACAAAGTAATGACAAAAGGTATTTAGAGAGTAATTCATCCTATCATGATTCCTCAACAGGCTGAGACCTCATAGAAGGTGATTATAGTCAATGATGCCATGTATTTTTTCAAAGTCATGATTAATGAAGAATCAAAGTCAACCTACCCCAAAGATATGAAGGAAGAAGTTGAAATGATGGAATTTTCAATTCAAGAACATGAAGAATTAAGGGAATTTTTGAGATTGTAGAAAAAGTTCAAACAAAGGAAAGTCAACTGTTGATTATTGATTTACTAGAGAATAAAGATAAGGAGATAATAATCAAAGAACATCATAAGAATGATCAAAAAATAATTAATGTAATTAAAAAAGTCCTGATTTTGTAAGAAGTCATGAATTTACATGTAAAATTTATTAAGTAAGCAGTGGTAGTAGATGTTGTTGTGACATTGATGAAATAGAAGTTTAAAAGAAAAGTTGCAACTTATTCCAAAGTCACAAAAAAAAGGATCTAGAAAGGAATTCTTATTGTCGAGACTCACAATAAGTCGGAAGCCTTATTAAAAGTGATCACAAGTAACAATGCTGAGTTTTTTTTCAAAGTTGTGGCATCCACCAATAAGTATCATGAAAAAAAGACTTTGATTGATGACTTGATGCTGGAGATGAATTCAAGAAGATAAATAGAGGAGAAATACCATACTGAGAAGTTTGTATGGACCACTGATATTACCAACTAAATTAGAGATATGATATTTTTCTAGCTAATGATATTAAACATAGTATTTCTTGGAAGGCAACCCAAGTAATTAGTTTTACCTTTGATGAAAATAAATAAAATCATTACACCCATTATTTCATACAAAAAATAAAATCACCACAAAAAAAATAAATAATTATTTCAAAAATCCATATCCAAAGAAAAAAAAACTACCATGACACTCGAAATCAGTCATGACAATTCAATTCCTTCTGTGATGTTATACATCTTCTTTTGTGGTGTAATGTCTCAGAAGATTTTTTAAAAAGGAGATCCTTTGTTCGATGATGAGTAATACTTTTAGTATATGAGTTTAATTCATACCCAATGTATTGACTTTTTTGGGTTCTTTGGTATTAATTCTGTGATGTTATTTGGGCTTAATTAAATGGATTTTACTAAATTATGATTTTGATGTAATTTGATGAAAATTAGTAAACTTGGAAGTATTTTAAGTGAAATTGGTAAACTTAGGTGAGAGATGACTTGACGACTGAAAGGTAATTGATAATCTTGATGTATCTAATATCATGATGTGTTACACTATTTATAAATAGCCACAACTCTACAAAATAAGTCATGACTCTACCACAAAGTTGTTTTAATCTTTTTTCTATGCAACATAATTTTCATGGCCATTATATTTTCTTGGGCTCTTGGATACACTATTTCTAAGATATAATGATGAATGTAACTTTATTTTGATATCATGATAACCAAGTATCCCACTAGTACAAGAAGTCATGTATTTTTTAGCATCATGACTTAATCAATATAGATCTAAAAATTGCATAGGACGAAATGATTTTTATTCTCAACATTCCTTTCCACCATGACTTTGTGATTCAAAGAGTAAATATACTAGTTGCGATATTCTTGCTTCTATGACTTTGTGTTACATCGAATAAAAATCTTAGTTATGACATTCTTATCATTGCCAATTTGGATTCTTGTGGAGAGTTACTTCTATCTTGACAATTATTTTCCACCATTACTTTTGTACACTACAGAAGATCGAAAACCCTAAAAAAGTCAACCTCAACCTGATACAATGACTTCCAATGTAAAGATTCGCATGAAACCTCAAAGTATAAAAATAACACTAAGAGTTCTTTCAAGAAGAGAGATGGGAGATCAGATTTCAAATATAGGTGTCAAACAGGCTGGGTGTCCCAAGCCCGACTTGAAACCCAGCTCATTTTAGGCATGCCTGGCCATGCACAGCATGCTACAGTAGCATTCTCGGGCACATGTCGTGCCAAGGGTTTTCGGCTCACATGCCATGCCATGCATGGCATGGTTGCATACCACGTGGGCACGACAAGGGTGACCACACACCAAATGACACCCAACGGGGGGACAACATGGCAATGCTTGATGGGCAATGGCTTGGCATGCTCGATGGGCGATGGTAGCATCGCATCGAAACCCTAAATTTTTAAATAATTGACAGACCTGACCTAACCCAATTGATCTGAACCAGGCTGAATCAGCCCAAACCAAAGCAGATTTTGAGCCGTGGGCCTGTGCCAGGCCTGCCCTCTAAAGAACCGTGCAGTGCCATGCATGCCATGCAAGCCCTGGTGGGCCCAGAAAATTGGGTCGGCCCAACCCGTCCCGTTTGATACCTCTAATTTCAAACCCAAGAGCATGCAAAATTCTAGGTAATATGACTTACCACCTCTAATTAGAGGCAAATCCAAGGCAAACAAAAGTAATAATTGGTTGCAATTCAATTTTGAGCCTTAGATCCTCACTAGGGTTGTCATTGTGAACACTCGATTCCATGAGATACTACTCTAAATATCTTGAGTGAATTCTTCCTTAACAGGAAAACTAAATTAGGATCTATGATTAGTTTATTGTACTTATATTATGATGATATGATTATATAATATTTATATTCATGGTAATGCTATGGTATAAATTTGATGGATGTAAAGACTATTTAGAACTAAAATTTATGATTTTCACTATATCATTTATTTATGCATATTAGCTATGATTGATAATGATAAGTAAGTTATGGGACAAACTCATTGAATATGATAAGAAGAAAATGATAGTCATTCTAATCTTAACGCATGAAATAAACATATGTAAAAATCAAATATTGAGGTAAGTTTAATTGTTTCAAGTATAGAGCTTACAAAGCCATAAACACAAACATATTTATGACTACTCCATTGTACATATTCAAGAAGAGCTAACCTTCAAATGATGTGGGGATAATATAAAATATATAGCCTAAGGGTATCATCATAGTGTGAGGGTCATGTATTGCTCATGATAGATGATGAAAAGTAAATCATGAAACATACACAAGTGGTGGAATGTCATATAGTGATCACAACCATGTAAGTTATTTTCTCTTGTATCATTTCTATAGGTGAGATTCATATGAAGTTATATATTAATTGATGCAAGTATGATGCTTACGAAGTTTAAATTATAAATACATGTATTACTACATTATTTCGTCTTTACATCTGAAGAAGTTGGACAATAAAAATATATACTCGAAGTAGTCAGCAAGAGTAGCTGAAAAATCGTGTAAAAGGAGTAGATGATTAAATTACGCATGGATGAAATAAGAATTGTTTCCGTGGTTAAGTACTAGAGGCACAACTGATGCGGGAGCATTCGAGACTACTAATCAATCCTTAAGTCTTGAGCAGATTTTTTCAGCAAAACATCCAATATCGGTACTTATTCATGTCAAGACTAACTTCGGTTATAATTTGCTTCGATGGGTAAAGGAAAGATGATCCCTATATTAAAATTCGTTGCTGATCGACGCTATATCAAAAGGGAGTTATTCATGATAATTTTTGTAGTGATTTAATGTTCTTTGGAAGTGGATATTTGCTGGTTATTATTGGTGGACGAATTTCAAAGGCTGAAGAGAAGACTCTTATTTCCCATTTTTTTTATTTTTTTTATTTTTTTTTATTTTTTTATTTTTGTTATTTTTTTATTCTGAGTCTAATCTCTGTATAAGGAGACATTCTCATTTGTAAGGGTGATTTTTTTTGAATGAATGAAATTTTCTATTTGTGAGTTGAATTATTATCTTGATTCTTTATCTAACGTCCTTGGTGGTGAATCAAATAGTTCTTTATCCTTGGTAGGTGGAATTTCCTTTAAACCAAGGTGGTGAACTGTATTTATCCCGAATTACAAATATCCCCACAAACACAGTGCCTCGTCCAATTCATCCCAGAATCGTGTACTCCATAGAAATTATTTGGAAATACTGCAAACTAAAGGTGTCAAACAGGCCGGCCCGGCACGGCACGGCCCGTTTTTATCCAGCACGATCGTGCTACCGTGCCGTGCCCGGCACGGCACGTTTTGAATATAGGCGGGCCCAGCCTGGCCATACAGGCCAGGGGCCATGGCATAGCCGCATAGGCTGAGAGTGAGAGAGAGGCAGGGCTGGGCAGGCAGGACCGGGACGGGACGGGTCACTGGAGGCCGCACGGACAGGCAGAAATCTGAAATTAGAATATTGTTTTTTTTTAATTTATATATTGTAAATTTTATTTCTTAAGGTTAAGTGTAGTCTACACTGTGTAGAGTATTAATTATTAAATATAATTTTTTTTAAAAATGTTAAAAATTAAAATTAAAAAAAAAATAGATTTTAGAAAATCATTTTTTTTATCAAATTCAACTTAGTATAGCTTTATTTATATTTATAATTTATTAATTATAAATTAAAGTTATTAATTTTTAAAATAAAATTTAAATCGTAAAAAAAAAAAATCAATACATTATGTTAGTAAAAATTAAAATTAAAAAAAAATTAAACTACACAAATGAAAAATTACCAATCATGCATTTGAAACCGATAGTCCGAACAAAACAAGTATAAGTTTCAACACAACGTACAAACAAAGCATATAAATACAATGAAAAAAAAACATCGAAAAAAAATAGCAGATCAGCATCAATCGTCAAGCGGCATATCACGAGAATCATCAACCGCAACATCAAGATCAGTATCATATGGATCATCTTCATCAGCAATCAGCTCCTCCGCCATCGTAGTGGATGTGGATGCGACTGCAGTGTCTGTCACAGTCCTAGCTTCAGCACGATCATGGATGCTAAACCTAGATTCCTCCCAATCCTTCAAACATGCCAAGGCCTCAAACATATCTGGACGTAATCTCGATCTCCTATCCGAAATCACGTTCACTGCAACAGAAAAAGCAGACTCTGATGCTACGCTCGACACCGGATGAGTCAGTAGATTCCGTGCCATCCTAGATAGCACGAGATAGGTGGACTCATATGATTTCCACCACTGTAATAAATCAAGATTCTTATTATCAGAATGTGATAGGATTGAGCAGTAATCGGTATCTAAGTACCGAGACAGCTCACTCCTATGTGATGGTCCACCCCTACGTTTCCCCCTCGCTAGGTTAATGGAATAATCGTCATCTCCGAACAAGGTATCATTGTCCGTAATCACAGTCTCACCACCACCACCACCATACCTAGTATCGTAGTATGTGAACAGGTCTATCAACTTCTCGTAAATGAACCATTCAGGTGCCTCTTCCAGGTTCATGCACGAGGAAATGAAAGTCAGGGTATTTTCTACCCCTTCCACCTTAGCCCTAGGGTCCATGCATGCAGCGAGGCAATAAAGAGATGGAATGGTGGACCAGTACTTCAAGTACTTGGTCTCCATCTCTGCAACCATATGGCTAAGCATCGGGTCTGCTCGATACTTCCTAAACATGCTACTAATGTTGCATATGCACCGGAGTGCAATGCAAGTGGTGGGCGTATAAACCGACAAACACATGTTCGTCGTGTCATAAAATATCTTCAGGAATTTCATAAATGAAATTTTTGAAGCCCAGTCAGTGTCGTCAATAATAAGTTCGTCACTCTTACTATTGACGTAGTCGGATATCACGTGTTCGTATCCAACACATGATTCCAACATCAGGTACGTGTAATTCCAACGATGTCTCACATCCAATTGGAATTTCTTCTTCTTAAGATTTGCAGACAAACAGAGAGTACCAAACTCTTGTTGTCTGCGAGGAGTGCGAATATACTTGAGTGCATTGAGTATATTTTCCAACGCGGAGGAACACACCTTCATACCCGCTTGAACTATCAGGTTAATGACATGACACATGCATTTGACATGAACGATCTCTCCTAATGGTGCGTCTCTAATATTCCTAACAAACATATTGATCGCTACTGCATTATTAGAAGAATTATCGAAAGTGACACTAAAAATTTTATTTTGAATTTTATATTCCCTAAATATTTTCATCATACACTCAAAAATGGCCGGGCCATCATGAGGATGAAGAATCTTAGTGAATCCTAAAATTTTTTTATTGATTGTCCAGTTAGAATCTACATAGTGACTCGTGAGACATGCATAAGAAGAATCATCGTGACATGTCCATATATCGGACGTCACGGACACCACTCCACTATATGCCATAAATTCGTTAATTATTTTTTGTTTTTATAACTTATATATCTTTAGTATGTCACTCCTAGATGTGGACCTAGGAATCCTACGATATGAAGGCTGAAAATAAGTCTGCATGATGCGCACTACCCTCGGATCTTTCGAAAATCTGATCGGAAGACCCATCAATGTGATGAGCCTGGCCATGCCGTCCCTACCCAACTCACTGGAGTATACGAAGAGAGTAAACTTTGAGACTGAACTCGATCCAGTCTCAAAAAATGTAGTTCCAAGTTGGGTTTGCCTAGGATCTAAGGGTCCATGTTTTTTGGTGCATAATTCGGCATGCCTCTTAAGGTGCCCAGTCCCACATGAACTCCTGCATGTTAAAAGTCTCATACAATATTTGCACTGTGTCATTTCAAGTTCCTCACCCCTAACATTTACTTGTGTTATGATTTTAAAATGAGTCCAAACTACAGAAGTACTCCTAGTTTTTTATTTTTTAGAACTTTGGGTTGAGAAGACTGGAGAAACCAAAGTTTCAGTAGCCGCAAACGTTTGTGTAACACTAACATTTTCATTTTCCAAATTTAAATACGTGTCAGGTGTATTTGTCATTTTTTTTGTTTTTTTTCCTATGTTTTTCTAGAGTGAGAAGCTTTAGAGAGAGAAAGTAAATAAAAACGTAAAATAAATTACCCGGTAAAAGCAATGAGGTCATTCACGTGCAAGGTGTACCGCAGGAAGCTCTGATGTTCAAAACTCAAGTAGAGTTTCACGAAAATCCAAGCCGAAATCAAAATCCCGAGGCCCGAGAGAGAGATTCACGGTTTATGTGAGAGAGAGAAAGTTTTGAGAGGAGATATGTTTTTGAAAAACATAAATGTTATAGGGAGGGGGGGTAGAATTTATAGGCTAAAGAAATTAATTTTTTATAAAAAAAGAAATTTTTTTATTATTTTTTTGAATTTTTAATATAATTTTAAGGGACAGAATCACGAGGACCATTGGATTTTGCCCCCTGACTGTTGGAGGCAAATCCAACGGCTGAAAATCTGTAAAGTTTGAATTTTTTTTTTGGCCGTTGGGATTGGTCGGGTCTAAGCCCGTCGGGGCTCAGTAGTCGGGACCGCGGATCGGGTCCAATCAGACCCGACCCGCGGTCTTTTTACTGGGGGGGCCGGGGGACGGGTCACGCCCACACCCCACGCGTGCCTGCGTGAACCTGCACTGGATGAACCCGTGCCAGCGTGCCGTGCCACGGCACGGCACGGGACGGGTAGTTCCTAACCCCGGCACGGTTTTAAAACGTGCCGGGCCGGGCCGGCATGTTTGACACCTCTACTACAAACATGAAAGTTGTAGATCTGCGAGTCATTGATCTATGACTTTTTGAATCGGGTCAATCAGACTAGTATTAAGGTAGTTATGCCCATTTACTTCAAAATCATGCAATCCTGGAATTTTAAATTTTCTGCTTGGAATTACTCGCCCACGCATGCATCAAGTTGGTATCATAGCTCAAGGTTGAACTTATTGTGAGTGATTCCTTTCTGTTGTTTTTTTTTCTACTTATCATGGATGATGGACAAGTTCCACGAGGCTTGACTTTGGAGCAACTGCACAACCTAAGGCGAGATCGTGCTATAGAGAATCTCCAAAGGCAGATGGAGCGAATTCTCAATCTTTTCGAGAACCCGACGAGACAAGAGCAACCAGTAAGGTGCCCTATGTTCAGCGACACCATGATGATTCAAATTCGCATCTCAATTCTAATGATGATTCTGATTTCATTGGAGGCAACTCTAGTACCTCTGAGCTTCGAGTTCGAAGAAGAAGAAGACACCATGAGAATGACATTGAGATTAAAATAGATGTACCTGAATTTGAGGGATGTCTCAATCCCGACAACTTTGTCGATTGGCTCCATGCCATTGGATGAGTTTTTGACTTCAAGTCATACTCGGATGAGAATATTTACAAAATCACTGTTTTGAAACTTACTAAATATGCTTCTCTATGGTGGGAGAATTTAAAGCATCAGTGGGCTAGAGAAGGGAAAAGCCGAATCAACTCTTGGGATAAACTAAAGAAACTCATGATAAAGAAGTTCTTGCCCGATACCTGTTAGCAAGATCTGTTTCTCAAGTTGAATTCCCTGAGACAACAAGGGATGAGTATTGAAGAATATATTCGTGAGTTCGAACAACTCATAATGAGATGTGAAGTTCCAGAAGTTCACGAGCAAACTATCGCTCAATTTCTTGGTGGCATGAATCAGGAAATTGCTGATTTGGTTGAACTTCAGCCTTATTGGACCTTTGAAGATGTTTGCAAGCTAGCAATGAAGATTGAGAAACAACTAAAGTGAAGCAAGAGGTTTTTTTTCCAAAACCTCCTCGAAGGGGGCATCCTATTTTAGGGATGCTTCCTCAAGCAAATATGATAGTGTTTTGTCGAAAGTTAAGGGTAAAGAAAAGTTGGTGGAACCCATCAAAAAGACCAACAAGAAAGTTGATGGTGACACAAGGAAGTGTTTTAAGTGCCATGGCTATAGGCATCTACAAGCTTATTTTCCAAATCGAAGAGTTATGAATCTTCAAGAAATTGAGAAGATCAATTTGGAACTTCAAGAGGCCAGCAATGAACATGATCCGAATGATTCTGAAGCTGAAGAATCTGAGAATATCATTGAAAAGGCTGAAGCTGGCGAGTTATTGGTGATACAGAGAGTATTACATGCTAAAATATCTCTTGAATAGAAAGAGCAAAGTGAGAACATCTTCCACACCCATTGTACTATTAACGAGAAGGTGTGTACGATGATTATCAATGGAGGAAGATTCACCAATGTCGCTTCGACAACCATGATTGAAAAACTGAAGTTACCAACATCGAAACATCCTCAACCTTACAAGCTTCAGTGGCTTAGCAAAGAAAGTGATGTGAAGGTAACCAAACGAGCCTTTATATTATTTTCCATTGGAAAGAATTATCGAGATGAATTTTTGTGCGATGTTATTCCCATGGATGCTTGTCACTTGTTGTTAGGCAATCCTTGGCAATATGAGAGAAAGGTTGTACATGATGGGCATAAAAACACATATTCTTTTCACAAGGAACGAAAATGCATTACTCTTGAATCTTTGAGACCGAGCATGATACATTGACATCAACCTGGGGTAGTAAGGAAAATCTTTTCTTGAGTGAAACACAGGTTGAGAGAGCCATTACCAAACAGAAAAATGTATTTTATTTGCTTATGGTAGAGAAAAGAAGTGATAAAGTGGTCCCTATACATCTGAAAATACATTCCTTGTTAAAAGACTTTGCAGATGTGGTCCTTGAAAAATTTCTATTTGGATTACCTCCAATAAAAGGTATTGAGCACCAAATTGACTTGCTGCCCGGTCCCTCTCTACCAAACAAAGTAGCATATAGATGCAACACGGAGGAAACAAAGGAATTGCAAAGACATGTCAATGAACTTATCAACAAGGGATATGTTTGAGAAAGTATGAGCCCATGTTCCTGTTTCAGCTCTATTCGTGCCAAAGAAGGATGGAACATTCAGAATGTGTGTCGATAGCTGAGCCATCAACAACATCACTATTATGTATAGGTATCCTACCTAGACTTGATGATATGCTTGATAAATTAAATGGTTCTACTGTGTTTTCAAAGATAGATTTGCGAAGTGGCTATCACCAGATCCGAATGTGGAAAGGAGATGAGTGGAAAATAGCATTCAAGACTTAGGCAGGTTTATATGAATGGGTGGTTATGTCATTCGGACTTTCTAATGCTCCAAGTACTTTCATGAGGCTTATGAATGAGGTTCTTCATTCCTTTGTTGATCAGTTTTTTGTTGTATACTTTTATGATATCCTTGTTTATGTCGAAGCGAGGAGAAACATATTTCTCATTTGAAATAGGTTTTTAAAGCCTTGAGAGAATAGAAGCTTTATGCCAAAATGGAGAAGTGTGAGTTCTTCTCTTCTAGCATTATATTCCTTGGATATGTGGTTTCAAAAGATGGAATTTCTGTTGATCATTTGAAGGTGGATGCAATGAAAACCTGGCCGGTTCCGAAATCCTGGCCGGTTCCGAAACCCATCACTGATGTAAGGAGTTTTCATGGCCTTGCTTCTTTCTATTGTCATTTTGTGAAGAATTTTAGTACATTCATGGCCCTTATCACTGAATGCATGAAGAAGGGTTCTTTTGAATGGACAAGAGCTGCTCATGATGCTTTTGAACTCATCAAACAAAAGCTATGTGAGTCCTCCGTTCTTGCCCTTACTAATTTTGATAAAGTATTTGAAGTTGAATGTGATACAATTGGAGTTGGCATTGGAGTTGTTCTAGTTCAAGAACAAAGGCCATTGACATATTTCAGTGAAAAGCTAACTGATTCGAAGAAGAATTACTCAACTTATGATAAGGAGTTCTATGTCATTGTGAGAGCTCTTGAACATTGGAGTCATTATTTGAGGCCTAAATAGTTTGTACTTCATTCTGATCATGAGGCTTTGAAGTTTATTAGTGGCCAACACAAGCTCAACTCAAGGCATGCCAAATGGGTAGAATTTCTTCAATCATTTTCTTTCGCTTCGAAGTATAAACCTGGTCATAGTAATGTTATTGCAGATTCTTTATCAAGAAGATACTCTATGCTTGCTATTCATGATTCTAGAATTCTTGGTTTTTAATCCATGAAAGAACTATATTCTGAAGACCTGAAGTTCTCTACTATTATCGATAGTTGCAAACATGGAATTCAAGGTACATATTCTATCCAAATAATTTTCTTTTCAAGAGAAATTGATTATTTGTGCCGAAGAGTTCATTTAGAGAATTGTTGATCCGAGATGCACATGGTAGAGGTTTGGCTGGTCACTTCGGCGTGAACAAAACTTTTGAAATCCTTCAAGAGCACTTTTATTGGCCAAAGATGAGTGGAGACGTACGTGCTATCATCTTGAGGTGTGCAACTTGTCAAAGAGCAAAGAGTCATTTCTACCAATGACTATATACTACTCCCCTTCCAGTACCATTACAACCTTGGGAAGATTTGAGCATGGACTTTATTGTGGCTCTTTCAAGAACTTAGAGGGGAAAAGATGTCATTATGGTGGTTGTTGATCATTTTTCTAAAATGACTCATTTTATTCCATGTCACAAGATGAATGATGCATCTCATGTGGCTGATCTTTATTTCAAGGAGATCATTCACCTTCATGGAGTACAAAAGACTATTGTATCTGATCGTGATTCTAAGTTTTTAAGTTATTTCTAGAAGACTTTATGGAGAATGCTTGGGACCAGATTTCTATTCAGTACCACTTGTCATCCTCAAACCGATGGCCAAAAGGAGGTAACCAATCACACTCTCACTACGTTGCTTCGAGGAATGGGTAGTAAATCTCTAAAAGACTGGGGTTTGATGCTTGCACATGCTGAGTTTGCTTATAATCGATCACCAAGTTATACTACTGGTCGATCACCGTTCGAAGCTGTGTAAGGAATCAATCCACTCATACTGATTGATATAATTCCTATTCCATCTAATTCACAAGTGGACTTTGATGGCAAAGAGAGAGCTGGATCAATAAAAAAACTTCATGACCAGATTCAAAGCAAGATTGAGAAGGCTAACGTGTTTCATAAGAAGAAAGCTAATAAACATCGAAGGAAGGCTCGTTTCCAGCCAGGTGATCTTGTGTGGTTACACTTAAGGAAGGAAAGATTTCCTTCTCAACGGAAAAACAAGTTTATGCCTAGAGCTGATGATCCATTTGAAGTTCTCAAGAGAATTGGTAAAAATACTTATAAGATTGATCTTCCTAGAGAATATGGAGTTTCGACAACTTTTAATGTTAGTGATCTTTCTCCTTACTTGGAGGATGAAGACTTACCAGATTTGAGGACAAATCTCAAGCAACCCGGGGAGAATGATGCGTGAGCATTCGAGACTACTAATCAATCCTTAAGTCCCGTGTAGATTTCTTCGGCAAAACATCCACTATCAGTACTTATTCATGTCAAGACTAACTTCGGTTATAATTTGCTTCGATGGGTAAAAGAAAGATGTTCCCTATATTAAAATTCATTGCTGATCGACGCTATATCAAAAGGGAGTTATTCGGGATAATTCTCGTAGTCATTTAATGTTATTTGGAAGTTGATATTTGCTGGTTATTATTGGTGGATAAATTTTGAAGGCTGAAGAGAATATTCCTATTTCCCATTTTTTTATTTTTTTTATTTTTGTTAATTTTTTATTCTAAGTCTAATCTCTATATAAGGAGAAATTCTCATTTGTAAGGGTGGTTTTTTTTGAATGAATAAAATTTCTTCTTTGTGAGTTGAATTATTATCTTGATTTTTTATCCAACGTCCTGTGTGGTGAATTAAATAGTTCTTTATCCATGGTAGGTGGAATTTCCTTTAAACCTAGGTGGTGAATTGCATTTATCCCAAATTACAAACATCCCCACAAACACAGTGCCTCATCCAATTCCTCCCAGAATTGCGCATTCCACTGAGATTATTTATGGATACTATAAACACGAAAGTTGTAAATCTACAAGTCCTTAATCTGTGACTTTTTGAATCGAGTCAATCCGACATGTATTGAGGTAGTTACGCCCATTTACTTCAAAATCATGCAATCCTGGAATTTTAAATTTTCTGTTCGGAATCACTCGCCCACACATGCATCAACAACTATGAAGAGACTATCTATAGCAGTGATTATCCAAGAATAAAAATCACCTTATATGTAAAGGGGACACTAGGGTAATTCGACACTAATTTACCCTTCGTCTAACAATTGAGAATAACATTGCTCATATACTAAAAAAATCTCATAATATGCAAGGAAGCAAACCAACCCTAGATGCAAAGTATCATTATGAAACTCAAGTCTATTTACTCAACTCACATAGTAGTTCATTGTTGGTTCTTCATATTGCTTACAGATTCTATGTGGGGTCAATATCTTGACGTATATTCATCTTTACTACATGTATAATATGTAGAGGTCTCAAATGGGTCGAGCAGCCCATGAACGGCCAGAGCCTAGCCTGATTCAGTCATGTCTGGCCCAGCATGACACAGTTTGAAACCGTATCTGGCTTGACATGACATAGTTTGGAACCATGCCATGGGACAGGCTAGGCTGACCCTCGGTAAGGTTCATACTATGTTTGGTCATCGGCATGATCTATGCTTCGTGACTAGCCAGGCACAACCCATGTGCCTGGCCTGATAGCATGCTAAACTAGCCCGGAGACGTAGCTAGATTTTTTTTAATATAGCTGGAAAAACTAGGTATGAACCGGCTTGACCCGACAAGTCTAGGCACAACCTGGCAAGTCTAGGTATGACCTGGCACAGCCAGAATATGAGCCCGGCTGACAAGTCATGTTGGGCTGGCACTTCTCAAGCCTTGTTGTGCCTAGCATGGCTTGGTTACTATATCGAGCCATGTTGGGCACGGAATGGTGGCCAGATTGGGCCACCTAAAAACTTGTTGGGCTAGCCCGACTCAGACTGTTTAACACATCTAATAACATGTATAGTTGCAGAACTTTATTGGATGAATATAATCATCCAATAAGCTTTTGGAATTGTCATAAAAATATGTTTTGGCATTATAACAAAACTATAATAATGAATAGTACAACATCTTGGAGCCTTATGTAGTTGGCTCCAAATCTGAAGGCAATTAAAAGGTAGAACAAGCTTAAAGCTTCCAATGCTGCATACCTAAAACTAGAAGGATGAGAAAGCTTCTTCTAGTATAGACCTAAATTTGGAAGGAAGAAGAAGTTCTAATGGTGTAAAGCTAAGACTAGAATGAAGACAAAATATTTGCCAAGTGAGAACATATTAGGATTGACTTATAATTATTTTGAAGGTACAAAAGGTGCCAAGGAATCATGTCATTTTGTGGTGTCGTAACTAGACTAAAACAAGAAAATAAGAATACATGCTGAGGATGTACTATATTTTATGGTGCTACGTATTGGTACCAAATAGGTTATGTCAGGCTAGCTAGTGGCCCCATCAAGTCACTCTGCCCTACCAAACATGACATGAATTGGGTACCCAGGCCATGCCATGCCAGCATGACATCATGGGAGGATGGGCTGGCATTGCCTGATGGAGCACCTTCCTCAACCAGGCATATCAAGTCATGATGGGTTAGATCGGGTCATACCGAGTTGGTGTCATAGTGACACGACCCTAGGTCCTACCTACTAGGCAATGGCCATTGCCAATCCACTCTTCACTAACTAGATATCCAGAGCCAATGCCCATTGGACACAACATTGGCACAACATGAACCTCGACCTAATCATATAACTTAGTGTGGCATTGTACTAGTTTTAATCTTCAAAGTAAAAGTTTGTTTTTAAATATTAATTTATTAAAAATTAACTTCACTGCACTATAAATGACAATTACTAAAATTTCGAACTCAATAAAAAAACATGTGTTTTGTCTTCTTGGTTTTGATGTAATGACGAATTCACAAATCAAAAATAATAATAAATTAAAAAATTTTAAAAGCACAACCAACATCATAAATATGTATACTGGCCCTCTAATATATGCGATCAATCTATGTCTATAGCATGTTTCAAATCAACTTGCCTAATTCTAAAGCTGATATTAGTGATAGCCTCAATATCATCAATGTCACATGATTCATCAATTACTTGCAACTCTTTAACTTTATCCTAAAAACCCATCTAAAATATCATATGAGTGTGTTATAAAATATGACATTAGTTATCATCCAACTCATTCACTTTATCTTTAATATCCTTTATATTTCGATAACCACAACTAACAACTCTTTCACCTTTCCTCAATATCCTTATTATCCTCAATCATTTTGGTTCTTTAAGCATATAAGTATTTTAATGATTTCTGACTATAGTATGGATCTCTTATCTAAAATAATATTCATAATCATAGAAAAAGAAGACTTTGAAGTTATGCTAGACACTATAGGAGTTAATAGATTACGTGCAATCTTAGATAAGATGAGATATGTGGATTCTAATTATCAATATATGATAGGATAAAGCAGTGATTAGTATCTAAGTATTGAGATAGCTTGCTCATATTTGAAGGAACACCCCATCATTTTCTAAACTAAATAGAAAAGTCATCATTTTCAAATATGATATCCATATTCATACTCAGAGCCTTGTTAAAACTATTATACTTAGTATCATAATATTAAAATATGTTATCTAATTATTTATGAATTCTACCATTTAGTTCATCAACTTCTTGCTGATGAATATATATTTTAATATGTTTTTTACCTTTTTCACTTTAACCCTAAGATCTATGCAAGTATTCAAGCAATAAAGAGATAGAATATAAGACTATTATTTAAAATACTTAGTTTCTAACTCAATGGTCATGACGCTAAAATCAAGATGCCCTTTATATATACTAAATATACTAGATACTACTAATATTTTACATATATACCTAAGTGCAATATATTATAAAATTATACATAAATAAACACATGTTTGTCTTAGCATTAAAAATCTTTAGGAATATCAAAAATAAAATTTTTATTTCCAACTCTAAACTATTAATAATAAGTTCGCTACTATTACTATTGTTGAAGTCAAATATCATATATTGGTAACCAATACATGAATCTAAATATTAGGTAGGTATAATTATAATGGTGTTTGCCATATATTTGAAATTTTTCTTTTGTATGCTTAGTGACAAACATATAGTATGAAACTTTTATTGACTACTAGGTATCTTTAAATATTTTATTGAATTTCTTATATTTTTAAATGAAGGTTTAATAATTTTTATTTTTTCTTTCACTATTAGAATAATTTCATGGCATATATATACCTAACATAAAAAATATTTGCTAAGGACTAATCTTTAATAGTTTTGATAAATATATTAATCATAATAACATTATTTAAAAAAATTATCAAATATGAGACTAAATATTTATTTTGAATTTCATATTTCCTAATGATTCTTGTCATACACTTATATATAATGAGACCATCATGAGGATACATGATCTCTGAAAATCTAAATTTTTTTATTTAATTTCCACTTATAATCAATATAGTGGGGGTGAGCCATATGAATGTATTATCTTTGTGACTAGTTTAGATTTCAGATATTAAGGATTTCACTCTACTTTATTTCTTAAGTTCATTAATTATTACTTATTTTTCTAATTTAAAATATTTTATTATGTCACTCATTGTGGTTGACTTAGAAATTACACAATAACTAGGATAACAATAGGTTTTCATAATATTAAGTAGTCTAGGATCTTCCAAAAATCTAATCGAAAGACTCATACTAGTAATCAATTTCATCATATCTTCTCTAAAAAAACTTATTATGGTAAATAAAATGGATCAATAAATCTGAAGTTGATATATCTTTAAATATTATGTATTATGCTAGATTTTCCTAGGATCTAATACACTACATTTATCAAAATAAATGTAGTGTATTAGATGAGTGATTAAACATATCCATTTAGTTAGGAATTTTCCAAACTATTTGGGCAAGAGATAATTTTCATCACTAATCTTTAAATGATATAATTTTTTTATATATTATTTATTTTAATAATTTATTTAATTTTGTATATTAAAGGTACATATGTCATGGTCTATAGATGAGTGATCCTTGAAAGACATGTTCTTTTCATATTATCATTACATATATATATATATATATATATATATATATATATATATATATATAGTATATATTATATTTCTTTGAACCACCTTTTTTATATATTTTTAATTAAGTTAAAGTGTCTCCACATTACTAAAGTTTATCTTTTTTTATGTTTTTTTGGTACATGGATTGAGATCATAGAATAAAACCTAGTTTTGGTCTTGGACCTGATGGTTAGGTTATCACTATAATCTATATCCATGTCTAATTTATTTTTATAGTTTTTACTTTTGTTATTTTTCATAAATGAGATTGGATTAGAAGTAGGAGAAGTAAAATAATTTTAATGCAATATGTACCTTAACTTTGTGAGTGCAATATATATTTTTATCTCCAACTCATATTCTCATGCTTGGAAGTCACGGCTAGTCACTAAAATAATTCTGATGCTCCTCAAAATTAAAATTACAAATTAAAATAAAAAAAATTAGACACAAACAAGGTAATATGGTAATATGAAAGCCAAGAGATAAGAAAAGAGAAGAGAAGATTAAGATAAACAGTGAAAAATAATATATATCAATAAACTATTTATAGAAATTTTTTTTTTGAAAAAATATTGTTTTTTACTTTTTTTTTAAATAAATTTTTCAAGCAAATTTTTGATGTCTATTAAATTTCTACCTTGGAGCCATGGGTTAACATTAGACAATTAAAAAATTAATTTTTTTAATTAATGTGGAAATTACATCGAGAGAAGATGTATTGTTAATGAATGTCCTTACAAGCTAGCCATTGTTAAATGATTGATATTTCAAAATTTAGGCCATGCCATGTACTAAAGTCGGCATGCTTGGCATGTAGGCTATGCCTAGTATGGCATGAGGCCCATTAGGCCTTGGCTTTGGAAGTAATGATCATTGTTGTGGGTCGACTCGAGTTTGGTCTAGGCATGATTCTAGATTGTGCCATATCAAGCTTGACATAACTGAATTAGGTTGTGTCTTGTGCTATACCTGAGCTTCCTAACCCACTTGACACCTCTTGTGCTATGAATGTACCAAAACTAGAATATGTACTGAGGAATCATTCCATATTCTGTGGTATGACAACATAAGACTATTCTTAGGGGTCATGAATTGTATTATAAAGGCACAACTCATCTTAAACAATAATATGTGTTATGGTTTTGGGACTATAGTTCGTGATATCATAAAAACATTACAATCATGACCAATTGTATGATGTTCAATTGATGACTTAAGAATTAAAGTGATAACCTTTTTTCTATGCTTATGACATGAAAGAAGTCATGATATATTGAGTGCAAAGATGACTTTGGACTTAAACTTTAGAAATTTTTTATTGAACTTTTAAAGGCTTATACATGAAAGTGTAAAAGAGAGTGAGAAAGCAAAATGATGTAAAATGCTCAACCACAAAGCATGAATAGTGTAAATAGTTTTTTTATATTACATGAATTTTTCTTCTCTGTCTCTCCCACCCACACGTGGGAGTGTTTCTTCTATGAAAGATAAGTTATCCCCCTTTTTGAAATCAAAATCAATGTCATGGAATTCTTGGACTAACTCCTTGTTTGGTATCAGAATGAGATTACTAAAAGAATCTCATATTCCTCCTTGTGTCAAAGGTATTATTGCACATTGGTGTGATTTTCCTTCTGAGATTCTAATATTTTGTTATCAGAACCAAGAGTGATTTCCACATTGATCCTTGTCATTTTAGGAACTAACACTTAGTATCAGAGTATACCTAACATAAAGGATATCACATATGGGATCTAACTACTTGCAATCCTAACATCAATAGAGATATTATATTTTGACAAGATTTTTTTTGCAAAGAGAAGAAGGTGATGACATAGAGACTATAAGTTTCATTGGAAATAAACAACCAAAACATGAATTACCATAGCATAATAAATAAATACTAGATGAGTATAAGATATTTAAGGTATGCTAATCAAAATGAGAGAGAGAAGAGAACCAACTTGGCATCAATATATATTATGGAGAAAATTGTTACATACCATCTACTAAGAGTGGATGTAGTGCCATCATATTTTCTTGAGACTAAAAAAGTCAAGATGCTTCTCTTTGGATGATAGTAATGCATGAAGAAATTGAAGCTCTCCAAATTACCAAGACATGAGCTCTTGTCCTGCTACCACATGAAAATAAGACTATTGGAAACATACGAGTATATTAGATCAAGCATAATAATAATGATCACGTAGAGTGATATCTTGCATAACTAGTGGTCAAGGTATACTTAAAAAAAAGTATTTACAATGAAACATATTTTTTATTTGACTTACAAGAGTTTGAGTGGTCCTCATGATGTTTATATATATATGATTTATAATTAGAGTAATAAGTTGTACAAATTATATATATGTTGTAACAATAAGGTTTTGAAGAAAATAAAGTAAAAAATTAGTTTATAGATTAAATATATTTTTATATGGTATCAAATAAGTACTGAGATGTTGGTATAAGAGATTTAATTTTTTCATCATGGGTTTTGGATATAATAGTTTTAATCTAGATCATTGTATTACAAAAGAATTAGAGATAATGATTTCTTTACCTTATTATTGTATATGGATGATATATCAGTAGTATGATCTAACAAAAAAATTATGACCAACAATTAAATATATGTTTGGAAAGAGATATTGATGTGAAGGGTATGAGATTGGCAAATAAGATCTTGGAGATGCAAATAAACTGAGATAGAAATAATAAAAAGAGTTGATTTTCATAAAAGAATTATATCAATAAAGTATTTTGATTCTTCAATATACAAAATTATAAAAAAAATTCTATTCATCATTCTATTAATTTCAAGTTATCTACAACCATGAGTCATAGCAATGAAGTATATAGGAGGAAATGTCTCGACTAGCATTAGCTATTGAAAGTTTAATTTTACAATGATTTCTATAAGATTAGATATTACATAAGTAGTAAGAGTTATTAGTCGATACATGGTGAATCCTATTAAAGAATATTGTAGTGCTATAAATAAGATTTTGAGATATGTCAAGAATATATCAAATACTACAATATGTTATTTAGGTTCATACCTTATCATCAAAAATTATGTAAATTCAAGCTATGTTTGAGATATTAACAATAGCAAGTCCACAATTAGTTTGTGTTTAGTCTTGCTAAAGTAGCTGTAAGTTTGGCTTCAAAACTACAATTTGTCATGTCTACTTCTATGATAATAATAAAATATGTCTCTCTTATATAAGCTAGAAAAGAGGTAATATGATCGTAAATAATATTAGAAAAACATAGACATAAACAAAAAGAGATTACTTTATTTTGTTATGGTAATAGTACTCAGCACTTTAGTAAAAAATTTAGTATTTCACTAAAAGACAAAAGATATAATAATATAATATCACCTAGTAATAGAAAAAGTAGATAAAAAATGTGTAGATATATAGAAAATTTATATGGAAAACAAACTAGTATATGAACCAACAAAGTCATTAAAGAAAGTCAAGTTTATATGGTATTGATTCACTATTGGCTTAGTAAAAACATAAGTGGCACATGAAAAGTGAACTTTATGTAGAAGAATCTGGTAGGTGGAAGTCAACAAAGGTAGGTAAAAATTCACCTTGCTCTTACTCATCCATGTATTCATAATTTTCTTTTATTCATCCTAAAATATCATGTATTTTCTTTTATTGTATCCATCCTCTTTGCTCTCCTTGCTCGTCTATAAAAGTGCACTTCCTCTTCTCATGTATTCATCCTAAAATGTCAAATGTCATTAGTTTGTATTTTCTTTTATTGTCTAATTTATCAAATTATTGTTGTAGAACATTTATTTCAAATTATGTATGCATATTTTATTTTCATAACACAGATAGTTAAACAATGTTTGATATAGCAAACTTCAAAAGATCAAACTCATGGTTTTGGTCTTCTCTTTTTCTTTGCCCATGCCGAGCATATGTGAAAAAAATTATCTAAGTATTTTGTGCAATTGAAAAGTCAGCATTTTCGATTGTCTATGTAACACTCCCTTGGCATGTTTTGGATCTGATCAAGCACCCACTTGTCTATGAATTAAGTGTAGATGCAACCCATTTTTCAAGCAAGTATAGGATATTAAATCAAAGATAAAGCAAAAAAAATGAATAGACCAATACTAAAAATAAGACAACTAATGATAGACAAACACATGTAAAGTTTTGAAAAGAAGATAAGATGATGATATACTTCTCCAAAAAAAAAAGATTTATATTTTTCACTTATAACAAGCTACAGATGAAGAAGCACTACAAAAATATGTCGATTTAGCTAGGAAAATTTAGTTTGGGAAATTTAGCCAGGTATAAAATCCTTAGCTAATTAGCGAGTGATTAGCTGGGAATAACAAGGGATTTTGATTCTACATTAAATTAAAATTTTGTGATGGATTAGGGACGTCTAGCTAATTAGATCAAGACAAAATCAATCGCTAAATAATTATCTGAAATTTTTTTTTACTATTTTATATTTTATTGCCAGCGATTATTCTTTAAATTTTATTTTTCGCAAAACATATCCATTTAGTTAGGAATTTTCCAAACTATTTGGGCAAGAGATAATTTTCATCACTAATCTTTAAATGATATAATTTTTTTATATATTATTTATTTTAATAATTTATTTAATTTTGTATATTAAAGGTACATATGTCATGGTCTATAGATGAGTGATCCTTGAAAGACATGTTCTTTTCATATTATCATTAAAATATGTTATTATAAATAAATAATTTCAAAATTATATAAAAATGAATAAAAATTTATATTAATAAAGACTAAAATAACTATTTTTATAATTATAAATTATTAAAAAATGTATACAAAATATTTTTTTGAAATATTTAATTATAATATTTAAATATTTGTATTAAAAACATTAAATAATTAATTATATAATTATAATAATTTTTAAGATATTTTAATTAATAAATGAACATACATAAAAATTACTACTAATAAAAAGCTAAAATAAATAATTGTATGATTAAATAAAAAAATTTATAAAAATATTATGAATTAACAAATAAACAAGTAAATATTTATATTATTTAAAGAAAAAAAAATATTTTATGATTATAGGAATCTTTTAAAAAAATAATTACTAGAAGATTTAAAAATTTTGAATTATAAAAAAAATTTCAAAATTTTCATAAATTTAAAAGAAAATAAATTGATATTTAAAGATTAATATATAAATATTTAAATATGTAAATATGTAAATATATAAATATGTAAATATGTAAATATGTAAATATGTAAATATGTAAATATATAAATATGTAAATATGTAAATATGTAAATATGTAAATATGTAAAATGTAAATATGTAAATATATAAATATATAAATATATAAATATGTAAATATGTAAATATGTAAATATGTAAATATGTAAATATGTAAATATGTAAATATGTAAATATGTAAATATGTAAATATGTAAATATGTAAATATGTAAATACGTAAATATGTAAATATGTAAATATGTAAATATGTAAATATGTAAATATGTAAATACATAAATATGTAAATATATAAATATGTAAATATTTATATATGTAAAAATGTAAATATGTAAACAAGTAAATATGTTAATATGTAAATATGTTAAAATGTAAATATGTAAATATGTAAAAATATAAATATGTAAATATTTAAATATGTAAAAAATGTAAAAATGTAAATATGTAAAATGTAAATATGTGAATATATGTAAATATGTGAATATGTAAACACACACACACACACACACATAAATTTCTAAATCTATAAATATATAAAATTTATAAATATATAAATACAAAAATATATAAATACATAAATATATATAAATACATAAATATATAAATAAAAAAATACACAAATACACAAATACACAAATACACAAATACATAAATACATAAATACATAAGTAGGTAAATATATAAACTTTGATATAAAATTTAGAAATAGATTAGAAACATAATGGAAAATATGATATAAAATTTATAATAGTATAAATTCAATCCTTTCACAAGTGCACCTATCCCTATATTGGGTTAAATACATTAAAAAACAAAAATCCAATGTTTACACCCCCCAGCCGAGAGGACATGTTCGATAGCAGTAATGGTGTCGGGCAAATTCACCATCCATCATCATTCACTGCCGTCATCGTTCATAACCATTGTCGTCATCGGCATCCTCAATTATCATCCACCATTATTGTCCATCATCTTTATTCGTCATCATCATGAAGGAATATAAGCTCTGAGGTTGGGTTATATTTCTCATCTTCCAACTATGTATTTCTCAATTTAGATATCCCGCTTGGTTTGTGTTAAATTTATAAAAATTATAATGGAAAATATGATATAAAATTTATAATGGTATATTTTCAATCCTTTCACAAGTGCACCCATTCCTATATTGGGTAAAATCCATTAAAATACAAAAATCCAATGTTTGCACCCCCTAGCCGAGAGCACCCGTTCGATAACAGTAATGGTGTAGGGCAAATTCACCTTCCATCATCATTCACCTCCATCATTGTTCATCACCATTGTTGTCATCAGCATCATCAATCATCATCCACCATTATTGTCCAAAATCTTCATTCGTCATCATCGTGAAGGAGTATAAGCTCTGAGGTTGGTTTATATTTCTCATCTTCCAGCTTGGTTTGTGTTAAAGCCATAAAAATTATTTGTTGTTGAGATTTTAATACAAACTTGTTTTGTGTAATGTAATTTTTCAATAATTTTAGCCTTGCTTCATTGTGGAACAAGTTACTAGCTGAGGTGGATAAAATATTGCAGGCTAGATCTTAAGAGATACAACTTATAAAAAATGAAGAAGAATGTATCACCAAGCTTCATGCACTATGGAAAATTGGTATAGAAGACTGCCACTATACATATATCAATTCTCTTTTTTTATTTTGCATTGTGAACAAAGGGTAGTCTTGTTTTATTATAACAACATGAAATAATCAAAAAGTAACAAAAAAACTATATTACATTGTTGGTGATATTGATCACAAAATCATATAAATTTAATGCATGAGATCTTATCTCAAAACAATTAGATAAAAGAATTCAAGTGATTTGGAAATCTCATCCCAACTTTCATTATATATAACAAGTAAAAGGAAAGAAATTAGCATAAACAATATATAAATATGTATGTATATAAGTTTAGGTATTTTTTTCAAAGTTGAGTTTGATCAAGTTTTTTTCAGTAGTGATTTGAGGAACAAAAAGATGATAACCAATTTTCATGCTGCTTCTAATTCCACCACTTTCAGAAAAGAAAGTAGGCATTGCCTTGCATGAATAGAGCCAAACCATTTTTTTATTTATTATCAATTATTACATTTTGAAGTTTCATGTTTTATGTAATGATGGAGATGATGGATCCATTATCATATCTCTTTAGATTTTATATGTTGTGATTTTATTTCTACACCAAAGTTGTTCTCTCTTAAACTTTAGCATCTGTTCAGGCTCTTTATATGACATATATGAAAGAACTACATAGGTACATAGTACATCTAAACATTTTTACAATACCTCAAAGCATCATTTTACCTGAGCTTTTCTAAGCTTTACTAATACTAAAATAGGACACCTAACTATAATCTCACAAAAAAAGGATTAGTTACTAATGATTTCACCATGGAATGCAAATTGACAAATCTATGTAAATTTCTTTCAACATTTCTTGATAGAATAAACTTGTTTGTTTTATCTAGAGGAAATCTATGTAATAATGAACATAATTATTGAAGTTTGGATTGTGAATTATAGAAAAGGATGTTGTGCAAGGACTCCATAAATTTTTTTGAATCGACACGGCTATATTAGATAAGTGAATCACTTCAAAAGTTAGTCTACCTTTGTGGATATTTATTATAGAATCAAGTTCTTAAACTGAGTATATTATATATTAGTATGACAATTAACCCACATGGCCACATTACTATACATTTCCAATAGAGCATTCCATTCTATAACATAGCGCCAATTCCTAGGGGAATTTATCCACTAAATATATTTTTTATTAATGCACATTACCAATGCAATAAGTGATGTGTCAATGTAATATCTTTCTCTATTGTAGTTTTTATTATTGTTTTTGATTTTTAGGATGTGGGTAATGCCTTGAAAAGGTCTAATTCACAATTTTTTTAGTAGATTTTCTTCAATATTTGCAACTTGTTAGATAGTAAAAACTATCTAGTTTTTTATTTTGGTTTTTTTTTGTTCATGACTTCTATTTTCAATTGATCTTTTTTTTGTGGGATATTTATAACATAAGAAAAATGTGATAGAATTGGAATTTCAAGCACTTTGTAGGATTTGAAGGTGTGAATGTCATATTTTTTTATTATTCTTATTGATTGTTACATGTATAATTTATTTTTTTTTCTTTGTTTTATAGGTTATGAATGAAATTGATGTTTTTCATGGTGTACAAAGAAAAGAAATTATTGTGTTAAGGAGATGATTCCAAAAATTATGAATATTACATAAGTAAATTATTAACACATTGTACTAGGCTTTTGCATATTATGCTTTTTTTAGATATTTGTTACCTTAGTTTTGTTCTTATTTGAAAGAATATTGAATTATAGTTTCAATAATTTATGTGTAATTATTATTTATAAGCAGTTGGTCATACTAATTGCTTAGATAAATAAATTATATATTATTTTTTTGAAATTTTATCTTGTAAAACTTTATTCAATTATTTCATGTAAATTTTTTTCTTATTTTAATTATATTAAATTAATTATTTTATTGAAAAATAAGATCAATTTTTTTAAATAGAAAATGTTCAAAAATATCACTTATAAAAGTGTCACTATAACAAAAAAATATCATGGTAAAAGATGATGCTTCCCTAAAACATCATCTACATAAGAATCATTGAAAATGTACTAAAAGATAATGATTGATACAAGCATAATCATTGTTTATTGAGACTTATAATGATAGGCAGCGAGATGATGCTTTGGGGAATCATCATCTTTTAGCATTCATGATGCCCAAAAAGTATCATTACTGATATTTTTTCTTATTGTGAGATCAAGTATCTGAGGACATATAATGAGAAATAATATACTAGTAATGAATTTGATAACTTCTAACAACTAAAAGATATCAAGAGAAAGCTAACAATGTCATACACTCTACAACAAAGTGAATTAGCATAGAAAATGAACAAAAATTATTTGAACAGACAAGAGCTATATTAAGTATAGTATGGATAACTAAGTTATATTGGCTAGAATTGGTCACCATCAGCTATAATAGACTTAAAGAGAATAAAAAAATATGAACTAGTAAGCCAATTAAAAACTCATATACATGCATACAAAAGTCATGTGCCCATGAGGTACAATGCCCAAAAAATATCAAAGTTAGATCTAAAATTCTAAAATTATATTTTTAAGAGATATTGATAGGGTGAAGGAGTATTAATTATAAGAATTCATTGCTCATTAACTTATTATTAGTAAAATATAAACACTATGATTCACAAATTATATGTGATTTGTGAAATTAAACTAGTTTGAAAACTAACATAATATACCATAATTCACATAATTTACAATAGACAATGACATTCATTATTTGATAATGGAATTAAACCCAATTGCATTTGATGGATTGTATTGATTTTTTTTTTTGAAATATGAAAAAGACCTCAGCATTAATATGTGCTCTCTTTATTAGATATTTTATAACAAATTTTTTTATTAAATTATCACTATCACTTCAATTTATATTAAATATATTGAAACACAATATATATTAGTCTCTATCAACTAAAAACAATCCTATGTAAGTTAAATTGTTTTCAAGAAACAGTTCAAACATAATGTGTATTTTGAATTTCTATCCTACAAAAAATCATTTCATATATCATTGGTCTTATTTCATTCAAATAAAAAATAAGAAGTTGAATGTTTTTTGTTATTTATGGATTAATAAATAATTATTTTAAAAATAGGCTTTCTTTTTTTAAATTTTTGTGTTAAATCAAATTAAATAAAACTATAACACAATCAGATAACAATTAAAATCACAAAAATTATATCTAGCTCGATATATAATATATAGTTCAAAGTATATTATATCACTCTTATATAATAAGCATTTCTTATATGTACAAAACATACAAAATACATGTTAAATATGAAGATGTATATGAATCTATCTAAATAATCCAATATATCGATGTTTTTTGGAAAGGAACTAAATCTAGGTAACCATTGGATAAATGGAATTGTAATATTCAATTTTGTTTTGATTGTTTGTTTATTTTTGATCGTTCATATTTGAAAAAAACTAATTGTGTCATTGATATTGTTGCAAAAAAAATTAATAAAAATGTATAACTATGTGTGTAATCACACATGTACCTATAATCATAATTAAAACTTACAGCAACATATATATAACTAGATGTTTAAATATATATGTATAACTATTTATAAACATTTGTTTAACTATATATAACTTTATAACTATTGTTCTCTAACAATTCTCTTGTTTTGCAATACATGAGAGATGGCTGGATAAACCAGAGAGATAAGTTTATGAAATTTTGTGCCATCTTTATGAAGTATAAATGGGATAATACTAATTTGTTGTAGTTTTGTGTTATATGAGGCTATGTGATTATATTTATGTGTGTAAATATCTATGTCTATATTGTAGTATATGTATATATGTACATATATACTCAGTATCATATATATTATAGTACATATGTACATATATACTTAGTATATCTACATGTATATTACAGTATATGTACATATAATACTGTAGTATTATATGTACTAAGTATATATGTACTCAGTATATATGTACATATAATACTACAATATATATGTACATATACTGCAGTAATATGTGTAACTAGTGAAATGCTATTATATATGTACATATACACTATTGTATATATGTACATATATACTAAGCATTTTATATTTATCAAAATAGAACTTTTTTAATTTATTAATTTTGATTTGATTGACGGGTTTAATTTTCGTATAAATATGGTACCACAATGTTCCTCATACAAAAGCTTGTAGAAGTGAAAGGATTTTTCACTAGACATGATGCCCCGCGACTAGGACAGCTTTGCCGTAGTAGAAAGATAGTGATCAGAGGAGCTGGGGGAGAGAAAACAACGTCAATTTTACGGATAGATTATACTTTATGCATTGAAATTAGATAAATTGATGAAGAAGATGTAATAAAATTTTATTATGTTTTTGTTTTAACTATGTAAAACTAGGATTGAGTAGATTGTAGTTATTCAAAATTATTATGCAAAAAATATTTTTATCATCCTATGTTGCACATGAGCAGGTGGAGTGCTCCATTTTTCTATGCTCAAGTTTCTTATTGATTTTATGATGGTTACTATTGCTCATGATCAATCTCTATTTCATCTACCAATTCTTTTGTTAGCTTGTCAGCTCGGTCAAGGTGGGGTAGAGAAACACCCTTATAGGCCTTGGGACTAGGAGAGAGTTTTTAGAGATGATAAAAATGGAAACACCCTTATAGTTGCAAGGAGGCAAGATGCGAACTTTGATGCGACAAGTCTCGCTCGTGGCTTATCTTCCAGGTTTTACTCTAAGAGTTTTCAGAGATATTTTCCTAAATTTAAATAATCTTCGCATTTCTTATTTATGTTGATAGTGAAGTTCTGTGTCATTTTGTGAAGTATAAATGAGATATTACTAATTTGTTGTAGTTTTGTGTCGTATGAGGCTAGGTGATTATATATATGTACATATATACTATAGTACATATGTATGTATATACTAAGTATATATGTAATTATATATTGAGTATATATGTATGTATATTCTGAGTATATATGTACGTATATACTGAGTATATATGTATGTATATATTGAGTATATATATACGTATATACCAAGTATATATGTATGTATGTACTGAGTATATATTTAAGTATATACCAAGTATATATGTACGCATGTACTGAGTATATATACGTATATACTGAATATATTTGTACATATAATACTATAGTATATATGTACATTTATACTCAGTATATCTACATATATACTATTGTATATATACTTATATACTCAGTATATAAGTACATATAATTTTGTAGTACTATATGTACATATAGTACTAAGTATATATGTACATATAGTACTAAGTATATATGTACATATAATACTATAGTATTTATGTACATATATACTCAATTTAAATGTACATATAATACTATAGTATTTATGTACATATATACTCAATTTAAATGTACATATAATATTGTAGTATATATGTACATATACTATAGTCATATATGTAACTAGTAAAATGCTAGTATATATGTATATATACACTACAGTATATATGTATATATATATATTGCAGTATTATATATTTATCTAAACATAATGTTATTTATTTATTTATTTTGATTTGATCGATTGGTTTAAATTTCGTACAGATATAGTATCGTAATATTCTTCATACGAAGCTTGTAGAAGTGATTAGATTTTTCACTAGACATGATGCACCATGACTATGACAGCTTTATTGTAGCAGTAAAGATGGTGAGCGGAGAAGCTGGGGAGAGAAAGCAACGTCAATTTCACGGATAGATTATACTTTATGCACCGTTGTTAGATATATTGATGAATAAGATATAATAAAATTTTTTTATCTCTTTGTTTTAACTATGTAAAATACTGTATCATAATAATTTATTAACTAATTTTACTTTTTGTTAATTATAAATTATCATTTATAGTTTATGTTTATATTTAATTTGATATAAAAATTTAAAAATATGTAATAAAATTTTATGTAAACAAATTTAAATGTGAAAATAATTTAGGAATGAAAATAGCTAGGGATTTTTCCCTCTCTAATTTAGCTAAGGAATTTTTTTTCACTAATTTTGCTAGGAAATATATTTACTTATTAATTTTTGCAGCAAGTACTTCAGATTGGGAAAGGTTTTGTCGTTAATCCGTCGTTATATCCACTTTAGCGATGGAAAACCCCCATTTAGCTAGGGAATTTTCCTTAGCTATTTGGGTTTTTTTTTCTAGTGAAGTATCATCATTATCACATTTTGAGTAACATTACTAGCAATGTCTATGCAATCAAGATGACATAGAGTATGTGGATTTCTATAAGTTTTAATGCAACTCACCTTTTTCATTATTGTTCATTTCATGAACAATTACAACCAAATGATGAAGCAACTTTTTGGATAAGTTATTTTTGTGAGAAAGAAAATTGATATGAATGAAAAAAAATAAATAATTAAGAGAAAATTTTATAAAAGGGCACTAAAATAAAAATATTTATATTTTTGTCCCATTCTAAAAAATTAAGAAAAAAAGGCACAAAAACAAAAAATAATTATGTTTTGGTGCCCTAAAATAAACCAACCCAAAAACAATCTTAATCATTAAAAAACATTAAAATGTTTCCAAAACACTATTCACAATATAAACAATGTTTTCCAAAACATTATTTATCTTTATTTAAAATTAAATTTAATAAACATTATATTATAAATATATATAGACAATATATATAAATAATATATATCATAACATCAATATAAATGATATAAATAAATATAGCACATAGAAATAGCCATTATAACATATATATGTATATGTTAAAAATAGAATGTATGTATATACATTCATAACATATATAAATGTTTAAAACTAAAGTTTTTAAAAAATATATAATTGTTTATATATATAGGATATATACATTTATATAAAACTATACATATTAATATAAACTTATATGTGTGTGTGTGTGTGTGCATGTTAAAAATAGTGTGTTGTGTGTAGGTATATATATATATATGATATACATAAACATCACACATATAAAATACCCATTACAACATATTGTTGGGTCTGCTCAAATTAGGGTAAATCAAATTTTATTTGGTTTGTGTTCATGTTCAATTATTTTAATTTTACAAAACCAATATATAATTATTATTTTTAACATGTATATATTTTTTTGGTTAATGTCATTTTAGTTTTTCTATTTTTTTTTGTAGGTGTGGAGCATGGTGGACCAAGATTACTGGATAATTTTATTTGTTCTAAAATTTTAAAAAAAGAAAAGAAATTTTGAAAAATGCAACATTCCATATCAAAACTAGTTTTAAAAGAAAAAAAAATAGTGTGATAATTATTTTTCTTGATCCAATTGAATTTTGAGAGAACCCAAAGGAGCTCTCTCTCTCTCTCTCTCATTTTTGTTTTAAAGGCATGTATATTCTTCCTCAGGACAACAAAAAAAGTGTATTCGATATGTAAACTTTTAAACATTCTTGTGTATTTTGTTACCATTAGATTGATTTCATCGAGTAGTTTTGATATTCATTCTTGATCGAAACTCAAATTCTTAGTCATGACAATCTATGTATGTCATGATTCTACTATCTCATAAGCACAATCTTTCTAACATGTAAGATATTTTGTTGGTTATGATATTTTAATAGAGTCACATCTATATGTATCTCATAATAATTAAATAGTCGTGATATTAATTTTATGTAACAATAACAAAGTACTCCACTGATTCTAAAAGTCATATTCACTTTTTAGTGGCGTGCCATTTTCTTTATGAAAATTTTGTATTTTCAAGTTAGATTCGTGGTCTTTTCCCAAGGTTACTACTTTTGAGCTACAAACTATTTTATAGGGAAAAAACTATTTAGGCCAATTCCATAGGAATTATATAGTGGCTTGACTTTTAGACACATATTGTTATAGATGATATTATTAAAGCACAACTATTTCCGAATGTTGTGACTTTTACCCTCAAGTAATGGCAAAGCCTTGACTTGGAGGTATAGATTAATTGCCAAATCTTGATTATTCCTAGTGTCACAACCATTTGATACATGAAAAAGGTGAAGACCAAAGCCATGACATTACCCAGTATCATGACTTTTTAATAAATAAGAAAGTTCAAGACTGAAGCCATAATCATTCCTAGTGTCATGACCAGTTAATATAGAAAAAAAATGAAGGTCATTGCTTTGATCATTCCTAGCATTGTGACCATTTGATGTAGAAAAGAGTCCAATACTAAATTCAATGTCATTTTGAAAGAACTCTTTTGAATTTTTCTTTATCGTGGCACTAGGAATGGTTATGGTTTTGACCTTGATCCAGTTACATTTTTTCTTGATCCAATTGCATTTTGATAGAAGTATAGAACCCAACGAAGCTCTCTCTCTTCTCTCTCTATTTTGTTCTAGTGGTGTGTGTATTTTTCCTCTAGAAAAAACAAAAAATGTGTGTGTTTTTGGTATGTAAACTATCAAATATTCTTATATATTCTTTGTACTATTAGATGATGTATAAGTATGAAAATATGACATAATTTGATTGATTTCATATCTTTAGAGTTTTAGTTGAGTTTGATGAATAGTCTTGACATTTGTATGTTTTTTAAGGTATTTGGTGACATGGTGATGTGTGGGGCTCATCGAGAAGTTTTGGTATCAATTCTTGGCTGAAACTATAATTTTTAGTCATGATATTCTATTTACACTATGATTCTACTATCTCATTAGCATAATCTTTCAACAATATAATATATTTTTTTGACTATGATATTTTCATAGAATCACAACCATATTTATCTCATAATAATTAAATAGTTATGATATTAATTTATGTCACAATAATTAAGTACTCAACTGATTCTAAAAGTCATAGCCATTTTCAAGTGGCATGCCTTTTTCTTTATAAAAATCTTGTATTTTCAAGTTAGAGTCATAGTCTTTTCCTAAGGTTATGGTCTTTAAGCTACAAAAAATTATAGAACAAAAACTATTTAGGCCTTATGTATATAATTTGTTTTGATTATCTATTTTGTATAACCGAATATATTTATATTTTAATATTTTCATGTAAGTGCATGAAAGAAAATATTAAGAGGCTAGTAATGCAACAATAGCACAATGAAAGGGGTCCCACTGTCTGATCAGTGTGACGAAGGAAATTTTGGAGTAGAGCCTGACCTGTTTGAGTGATCCAGCCCACCCCGCTTAATTAAACCGAGAAACTCTTATTAATATAAAGTATTTTTATATCTATTTTTCAGCTGATGTAATTTAGCTTGTGGAACTATTCATCTCTGTTTTTCTTCTCTACATGATTTTTTTTCGCGACTGTTTCTGCTCACAAACTATAAGAAAATTTTGATTTAGTTATAATTTACAAACGCATAAGTATTTTTCTAGTGGATGTAGCTAGTTGTGTTGAACAACTAGTGAACCAGATTATTTCATATTTTCTATTGTGGTTTTGATTTTGTCGTGGCTTTGTTGGATCGTAGTTATGGATATATATATCATTTGCTATTTTTTCAATTTTATTCTTCGTCTGGATCTATGAAATCATAAACGTAGAAGCAGAATTACTTAATAAGGCCAAATTATAGCAAATATATAGTGTCATGACTTGTGGAAACATAATGTTATAGATAACATTACTTGAGCACAACTATTTCCCAATGTTGTGACTCTTTCCCTCAATCAATGACAAAGTAGCAACTTGGAGGTATGAATTGATTGTCAAAGTATGATCATTCCTAGTACCTTATCCATTTGATATATGAGAAAGATGAAGGCCAAAGCCATAATCATTTCTAGTGCAATGACCATTTCACATATAAGAAATACTAAGGTCAATGTTATGGTCATTCCTAGCATTGTGACTATTTGATGAAAAAAAGAGATCAATGCTAAATTCATGGCCATACATAGTATCGTGACTTTGTGTTATAGAGAGAAAAACATAAGTCACTAATACTTCTAGTATTATGATTTTATGTTACAGAAAGATTATAATGTATTCCTAAGGTACAAAAACTTTCCAAAGTTATGACCTTGAACTCAAAAGACTATGGTCAAAGTCATAGTATCTTTTAAAATAAATGATTTTTTATTTAGAGAAATATCAAAATTTAGAGAATAAAAAGGGAAAATGATATATTATCGAGATTTCAAAACTTTTTCTTCTTTTCCATGCACTGAGACCAAAACAAAGTACAATAATCCTAGGGGGATTTCATACATCCTAGGGGATCCATGAGCAAGCAATAGATGCAACATATAAACTAAACCATAGAGCTTGGGGGCATGATTTCATACTCCTCCTCTTTAGGGTAGATTTAAGAAAATCAACTAAAATAGCATGGAATTAGGGTTAATATCCTGAATTATCATGAAGGTTGTTATTAAGAATCTGAGATTCATGAGTCTTCTTCTCTTAAACCTCATTGAATCACTCCCCAATATCATGCTAAATTGAGGTCTAGTATTTGTGTAATTGTGATTTATGTAATGTATAATGATTATGTGAATAATTATAATGTTTGATTTATGTTATAGAATATGAACTAATTGATATGGTAATTAAATAGAAATTGAATTAGGAAATTGACTATTGGTAGATTTTTGCATGTTGTTGTGGTAGATGATGATAGGTAAACCATGAGGCTCACTCATGTATATGATAACAAAAAAGTGACAACCCTCCTAATCATGATGCATGAAACAAACCTATATGTTAGAATCCAAACTTGATGTATATTAATTATTACAAGTATGATGCTTATGAAACTGAAAGCATGAATGAGTTTACATATCACTAATTTATATATATCTTAAGAATAACTAGTTCTTGATTAATGTGAATATTTAATATAATCTTCTCTTTATAGTTTCACCTTTAGTGTGAGAGTTGCTTCTTCACTATGGAGGATGATGACAAGTAACCCACAAGGCATGTATGAGTGTATTGTGACTCACAAAGGTGGTTACAACTCTTTGAGATTCTTTTACTCATATGGTTCTCACTTGTGAGATTTAGGAAAAGTGTAAGTTAATTATGTAAGTATGATACTTATGAATCTAAAAGTATAAATACTTATAAATAATATTAATTCGTGGTCTTTATGACATTCAAGGCTAGAAAATAAGAATGTACATATAAAATTACTATTAAGGGTAGTTGACGAGCTTCCTAAAAGATATGTACTTATGAATTAACCTTGAGAAGAGATAATTTATTATCTTGATGGTAAAAGGGACAAGTATAAGGAGACCATTATTAAAATGGGCTCAATAATGATGACCAGCTTATATGCCATTCGGCTAAAATATCATTCTAAAATAATATTTAACATTTATTATATATCCAAACTCAATATAAATTAAACTATTTAATATGCATCATGTGAGTTAAGTTGATAAACCATAGGATCTAAGAGTCATACAAAAATATTTCATCTACTAAAATTATGTTATTTCACTATTTGTTGACCGATTTGCTGATATAATCTATATGTGATTGATATCTAGATAAACGTTCTCTACTACTTGTACTACTTATATAATTGCAAATATTAATTTATAATATATTTTCACTAATAAGTTTTTTGGATACAATCTAACCAATAAAATTAGGTAGCATAACAAAGTTATAATAGTATATAGCCACATATTTTTTTTTTTGCAAATATTATTTTTCTTCAGGTAATGAAATGAGAGTTTTTGATACTGTGCTGTTGTTGGATATTTGAAAGGGTTGAATCAAAATCTACAGTGTTTAATTAAAGAGTTTCTAGACAAAACTCATATCTATCCAGAAATTTATTTAGAGATATTACCAAAATATCTCCTTGAAGCTACAAACCAAACAGATGACCTAAAGAATAATGTAGAATAATTTAAGGAGTGTTCTTCCCAAAATTCTCAGATTTACATTATTGTTCTGAATTACAAAATTCTAAGATTTTATATTCTAGGAAATTAATTTTAGTTTCAAAAATAATTTTTAGGCATTGTGTGTTTTACATGAGCTTGGTAATCATGAAGAAATCTTTAGTAATAGTATTTCATAATAGCATGATATATTGGACTTTGAATATTAATGCGAATATTAGATTTTTAATGTTATTTTGAATCGTGGATTAAATTGATCATATTCTGAAATTTTGTGTTTCTAAAATTCAGAATTAGAATCAATTGGTTTTAACTAAAATAATTTTTAGGCATTGTGTGTTTTAAATGAGTTTGGTAATCATGAAGAAATCTTTAGAAATAGTATTTCATAATGGCACGATATATTGGACTTTGAATATTAATGCGATTATTAGATTTTTAATGTTATTTTGATCATTGGATTAAATTGATTATATTCTGAAATTTTGTGTTTCTAAAATCCAGAATTAGAATCAATTGGTAACTAAAATAAAATTTTAGACTGAATTAATTGAATTAAAACATCAAACTTTTAAAAATAAAAAATGTAAATCTCATTTGGGTTTTTAATTTAAATTTTTTTTTGTGTCAAATAAAATATATTCCTTGCATTTTTAGTGGTTTCAAAGTAACTACTGACTAACTAGATTTTCGAACAACAAGTATCAGAGAACGATTATCAATTCCACTCAAAAAGTGGGATCAAACTTCTGTTGATGAGGTTGTCCATTAATACCAACATAGTATCTAGCTTATTCATTATCACTACTGACTAACTATAATAATGTTAACTAGTACAAACTATTTTATTTTAAAAAATAGAATGTATAACTATATTACTATCAAATAGTTGTATGACCATGTGGAGAAAGACAACCTGAAAATTTGAGTGAAGAAGAATATGAAGATTTGTACTTTAAGGCTACCTCCAACATTTGAAAATGTGTAAGTAGTGATGCTTATTATGATGATACAGATGAAATAAAGGTAGAGAAGTTGTGGTAAAAAGTCTATGTTTGAAAAGAACATGGATAGTAATAAAATATTGGCCATAAGATAAGTAGTTAAATTGAAGTTCAAATATTAAAATTTCATGTTGGTGCACATCAATCTTTTCCAAGGTCTAGTGAACTAATTTGGAAGTTGAGCTGCTTGCATTCTTAACGCAGAGTTCACTTTTGGATAACTATAATAATTTTTGTAGTTTTCCTAAGTATGTCACCACCATGAAGTACTATATTTTTACATGTCATAAAAAATTAATTGTTTAAGTAGCTAGTAGAAATGGTAATGAATGATATTATCGAGGTATCTTTGTTTTTAAGAGATGTGGTATAAGTATGACTAGACACACACATATTAACAAAAGAATATATTCTTCCAAAAGGAAGTCACAAAATAAAAAAAATAGTCAAGTGTTAACATTATAATAAGATGAGATATGTGAAAAATGACTAGTATTCTAAGAAAAGACTACATCAGTGATACAAGAGATGTGATATACTTGAGAGAGAGAGATATATATATATATATATATATAGAGATTGAACAAGACTAATATCACCTTTGAAGGTGATTTGATGCTAGTTAGCATTAATAATTATGCTAACCTAGTATCTCATAAGGGGATTATGTTTTTTATGATGTTCTACTAACAATAGGATGATAATTACCCATAAGTATGGGGTAATGCCCCCATCAAACACAAAAATAAAAAATATATATTTACAGAGACTTTTTAGTTGCATTTTTTTGAATGGTTCTCATTTTAGACAAAAGGTGTTGGTTCTTTTTTAGAAGGGTTGTGTGGTTCTCATTTTTTATGGAAAAAGATGAAGCCATAACAAAAAGAAAAGAAGGTGTGCACCACTCCTCTTCCTCCTCTCTCTCTCTCTCTCATAGTTGAGAGAAGAATTTTATAGAAGAAAAAAAGGGTTTTCTCTATTTGCTTTTAGAAGATGGACAGAGGCTAAAAACAAAGAAACAAAACCCTAGAGGCATGCTTACTTTTCTAGAATAAAAGTTTTTCTTTGTGCTTTTTAGATGAATTTGTAGATAGAAACTTCTCTTCTATCTAGAATTCAACATTTGAAAAGTTTTCAATTGATGGTTAATTGAAGCTAGTGAATTGGATATTTAACCTAAAGAACAATGAGAAATAATAACTATATCATAGTCCCCAAAAATCTAAGGTTTACTTTATTATTCTGAATTTTTAATTTCTAGGACTTTATATTCTTCAAAAAATTATTTAGTTCAAAAAATAATTTTTTTGACATTTTATAGTTTTTGAATTCTCGTACATGTGAATAAGTATTTAGCAGTATAGGTGTTGCCCTAGGTAGGAATGACTAAGATTTGAATCCCTTGGCCTAACATGCCATCACCTACTCTTTCTCAAGTATTTTTTTAATAATTGATGAACTTTTTTTATTTTTTATGATACTCATAATTTATGTTTTTGATAATTCTTATTTTCTAGAACAAATAAATAAGAATTTATTAAAAATCAACTAAAACCATCAATCTGATTGCTTCTCATCCAAAATGCATCTTTTATGCTGAATGAAAATAATTTTTATTTTCTTATATGTATAATATAACATATATATAATACACACACACACACACACACACACACACACACTTACAAATCTTTAATATTATATATACACATAGTGTGTGTGTGCGTCTGTGTGTAAAGTATATATACAATAAATTTGTGTATAAACAATATATATGTATATATACACTATGTCTATGCATATATAAACAATTTACATACATAAATATATATATTATGTATATGTGTATACATTATATAAAAATATATGTATATGTATACAATGTATATGGATACATTGTATATATAAACTATATATACACATTATCTATATTATTATATATAGTATATATGTAAATATGTAGTGTATATATTGTATATACATGTACATATACATTATGTGCATATACAATATGTATGATATGTGTATCTAACACACACACACACACATATTATTTATATGTATAACATAAAAATAAGAAAAAAACTTTTTGATTTTAAAAAATGCGTATCAGATTGATTTTGGACCCGGTCCAACCCATGGCATTTTTCCTGAATTTTAAAAACTATGCAAATCACATCATTACCCGATATGACCCCTAGTCTTTATTATAAAAAACATCATGTGACATTTTTTTAAATACTAACATAGTGGGGAATGAACATTTTCATATTGATGCTTTATAATTCATCAAAACATAATTATTTTTTATTTCAGTGCATAAAACTAAAAAATAAGTGTTTTGGTACAAATACTTAATTATTTTCAGGCAAAACCATTTCTAAAAGAGAAACTCTTTTCCATAAAAGAAGGTATAGCTGTGACTTGTAAGTGCAAGCCAAGTGGAAATATCATAACATCCTAAAAGTGTTGTAGCCCTTTATAGACTGCAAATGGATGAAGGCATGAAATTATGACTATTTTATAGTGCTACAACTTTATGTTATAGAAAGATTAGACTTATGTTGTGGTGCTTCTAATACCATGACTTTTTATTATAGATATATCAAGATATTGAATAGAGTCGTGATAATTTTATAGAGTAGTGATCTCAAGCTAAAGAGATGAAGGTCAAAGTTATAACCTTCTTCTAAAAGTTATAACTTCCTACTTATAGATTGTGTAAGTAGTTTGATAAACATAAGGGCTACTTAATTCTACTCTGATTGAATAGTTAGACTTAGATTTCAAAAATATACTTTGACTATATAGTTGGCTTATTTATTTATACATGATGAGATTTCTTTAGTAGCAAGACAATATTATGATTGATTATTGAACAAAAGGTATATTGATATGGAAATGCTCTTTTGTTCTCTTGGCATATAAGGTAGTTGGTTATCACCCTTGAATTATCACTAATAATGATGGTTCTTTCATTGTTTTGCCTTTGGTATTTAACCACAAAAAATACACTTGTTCCATTCATGGGTCATTCATATGTCTACACATTTTAGATAATATGTCAGCTATCCTTTATAACTACTTTGAATATGTATTTCTATTATTTAACCTCTAAACTTATATTTGTATGGTATTAATTATATTTGTATTTTTTGCTTCGTAAGTATCAAACTCACATCAATTAACATATATTCATACAAATTTCACCTATGAAAATCATATGATAGAAAATGATTTGGATGGTTATAACCACCTTATGATACATCTCAACTTTTATGTGTCACATGTCTTACTTGTCTCTATTCATCATATCCAATGTACACAACTTCTACACTTTGGTTAAACCACTAGGTTAGAAGTTCTACTTAACTCACACATCATTTGAATACTAGCTCTTCTATAATATACATAAATTTAAGGTTTTTATATATAGATTAATCTCACGAAATAAAGATTAGAAGGGTTATCACCTTTTTTGGATCAAATCTTATGACTATGTCGTATCAATCAATAAGTAAATTATAACATTACTATAAATAAGCATCATACAAGAACAATAACCATAAATATAATAAATTAATTTTAGATCCATATTTAGCTTGATATTGGAAAATTATTGATCCGAGAAATTTAATAGTTTATCCATTGAATTGAGGGTTTTCAAAGATAGTTAGCAAGAGGATGTAAGTCTAAAATCATATTTCCAATCAATCATTACATGCATTTACCTTGAATATGACCCTAAGTAAAGGTTGGAATTCATTCCACCTAAGGTTTTGAGTGCTCTTTACCTCAAAATACAAGTTCCTTTTTCATTTTTGGACAAATTATTTAATCCCCCTTTTATACCATCAGCATTCTATCAAGATTTTATGTAGCTTTTCAAGCTAGAATTCATGACTTTATCTTAAAGTCACAACTCTATCATGTCTTTGAATTTTTTTTGGAGCTCAAAATTTATAGTGCTAAAGAAAAATCATGACAGTGATAATTCTTTTCTTGAAATCAAAATCATGGTGGTAAGAATATGGTGATTAATGAATTTCTTTTCTGAAATATATAATCATGGTAATAAGAATGTCATGAATAAGATAATTACTCTCTAGAACAAATAAAACATGACAACAATCATATTACAACTAAGGTATTTCCTCTCTACAACATAGTCGTGACAACAAGAATGACTATGTACAAGGTATTTACACTTTGAAGTAAATAGTCTTAATAACAAGAATGTCATGATTGATATAGTTCCTTTCTAGAAAATAATTTTGTGCAACAAAGTTTTCTATGTCTAAAAATTACTTGATATTTTGTGACTCTTGGATTTGTAATGAATATGTCTCTATGCTAGAAAATGTAGTGATTTATTATATCAATATGGTACTTGGTTTCCACGAAGTAAAAATAATATCATGGTAAGAATTATGTTATAGAACTAATGCGGCCTTGACTCCAAGATAATGTTAAGACCATGAAACAAGTTTTGCTTTGTGAAAAGGGTATGCTAACTAGGTAGTAGAGCCCTATTATACAAAGATTATCAAGACTTATTTTGTAGAGTTACAACCAAGAAAGGCTACTGTGACTATTCAACAAGCTTGTGCTAGTATAATCAAGTCATGATATTGGAAATGTCATAATTTTTTATTTCTTTTCTACCCTTCAATTCATCTTTCAACTAAGTTTACCAATTTTACTCTAATTACATCTGATTTTATTATTATTCATTCAATTTTATAAAAAAATTCAATAAATTTAAATTTTTCTATTTTACTTCCAAATTTAGTACAAACACATTATGATAACACTATGAAATAATTAAAAAAAAATCAATGAATTAAGCCAAATACTCATCCTGTGGGGAAAAGAACTACTTGGTAGCATGAAAAGTCTAAAGTAAGAGTCATCTATGGACATCTTATTTCTAAAGTGGCATAGAATGATATGACTCACATTTGATACTCATGAGGGTGTGGTTTGGTACTTAAGTCTGGGAGAAAATATGTACTCATGAGCTAGCTATTGAGTAGATTTAAGAATTTGGGCATAGGTACTTACCATTTGTGATCTAATTAAGAGATGACATGTATAGGGAAAAGACTACCTGGTGCTTAAAATGCACTATATTTGGAGTCATCCTAAAGGGGAAAAGGGATACCCGGTGTCCTAAAAATTTTGGAGTGAGAGCCATCCATGGATGCCTAGTTTTTCAAGGGATTTGGAATGAAACAATCCTCATTGGATACTTATAAGGGTATATATAGATACTTAAGTTAGGGAGAAAACATCCACTCTTAAGCTATTTTTGGGTGGAGTTGGAGCCTTGAGATTGGGTACCTAATATTAGTGCCCTCATTGAGAGCTGATGCATACTAGGAAAGGGCTGCCTATTGCTTAATGAGTTAGAGAGTGAGAGCTATCCTATAGAAGAAAAGGGCCAGAGGGGAAAAAGTTAGAGGGGAAAAGGGCATGGAATGATATAACCCACATTTGATACTCATATAAGGTGTAGATTCATACTTTAATCAAGGGGCATACCTCCACACTCGAGCTATCTTTTGGGTGGAGTTATGGCACTGAGCTTCGGTACCTATCAACTCCATCATCATCATCATCAGCATCATCATCATCACCATCATCATCATCATCATCATCATGTCACATCTAGTTATTTTTCCTAATAGCACATAGTTGGGAACATTAAATGTAGAGAATATATAGCTAATTCTTGTTCCTCATATAGTATGAAGGATGTAAGAAATAATTTTATGGTTATTAGGAATTCCCAAATTGGAACATAAATGATTTCATCTAATTAAACACTAACAAAACTTGATTTTTCTCTTGATTTACTTCATATTTTGATTACTTGATAAGCTAATATGTTTTGATGGATATTTATTGTTAGATCCACCATATTTTGAAAATTAACATGTACAAATCACAAAATGGTGATATGAGATGAGTTTAGAGGAATTATAGAATTAATACTTGAAATCCATTTTTTTTATGGATCGATGTCTTAAGTACAATTTCTATAAATTCATAACCTAATTAGTCATAGATATATGTATCTATGTATCTATCTATATATATACATATATATATATATAGATAGATACATAGGTAGAAAGGTATATAGATAGATAGTTAGAAAAATAAATAGTTAAACAAAAAGATAGATGAATAGATAAATAATTATATACATAGATAGATGAATAGATAAATAATTATATACATAGATAGATAGATAAAAACATTGACTTATAGATAGATAGATAGATACATAGACATACAAATAGAAAGCTAAATATTTAGATAGATAGACATACAAATAGAAAGATAAATATTTAGAGAGATAGATAGATAGATAAATACATAGGCAGATATATAAATAATCATAACTTATTTTCCAATGGATTAAAATTCCTATAGTTTTTTATTTCTATTAATCTATTTTTTTAGTGTAGAATGTTGATTACCAATCAAATCATGATATTCATGATTGTTTTGATTTTTTAATAAAAAAATCATCTCATTGATGACCCTGAAAACCTACACTATGGTGATAGTCTATGGAGATCATCATGATCTCTCATTGTGCCTCATTATTAGTCTATTATATATTTATTCAAGACATTAATAAAAGTTTTTTTATGATGTGTGTTATAAAATCTCAAAAAGTATCATGATAAATATCTTTCGATGGCATCTTTGAATATTAAACATTCAAGACATATTAGAAAATATTGTTATATCTAGTCCATAAATTTTTTTGAATACATCATTGTGACTTATGGAGTACCAAGATAAAGAACTATCAATCCAACATTTTTTTCCACATGAACACAGCCTCCCATATCATATCACCATCTAAACTTATTACTATTCAACCATATTTTGAACCAATTATTACCATATACCTTGGTATGGTATACATGAATTTTAGTATCCAATAGAATAAAAAAATTTTATGAATGTTGAGAAAAATATTAAAAAAATTCTTGTCTCTTGCATTCATCATGGATTTTAAACATATGTGAAAGCAAGTTACTTTCATGAAGAAATGTCACCAACAATGAAGGAAGTATTACATATAATGTGCAGTAGAGATTTTTCATAAATAAAAAAAATCAAGAAAAGACATTTTATTTTTCTCAATATTGTTGCTGTAACGTTTAGAGAATAGGATGCACCAAATAGTAAACTCTTATAATAACCCAAATTTGAACCAAATATTATAGGAGACAAGTATGTAATGAAGGATGGGCAAGATGTTCAGGTAAATATGACTTCTTTGGATAAAACATAAGAAGAATTAGATATAATGAGGATAATTGATAAGAAAATAAAAAACAAATTGCCAAAGCAAATTATATCTTACATAATGTCACTTCATTGGATATAAAGTGGAGGAGTGCCCTTCCCTTATACTAGTAAAGAAAATATTTTTTGACCAAGTTAATAAGGTTCAGAGTTTCAAATGTCCCAACAATTTCTCTAAATGAAACACCTATAATTAAAATTAGAGGAATGGTCGTAACTCCATGAATAATCAAGTACAATCTTTTTGTGCACAATCTTCTAAACACAATTTTCTAATTGAGAAAGTGATCATGAACTTGAGTAAGTTAGTAAGGAATTATTTAGCAAAACAATAAGCCATTTAAGGATTACAATTTTTGCAAAAAATAGATAATTAGATAATATGCATAACTCAATTTTTAACCTCATTGAATCTTAACAATGTAAAAAAAGAAAACATTTCTTGCTCAACCATAACTAAATTCTAGGTATATTCATGAAGTGGGCAATTGGTGTAAGAGTTCTACAAAGTGGATGAAGTTAAATTATTCTAACATTGGTGAGTGGGAGGAAATTGAAGTAGTTGATGAGAATGAATATCAAAGTTTCCAATTTTTGAAGGCTATTGTAAAGCCCCAAAAACACAGTGCCAATAAAAATCATGATGAAAAATATGACACAATCCTCTCCACCCTTCCCTAAAGTCATTTAAAAGAAAAAGAGAAAAAGGTACCATAAAAAGTTTTTGGAGTGACAAAAAAGTGAAGGTGAATGTCCAATTGCAAAATATGATTGAGCAAGTTCCAACACATGAAACATTTCACAAATATTTATGCACATTGAAGATGACATTTAAACAAAAATAAGAAGATATCCTTAACCAAAAAAGTTTCATAACTGAGTATAAAACACTTGTAAAGCATGATTATCCATGTTGCTCCACAATTTCAATAAACATTGATAATATTTGTGCCAAAAAAAATTTATTGAACTTCGATGCAAGTATGAACATTCTCCCCTATTCGATATGCTAGCACTAAAAATAGGCATGTTGGTGCCTACTTCTATTAACTTTCATTGTCTAATTATTGAAAGATAATTCCAAGGGGGATAATAAAAGATGTTTTGCTTCAGATTGATACATTTTATTATCTTGTAGACTTTATGAAGTTAAATTTGTATTGGAAGTACCCAATCATGTTTCTATTATTTTTTAGAGACCCATTTTTTAATGAAAAGTATTGTCATCAACTATTAAAATTGACTTATGTGGCTCATATTTGGAAACATGTTTAGTTAACTCAAAATTTTGCATTCATGCAACAGTCATACCCAAATCAATAAAGAATATTTGTAGGAACTATGCCTCAATGAATTGTTAGAAGAGTATTATGGGAATAAGTTGGATGAGAATCCAATACAAACCATTGAAGATTTGTGACCATCTATAGAAACTACACTACAAGGTCCTACCTACATCACCTTATGAAAATTTAAGTATCGAGATAAAGATATAAATATAGAAAATTTCTAGCTTAAACAAATATGTATCCTCAATGAAAGTTTATTGTGTATTCATAAAAGGTTACCTATGATGAGCCAAAAAGTCATCTATATTTTAATCTTTTTTCTTGATATGTTTTCATGCTTAGGAGATTGGTTTCATGGCTAAAAGATAAAAAATTACTTTTCTCATGGTTTTGCATGTCTTCAGTTAGAAGAATTAAATTACAATAGAAATCTTGGAAATTAGGGAAGAAAAATGTGTCACGACAAAATCAACTCTATTTTGATAAAAATTTGAAGAGCTAAAAATCCAACCGCAACTAATGAATGATATCACAACTGATAATAGGAAAAAAGGAAGATAAAGTTATTATCTCTCAGGCCCCCAGTAGGAGAATGAAGTCATGACATACAATAAGTTGTGACCAAGAGTGCAAGACAAGAAAACTATCATCGCAAAAAAAAAGAATTCTTTTAGCAAAGTATCCCAAGATAGAAATTTGGTCACAATAGTAAAATTCAAGCAATGGGAAAGAACTTAGCCATAACATCAAAAATTGTCTTAATATCAGAATTTGGTTATGTCATCATAATTTAATCATGACATCAGAGTTGGTCATGACATTAGAATTGGTTGAGAAATCAGAATTTGGTCGTGATGTTAGAATTTAGTCATGACATCAGAATTGATCATAATATCAGTATTGGTCTTGATATCAGAAATAGCTCATGATAGAGAAATGAGAAGAAATAAAGAATTGGAGGTCATGATAAGGAATTTTAAGCTGGGCCAATCTTTTTGGATTTTACAAAAATAACTTTAGAATCTTAGGCTAGGAGGAGACCATATAAAAACATATTCTTCTTGGTAAAACAGAGGAGGCAAGAGGCATGAAAGGCGAACTAGGAAATTGGTAGCTGATGGCTTTGCTTATTTTTCTTTTCTTTTATTCTTGTAGTGTAGATCAAGATTAGATTAGCATTATTCTTCATTATTTTATTGTGGATCTAAAAATCAGCTTGTTAGAAGCATGAATATTAACAAGTGTTGTTTAATTTTTTTTAATCACTGGTTGTATTATTTTTGAGCTAGGAACAAATCGCATGAAGTCAATCGATTTAGTTGCATGCAATCATGGTATGTCCATAGGTGATTGCAATCCAGTAATATTGAAGTGACATTTTCACTAAATCAAGTTATCTATTAAGCATGTTCTTTTATGCAGGAATTACTGAGTATTCTTTGGAAGTAAAAGGTTAAATCTAATAGATTAATATTGAACTTCAATTAACTTATTCTCAATGTTAGACCGAACACTATAAGTCATTATATACTACCCTTATTTCTCAGAGGCCATCTGAGTGACACAAAAAAAGAAATTCCTAATGGTCAGTGAATAGTCTATTAAGGGGATATGTTAGGATTAAGAGAGGGACAAATGAACTCTTTCAGTTCATGCAGATAAAGCCTTATTTTATTCATAGATGAGAAAATGGAGTTATCTCTAGACAAATCACTAAAGATATCACCTTAATCTTTCTAGTGATTGATATCCCCATGCTGGTTTAGATATCAAGTGAAGAGAAAACTTTCTAATATTTAATGGGAGAAAACCCAACCATTTGCAGAGACTTTCAATACCTATTTCTTGGGAAGAAAGAGACTTACAGTCCTCAGAAATGGGTACAAAGTATAGAGAAAAAAAATACCCAATTCTCATAAGACGACTCAAACTATTAGTAACCACATAGATCTTATACCCTAGGGAAGCAAAGTTATCTAAGTGGTGAAATATATAGCTACATAAAGAGATTAAAGGCTACATAACTATTGTGCTTGACATATTTTAACTTTTCTCTAGAAAGAAGTCATACTAGATAACTCTAAGGGAATTGGTCATACGACATCACTTGCTGTCAGTGTCAGTTTATGCATGAGAACTAATCTAGTCCAATTTATTTTTGTGATTTTAGTTGAATTTTGTTTAGAGTTTTAGTTCTTTAATTGTCATTATCTTTTAATTAGTATCTAAAAACTTCTTTTAATAGTTCAAATAGTATGAATCTTTAGTAGTTTTGGTAGTTAGAAATTCAATTCTTGTCAATCTTCATAGGAATGATATCTGGAATTATATCTATTTTTATTACTTACATATCTTGTATACTTGCAGTATCATTGACTAAATCTAATTACAATCTCTATGAGATAGTCTCAAAGGAGAATAACTTAGTCTGTATATAAAAAGATAATCAACCTATATAATAAACAAAGAATTCATTTTCAAATATTTATCGACTGCACCCAGATCTACATATCCGAGGGAGACAACATTTTGAGTGGTGGTATTCTTTATTCTTACAACTCATTCCTAATGCCTATTATTGAATATTTTGGATAAATATAAAGAACCAATTGGATATATAATTTCAAACATGAAGGGAATCAACCCCTTATTTCCACACATGATATGTATTTGGATAACAGAAAACATATTCAACTTCATCAAATAAGTTTTAGCTCATACATTTGAGAAATTATAAGGGTGTAAATATTGAAATGATTATTTAAAAAATCATTTATCCAATCTCAAATGGCCCTCATATAAGCCTTACTCAAGTGATGCCGAAATATTGATCAAATACTTGAAAGGATGTCATGACACCATTCTATTTGCTTTCTTGGCAGTTATTAGGATACTTCCAAAATAAAGTAGCCTTGGAGGACAAGAAATAACAACTTTTACAAGTCACTTTAGGTTTTTTTTCCAATAAATAAATTTTATTTGGCTTATGTAAATGCTATTGAATTTTCAAAAAGTATATGCTTAGTATCTTTGGTCATATGGTATAGCGAATAATGGAAATCTTTATTGATGATCTAAGCATGCATAATGATAGGCACTAGGAATGTTTTCTTAACAAGGAAAAAGATTTAAATAGGTATATTATAAGTAACTTGGTGCTAACTTTGGAAAAATCACAATTTATGATTGATGAATGAAAATTCCACAACCAGTGATATTAAAGATGGGAATTGGGCCAAAAACATAAAAAATAAAGCTCATGTTGAAATCTCATTACCTACTTATGAAAGAGAGGTGAAATAGTTTCTTGGACATACTTTATTTTATAGATTATTCATCAAAAACTTATCAAATTTGAAACAAACCAATGTGTGAATTACTTTTTGTGGGTGCAATCATACAATGTTTTTTGTGGAATGACAAGTACCAAAAAGGTTTTGATGTATTTAAGGCTCTATCAATTAGTGTTCTCATAGTGAGTTCACTAAATAGGAACTCCCATTTGAATTTATGTTTCATGAAATAATGTTGCATTTGAGGAATTTCTTTGGCAATTAGAAGATAAAAAATTATATGTTATATAATATGCATGCAATCCTCTTAATGAACCTCAAAAAATTCATAGAACTATAGAGAAAAAAACTTTTTATGGGGGTTACCTTGAAATATTTGAAGCATGTCATATATCTTTACAAGCCCTCTTTTAGATGAAAGGTTTGTTAGTGAACCATTTATGGTTGTGAATATTATACCATGGAATAAATGCAGCAAATTTTCTAGCAACTTGTGATATACAAAGAGAGTGCACCAAAATAGAGAAACAATTTCTCTTCTATCAGGTCTAAAACTATTATTAGGAGTCATACTTAGATAATAACATATGAATAAAATAATCTAAAGGTGAGTTTTGAAAAAAAAAATCAAGGCATCTAAATTCTTTTTTATTCCTATGCATGTGGTGTCCACTTTAAAACCTAAAAACTATGTCAAAAAAGATATAATGAGGTCTCTAATTGCATAGCATATTCCAAGATACATTCAATTTATATAAGACTCGTGATACTTATCAATGGATGAGTAAGTTACCAAAAAAGGAGAGTAATGTTACTTTTTCCTTTATTAATGCTATAAATCTTTGATATTTGAGAGATAAATTTTATGGATCCTCTCTTCCCAAATCATTTGGTAGGATGTATATATTGGTGTGAGTGTGTTATGTTATTGGAGTTAGGTGAAAATCACCTACCCCACATCGGAAATCTCTTGAGAGATTTCCTAAATTTTTCCTATAAAAGGACTTTTCTCATTCATTTGAAATTCATTCCCATGTATTTCTAATTTCTCATTTGTTTTTGAATGTATTTTATTTAATGATGTAATTTATTGCTTTAGCTTTGAATTTTCTATTTTTCAAATTATAATGGGTTTAATTTTATTTTATAATAATGGTATCAGAGAAGGTTAGTAACATTTGTAGTTAATGCATTTTAGAAAAATTCTGTCAAAAGGGTGATAAGAGCCTCAAGGTTTATGGTTTTTAAGAGGCAATTGCGCCCCTCCACTTACATAGGAACTTTTTTAGTGTAATAACACAAATTATTATTATTATTCTCAGTTACTGTTTATTATTAAAGTGAAATATGGCAGCAAAATTTGAAATAGAAAAATTCAATGTAAGTAATTTTTCATTATGGAAAATAAAAATTAAGGCAATTTTGAGGAAGGATATTTGCTTAGATGCAATTGGAAAAAGGCTCACCAGAATTTCTGACGACAAGTGGAATGAGATGAATAGTAATGCAATAGTTGACTTGCATTTGGTACTTGCTGATAGAGTATTGTCATTATTGATGATATTGTGTGGGAGAATAGTGGTTTGAAATTTCTAAAATGGCGAATAATATTGGAATATATGCGGTATTAAATTTCAGTCATGTGTGTGGTAGAAAAGAATACAGCAAAAAAAATCTGGGATACTCTCACAAGGTTGTACGAGGCAAAGTCACTTCAAAACTAGATCTTCTTAAAAAGAAAACTTTACACTTTACGAATGATGGAATCTATTAGGATAACTAATCATATCAACACTCTGAATACTTTATTTTCGAAATTTACTATGTTGGGTCATAAGATAGAAGAAGTTGAACGTGCTGAGATTTACTTCAAAGTTTACCTGATTCATATGATCAACTCATCATCAATCTAACGAATGGTGCATTGACTGATAGTTTAATTTTTAATAATATTGTCTTTGCCATCTTAGAAGAAAAAAATAGACAGAAAAATAAAAAGATAGATATGTAAATGCACAACAAATAGATGCTTTGACGATGATATGAGGGAGGTCAACGGAGCGTGGCTCTAGTGGGAGTCAGAATTATGGTAGATCAAAATCTCAGAGTAAGAAAAATATTAAATGTTATAACTGTGGTAAGAAAGAACACTTAAAAAGAGATTGTTGGTTTAAGAAAAGAAATATGGATGATGAGTTATCTAAGACACAAGGAAATGTTGCAAGCATCAAATATGAAGATAATATTTTATACAGTGAGGTAACAATAATGGTCGAAAGTAAAATACAGTTTAGTGATGTATGGTTACTAGACTCGGGAGCATCGTGACATATGATATCTCGAAGAGATTGGTTTAACAAATATGAACCAATCTCAGGTGGGTCGATGCACATGGGTGATGATCATACTTTGAAAATTGTTGGTATGGTTACTATCAAAATTAAAATGTTTGATGATATGATTCGTACCATTCAAAAGGTATGACATGTGATTAACTTGAAGAAAAATCTATTATCATTGGGACAATAGATAGTCTTGGATGCAAAACTCGTATTGAAAATAGGATGATAAAGATTGTGAGAGGTTCTCTTGTGGTAATGAAGAGAGAAAAGATCACGACAAATTTATTCATGCTTAAAGGAGAAACAGTATAGGAAGCTAATGGATGTGTTGCATCAATTACTAAAGAAGAAGAATCAATGATGATATGACATCTCAAACTATGCCAATTTTTTAGAACAAGGTTTGAAGATTCTCTATAATAAAAAGTTACTTTCGAGGCTCAAAATGGTAAATTTACCTTTTTGTGAGCATTGTGTTACTAGTAAGCAGAATAGATTAGCATTTAAAAGATCAAATGTAAGAAGTAAAAATACTCTAGACTTGATATATTCTAATGTATGGGGATCACTTGAAATATCTTATGGAGGAGCAAAGTATTTTGTATCCTTCATTGATGATTATTCAAGGAGATGTTGAGTATATCCAATCAAGAAAAAGTCATGTGTGTTGTTAACTTTTAAAGAATTCAAAGCATGGGTGGAAGTTGAATATGGGAAAAGAATTAAGTGTTTGCAGATAGATAATGAAAGTGAGTATACAGTTGGTGAATTTCTTATTTTTTGTAAGCAAGAAGGTACCAAACGATAGTTCATAGTTATGTACACGCCACAACAAAATGGAGTAGCAGACCGGTTGAACAAAACTCTTGCATAAAGAATGAGAGCAATGTTAAGGACTACAAGACTACCCAATTCCTTTTGGGCAGAAGCAGCAAAAACTACATGCTATGTGATAAATTGATCGCCATCAACATCGATTGATTTGAAGACACCGATGGAGATTTGGTTGGGTAAGCTAGTAGACTACTCTACTTTACATTATTTTGGAGGTCCTGCATATGTGATGTACAACACCCATGAAAGAACAAATCTAGATCCAATATCCAGAAAATACATATTCTTAGGGTATACTAAAGGAGTAAAGGGGTATCACCTGTGGGAACCCACTAACCACAAGGTAATTATCAGCATAGATATAATTTTTAAAGAAAGAATTTAAGATTATAACACATTAAAAAAAGTTTCAGAAACTACCACTTTCATGTAGAAAATGATCAGATACAAGATTCTCCAAAATCAATGGAGAAAGAACAAGAGCATGAAGCACAAGAACAAGTCGTGTCTAAGGCTCAAGAAGTTAGTCAACCAATTCGTAATAAAAGACTGCCAGCTTGACACTCAGAGTATGTTACGGAGAGTAACATTGCATATTATCATTTAATAGAAGATGGAGAACCTTCAATATTTCAAGAAGCTTCAGATAATTCAGATGCATCTTTGTCAATGACAACAATGGTGGAAGAAATCAAAGATCAACACAAGAACAAGACTTAGAAGCTAGTACCGTTATCAATCGAAAGAAAAGCAATTGGAAAAAAATGGGTTTATAAGATAAAGCGGGATAGCAATGATCAAGTAGAATGGTATCGTGCAAGCTTGGTGATAAAGGGATATGCTCAGAAAGAAGGAAGACTTTAATGAAATTTTTTCTCTGGTGGTTAGTCTTACAATAATTAGAGTAGTAATGACTCTATGTGCTACACTTGATTTGTATTTGGAGCAGCTAGATGTTAAAATTGTTTTTCTTCATGAAGAAATTGAAGAAGAAATTTATATGTTCCAGCTAGAAGGATTTGTTGAAATTGGTAAGGAGAACTTAGTTTGTAAGTTGAATAAATCTTTATACGGTCTAAAAAAAGCACCGATGTGTTGGTATAAGAGATTTGATTTCTTCATCATGAGTCTTGGGTATCATAGACTCGGTTCAGACCATTGTACATACTACAAAAGGTTAGAAGAAAATGATTTCATAATTTTACTATTATATGTGGATGACATGTTGGTAGCATGCCCAAATAAATGTCGAATCCAAAAATTGAAGGCACGGTAGGCTATGAAATTTAATATGAAGGACTTGGGACTAGCAAACAAGATTCTAGAAATGCAGATTTACTGAGATTGAAATAATAAAAAGATTTGACAGTCTCAACAAAATTATTTTAACAAGATCTTGTGTCATTTCAACATGCAAGATAGTAAGCCAATTTCTACCCATCTTCTTGTTAATTTCAAATTATCCTCAAGCATGCGTCCTAGCTCGGAAGAAGAGAGGTGGAATATGTCTCATGTACCGTATGCATCAGTAGTAGGAAGTCTAATATTTACAATGATTTGTACAAGACCAGATATTACACAAGTAGTGAGAGTGGTTAGTCGATTCATGGAAAATACTAGCTTAGAACATTGGAGCCCTATGAAGAGGATTTTTAGATATCTGAAATGAACCTCAAATATTACAATATGCTATGGAAATTCAGATCTTACTGTCAGAAGTTATGTTGATGCAGACTAAACTAGAAATATTGATAATAGCAAGTTTACAACAGGTTATGATTTTACTCTTACTGGAGGAGTTATAAGTTGGGTTTCAATATTGCAGCCTATTGTATCTACTTCTACGACAGAAGCATAATATCTTGCATCTACACAAGCCAGTAAAGAGGTAATCTAGTTGCAAATACTCTTAGAAGAGCTTGGATACAAACAAAATAAGTTTTCTTAATTTTGTGATTCTCAAAGTGCTCTACACTTAGCAAGAAATCTAGTATTTCACTCAAAGACAAAACACATCAGGGTACAATATCATTTTGTACGAGAGAAAGTAGAAGAGGCAAGTATGGATTTGCAAAAGATTCATACCGAAGGAAACATAGAGGATGTTTTTACCAAACCGATCAGCACTGATAAGTTTGAATGGTGTAGAACTTCATGTGGCTTAACAAGATTAGATGCAAGTATTGACAAGCAAAGAAAGTGATTTATAAGGGGAGAATGTTATTTTATTGTAGTTAGGTGAAAATCACCTAGCCCACATTGGAAATCTTTTTGAAGATTTCCAAAATTTTTTTTATAAAAGGACTTTTCCTATTCCTTTGAAATTCATTCTCATGTATTTTCAATTGCTCATTTTCTTTTGAATGTATTTTATTTCATAATGTAATTTTTTGCTTTAGTTTTGAATTTTCTATTTTTAAAATTATTGCGGGTTTAGTTTTTTTTATAACAGAGTGGACTATAATTAAAATTACTTTGAAGCTCTAATTTCGAAATATGGTAAAAATAGTTGTTATCAACTTCTTCAAGGAATAGATCTTTTCAAGATTTAGGGTATCAAAAACATTAGTAATTGATGGTGGAAGAAATTTCTATAAATGAATTTGCACAAATTTTTTTATATAAATATGGAAAAAAACATAACATAGAAACCTATTATACAGCAGGAATTAGTGGTCAAGTGGAACTAGTTAAGAAGAAGATAAAAAATAACAAACTAAAGGTAGTGGATACCAAAAAATTTACATGATTAGCCCTTAAATCTTGTGGATTCTATCAAGGCTTATTTAACAACCTATAAAATAATATTATGTAATTCTCCTTTTCATCTGGTGTACGGTTAATGAAGCAAATCAATGGATTACACTAAGTCAAAAGACTTAGAAGATTTTGAATGATGTGTCAAGTTTCATGTGAGAGTGTTCTTAGCAACCTCATTATTTTTTTATATTATGTATTTTAATATGATAAATACATGTAATCATTGATTTAAAAAATTATTACAATATTTTTTTGTGGTAATCAAGGTGCACAAAGATAATTGGGAGAATTAAGTTTTGATGCACCAATCTAAAAAAATTTGAAAAAAGATAACCTAAGTTTTAATAGTTAAAAATAGGTGCACCAAACTCTAAAGTAATTATATTTGGTGCACTAATTTATATTAATATGAAATCGACCTTATTTTTAAAACTAACCTAAATCTAAAAAAAAATGATAACGAGCTACATGGAGGAGCTCTAGCGAGCTCCTCGATGGAGCTCGTTATGAGTTTTTTTTAGAGTTAGGTTAGTTTTTAAAATAAGGGTAATTTAATATTATGAAATTAATGTACTAAAATATAATTCTCCCAAGATTATTATGCACATAGTGCGTATTTGTTGTATTAAATAATTATAATAATATATGTTATTATTATTGTCCGAGCTTGATAAGATGTATCTAGCATACTATATTTATCTATTTAAGAGAAAATTTTGAACCATTGATTATGATGAATTCTTGTTGTGTTCATGCTAGACGTATCAATCAATTCTTCTATCATTGATTGTGATATCTTCATTAAACCTAGAGATGTCAAACCGGACGTGTCGGGCTGGCCCGACCTATTTTTTTAGGCCCGCCTGTTCTTTCATGATGGGCCAGGCACGACATGGTTTTGTGGAGTTCATACCTGCACAGGCCCATGGCACGATCTTCCGGGTTCGGCCCAATCGGGGCCGAACCTCTAAATTAAAAAAATATAGGGTTTCGGTGTGTGCCGTCCGCCGCCGCACGCCTGAACTCCTAATTAAAATAATTAGGGATCCGGCGCACGTCAACACGTTGCCGACCCATAATTTTTAAAAAATTAGGGTTACGGCCGTGCCTTCGCGCCGCGGCAACGCCGAAATCCTAATTTTAAAAAAAATTGGGGTTTCTCGGCTCGTGCCGAGGTACCGTGCCAACGGGCCACAGTACCGTGCCGGGCCAGGCACGGCACGAGGCCTGGTGGCCTCGTCACGGCATGCACGGTTGGTGCCGTGGACGGGCAGGGCACGGGCCCGAGCACGAAAAATTCTCATGCCGGGCCAGCCCAAGCACGACAGAATATTGCCGGGCCAGCCCAAGCACGACCGAATATTGCCGTGCCTCGTGCCGGGCTGGCCTTGTTGACACCTCTAATTAAACCAACTTCTTGCTTGTATATATACTAAGTTTAATTATAAATTTTGTAAATTATTATTGTGGTTCGTATTTATAAATATGTGTTAAAACAAAAGAAAGCTCCTCCTTACCATTCACAAACAAATGTGCAAATGGAGCTAGCAAGCTGAAAATTTTTTTAAATTATCCTAACGAAGATAATATGAACCAACAAAAATGATTAATCCTCAAGAATTATGGATTCTATTTGGGTGTATTGAATAACCCATAAAATAATATTAAGTATGCCTACTATTAGTTTGGTGTATGGTAAAACATGTCAAACCAAGGGAGAAAGCCAAATAGAAATGATTTTCAGATTTTGCATACTTAATATAGGAAGTAGAAATGAACTCTTGAATGTGAGGTCTTGAGTGAAAGTTTCGCATTCAACAAAAACATACCCAAATGTACTTGGACATGGATGCAAAAACAAGAGGGAAACCCTTCATCTTCATAAAAATAATGTAATAATTGTGCGAGCCAAGGACTGGAATAGTGGGATTTGTGTTTTGGTGGATTCCTCACAAAATAATGGAAAAAATAATAACTCAACTTTTAATATTTGAAAAAAAGAATACACCAAACTCTTAAGAAATTGAAAATTATTGCACTCGAACATATAAATCTTAAAATACCCTTAATTAATTTTCATTCCCCCTCTCCACTTGCCCCTCCCCAGTAATTCTTGCCCCTCATCTTCTCCCTTGTAACTTACCCCTCATCATCTCCCCTCGTCCTTTCTAAAGAGGTGGAGGAGCTCCAACGAGCTCCTCAATAGAGCTCCATAAATCCCTAGAGCTCCTCGGTGGAGCTCGATGAGCTCCTCGGTGGAGCTCGATGGGCTCTTCTATGGAGCTCGATGATCTTCATCGTGCTCCTCAGTAGAGCTCGATGGAGCTTGATGAGGTCCATCGAGCTCATCGAAAGAGCTCAATGGAGCTTCGTGGAGCACATCATGTGTGTGTGTGTGAATTTTTAATTTTTTTTTTATTTTGAATATTTAATTACATTATAATTTTATAAATCATTTATATTAAAATATGTGTGTGTGTGTGTGTGTGTGTGAAAATGTCTTAATTTTTTTTGTTTTTGAAAGTTTAATTAAACTAAAATATTATGAATTGTTTATGCTAAAAACAAATATATATATACACACATTAATATGTGTGTGTGTGTGTGTGTGTGTGTAAATGTAATTAAACTTTTGATTTTGAAAATTTACCTAAAATAAAATATTGTAGATTGTTTATTTTTTAAAAAAATTATATGTATATTTATTTTATTCATATATATGTATTTGTATGTATAGGCATATATATGTATGTGTGTGTGTTCGTGTAAATGTAATTAAAACTTTTTGATTTTGAATATTTATTTAAAATAAATTATTGTAAATTGTTTATATTAGAAACAAACAAATAATTATATATATATATATATATATATATATATATATATATATATATATATATATGAGTGAGTGAGTGAGTGTGTGTGTAAGTACGTATATATGTATATACGTATATAGATCCATGTGTATATTATGTAAATTTATATACATGAGTATAATAATGTATTTTGAACAATACTTATGTATATATTGATGATCGATTATAGTGTATACATACATGCACGCGTATTCAGTTACGTGTATGTAAATTAAGTATTGTTTAAGTAATTATGTAATCATAAATATACATATATATTTATTTTTAAAATAAACAATTTACAATATTTTACTGTATATTAATATTCTAAATCAAATAGTTTTAATTATATTTACTCACACACACACACACACACACACACACACATGTCTATACATACGTGTACATATATATGTATAGACATAAATATACATATATATTTGTTTTTAAAATAAAACATTTACAATATTTTATTTTAATTAAATTTTCAAAATCAAGAAGTTTTAATTACATTTACACACACACACACACACACAAATACATATATATTAATGTGTGTGTATATATGTTTGTTTTTAACATAAATGATTAAAATATTTTAGTTTAATTAAATTTTCAAAAACAATAAATTTGTAAGACATTTTCACACACACGCACACTATATATATGTGTGTGTGTGTGTGTTTTAAAAATAATTGATTTATAAATTTTTAATTTAAATAAATTTTCAAAATCAAAAATCTTAAAAAATTCACACACACACACACACACACACACGATGTGCTCAATGGAGATCCATCGATCTCTATCGAGGAGTTCGTTGGAGCTCATCAAGCTCCATAGAGCTCCACCTAGGAGCTTGATGGAACACATCTAGCTCTACATAGGAGCTCCATCGAGGAGCTTGCTGGAGCTCTTTCATGGAGCTCGCTGGAGGAGGTCGAGGAGCTCCAACGAGATCCTCCACCTTGATGGAGAGGGTGAGGGGAGCGGATTAGGGATGCGGAAAGAGGGCGAGGGAAGAGGGGTAAGGATGCAGAAAAAGGGCGAGGGGCAAGAGCTGAGTGCGAGATGAGAGGGTGAGGGGCGAGCTTTACAAGGGAGGGGAGAGGGAAGAGGGGGTGTGAAAATTAATTACAGGTATTTAGGATTTATATATTTGACGACAAATTTTAATTTGTTACGAGTACTTTTAATCTATTTCACAGAGAATATTAGGGAGAGCTTGTACATATGTATCTACCTTAGCCTTTTTACCATTTGTCATCATCTCAACTTATGTTGGCTTTCTATTCTTCTCTGTTCCTAGAAGAAAGTTGAAATATTTTAAAAATTATTCATTAACTTCTTCTTGAGAGATGGAATTATTTCCATCCTCTTTAACTTTGGAGATGATTCTACTCTTTTGATAGTTGACATTCATTAGAGCATGAAAAAATTTAGTGTATTTGTCACTTTGTTTTAGATACCTAATCTTAGCTTTCTATCTCAAGAATAACAACTCAATCTTCTCTAACTTCCTCAACTTTATGCTTAATGAAAGTTCTTCATTTTATAAGGTTGGGCAATGTGGTGTTTGAAGTAGATTCTCCTGTTGTGAATGTAAAGTTTTTCTTTCGTGCGAGAGACTCTAGTGCTAATATACCCAAAAATAGAGATCGTTGATCTTCTTTAGTGGCTCTTAAGCAATTTAAGTTTTTTTACTACGTGAAACAAATGGGAGTCATTGATTGAAGTACTCTAGACCTTCTTAAGAGTGGGAAGGAAGTTAGCATGTGAGAGCCAAATATTAAAGAACTTAAAAGCATCTTTAAGCTTATTTGCTCCATCCTCTATAGATATTAGAGCAAGATAATTATCCAAAAGGATGCTTGGGAGAAAGAAGTGCACATGATTGTCTATGAATAAATTTGTCCAATAATGGTTAACCAATACTCTATCAAGCTTACTGGATACTCTTTCATATGTGATGCATAGTTGATATAGCCTTAGGTGGTTCTATCATGAACAAGTCACCTGGGACAGTTCTTTTCCTATTTGAAAAGCTAGCAAAGAATAAATGCTAAACACTAAATAAAAAAGTATTTGGAAGAAAGCAAGTTGTAGTATTGGAGTTTGATAGACTGATGGAAATGATGGTAAAGTTAGATGTAGTTTTCAACAAATTTAGAGTCCTAAATGACAAAAAACTTAGTGTGGAATAAGTGGCCATCTTGGAATAGTAGAAAGTGGCCAACTTGGACCTCATTTATCAAGTGGAAGAAGTTAACTTTCTATAGAATAGAGGGTATGTGTTATGACCTAATAATAATACTCACACATACTACAATCTAAACATAAACAATTATGCAAGTCTATCATATGGAAGTCATAGAAATGTGCAATAGAATACGCAACAATTTCAGAAACTTTTTGGGTGTATCTCTAGATTTTAATTGTAAGAAGCCTCAATTTCCAATTATACCCTCCTGAAGATAGTAGAAAAATTATAACTTGAAAATAATATTATTATACTACTCACCCAGAAAAAAGAAGAGAAATGATTCAGAGGATAACTGGACGGAACAAATAGAAACAAGGCTAAAACACATGAATGTGCTGATGAAGATTATTGAAAATCAACTTGGAGAACTAGTATCTATATATCTTGTTATCCTATCAATCATTTATCTTATTTTTTATTGGTGACTAGTACAAGAATATTATCTTCCAAAATGTTATTTTTGGAAGATAACTCTTAGGAAGTGACAAAGAATTCGAAGGGTAGAAAACAAAAAAAAAATCAAAGATGGAAGATGATGTAGAGGAAGAAACTATGACTGACGAGGTCATGACTTTTCTTAAAGTCACATCTCTCATCATCATGGCTTTCAATTCCAAGGCCATTTTCCAAAGACGTGGCATTACCAGAATCACTTCCCAATTTATTCCACTTATTTTCACATATGAAGATGTAAAATTGGAGGATAAGATATATAATAATCGAAGTAATGAACAAAATGATGATGTGACATAGAATGACTATGCAGATGGTAAATATAGTATTCAAATTGATCTTATTTTTCCAAAGTGATTTAAAAAATAAAAGTTGGATTGTTAATTTGAAAGATTTCTCCAAATCTTCTATAAGTTGGGAAGTTAACATTTTTCTTCACCAAAGCATTATCACAAATACTCCACTACACTATATAAAGTTTATAAAAATATCATGAGTAGCAAGAAAAAATTAGAGATGTATTGAATAGTGAATATGACCAATAATTATAGTATAATCATTCAATATAAACTCCATAAAAAGCTGAAAGAAATGGTGATTTTCAAATTTTTATATTTTATTAGAAAGCATACTTTGTAGAAATCACTATGTGACTTGTGATCAAGTATTAACTTGATGCAATTATCCATATTATGGAAATTGAATCCAAGTGAGATACCTTTAAATTCTCTATCACTTTAGAAGGTAGACAGATCAATCAAGTTCGCAAGGGGGATTATTGAATATATACTAATCAAGGTGAATTTATACTGTGTGTGAGTGAAGAGAAAGCAATAATCATCATGTATCAAGCCCTACATATGTATAAAGCCCTACATATGTATAAAGGCTTACATATGTTAAGAAAAATTACTAGAGAATAGATAACCATTTATGCTTACTTAAAAGATAAAATGTATATTTTATATGGAAGGACTTTCCCAATGATTATTGGCTCAAAGAAAAGAAGATGATGAACAAGAAAAAATTATGGGGGTAAAAAATATTATAGTAGACTTGGATGAAAAAGATTATTTTGAAGTCATGATTTTTTTTAAAGTCAAAACAATAGAAAAATTAAAGTCAAACAACATTGAAGACTTGGAAGAAGAGGTTGAAAAGAAAAAATTTCTCATATTAGAACTCAATAAAATTATAAAGGAAACTATCAAAAGACTATAGAAAAGTACTATAAGAGAAAAGTCAACTGCTAGATGTTGATGTATCAGTTATAGAAGATGTTAAAATTTCAATGTAGAAGAAAGTCATAACTATCACAAAATTCACAACTCTACTAGAAGGAAAGCAGAAGGAAGAAGTCACAACAAGAGAAGAAGTAATTCTTTTATGAAATGAAAGCTTAAGGAAGAGGTCATGGCTTTTTCCAAAACCATGGTACAATTGTTCTAGAAAGGACATAAAGATTGTGACTCAACAAGTCACAACCTTAGAAAAGAAGAGTAAACCGAATGATGTTATTATTATTCATAAAGTCATGGCATTCGCATAAGAGTATCCCAAAAAAGCTGATAGATGAAATGATGCTGCATAAAAATTTTAGGAGATGAGTTTAGGACAAAGATTACATGGAGAAATTTGTATGGATTGATAAAATTATGGTTTAAACTAAAGATCAAAGTATTAATCTAGCTAAATACATTAAATGTATCATTGTTTATAAGACAATCCAAGATTTACTTTTCCATAGTGTGTGTAATATTTTTTTTTTCATATACAAACTCATCAAATACTGGTATATACACCAATAGAAGTCACATCACTCAAACACAACCACGACTTTCTATCAAGTCAATCAAAGTTGTTGTATTCAAAAATAGTCATGACTCTCTTGCATGAGAAATGAAGGGATGGAACTCAAACAACATCATGATTATACTTTATAGAAAAGTTATGATCACATGAAAAGTAATGACTATTTTTTAGGCATCCGTGACTAAACCCTAATCCTATAAAATAGATTAAGCATTTTATTTTTGCAAAACAGATATTTTTCTTTTTCTCCACTTCTGATAAAACTCATCGCAACACCTTCTTTTGAAGTCAAAATGTTCAAACAAATATTTTTGACAAAAAAAGGAAAGAGATTGGTGACTTCTACCCTGGCTAAGAAGAGTTTTATGAGTGGGGAAAGATTCATGGAATCCATACTACAGTTATAGTAGATTATACAAAGGAGGAATTTGTATAGATTTTGCATCCACATGGTTAGGAGCATTGCAATGAACATGAGAGAATTTTACTCCAATCTCTAAGACATGCAAGATAAGTGGTACTATGTATGAGGGGCAATAATATATTTTAATTAGGTATTTATTAATATTGTGTTTGGATTGCATGAGGTTGTGGATATACAATCATCAAAATACTAAAAATACAACTAAACTACAAGGCAATCTTCATGACATTAATGGATGGTAAGAGAGGTTAAAGTTTCATCAAAAAATGCTTATAGACACCTAGTGATGAGAGAGCTCATAGAAGAGAGCAATATTTGTTTAGACTTTTGTACTCTATTTTGAAGTCGAATCTCCAATTCTATACCATCACATAGGATAGGGAAATCTTACTTTATGTCATGGTGAGAAGTTACAAGATTCATTTGGGGAAGATATAGGAGAAGTATATCCTCTAATTTCAAGAAGAGAAATTCATAGGCCACATTATCAACCATTCATTCATTATGATATTATTCCAAGTTGATGGAGTCTCAACTTTCAAAGATCGAGATGAAATGTATCCATAAATACTCTCTTTGACATTGGCCGGCATAAAGAGAGAGCTTTAATGTGACAAAAAGGGAAAGTTGGTTTTTGAAGGGGAAGAATCAATCAACATGAGGGCATGAAGTGATATCCTTCTTCAAAGCTAGTGTAATATCAATATAAGAAATTAAAGACTTTATGAAGATTTGCTAATTGGATATGAATTTCCAGTGGTAGATAGGGAAGAGATTTGGAAGAAGTCCTCACCCTTTTAAAGAATATAAAGCTGAAGGTCAATAGGGAATTGTAGTTGAATGTGGAGCTAATGTCGATACATATTTTTTTGTTAATAGAATTGAAGAAAATAGATGAAAACTAGAAGGATTATGTGAAGTGAAAGGAGAATGAAGACAAAGTCAAAGTAGAGCAATGCGATGTAATGTGAGAGTTACATCTCAAAAAGGAGTATCTTTTTGTGACTGCCTAATAAAAATTTGATGATTAGGTTATATATATTTTGGAAGAGGAGATGAAAAGAGTAGAGACATCAGGAAGCACTAAAGAATTTAGGCATGTCTGTTCATGGCCAATGATTGGTAAAACATGATAAAAGACTGAGATAAATAAAGAGGGTAATATGCATTATAGAGAGAAATAAAGGATCAGAGACTTAGGGAAAAGTAATCAGAACCAAAAATATATTCATTATTTCATTAGACACTTTTGATGATTCATTCAACCCAAACAATTTAATACATGAAAATTTATCTAGTATCGTATAAAAGATGAATTGGGGAATGAGTAACAAAGGAGATACTAAAAGATCTTCCACATCTATGCCCAAATTTGAGTCCTCTAATGTGAAATTCTCCACATTAATACTATGTATTTGTTTTCTTTTGTGATGTATAATATTCTTCTTGTTTTCAAATGTTTGTGATGACTTACAAGAGAGAGAGAGAGAGAGAGAGATTATTTGATTGAGGACTAACAATATTTTTAGTGTGGGCATTTATTTTGGATTATAATGAAAAGAATTAAATAAAAGATAATATTAATAGAAATGAATGAATAGTAGTGAGATCAGATGTAATTTGAGTATGATTTGTGGACTTGGTAGAAAGCTAATTTGGATGATAGAAAACAAAATGGAATATAATGAAGTTTTTAATATCATGACTTTGTTACACTATCTCAAGCATATTGAGTAGTCATGATATCATTTCTTGGCCGTTACTCTATATAATAAATCATGAAATATTTAGATGTCATGACTCTATCATTTAGTTATCATAATCTTTTTAGTATACAACACTTTCTTTGTGGCCATGATATTTTCTTAGAGTCACATCTCATTAGTACTAAAACACATCCTTAGCCTTAATTTATTTTCACATGCAACAACTAAAGTCATGATATTTTTTTAGTGTCATGACTTATTTGTTAACTAGTCAAAATTATATACAAACAAGTAATTTTTTGTTATGAAATTTTTTTTCTACGGTGGCTTTTTTTCTTTAGAGAGGAAATATCTCAATTATAACCATTCTTATTATCATGACTTTGTATTCTAGAAATAAAATGTCTTAGTTGTGCCTTTCTTACTGCCACAACTTTGTGCTCCAAAGAGATTATTCATTAGTCTCGGCATTCTTGTTGTTGTGACAATATTAAAGAAATGATATAGTCATGGTATTTTGTCCACCAAGACTTTGTGTTTTAGAGAAAAATTACTTCAATAATGACATTCTTTATCACCATGACTTTCATACTCAAAAAAAAAACATCCCAGGGATGATAAAGCATAGATTTCAACATAAATTCATGACTTTCAACTTAAAAAATCTCATATAAACTTTAAAGGACCATGAGGTATAAAAGATATACTTGTTTTTGGAAAAAAAGGTGGGGTATTCAAATTAGAGGCCAAAGGCAATCAAAACCCTAGGCAACATAAATTCCAATCCTTAGTGACAAATCCAAGGCAAATGCAAGTAAGGATTGATTGGGAATAGGATTTGAGATATATATTTTAATGTTAATTCTCATTAGGAACCTCGATTTGACAAGATGAATCATAGAATTTCTCATGCAAATTATTTCTTGATATCAAACTAAACAAGGATCTAAGGTTAGTTTATTGGATTTGTATGTGGTGATTATGGTTGCATAATTTTTAATTATGTTAATATTATGTTTGGAATATTGGTGGATTTGGATGTTATTTAGAACATTAATTTATGATTTCACATCTAATATAGATTTTTGCATGTTGATTATTGTTGATGGTGGTAGGTAAGTCATGGACACACTCATGAGATTTGACCCAAATGAAGTGATAGCCCTTCTACTCATATCTCATGAGATAAACCTATTGATACATTCATCTATTATTCATTTCATATTCTAGAAGAATAGATCATAAGATGATATGAAAGTTATGTAGAATATCTAACCTAGGGGTTTCTCTATAGTGTGGGTGTCATGTATTGGATGTGGCAAATGATGATAAGTAAGTCATGACACACACACAAGTAAAATTATTTTATCAAGTGATAATTTTGAAAGTCATGTTTCCGTGTATGACTTCCATATGTGAAATCAATAAAAAGAGATGATATTTAATGATAGTGTGGTGCTCATTAAGCCAAAATCACACCCATATTATTATAACATTACTTCATGTCTTTTATAATATTAGAGATTGGAGAATAGAATATATACTCAAAGTAGTCATTAAGGGTTGTTGACATATTGTCTAAAAGGAGTAGATGTGTGGATGACTCATGAATGGACCAAGAGCAGTTTTGGTGGTAAAATACCAAATGCACAACGACTATAAGGGGACCATCATTAGAAGTGATAGTATAAGGTTGATAACCATCTTGTATGCTATTATTAGGGCACTATGTCAAATCAACATTTATCTTATCTCTGTCCAACAAACAAACATATAATTGCTCCAATAATATAGAAATCTCATCATACACAATAAATACTCAAATCCTAATGTTTAAGTATCATTTCTATACTCAAGTTTATCTATTCAACTCAAATAGCCACAAGTTAACTGTTAGTTGGTCAAACTAAACACATAATTCCTATGTGATCAAAATCTAAACTTACATCATATTTACTACTTATATGACTCAAATAATTATGAATCTCTATTGGATGAAATCAATCACTTAAAAAGCTTTTGGATCATGTCATAAATGATTATTTTTGGCACTGTAACTAAGTCACAACAAAATACATGCCTAAATCATGTAGTGGTGCATACATTAAACTAGAAGGAAGAAAAATCTTTATGTGGTGTAGACTTGAAACAAGAAGGAAGAAGAAATTCAAATAGTGTAGAGTTGAGACAAAAAAAATATATATATATTTACCAAGTGAGAGTTTGTTAGGATTGACTGGACTAAAGCTAGAACATTTGATAGAGAGTAGCATATTGTTCTATGGTATCATAACTAGATAAATGCTAGAATATGTGCCAGGAATCATGACATGCTTTGTAGTATCATGACTGGATTAAAGCTAGAACATTCAATGAGTTTGTGCTTTGCTCTATTGTGCTTCTACTAGATTAAAGCTAGAACATATGTTGAGGAGCCATACCCTATGCTATATAAAGGTTTGTATAGAAAAGCATGAAAGAGAATGAGAAAAAAAAATAATGCAAAATGCTATGCCACAAAGCATGAATATAGTAATAAACCCTATTTTTTATTCCATGCATTTTTCTTCTCTCTCTCTCTCTCTCTATCATGCCAATGTGTACTTTTCTAAAATAATTTGATTCTCCCTCTTTTTGAAATCTTAATCCATTATCATGGAATCTCTGTACTAATTCTTAGTTTGGTATTAGAGTGAAGTTATCCTAGCAATCTTAGATGCCTCCTTTTTATCCGAGTATTATTGCACATTGTTGTGATTTTCTTTCTAAGATTCTAATGTTTTAGTATCAAAACCAAGTATGGTTTTTATAACGATCTCTATCATTTTGGGAACTAATACTTGGTATCAGAGCATTCCTAATATAAATGGACGTCACTTGTGGGATTTAACTTCTCACAATCTTATCATTAGTATCAATATTATGTTTGGTTAAGTTTGTCGCAAAGAAAAGATGGGTATGAGAGTATAAGTTTTGGAAAAACACAACCAAAACATGAATCACCATAGCATAAAAATTAAGCACTAGATGAGGCTAAAGTATATGAGGTATGATGATCAAATTAAAAGAGGAGATAATCACTTTGGGACTTTGTATATGTTATGGAGAAAATTTTTGCATACCATATACTAACAAAGGATGCATAGAAATCAATTTTTTTTGAAACTACAAAAGTCAAGATGCTTTTTTTTGGATGACAATTATGTATGAAAAAATTAAAGCTCTCCATAGAACCCAAACACGGCACCTTATTCTACTACCACATACAAATAATTCTTTTGAAAATAGATGAGTCTACAAGATCAAAAATAAAAATAATTATCAAGTGGAGTGGTGTCGTGCACAACTAGTGGTGAAGGTTATACCCAAAAAAAAATATTGACTTCAATAAAATATTTTTGCTTTTGTTAGACTTACAACAATTTGAGCGGTCCTCGTGATATACTCTATATATGAATGGTAATTAGAGTAATTAGTTTTAAAATTTATATTTATTCTTGGGGAACTTGAAGAAGAATAAATCAAGAAAAATATTTTGAATAAAAATAAAGAGAGAAATTAGTTTGTAGATAGAACAAATACTTATTCAGTCTCAAATAAAGACCAAAATATTGGTATAAGAGATTTGATTCATTTATCATGAGTCTTGGATATAAATGATATATAAAGTAGTTGGTATAAGATGTTGGTATATGTTTAAAACTATAATTTTAAAAAATATATGAATGTGTGTGTGTGTGATATACATAAACATAAAACATAAATACTCATTACAACATTATTGTTGGGTTTATTAGAGTTGGGTAGATTGAGTTTTATTTTGTTTGGGTTCTTATTAGTTATTTTAATTTTAAAATAGAAATATATAATTATTAATTTAAGCATGCATATTTTATTTTTAGTTATTGTCATTTTTGTTTTTTTGTTTTTTTTTTGTAGGTGTGGACTAAGAACATATAGGATAATATCTCAATGTTCCAAAATTCAATAAAAAAAAAGAAAAAAGAAAAAAAAAAGTCATTCCCATTTTTTCAAACAGTAAGAGGCAAACATGGTGCCTCTTAGATGGGGGTGCCCCACAAAAATGGTTTTAATAAGGAAAATTATGTTTTGGTGCATCAAACATAAAATATTTTAATTTTATTACACCAAACTTTTCATAATAAAAAAATATATATTAAATTCTAAAATAATTAAGCCTTGGGCACAAAAATTTATTAACTCGATTTTGCCCTCTGAAATTTGGAGAAAAAAATATAATTTAATTATTTTGTTAACTAACATTATAAACAATAAAAATATTTAGAATCTTGTCATAGGACTAACATTGGATTCAAACTCATGTCCTCTATTAACTAAAACCAAGCAAACCACTCAGTCAAACATATAACATCAAATTTCTAGTAGTTTGAAAATTTTATATATAAATAAAAAAATGTGGAAATACATATGTAAAGTAAACATAAATTTATATAAATATAAAAACATATATAAATCAATAAACACACACACACACACACATATACATATAAACATATATATATATATATAAACATATATATATATATATATATATATATATATATATATATAATTATACAGAACTATATAAATATAGTTAAATATAATTATATATCAATAAATATATGTATATGTCTGTGTACACAAATTAAATATATGTGTGTGTGTTTGTTTATATGTATATTTAGATTTAGATAGAAACATATTTATAGTTATATAAACATACACAAACACAAACACATAAACACACACACACACACATATTTATTTATTTGTGTGTGTGTGTGTGTGTGTGTGTGTGTGTGTTTGTTAATTTATATATATTTTTATATTAATATATATTTATGTATATTTATATATGTATACTTATATATGTATACTTATATAAGCACCTGATACTATATGTTTGACCGAGTAGTCAACTCGATTTTGGCTAATAGTGGACGTGGGTTCAAATCTCATGATGCCCATCTGACAGGATTAAATACTTACATAGTTTCCAATGTTGATTAACCAAAAAATTACATTGTATTTTATTTTTTTTTTCAAATTTCAAAGGGCAAAATCAATTCAATGAATTTTAGTATACCAAAACTTAATTATTTTAGAATCTGATATACATTTTTTTAATTATAAAAAGTTTAGTGCAACAAACTTAATTATTTTAGAATATGGTATTCTTTTTTTAATTATGAAAAGTTTGATGCAGCCAAAACACAAATATTTTATGTTCGGTGCAACAAAACACAATTCTGCCAAATAAAAATAAGCAATGTGATATTTCTTTCTCGATCCAATTGCATTCTTGAAAGAACCCAAAGGAGCTCATTGTGACTCTCTCTCATTTTTGTTCTAGAATTGTGTGCATTTTTCATCTGGACAAAACAAAACATAGTGTGTGTTTCCACATATTTTTTCTCTTGTGCATTTGATTTTCTTCAAGATAGGAAGTAGGGTATGTTGTGTTGCATTGCTATTGAGTTGATGTTGAACTATATTTGAAAGGGTCGAATAAAAATGGACAAAACCTCATATTTGTCCAAAAATATATTTAGAAGATATTATCATAATATATCTTTGAAGCTTACAAATTGAACAATAAACCTAAAGAATAAGATACAATGATTTCTGAAGTATACTCCTCAAAAATCACTTATTTACATTATGTTCTAGATTATCAAATTCTAGCATTTTATATTCTAGAAATAATAATTTTAGTTCGAAATGAAATTGTTAGTCATTACATGTTTTGTGAAAATTGATAGATGTGAAAAAATTTTAGCACATGTATTTCATTTTGGTACTATATATTGGACTTCAAATATTAATATGCATATTAGATTTTCTATTATTTTTAATTGTGGATTGGATTGGCATTGGATATATTCTGAAATCCTGTGTTTCTAAAATTTAGAATTGGAATCAATTAGTTTTATTTAAAACAAATTTCTAGATTGAATAAAATTTAATAAAAATATTACACTTTTCAAAATAGAAACTTTAAATCTCAATTTGGTTGAAATTTAAAAGTTAATATTATGACACATAAAATATATTTTCTACATTTTTACTGATTCCAAATTAATCATGGATATACTAACCCTTCCAAAAATTAATATCATAGAAAGGTCCATGTGTCAAATGGGATGACCTAGCCCGATCCATTTTTTTCAGGCTCACCCGGACTCACGTGAGGTGCCAGGCACGGCACGTTGCAGTACAATGCCATGCCTGGCACCGATCAGTTCATTAGAGGGCATGCCCTGCAAGGCCCGCAGACCAAAATCAGCCTGGGTTCGAGCTGGTACGAGTTGGTTCAGGTTGGTTTAGGTCGGGTCAGACCTTGTTTCAGGTTTAAATAAAATTAGGAAAATTAGGGTTGTGCCGCTACGCTGCTATCGCTCATCAGGTATCACAACGTCATCCCCCATCGAGCTTTGATGCATCGACCATCGTGTGTCACTCGGTGCGTCGTCACCCATATCGTGCCCACGTGCCAAGAACCCAGGTTGTATCTGGCATGGCACATGGGCTAAAGACCCTCAGCATAGCACAACATGAATTGTGCCAAAATGTCTGCCCTAACACGAGCCCGGACACGATCCTTGACCGCACCATGTTAGGTCAAGCATGCCTAAACCATGTTGGGCTTCGGGCTGAGCCCAAGCTGCCAGACCCATTTGACACCTCTAGAGAAAGGTTCTCAATATCACCCAAAAAGTGATATTAAAACTTCCATTGAAAAGGTTGTTCCTTTATACCAACACAATATCTAGTTTATTATTTATTATTTTATTGATATCAAATTATTTTAATACTGATATAGTGTTATCAATCATGATTTAGGTTTTTTTTTGCTTGTGTGGCCTATATTTGGTTGACATTGACTTTTGTTATTATGAAAGATCACTCTATGACAATAACGTTAACTAGTACTAACTTTTCTATTTGGAAAATATAATACATAACTATATTGCAACAAACCAATTATATGGTAATATTTAGAGAAAGAACATAACTATATTGCAGCCAAACAATTATATGGTAATATTTAGAGAAAGAACATAACTATATTGCATCCAAATAATTAATGGTAATATTTAGAGAAAGACAAACCTAATAAATTGAGTAAAAAAGAATATGAAGATTTGCACTTTATGGCTGCCTCCATCATTTGGAAAATGATAAGTAATAATGTTTATCAATATGATGTCCAAGAAATAAGGATAGACTAGTTGTGATAGAAACAAGAATCTATATTTGAAAGAACAAATTTAGTAATAAAATATTGATCATCAAACATCTAGTTAACTTAATGTTCAAAGTTCAAATTTTTATATCAACATATATCAAATTTTTCCAAAGGCTAGTGAACTAACTTGCATCTATAAAGATGATCTTGGAGGATGAGTTGTTTGTTTGCATAATGATGAGCTCACTTCTAAACAACTTGAATAACATTTTGTTTTTCCTAATCTTATCAGCATTAGGAGGTGTTGTATTCGCACGTCACAAAAAAATTGTTGTATGATGAAATAAAAAGAAAATATAATAGAAGAGATTCTTATGATATTCTTGTTTCTGAAAGAAGAAGTGAAGCTCCATTAGAAACATATAGAGTGACAAAAGAAAATATTCTTCCAAAGTTAAGTTATAAAATAGAAAATCAGTCTAAGTATTATAACTATAACAAAAAGTGATATATGAAAAATTATTGATATTCTTGGAAAAGTCTACCACGATAACATATTAGAGAAGATAGACCTGAGAGAGAGGCAAATGTCACATTTGAAGATGAGTTTATTTTAGCTAATGATGATAATTATGCCGACCTAGTATCTTAGGACTGGATTAGGTTTTTTTTTGTGTAGTTCCACTAATAATAAATGATAATTTCTCCTTAGGATGGAGGAATGACACCATCAAACACTTAAAACAAAAACAAATACTTTCAAAAACATTTTTGGTTGTGTTTTTTTGATTGTTCTCATTTTGGATAGAAGGTGGGATTCTTCTTTGGAAGGGTTGTGCGGTTCTTGTTTTTTACACATGGAAAGGAAGCCAAAAAGAAAAAAAATCTACACCACTCCTCTCTCTCTCTCTCCCTCTCATAGTTGACCCAAGAATTTTACAAAATCAAAATGGGATTTTTTTCCTTTTTGCTTATAGAAGATGGATAAATGTCAAAAAGAATGGAATTAAACCTAGGGGTGTGCTTACTTTTCCAATAATCAAAGTTTTTCATTGTGCTTTGCTAATGTAATTTATACACAGAAACTTCTCTTCTGTACAAAATTCAACATTTAAAGAGTTATCAAATTATTGTCAATGGAAGCAAATAAATCGAATACTTAACCTAAAGAATAATGTGAAATAACAACTCTAGCATTCCCCCAAAAATATAAGGTTTACATTATTGTTCTAAGTTAATGATTTATAGAGCTATATATTCTGCAAAAATTATTTTAGTCCAAAATAAAATTTTGGATATTTTATATTTTTTGATTTTTAGTATATGTGAATAAGTCTTTAGAAATATAGATGTTTCCCTAGACTTTAAGGGTTGAGATTTGGACCCCTTTGCCTATCCCTCCCCCACCCACTTTTCCTCTAGTATTTTATTTTAAAAAATTGATGATTTTTTTTTGTCTGAAACCTATAATTTATGTTTTTTATGATTATTATTTCCCAAATCAAATAAAGAAGAATTTATTAATACTCAAAAATAAAACCCCATGGGCATGACTACTTATCATCCAAACTACATCTTTTAAATTGAAAAAAATAAGATTTTTATTTTCTTATTTGTATATTATACAAATAAATAATATATATATATATATATAATACATGCAAACCCATACTATTATATATACACACACACACACACATATATATACATGCAAACCCATACTATTATATATACACATTCTTTTTATATATAAAGTATATATTGTATATATACAATATATGTGTGCATATACAATCTATATGTATATACTATGTCTATATATATATATATATATATATATGTACACACTTACTAGAATTATATGTTTATATATGGATGCATTGTATAATTACATATGTATATATACATTGTGTGTATACATATCTTTAAATATATATACACTATATATACATATTATCTATAATATATAGTATACATGTTATATACAATATATATATATATATATATATTGTTTATATATAGTATGTATAATGTGTGTGTGGATTATATATATATATATATAATTTATATGTATAACATAAAAATAAAAAAAAAATTTTGATTTTAAAAATGTAGGTCAAATTGATTTTGGAACTTGGTCCAACCCATTGCATTTTTCCTAATTTTTAAAAAACATTTAGGTCGAATCATAACCCAATATTACCCCAAGTCCTTTTTTTAAATACATGATGTGATATTTTTTTAATACTTATGTGGTAGGAATGGACATTTTCTTATTGATGCTTTTTAATTCATCAAAACAGACTTATTTTTATTATAGTGAACTAAACTAAAAAACATGTTTTTGGGGACCAAAACATGATTATTTTTGATTTTGGGTACTCACACATAATTTTCTTTTTTTTTTTTAGTTTCATTATTCTCTTAGTTATAATTAATACACATTTGCAAGAACTATTAGAATGTGAACAATAAATTAGAAATGGTAATCTAGAAACAAATGCGAACTTTGGCATAATTTTTATCAATACAAAATATATGAGCCATCATTATTGACATTAAAGAAAAAAAAATCCACTTCTACATAACCATCAACTTCAATGTAATATGATATTAATATTTTCACTAACATGAACATGATCAATTACTTCAATTTTCATCGAAATTAAAACTCCGTGTAAAGATTTTTGTTCATTGTTAACCTCACTATATTTATTAATTCATTCTTGAGTTATTAATTTTCATCTCATACATAACAAAAAAAAACACTTCAAAAATATTTGTCTATTGAATTATGGTGTTTTATTTGGATAATTTACATTCAAAGAGTATCCAATCAGATTTATAAATTGAAATAAAAAACTAGTAAGTTTATTTCATGGTCTAAAATAAAAGAAAAATCATATAATAGTTGATATATAACAAGAAAAATACCAAATATATATCATCAAGAATTATCAATAAATAATAATTATCATTAAAATGCATTAAAAATTATCAATAATATTGACCATGTTGTAATATGAATTTCATATCTCAAATCTACTAGATTCTAGGTCATCAAATTTCAGATATATTACATCCGAGATACTCTTATCGTTTGCTTCTCATGACATAAATGAAGTTCTGACAAAGTACACAAGTTGGGATAGATTATCACCTCCCAGATATCTAAGTTAGATTAAAAAAATATTAACTAGAGTCTACCAAAAAAAATTAAATTTACCTCTAGTTGTTATCTACTGAACTTTGTATGGATTGTCTTATCATTATTAGTTTGCTTTTTTTACATTGTGGTTTTGGTAATTAAAGCCTTAATAATTTAATTTCATTAATAAAAATATCATACTTGCCTTATTAGTCTTCATATTAATTATGAATTGGATCACATTAGATGGAAAAAAATGAGCCATAGTGACATGGCTAGGCACTGTCCACTTTGAAGTAAATATTTTATCTTATCTAGAAAGTGCATAGCCTATAAGTTCTTGCACACATAAATTTCTTTATTTGAGTGATTGCCCCCATTACAAATGAGAGTCCCTTAATTGGATAACTATCTCTTGATTAGGGTGAGTACTCCATAATTGAATAAATGTTCCTTAGCTGAAGAGCCTATTTTAGTGGGGATACCCACTACTAGTTTAGGCAAATAAAAAAAATGGTAGCATCGGGGCATCATAGATTCACTTTTTAATTGAACAGTTTGTATGAAGTTTTTCACATGAAGTATGAGAAACTAGGGCAACCACATTTCTACTTAAACTCTTTTTCATCCACCAAGTCAATCTAATAGAGTTTTGGATGTTGCTTTTATCTTGTTATTCACTTGACTTTTTTCTACAATTTTCTTAAAATGTAATATGGTCATTATCATAATAGTTATATCAGGGCCATGAGGGCAATAAGGTAATGCTCTAGTAGTCAATTCTAAAAATGCAATGCCATGTAAACATTATTGTCATATGTGGTAGGCAACACCATGTTCTCTTCCCGAATTAGGACTTAGGTTATTGTTGGACCTATGTCTGCAAATATCTTGCAAAAAAAAAGGCTGAGAAAGCCTTTCTCTTGGATTTGGGATGTGTCAAATGTAATTTGTCTTGTTAGACTGGTCCAATGGAAATATTGCATCATGTCTATCTAAATACTTGATCCATCCTTCTAATGACGTGTTAAAAAAACTTGTATTGTTTGGTATGGGTCATTACAATCTACCCCCCTTGGGGAAAAATTTCATCCATGAAATTCATACCTGAATGTAGTCTTGGGAATGTCTGATTCCCTAATCCTTAACTGATGGTACCCTGACCTCAAGTCAATCTTAGAAAACACTTTCACACCCTGGAGCTGATCAAATAAATTGTCAATCTGAGGCAAAAGATATTTGTTACGAATGGTGACCTTATTCAATGGCCTGTAGTCTATACACAACCTCCAAGTACCATTCTTCTTCTTCACAAATAACATCGTCGCTCCCCAAGGTGAAAATCCGGGCCTAATAAATCCCTCATCCATCAGCTTTTGTAGTTGAGCCTTCAACTCTTTCAACTCAACCGGTGCCATTCTATAAGGTGGTAAAAAAATAGGAGCTGTACCAAGGATCAAATCAATGAGATAATCTATCTCTCATTTTGGAGGTAAACCTGGAAGATCATCAAGAAACACATCCATAAAGTGCCTCACTACTTGTACGTTCTCTAATCTCGCTTCGTTGCTACGAGTGTCAACTATATGAGTATGTTGCTTCCCTAAGCATCTGACTAAGCCATAGAAATTCTCTTGTGGGTGTGGCAATCACCAAACTACAACCCAAAGGAACTAGAGTCATCCTTAATCGTGTAACATACTCACATGAAATAAAAGAGTGTGTAGCCACTAGGTTAATGAGTACACGTGCATCGTCACCAAAAATAGATAATGTACCTGTCACCACGTCAAGGGTGGCCTGTGCCTCCTGACTAGTCATAGCATAGACTCTGCCTCTAGCAGGTGGTCTTCCTCTTTGTCCTCTACCTATAGCCACGGGCGCAAACTACTATCCCGTGCTAAAGGAACCACCCAAGGTATGTTCTGTTTGCGTATCCGGTCCTCCATGCCCACTAGCCCACTGGAATTGGGCACTTGATTTTGAGACTCTAGTATGGTTGGATCCTCGATAGGGGGAGTCCTTGAAATGTCCTACCTTGGTCTGCCATGAATCTTGCACTGAAATGTTAGTTGTTGGATCCACTAGCCCACTGGAATTGGGCACCTGATTTCACTGCTTATCCGCACTGAAAACACGTATTATCCCACTGGCATGGTCCACCATGATTCTTGCTGCAAACATCACAAGCCAAACAATAACTGACTTGGGTTGCAGGTTTCTGAAAATGGCTACTGCAACTACTCACTTATTGGAATCCAAAACCCTGCACATGTTCACCTCTCTGAAATCTATCACTACTGGTGCCACGTCAATACCCACTAGATCTCCTGTTGCCTGAAGGTCCAGAGCTGAAACTACCCCCTCTTGGATGACACCTGGCTGGGGTTCCCTGAAGACAATCCATCATATAATCGATGCTTGGTTTGGCGTATCAGGGTATGTCTCTCCACATCTAGAGTGGCATCTCTCATCGACTGATATGTGGAATGATTTGAACCGGAGAGGCTCAAAGCTATCGGCTCAATCAGTCCATCAAGAAACCTTCTCTTCTTGTTGATCTCCTCCACAACCAAATTGAGGCATAAATCTGATAGCTCCCTGAATCTACGCTCGTACTCAGAAAATATCATGCTACCCTGGGTGAGCGTCTCAAACTCCAACCTTTTCGTCTCAACAAAGGCTGGGGGGCAAAACTCGGTGTGAAAAGAATCCTTGAATTGAGTCCGCGTGTGATGTCTCTGGGTCCTCTCATACGCCCATCATTTCTGTGCATTACTCCCTAGCAGGAATACAGCTATTCTGACCATGTCCTCATCTTCCACTACATACCCTCATCTAAGATCTTCTCGGTGCCATCTAACCAAGACAATGCCACCATTGGGTTCATGGAGCCATCAAAATTAACTGCTCCGAGCCTGATCAATAGTAACACCAGTGAATCAACTCTTCTCGAGTGATCGAGCCCGACACTCGATAAGATTCTCATCATACGTAGGTGCATCTAAACTTTCTGTCGAAGTCTACTGGGCTCTACGTCTATCGATGTGCGCCATTGAAAGGAGAATTGTTCCCAAGAATAAATGAAATAGAAACAATCCCAAGGATAAGGTTAAGAAAGCATATAAGACACTAGACGAGTTGCACAGTAATGTACAACCCCAAGGAATTGAGAAACCTAGACATCTGATACTAAGCTGATAGGACTCGACCCGAATACCATTCTCGGATTTCCCAGGTGGTTCTGCATGGTGAAGTAAACGTATGTAGTACCACAATATCTCAAATGTATATAAAAATCAACAACCACCATATACCATTACCAACCCAAATTAATATTGGTCATAACCACAAGCATACATAATAAAGACTCATATGAATTCAATACCATACCAGAACATTCTAAGTGTATTTGTGAATTTAGGGGTACAATGAAAATAAATGCATCCAATAAACAAGACAGATAAATGAAGTAGAGTACTACAGCTGTAGCAGACAGAGCAGTGTAGAATCTGGCGAGATAGGCCCTATGATCTGCCTAGACCTAGGGAACATATTTAAAATAATAAACGTTAGAATATAAATCTCAGTGAGTGGTATATTAATAAGAAAAATATTGTTTTAATTTTTAAACATTTCTTCTCTCAAGACCTCACATCCACTCTTTTGTAAAGTTTCACATTTAAAATATTTCACAAAACCCAACTTTATCAAGCCCAAACAAATGAATTTCATTGTCAATATCAAACCAACATGACTACTAAAAAAACCATAGCATAAATTATTCACAACATACATATGAATTGTCCACAACACACAAATCAAGCATAAAACATGTATAACCATCATGTTGTAAAAATAAAGATGAAATTACCATAACCAAAAGTATTACCGGGTTATACCTTATTTAGTAATCAACCGTGTATTGTGACATATATCCATCATAAACCATCGTAAGACCGACCTCACGACACCATGACAACTAATAAACCTCTGGTTACACCCAACCATCACGTGACAATTAACAAACCTCCAGAGAGACCTGACCATCACGTGGCAACTATCAAATCTTTGGGTAAGCCTGGCCATCACGTGGCATCTAATAAACTTCTAGGTAAACATGGAAATCACGTGGCACCTAATAAACCTCTAGGTGAACCTGTCAATCACGTGATAACTAATCACATATAATCTTTCCCCACTCACATGTGCTTTTCCATCATTACTGTACCATAATCATTTCCCAAATCTCAAAGAAATTCAATTTTTAAAATAATAACTTTTCAAGGTGGTTTAAAACCTGACCCCATGTACCCCAAACATCCAAATACCGCAGACTCATCCACAAACTCAGTAAGACTTCCAAATAGATAACATGTTGACAAAACTCAAATGAAATGATAACTTGTTTACACAAAAATTAATAAATCATATTTGCATGCAACCAAGAATTTGATCAAATTAATTTATATGTAAAATATTTAAACACAATAGATATATTAACATAATATCCTAAATCATTTAAAATATATAAACCACTCACTGACTGCAGATGATCAGTCCTGCTCCCCCATAAGATCCTCTCTCGACTCGGCGTGAGCTCCTGTAATACCAATAAAATACTACTTAGGTTCCAATTACTAAACCCATGATATTGGGATGTGCAGAAGGCATTAGAATAATTTTCGGAACTACAAAACCCACTATAGTGGACCCCAACGGGCCCAATTATACAGTGTGCCCTATAGACCTGGTACCCAAAAATAGGGCTTTTCACTTGTGAGCTTGTTTTTCGAAATTGAACTATGTAATAATTCTTAAAAATATTTAATTTCACTAATCCAACTCTAATTTTACTTAATTTGACCAACTGATACCCAATTTCAGTCCAAACTTCTCGGTAATTGCTCGAAACAACCTAAAAATAAAAACCTAACCAAATGACATTAAAATTTACCAACCACATATCAATGGAAAACCTAAGAGACTATGAACTAATCAGTATCATTACCTTAGTCAAATAGTTACTGTAGTGGCCGGAAAACTCGATCCAACCGTTGACCAACTTTGTTTTTATCGCATTTTTCAAACGGTGAGAAATCTACACAAAAGGGACCACAAAAAAAAGTTCAAGGGGTCTAAAAATGGGGGGAGTGAGGTATGGGGTGGCCGGAAGTCGCAAGAAAAGTGAAATTTTTTGGTAATCCACACAACTTGCCGCCGCCGCTTCGTCGGCCCGATCCTGGCGCGTCCACGGGCGGTTCGCCGTGAAACTTCACGGGCGTGATCTTCGGAACATCACCTTACTTTCTGTCTGGCGCTTGTCACTGGTGGCCATCCGGTGGTGCCTCATCTTATCCGATCTCTCATAGCTCACAAATGCACAAAAAGCCCAAATTGTGTTCCCAGTTTTGGAGAGTTCTTCCTAGGGTTTTGGAGATCAAAAGGGCATTTTGGGGGCTAGGGTTTCATTTTTCATTCCAAAGCTATGTTTATATAGGGCCTAGAGTTATTTTTTGGTAAAATTTCAGACAGGTCTAACCACAGCTAAAGTGCTACTGTTTGAACTTCTCGTAATCATAACTTTTTATCCGTCAGTCAGATTTTGACGTTCCACTAGTCTATGAACTCGTATCGACAAGACTTACGAAATAGTGTCTTGGTCAACCAAAAATTACTCACCCTTGAAAAAATCAACTTTGATCCACATACCAAGTGTTGGTCAATCCTGGTCAAACTTAGTCAAGTTTGGTCAAACGTGTTAAAAAAATTTTTATTGTTTGGTACGAATCATTACAAATAATGTGAATAAGACTTTACACATAAAATTTGTAATATTTGAATAAAATCAAAGTTATCTAAGGAAAGATAATTAAGGCATTCACAATTTTTTAAAAAGTAAGAGAGAGAGCTTGGGGTTGGAAGAAGAATAAAATTTTCGTTATATATCTTCTTATTTCTTATTTCTATGTCATTGAGTAGAAGGAAGAGAGGATTTTAAAAGAGCTATGTAAGAAAACTAACCCTAATTCTATTTTTAATGATTTTAGATTTGGGGAAAGCTCTAATCTTTTATAAAAGAAATTTTGATGATTCTAGTTCATATTGAAATTGTTTTGGGTTATGTTTCAAGGTTCTTTTTGTTTAAGATTGGCTTGGAGGAATTTTTCTATAGAGGAAATACTAAATTTAAATGAGATATTTAAAAATAAAATTATGAAATAAACAAAAATATTTGTTTTGTTTTCACCATAAGTTAAGGAATGATCATCCAAATTGAGTGATTCCAATTAGTACAAAACCATAATAGGTAGCCATATGAACATGTAGAAGAGACCAAGAGAAAATTGTAGCTTTGATTAAACTATGAGTATGCTGTGTTATGAGTGTAGTTGTGGTATTTTGGCTACATGTTGAGTTTCACTCATTAAAATCGAATATTTTAATATTATAGGTAAATTAGACTCAGAAAAATAAATTATTTGAAAGAATTGTATGCAATTTGTAACCCCAAGTGCTTAGAAATCCATCAAAGTGGAAAACTATATGCAAGAAAGATTTGATTTTGTTTTGAAAATTAAATTAGTCTAAATATTTTGATTCCTAAGTTGAGTTTTACTGATCCACCTTTAATAATTCTAATTGTAAAAGAAATCTTATAATCATAGCTTTAAATTAGTTAAATGATTGATTGTAAATTTATAGATTTAAGATCTTTTATATTAAGTATAATAGTAGGAAATTGAGTGAGTTGGACATGTCTACTACTTTGGTATTAAAATGCTATAGAGTTTGGATCATCCCAATCAGATGATTTCAATTCATAATAAAATAAGATTCAAAGTGATATCATTTTTGATTCTTCATTAAATATGACATATTTTTGATGGATTAGGAATTGATGATGAGGAAGCATGATCAAAGAATGAGATTTCAAAGATATGAATCAATGAAAAAAAATTATTTTTGGTTTGTTCTTACTTTTTTTTTGTTTCAAGTTTTATGTTTGTTCTTTATGCTTATTTCCCTATTCTATTTTTTTATTTATTTTATCAAATTAAATCTAAAAGGTTGTATATGGATATACATGTGGTATCTATTTGAATAATAAATGAATTGGTTTGTTCATCATTCTTCCCTTCTTATTTCAAGTATTTTGATTATTATTCTACAATTGAAATAATAGAAAATAAAATTGCATATTTTTTATTTTAAGTGATTTGAGAAAATTAATGGTAAATAGATTACCAAGAAAATTATATAAGCATTATAATGTACTATTTGAGTATAGATGTATATACAATATTGTAAATTTCTATGACCATGTTTTAATATTCTTAATAGAATGTTATCGATCATATTTGATTAATGAATAAATTAGTATACTAATAAGGGTCAAATTAGCAATGCTATGAATGGATATAATATATAGTGGCGTATTGATACATTGCTTAGCTGAATAGTATCAGTAGTGTTCTCATATGATTGTTAAACAACTAATTAGCAGCCCAGTGGGACCATATTGTGTTATAAATATTTTATAATGGTTTGTAGCCCAAAGGGAACATTTCGGTGATTTCATTATCCTTAGCACCAAAAATATTTCCTAAATTTGTTTAAGGACAAAATGATAAATATATATGTGATTGTATGATTTAAGCTTTTAATGAAATATAAGCATATGAAATTACACATTTAAAGTGATCAAATAAAATATAAATCCATATATGTGAAAGTAGCATATATATATATACATATATATTTCGAATTTTAAAATAAAATTACATATTTAAAAATGATGAATGTTTTTGTGTTTAATTGAAATAAAAAAAAGAATTGCATAGAACCACACTAAGCATGAATATGCTTAACGTAATGTTTTTGTTGCACAGGCACCAAGTATTAGGGTTGAAAGTAAAGACCGCACAAACACAAGTTATCATAAATCATGTAGAGTATAAGTATATACCCCAACCCATGCATCCATTGCATTGTTTGAACATGAAATTATTTAGTATTAAAGTCAAGAATGTATAATTTCTCATAGAATATACTTGAAAGAGGTGACTCTTACTATATTTTGGGGAATCTTTTGTTAAAGGGCATAGAATGCCATTTTGTGTAAATGTATTAAAAGAAAGGCTAAGGATCCTATTAAAAGATTTATGTATAATTCTTTTACCATGAATATTAATATATATTCATATAAAAAATGTTTATTTGAAATGTAATTTGATACATGGTTTCCAATTGAAAAATAGATTTATATCCCAAAATCTGATCCAACCTTTTAAGTTCGGCTTGGTTTTTGGGACATGACATGTATATCTTGAGATGCATGCAAGTAGAAGAATCTCATATGATGGTTATAACCCTATGTGTCATTTCCCCTTATATGAATTTTATGGGTCAAATTCTTGGAAAGACATATGTTCATGCTTATGATGCTTAAAAAGGTCGAAAGTATGAATATATTAATACCATATCATTTTGCATCTTTAAGACATTAAAGGTTGGAGAATAGAAATGCAAACTCAAAAAAGTTATAAAGAGTAAAATATGTATTTCCTAAAAAGAGTAGATGTTTGAAAGACCCCTGGGTAGAATGACATATAGTTTTGGTTATGAAATACTGTGGGCAATACTATGAGAGGATTATCTATGACAGTGATAATCCAAGAATGATTACTACTTGGTATGCTAAGAAGGCAAATGGACATATCCATACTATTGTACCATTTATCTGACAGATGAACATAACATTGCTCAGATATTAAAGAAAATATTATCATTAATAAAGAAGTTAGTTAACCCTAAAGTCTAAATATCATTCTAAAAACCTAAATTAGTCTACAAAACTCAAGTAATACCATAATAATTAGTTTATTATTGATTGGTCAAATTGCCTACATAATCTCTGTGATATAAATATGCATACTTAAGTTATCTACTACTTGTATGACACTAATACTTGTAGAATTTCATTAAATGAGAGATAATCATCCAATGAGTTTTTGGATAGTCTCACAAATGATATGTTTTAGCACTATAATTTTAGAATTTCATTAAATGAGAGATAACCATCCAATGAGTTTTGGGACAGTCTCGCAAATGATATGTTTTAGCACTATAATAAATTCATATAGTAGTCATATTATTTTATACCCCTTGAGTAATTAGACATTATGGGATGGCTCTCAGCCTCCACTATTCATAGCACTGGGTTGGCATTTTCACCTTCGAGACATATTGCACTCTTGACCTAATCAAGCACTAGGTAACCTTTTTTTAGCTACACATATGCTCTCAATGAGAGCACAAATGATAAATACCCAGGCCTAATGCTCTAAATCAACCAAAAAGCTAGCTTAAGGGTGTGTATCTACCTATACCCTTATAAGTATTTAATCAAGGCCGTATCATTCCAAACCTCTTGTGAAACTAGATGTCCATGGATGACTCTCACTCCAAACTCTTCAAAACACTTGGCATCCCTTTTCCCCTATGGAAAGGCTCTCAATTTGGACCATATCATGCACTAGCTAGTCCTTCGCCCAATATGCACCAGCTCTCAATTAGATCACAAATAATAGGTACCCAAGTCTGAAGTCCTAACTCCACCTAAATACTATCTTGACAATGCATGTTTTTCTCCCTAACATAAGTACCAATCTATACCCTTATGAATATATTATGTGAGTTGTATCATTGCATACCACTTGAGAAATTGGATGCCCATGGATAACTTTCACTCTAGACTCTTTATGATACCAAGTAGCCTTTTCCATTATGGGATGACTCTCGCTTGAAACCTTATCAAGCACCAAGTAGTTTTTTCTCACTATGCACTAGCTCTCAATGAGAGCACTAATGATAGATCTCAATCCTAGGGCCCTAAATTCACCCAAATGCTAGCAGGAGAGTAGATGTTTCACCCCATACTTAGGTAACAATCTACACTATTAATGAGTATCTGATATAAGTCATAAATTCTATAACCCTTTAGAAATTAGATGTTTGTGGATGGATCTAAATTCAAACTCTGAACATTGCACTAGTTATCCCTACTCTCTTTTGGGATAACTCTTACTCTGGACCTTATTAAGAATTAAATAGATATTTCCCACAATGTACCAGCTCTCAAAGAGAGAAATAATGATATGTATCCAATCCAAATGCTATCTTGAGAGTGGAGGTTTTCCCCCAGACCTAAGTATCATTCTAGACTATTATGAGTATCCTATGTGGGTTGCATCATTCCACACTTTTTTAAAACCAAACATTCATAGATGGCTCTCATGCTAGGCTTTTCATGGTATTAGGTATCCATTTTTTCTCTAGGATCACTTTCACTCTAGACCTTATCAAGTACACAGTAGCCCTTTCATGTTTTGCATCAACTATGAACGAGAGCACCAATTATAAGTACCAAAGCACAAGGCACTAACTCCATAGAAAAGCTAGCTTGAGAGTGGAGGGTTGTCTCTTGACATAAGTACCAATCTATACTCTTAAAAGCATCTGTTATAGGTCATATCAAGAGTAGAGAGTGAGAAGAGATGGAGAGAGAGAGAAATTTTAATTGCCTCCCAAAAAATTAAATTCTTGGATTTATTTATTTTTATGTTTTTTTTAAATCCTTTGTACTCTACATGGGACAAGTTTCCTAAACTAAATAGTTCACTAAATAATTCATTATATTTATTACAAATCATCATTTAAAAACTCAAAAATATAGACTCCATTCTAATTTTTGTTGCACTTTGATAAAATCAGAAAGCCAAGTGAATCACAAAAAGGTGACTACAATACGACTAATGTTCCCTTACAAAAATTAATGGCCTAATAAATGTAACTTCTTATACAACTTATGCCTTTATTTTTTGGTTGTCTTTACTTCTGGAATTCACAAAAAACTTGTAAACATTTATCTGCTCTTACTTTTGCTTTTGGACATTGACTTTCATTGCTTCATTCATTCCATTTATGCTTGTCAATGTCCTAACCTTACAATTTAAAGGCTTCATTAAACAAAATATGCTAAAAAAGTAATAAAAACAACAAGAATACAATTTTTAAGAATAGTGATGCTATCATGAGACTAAGTAAAAAGTTATGCATGTACTTGGGTAGAGTATTTTTTCTAACCTGCATGGGTCTGAACATCTAAATAAGAAATAGAATCAGTACTTGTTATTGGATATTGCATCCAAAAAATTGTAAAATATTTATCATCTCATCATTCCCATGACCACACTCGATGTGGGATGTAAGTTAGTTGCGCTAGACTATTAGGCCAAACAAAATGAACATACATAATAAGATTCACCACAACATGATGCCTAGCTAGATGATTCTTCCATCTTACCACTTACTCTAATGGAAAAGCATACATAGAGAAGTTGTCGATGATCAGCTAATTTGACTTGGAATACCAATGATGTTAGAGGCATCAATTGCTCCCAAAACTACTAATTCAGGCTCATCCCTTATCGTATGGTAATGTTCCATTTATGCTACATAGTTACAAAAACCTTAACATGGGGCAAAGGGTAATCATTAGTTTCAATGACCATCTTTTTATGCTTGAGATATAACCTCAAACTAGAAAAGAAATGACTACCTCTTCTTTATTTGAGAATGTCAATTTTTTCTACTCTACCCTAGAAGTAGACTATGGTGTGCCTTTCTCAACTACTTTATTCTCGTGGCTTCATGATTCTTAACTAAGCTATCACAAATTAGATTATATAAAAAGTAGTGGTTACCTAGCATAATTTTCTCAAGAGCTATATGGACAATTATGAACAACACATAAGAGGTGGGATGGATAGGACAACACCAATTTTACATCAAGAAAGGAGTTGGTCTCTTGTCTCACCCTTCCTAATTATTCATCTTTTCATCCACTCTAAATCTAATTTATCCATCAACAATATTTGGTGGCCTCATATAGTATTATCTATGCCATTCAACTGGAAATCAAAGAAAATAAAAGATAAAAAAAAGAAAAAAGATATATGTATATCTAGGAGCACAAACAAGTGCACGACACAAAAGGGGATGCATGGTTACTTGGCATTATAATCCATGTATGATTCATAAGTATGATAAAACTAGTCTCCATATTTGAAAAGTTGGTGAAACAAATCAACATATGATAATCAGCTCGTTAGGTTAATATTAATAGATTATAGCCAACCCCTATCTTTAGTCTATATATACACACACGCACACATGTCGAAAATCTCTAACAAAAAAATATTCACCAATCAGCATATGTTTAATATGATGCACCTCATTAGAACTTAAATTATATCAGTGTCGATTATGGTATGAGACACATCTTAGAATGATATGAATTACTTAATGAGGGACAAGATGAAGAACTTCAAACATGTTAGAAATTTCTCCTTAGTAAAATTCATAGTTCATTAATTTTTCTTTCTAGTGGATACATGTAATTTGTCTAATAGAAAATTTTAGTTGTATGTTAGAATTCAATAGAATTACAACAAAATATGTCACACCTACAACCTCTACTTGATAGCTAAATGAAGGTTCTATTAAGCAAATTCGTTCTTAATTGGTGAATGGCTAGCATAAGTCTCAACTTATTATTTCTCAATATTATGCTCAACACACAAGTTTGACTAAATTTGACCAAGTTTGACTAATGTGACCAGTGTTAAGCACTTGGTATGTGGGTCAAAGTTGACATTTTCAAGGGTGAGTAATTTTTAGTTGACCAAGATACCATTTCGTAGGTCTCATTGATACGAGTTCATAGACTAGTGAAAAGTCAAAATATGACTTACGTATAAAAAGTTATAGTCTCGAGAAGTTCAAACAGCAACACTTTAGAAGTGGTTAGGTCTATTTGAAATTTTACTTGAAAATGACCCTAGGCACTATATAAACATAGCTTGGGAATGCCAAATGAAACCCTAGCCCTCAAAACACCCTCTTGAGCTCCAAAACCCAAGGCAAAACTCTCCAAAACCAGGCACACAATTTGAGCTTTTTGTGCATTTGCGAGCTGTGAGAGATCGGACTAGATGAGGCACCACCGGCTGGACACCAGCGACAAGCATTGGATAGTACGAAAGATGGCTTCCTAACAATCACGCTAGTGAAGTTTCACAGTGAACTGCTCCCGGACGTGCCGGGATCGGGCCGTTGAAGCGGGGCGACAACCACCGTGGATCACCGGAAAACTTTCACTTTTCTGGCCATTTTCGGCCAATTCCAGCCACCCCATACCTTTCTCCCCCCATTTTTGGACCACCTAAACTCATTTTCATAGCCCCTTTTTGAAAATTCCTCATCATTTTGAAGATACAATAAAAACAAAGTTGGCCGATGGTCGGATCGAATTTTCCGGCCACCACAGTGTTTGCTTGACCAAGGTAATGGTATTGATGAGTTTATGGTCTATTGGGCTTTCCATTGATATGTTTTTGTAAATTTTAAATATCATTTTGTTAAGTTTCTATTTTTAGGTTGTATTGGGCAATTACCGAGAAGTTTGGACTGAAATTAGATATCAGTTGGTCAAATTAAGTAAAATTGGAGTTGAATTAGTAAAATTAAATATTTTTAGGAATTATTACATAGTTCAATTTCGAAAAACACGCTCCCGAGTGAAAAGCCCCAAATTTAGGTACTGGGTCTATAGGGCACACTGTAAAATTGGGCTCGTTGGGACCCAATTTAGTGGGTTTCGTATTTCCAAAAATTATTCTAATACCTTCAGGGCATCCCAATGTCATTAGTTTAATAATTGGAACCTAAGTGGTATTTTATTGCTATTACAGGCCAGGAGATGATCCTATGGGGGAGCATGACTGATCATCTGCAGTCAGTGAATGGCTTATAAGTTTTTAAATGATTTAGAATATAATATTAATATATCTATTGTGATTAAATATTTTACATATATACAGTTTTGATCAAATGGTTGGTTGCATGGAGATATGATATTGGTTTTTGTGTAAACAAAGTATCATTTCATGTGAGTTTTGTCAACATGTTATATATTTGGAAGTCTTATAGAGTTCGTGGATGAGTATGTGGTATTAGGATATTTGGGTATGTGGGGTGAGGTTTTAAACTACCTTGAAAAATTATTATTTAAAAAATTGGATTTTTTTGAGATTTGGGAAATGATTTTGATGCGATACTGTTGTAAAAGCACATGTGAGTCAGAGAAAGATTATATGTGATTAGTTGTCATCTGATGAATAGTTTCACTCGAAGGTTTATTAGGTGCCACGTGATGGCCAATATTATCTGAAGGTTTATTATGTGCCATGTGATGGTCATATTTACCCGGAGGTTTATTGGGTGCCACATGATGGTTGGGCTTGCCCGGAGGTTTGATAGTTGTCATGTGATGGCCGGGTCTACCTGGAGGCTTGTTAGTTTCCACGTGATGGCCGGGTGTAACCACAGGTTTATTAGTTGTCATGGTATCGTGAGGTCGGGCATACCAATAGTTTATGATGAGTATGTAGTACGGTACACGGTTGATTACTAAATAAGGTATAACCTGGTAATACTTATGGTTACGGTAATTTCATGGTTATTTTTACGACATGTTGGTTATACATGCTTTATGCTTGATTTGCGTGTTGTGGATAATTCATATGTGTGTTGTTAATAATTTATACTATGGTTTTCTTAGTAGTCACGTCAGTTAGATTTTGAGCATGTAATTCATTTGTTTGGGCTTGATAAAGTCGAGTTTTGTGAAATGTTTTAAATGGGAAACTTTACAAAAGACTGGACGTGAGGTCTTGAGAGAAGAAATGTTTAACAATTTAAACAATATTTTCCTTATAACTATGCCACTCACTATGATTTATATTCTCACATTTATTGTTTTAAATCTGTTACCCAGGTCCAGGTAGATCATAGGGCCTACCTCACACCAGATTCTATACCGCTCTGTCTGCTATAACTATAGTATTCTACTTCATTTATCTATCTTGTTTATAGGACTAATTTATTTTCATTGTACCCCTAATTCGCAAATACTCTTATAATGCTCTGGTATGGGTTTTGAACTCATATGAGTCCTTATTATGTATGCTTGTGGTTATGACCTATATTAATCTGGGTTGTTAATGGTATTGGGTGGTTATGGATTTTTCTATATAATTGAGATATTGTGGTACTACATATGTTTACTTCACCATGCAGGACCACCCGGGAAATCTGGGAAGGGTATCCGGGTCAGGTCCTGTCATTGTTAAATGATAAGTCTACATTTGATGATGGGTTAAATTTTATCATTTTTGTGGATACTTCAATTAATAAATATTTGTCTCACCTAAAATAAATAACATACAAATTGAATATTAATAATAAAAAAATGAATAATATAATCTATTTTTTGGGACATTACAACACGACTCTTAGAAGATTTTTTCCTCAAAACCTTTAGTGAATAGTTGTGGATTTTGATGACTCATAATATCTTCACTTTCTCATGTGACTCCTTGTATCATGTGGTTTCTCCACATTAATGTGACCATTGGGATTATGTTATTTTGCAATTCTTTGACTTCTCAAGCAAATATTTCAATAGACTCCTCTTTGTATGTCAAGCCAGGTCAAAGCTCAGTAATCTTTGAAGAGAACACATGTGATAGGTCTGACATATACCTCCTTAACATTAAAACATAAAAACTATTATGGATCTTTTCCAATACTGGAGGCATGGCTAATTTACATGCCGCTGGACCTACTATCTCGATCATCTTATAAGGTCCAATGAATCTAGGGCTCAACTTGTTATTTTTCTTGAATCTCATACTTTCTTCCAAGGAGAAACTTTCATAAATATTTTTTTGCCGATCTCTTATTTGATATCCTTTCTATTCAAGTCGACATAAGATATTTGCAACTTTGTGAAGATTTTCAGTCTTTCTCTAATCATTTTCACCTTTTCTTAAGTCTCTTGAATCAATTCGAGGCTAATTATTTTCTTTTTACTTAATTATATTTAGGATAGAGGTATTCTAACCTTTCTTATGTAACGAGTCTTATAAGGCACCATTCCAATACTTGAGTAGAAACTATTATTATATACAAATTCAACTAGAGGAATGTATCTATCCCAACTATCAATATTATCAATCGCACAACTTCTTAATATATCTTATAGCACCTAGATAACTTTTTTTAATTTTTCATCCATCCATGGGTGGGATATTGTGCTTAAATTTAATCTAGTACCTAAAGAACCTTGAAACTTTCCCCAAAATCTTGAGGTAAAACTTAGATCTCTATCGAAAATGATTTGCATTGGAATTCCATATTACCAAACTATTTCATATATGTAAACCTATGCCAGCTTTTCAAGTGATAGTCAATTCTTACTAGTACAAAATGAGTTGGCTTAGTCAACTTGTATACCATTCCCCAAACTGAATCATCCTTTCTTTTTGTCAATGGTAATTCAACAACAAAATTTACTAAACTTCTATCCTATTTTTACTTAGATATTTTAATAGGCCGAAATAATTCCAAAAGAACTTGCTATTTTGTCTGTCTCTTTCACACACCATACACTTGGTCACAAATTCTAAAATATCTCTTTTCATTTTGGACCACCAGTATGAAATCTTTAAATCTTGATATAGTTTTGTGCTACCTGGATGCATAGCAAAGGATCCACTATATGCTTTTCATGCAAGACATATCATAGATACACACCATAAATTAAGGAATGATCATAGTTATTTTCATATCTTGATATGATCAGATCATGAAACACAACACACCATAAATTAAATTCATAGCAATGATCCACAACTATTCAAGAAAGGCCACTTCTCCCATCCAAAATTCACATTTGCTCTATTTTACATATAATTGTTCCTTCTCAAGGTTTCTAGCATAGGCCAAAGTTGTATATCATGATCTTCCAAATCCTTTAAATATACAAGGATGTTATTTATAAACACCATAATAAATTGATCTACATACGATCCAAAACTATGATTCATTAAGTCCATGAAATCCACTAGTGCATTTGTTAATCCAAACAGCAATACAAGGAACTCATAATATCCATATTATGTCCTAAATGTCATCTTGAAAATCTACATTGTTAATTCTTAACTAATGATACCTAGATCACAAGTAAATATATGAAAGGATACATATACCTTTCAATTGGTTGAACAAGTAATAAATCCTAGGTAATTGGTGCCTATTCATTATGATTAGTAAATTTAGTTGCCTATGATCAACACACAACTGAAGTGTACCAATTTTCTTCTTAACAAAAAGCACTGGCACTCCATATGGTGATACACTCACATGAACAATGGCACTCCCTAATCATTTAGACCATCCTTGAATTTACAACACTCTTCAATAAAAAGCATCTATGAAGCATACTTGCTTAATAGAGTGAATTCCCTTCAATACTTTTACACACTCATCTGCCTATACTAAGTTATTTAATTTTCTTCTCATATTTCTCATAAAATATTATCTACATGTTTCTTTATAAATTCTTCTATAAACATTTTCATGTAAAACTTTACAATGGTGCAGTTTTGGTCATGAACACTCACGCATCACCCTGTAGCAATGATGTTTCACTTTCTAAATTTTTTTCTGGTGTGTAATGCATTTGTAAAAGCATTCTTTTAGTTCTTTTGAGCCAATTTTTCACCATGGAAGGCCCATCAAATTTCTTTCCAAGAAAATCTATGGGTTAGTTTTTTTCCATTCTTTCTATGGTTGTTGTTGAGGGACAACTGATGCTGGTTGTGCTATTCTTTGCAATGTTTGGACTATATATTGGAGCATCTCCATAGTACCTCATGCAACTTTATTTTACTCATGTATCAATGAAACATGAATGCTTGCTCTCCATCCATTCTAGTGGAACTATTTGGGTGACTCATTGAGTCACTTCTGATCTTATTGGGGCATGAACTTTCCAGAATTAACCTATTAAGACCAACAAGATCATATTTGAGTCACATCATCTTTTTTATATGCAAATATAATGCATGTCACACAATTTCAATATAATTTTATAGAATCACATAAACCATCCCTCTGATATCACTAAAATGTTCCGCTCCCAAATTGAAGCCTAACAAAATATTTGTCAAATCATATTTTATATAAATATTTTTGATATGAATATTTATTACAATTTATGAGTAAAAGAAGTATACATTAAATCTTTTTAAGAGGGTTCAAATCCTTTCTTTAATACATTTATAGGAAATGGAATTGCATGCCATTTAACAAAACATTTTAGAAAATATAGTAAGAGTTGACCTCTTTAAAGTATATTCTATGAAAATTAGACATTCTTGATTTGAATACTAAATAATCTTATGTTCAAAAATTAAAATAGATAGATGGGATAGAGTATATATTTATACTCTATAAGTATATACTTTATGTTTAGATGATACTCTATGCTTATGTGATATTTGCTTTCATCCCTAATCACTTGGCAATTGCACAAAAAGAATAGCACACTAAGAATTTTCATGCTATGTGGTTCTAGGCAATTCTTTTTTCATATCAATTAAACACAAAAAATATATTTTTTTGAAATATGTAATTTTATTTGTCAATTCAAAAATCAATATATATATATATATATGGCAGACACTATTATTAAAAAAAAGCTAAGAGAGGATATATGTAGGAAACTATTAGCAATAGAAACCCCCAGGACAATGACGGACAAACTGTCCAACAACCCAATCCTCACCATTCCTTAGGTAAAGGTAATTTTTAGTGGCAACTAATAATAGATAACTACTCTAGGATTTAAATATACCTTTACAAGTAAATTATTTTGAGTTAAAACTAAGTCTGATAGCTATTGTGCAACAACATAAGTATAGTAGAAGAATTTTAGAAGATCTGAACAACCACGTAGCCACTTTCTTGGAGTTTTGAAAAACAATGATGATGAATGGATTTAGTTTAGATGTGATATAATAATACCTCTTCTCATTTTTTGGAGAGACAAAGCATGAAATTGGTTTTGATGCTAAATTAGAAGTTCGATTGAAAGTTGAAAATAACTTATACTATTCTTCTTCACTAAGTTCTTCCAACCTCAATTATCTCTTGATTATGGTGGGAGATATGTCAATTCTGACAAAAGTTTTAAGAAATTTTATATGATGCCTGTGACTATTTCAGAAAGAATTTGAGGAGATGCTCATAATATAGATTTGAACTATGATTCCAAGTTCAAACATTTTATAATGGGCTAAATTATATGAAAAAGTACACCATTGATATGACCTCGAGTGGTTCAATCATAAATAAGTCACCAAAGAGTGTATATTATCTATTTGAAGAACTTACAAATAATAACTTCCAAACTATGAATAATTGAACATTTGGAAAAAGATAGACTATGTTTTAGTAGTTGCATAGATTTACCATTATGGAAGAAAATATGGACATATTTTTCAATAAGTTTGGATCCCAAAACAAGAAGCAACTATGTGTGGGAGAATGTCATAATTCACAACAACAAAAAATAGGGAATTTCTATCCCATGTATCAAGTGGAGGAAGCCAACATATTGTAGAATAAGGGGTGTGTATTCTTACCAACAATAACACCTCAACACATTACCATATGGATATGAGAAAAGCCTAGCATACTAAAGTTATGAGAATGAGAAATAGAATGTGAGGCTATTTTAGAAGAATTTTGAGAACAATTGAATGGATTATTAGTTTCAATAAACTTCTAGCTCAAATAACAACATGCTAAATAGAATAAAAAAATTGTCAATGAAGCAGAACATATTTTTTTTCCTCATGAAGGCCATGAAAATAAAATAAATAATAATCAAGGGAATCCAATGGATTGAATTGAAATAAGGATAAATCTCACAAATACAACATTAAAAATAACAGAGAATTAAATTAGATAACTAGCACTATAAATGAAGGAGAATTAGAGCATCGAAAGATTATTGAGTGACACTAGAGAAAATCCTTAGTGTTTGTCTATTACACATTGAAGTGGCAGAGAATTGGATAGGCAATATACATATTTAATAGTAAAAAAAATTGAAATAGAAGAGAAAATTATAACTAAAGAAGCCATGAATTTTTACAATGTCACGACACAACCAAAAATCATGGACTAAGAAGCCATGATATTTTCCAAAGTCATGGCGCCCTTAGAACCCACCTCCTAGCTCACTCTTCTAGCTATGATAGATAAAGAAGTGGAGAAAGGAGGAAGAAATATAGATAACCTAAAGTAATGATTTAGAGGGTGTGGAAGAGAAAGACTATGTAAAAGGTAAATCTTTTCTTCATAATCTTCCTTTTCAACAATATTTTAGAAAAAAGAAAAATAGATGAGCAGTTTCAAAAATTTATCAATATTTTCTAAAAGTTAGTAATTAGCATTCCATTTGCTGAGGCATTAGAAAAAATGTTAGACCTCATACTACATGAAGTTTATGAAAGATATAATGAGCATCAAGAAAATGTTAGAGATCTATGGGATGGTGAATATGACTGAGAAGTGTAGCACTATCATCCAATCAAAACTCCTAAGAAAGTTGAAGGATTGATGAAGTTTTATGATTTCATGTATTATAGAAGTACATACTTCTGGATGGTGCTTTGCAACTTCAAATCATTTATCAATTTAATATCATTGTTTACAGTATGGAAGTTTAACTTAAGAGAGATTACTACAACTACTATTTAACTTAAAATGACTAATCATTCAATGAAGTTTCTTAGTAATATTATTTAAGATATATTAGTCAAGATTAGTAAGTTTATTTTTCTAGTAGATTTTATTGTATTTGATATACAAGAAAATCGATATCCTTGATTGATCTTGGCATAATTAATTTCAGCTATTGAGCATGCATTAATTGATGTCAAGAAGAAGAAATTCATACTTCGTATAAGGTAAGAGCAAGAGAAGTTCAACCTTTATGAAACCTATAAAATCAAGAATATAATGAAGAATATTATTAGAGAATAGATAGTATTGTATGCACATTGATGAGATAAAAGATATACTTTAGATGGAAAAATTTTGTAGAAAACTATTGGCCCAAAAAAGATGAAGAATATGACAAACCAATATACTATGGATTAAAAATGGTAGAAGTGATAAGGAAGAAGACTTTTATGAAGTCGTGGCATTTTTCAAAGTCATGACTTAGGAGAATCTAATTCAGTCTACTTCGATAATACAAAGGAATATATGAAATCGATGGAATTATTAATTCAACAATATAGCTGAATTCTTGAAATTTTTTTTTAAATTTTAGAAGAAATACAAATAAAAAAAATTCCATAGTTGATGGTGGGGTCATTGAAAGATAAAGACAAGGCAGAAACCCTAAAGAGAGGGCATCCATTGACTTATGAATATGTAGTAGCTATAACAAATAAAGTTATGGAAGGAAACAAAGTTATGAAAAAATGAGGAATAAATGCTTAAATAGAAAGTCATGACTTATGCCAAAGTCATTACTAGTATGGTCCAGAAAAAAATTCTATATTTTGTGACTTACCAACTAGTCATGACTCTACTTCAAAAGATCTTAGGAAATGATGTTATGACTTCTTCCAAAGTCATGGCATTCATAGAAGAATACCCTAAAGAAGATGTTTAGAAGAATTACTAGCTACTTTAGGGGCAATCTAGAAGACTAGAAGAAGAGAAATATTACACTAAGAAGAGTTAATGGACTATTGAGATCATAAACCTAATTAGAGATCCAGAGAAGGTCTAGTTATGAATATTAAACACAACACTACTTAAGAGGTACCTCAATACATTTTTTTATACATTTTGATTGAATAAACTCGTACATCTCTAATTCTCACACAAAATGACTAATTCTAAGACCCTAAAGCTAATTCCTAGAAAATAGTCTACCACAATACTCTAATCCAATCGTGGCAATGTATTAATGATGGTTATGTTGTATTGAAATTTTGAAGAAAGATTCATTACTTAGAGATGAGCACTACTTTTATTTTGAGATTTTGTTTGGCACTCCAATACAACTAATTTGGATACTTTGAGCATAATTATTGGTGTATTTACATATATTTGCACTTGTATCAAAGAGATTTCACTAACTTTATGTTTTAATATATTTTGACTTAAGTTAGTGAAATCATATCTATTTCAGTATAAATTATTAGGCTTGTTGGATCATAGGCTTGTTGGATCAAAGGCTTAGAAGGGAGAGAGAAGAGATAGAAAGTCATGATATTTTCTATTTCATACCTTAATCTCACCTTCCACCAGCTTATTTAGTAGTTACTATATTCTTTTTTGGCCATAACTTTATATAACCAATCATTACAATCTTTATGCTTCATGACTCTACTACTTAGTTGACATAATCTTTTTACTATGCAACATAGTCTTTGTGACTGTGACATTGTCCTAGAGTTTCTACCATCATATTTCTAAATAATTTAATGGTATATTTTTCATGTCATAGTAATTAATTATTACACTAGTATAATTAGTCATGATAATTCCAATATCATGACTTATTTTGTTACAAATCAAAAATAATAAGTAATTTTTGTCATGTCATTAGTTTTCACTATGTTATTTTGTTCTTGTAAATATTAACTCTAGTCACACCATTTTTTAGTATTGCGACCTTGTGCCGTAAAGAAAATTTACCAAATTCATGGCCATTCTCGGCATCATGACTTTAGGTTAATGAGAGTAATAATCTCAGTCACAACAATTCACAAAGTAATGATATTTTATCTAGAAAGGAATCATCTTTGTCACAACCATTTCTAGTATCACTAAATTTGTTCTAGAGGGCCATTCACTAACAAGTTTGTAGTTATGTTTTGTGATGATATCCTAATTCAAAGTGAAGCCCAAGAAGAGTATATTTATCAAGTATGAAATACAATGACAGTCTTATAGTAAACAAGCTCTATAACATTCTGAACGAGGTGTGTGCTAGAATATATATATAAGTGTGTGTGTGTGTGTGTGTTTTATTTTTGAAAATAATACGAAAGGTAAATGTATATTTTCAAAAATAATATATATATATATATATATATATATATATATATATATATATATATATATATATATATATATATATATATATGTTTCAAAAATAGTATATGTTTTGGAAATAGTATATATTTGTTTTGAAATATTATATGTATTTTTTGAAAATAATATATATGTATTTCAAATATATATATATATTTACATTTTAAAAATAGTATACATACATTTTGAAAACAATTTTTTATATAGTTTTATATTATTTTATATTATTTTATATTATTTTATATTATTTTATATTATTTTATAATATTTTTAAATGATGATGTAAAAATTTTAATTACTGAGGTGAGGTGGATGAAATAGAGATAAAATGTTAAATTTAATTGAAAATGCATACAAACTTAAAAAAATTAAGTATTGTAGCCCAATATGAAAACATTTACATTTTAACTGCCACACACAAAAACTTTTAAAAAGTAGTTCCCAAAACTAAAATATTTATATTTTTTGCTTTGAAAATCATCATTATGATTCTAGCTACTCTCCCATAATGTTAGTTAAAATATAATGCTACATAATATTAATATTTTAACAATCTTATGAATTTTATTCGGGAATAATATGTTGGGGTACACCCCCATAAATTTTTAAAAATTAGAAACTAAAATTTTAATATTTGAAAAAAAAGTTAAAAAACTATAAATAAATTAAAAATAAGGTCATTCGAATTCGTAAGTCCTAAACTACCCTCATCCCTCTTCCCTGCCCCTCGCATTAACCCTCGTCATTGCCCTTGCTCCTCACCCTCGCCCCTCACCCTCGCCCACCGCCCTTGCCTCTCACTCGTATGCCCTCATCCCTCGCTCATCTTTCCTTGCCCCTCTCCCTCCACCCCTCACCCCTCGCCCCTCTCCACTTGCTCCATCGTGGAGTGAGCTCCACGATGGAGCTCCGTCAAGCTCCATGATGGAGGTTTTGGAAAGGGGTCAGGGGAGAGGGGTGAGGGGAGATTAGCGAGGGCAAGGGGCAAGAGCGAGGGGCAATGGCGAGGATGAGGGTGAGTGCGAGGGGCAGGAGAGAGGGGCGAGGGTAGTTTAGGATTTATGAATTCAAGTGCCCTTATTTTTAATTTATTTATAATTTTGTGATATTTTTTGAAATATTAATATTTTAGTTTTAAATTTTTAAAAATTCCTAGTGGAGTACCCCAACACATAATTCTTCCAAATATATTTCAACTACCCACCTATCCCTGAGTAAGGACTATCATCAGGCATGTGCCTCCTTTTTTTCTTTTCTCCCCAATTTGCCAAACATGAACAAGTGGCTTGTCAAGACCAACCATTACTATAAATTGGGAAAATGCTTGTGGATTTAATGAAAATATGAACCTGCAAATATAATTTCATTCCTGGTAAGATATTTAGATCCTAAGTCTATATCCTATCATGTTAGATAAATGTACATATATATATATATAGCAAATGGATAAAAGAAATATATGTATTTATACTTATATATATGGCTATCAAATAAACAATGATATATAACTTTCGATATATATATAATGTGTGTGTGTGTGTAGACATTGATTATTATAGATACATAGATTTATATTGTAGTATAGAATGTATATACTTGTATATATCTATAGTAATATATATTATTATATATATATACTTTAATACTTTTGTCAATATATATAGATAGGTATGCATTGCATAAATTAAACTAGTGTATTTGCATATAATATAATATATATATATATATATATATATATATATATATATATATATATATATATATATATTCTCTTGTATATATATACACATGTATTTGCATGTATATACATAGTATTTAGATATATGCCTATATATACACACTTAGACAATACTAAATATATATATATTTATGCATAAATACATAAAAGTGTAATTATATATATAGACATATTTAGCATTGTATATATATACATGTGTACTACATTACATGTATGTATTTGTGTCTATATATATATATATATATATATATATATATATATATATATATATATATATATATATATATATATAATAGTATATATTTGCTTATATATATACTTTCTATACTTATATTGTCTATATAAAGATATGTATGTGCAAATTGATGCATATGGATATATTTTACAATGTATCTACATGTACATATGTAGTAGACATGTATGTTTATATTATACTATATATTTATATATTGTAGACATGTATGTACATGTATGTACATATACATGTACATACATGTATATGTACATACATGTCTACAATATATAAATAAATAGTATAATATAAATATACGTGTATATATATTGTAGTACATATTGTTGTAAACAACAATATGTACTTGACATATATTGATTTACATTTATACAAAGGAATATACATGTATCGACATGTAGATACATTTGTAAAAACAATAGACATGTACATATTTGTGTGTGTATGTGTACACAATATTATATATGTCTATATATCTATATAAACAAATATGTATATATATAGTAGTATATATATACATACATACTTTTGTATTTACATATATATACATATATTTAAGTTGCATATGACTATATATACTTGTATATTACTTTCTATATGTTTACACACACACTTATTACTATATATAATTTCTTTATTCTATTGTATGATTGTGTATACTACTACATACATATAAGTGTGTGTGTATGTTTTTTTAATACTATACATATATCTATGTATATGTCATCAATACAGATATATACAAATATATTGAAATGATATATGTCTATATACGCTCTACATTATGTGCCCATAAACACCTATTAAATATTTATCTTATACATACATACATATATGTAGGGCATATCTATGTACACACATACATATAATACTTATACCATTTATTGCACAAAAAATTGTTGCAAAAATTATGTTTTGCGACTGATTTCCTAAAATACTTTTGATTTGGCCCTAAATTCAAAAACTTTAATTAAAGTCAACCCCAAAATGTAAAATAAATTGTGGTTTTAAGAAGGGTTGCGTGAATATTGCTTGATATATATACATACACAGAATTAAATATAGATCACACCACAAAATATCACAAACTCATAATAATTACTCATTATTTTGTTGAATCCATAAGGTTATCACAATTTCCAATTATAGTTCATCGTAGCAAACTATTTTCTCGTGTTGGGGAGAGGAGAAGAAAAGAGGAAGTGCAGCGATAGGATAAAACCTCATAGAAGAAATTTTGATAAGTTTGTTTTTTTATTAAATACATCCCACACCACATAAAATTACGTGGTATTATATTTCAAATAATGTGGTTAGTTTTCCTATTTAATGGGGGTAGGTGAAAATCACCTTGCCCACATCGGAAATCTATTTGGAGATTTCCAAAATGTTTCCTATATAAAGGACTTTTCCTATTTCTTTGAAACTCATTCCCATGTATTCCAATTTCTCATTTTCTTTTGAATGTATTTTATTTCATGATGTAATTTATTACTTTAGTTTTGAATTTTCTATCTTTCAAATTATTGCGGGTTTAGTTTTATTTTATAATAGTGGTATCAAAGGAGGTTAGTTAGTAACTTTTGTAGTTAATGCATTTTAGAAAAGTTCTGTCAAAAGGGTGATAAGAGCCTCAAGGTTTGTGGGTTTTAAGAGGATAATTGTGCCCCTCCACTTACTTGGGAACTTTTTTTTAGTGTAATAACACAAATTATTATTATTATTTTCAGTTACTGTTCACTGTAAAAGTAAAACATGACAAGAAAATTTGAAATAGAAAAATTCAATGGAAGTAATTTTTCATAGTGGAAAATGAAAAGTAAGGTAATTTTGAGTAAGGATAATTGCTTAGATGCAATTGGAAAAAGACTCACCAGAATTCCTGATGACAAGTGGAATGAGATGGATAGTAATGCAGTAGCTGACCTACATTTGGCACTTATTGATGGAGTATTATCGAGTGTGGTAGAAAAGAATACGGCAAAAGAAATTGGGGATAGTCTCGCAAGGTTATACGAGGCAAAATCACTTCACAACAAGATCTTCTTAAAAAGAAGACTTTACACTTTGCGAATGATAGAATCTGTTACGGTAACTGATCACATCAACACTCTGAATACTTTATTTTCGCAACTTACTACGTTGGGTCATAAGATATAAGAAGTTGAACGTGCTGAGATTTTACTTCAAAGTTTACCTGATTCGTATGATCAACTCGTCATCAATCTAACGAATGGTGTATTGACTGATAGTTTAATTTTTAATAATATTTCCTCTGCCATCTTAGAAGAAGAAAAATAGATGGAAAAATAAAAAGGATAGATATGTAAATGCACAACAAATAGATGCTTTGACAATGATACGAGGAAGATCAACAGAGCATGGCCCCAGTGGGAGTCAGAATTATGGTTGATCAAAATCTGGAAGTAAGAAAAATATTAAATGTTATAATTATGGTAAGAAATGGCACTTAAAAAGAGATTATTGGTTTAAGAAAAGAAATATAGATGATGAGTTATCTAAGATACAAAGGAATGTTGCAAGCATCAATGATGAAGATAATATTTTGTATAGTGAGGTAACAAAAATTGATGAAAGTCAAACACAGTTTAGTGATGTATGGTTGCTAGACTCGGAAGCATCGTGAAATATGACATCTTAGAGAGATTGGTTTCACAAATATGAACCAATCTCAGGTGGGTCGGTGCACATGGGTGATGATCATACTTTGAAAATTATTGGTATGGGTACTATCAAAATTAAAATGTTTGATAGTATGATTCGTACCATTCAAGAGGTACGACATGTGATTGACTTGAAAAATCTATTATCTTTTGGACAAATAGATAGTCTTGGATGCAAAACTCATATTGAAAATGAGATGATAAAGATTGTGAGAGGTTCACTTGTGGTAATGAAGGGAGAAAAGATCACGACAAGTTTATTCATGCTTAAAGGATAAACAATACAGGAAGCATATACATGTGTTGCATCAATTACTAAAGAAGAAGAATCAACAATGATATAGCATATTAAACTATGTCATATGTCAGAACAAGGTTTGAAGATTCTTTCTAATAAAAAGTTACTTCCGGGGCTCAAAACAATAAATTTATCTTTTTGTGAGTATTGTGTTACTAGTAAGCAGGATAGATTGGCATTTAAAAGGTCAAATGTAAGAAGTAAAAATATTCTAGACTTTATATATTCTGATGTATGGGAATCACCTGAAATATCTTATGGAGGAGCAAAGTATTTTGTATTTTTTATTGATGTTTATTCAAAAAGATTTTGGGTATATCCAATCAAGAAAAAGTCAGATGTATTTTTAACTTTTAAAGAATTCAAAGCATGGGTGGAACTTGAATTTGGGAAAAGAATTAAGTGTTTGCGGATAGATAATGGAAGTGAGTATACAGTTGGTGAATTTCTTATTTTTTGTAAGCAAGAAGGTATGAAATGATAGTTCACAGTCACGTACACGCCACAGCAAAGTGGAGTAGCAGAACGGTTGAACAGAACTCTTGTAGAAAGAATAAGAGCAATGTTAAGGACTGCAAGACTACCCAATTCATTTTGGGCGGAAGCAGCACAAACTGCATGCTATGTGATAAATCAATCACCATCAACATCGATTAATTTGAAGATACCAATGGAGATGTGGATGGGTAAGCCAGTAGACTATTTTACTTTACATTATTTTTGATGTCCTGCATATGTGAAGTACAACACCTAAGAAAGAGCAAAGCTGGATCCAAAATCCAGAAAATGCATATTTTTAGGGTATGCTGAAGGAGTAAAGAGGTATCACCTATGGGAACCCACTGACCACAAGGTAATTATCAACTTAGATGTAATTTTTAAAAAAAGAATTGAAGATTATAGCACATTAAAAAAAGTTTCAGAAACTACCACTGTTAATGTAGAAAATGATCAGATACAAGATGTTCCTAAGTCAATGGAGAAAGAATTAGAGCATGAAGCACAAGAACAAGTCATGTTTGAGGCTCAAAAAGTTAGTCGGCCAATTCGTAATAAAAGACTGCCAGCTTGGCACTCGGACTATGTTACGGAGAGCAACATTGCATATTGTCTCCTAACAGAAGATGGAGAACCTTCAACATTTCAAGAAGCTTCAAATAATTCTGATGCATCTCTATGGATGACAATAATCGTGGAAGAAATTGAAGCTCTACACAAGAATAAGGCTTGGAAGCTAGTACCATTACCAATCGGAAGAAAAGCTATTGGCAACAAATGGGTTTACAGGATAAAGCAGGATAGCAATGATCAAGTAGAACAATATCGTGCAAGATTGGTGATAAAGGGCTATGCTCAAAAAGAAGGTATTAATTTCAATGCAATTTTTTCTCTGGTGGTTCGTCTTGTAATAATTAGTGTAGTAATGACTATTTGTGCTACACTTGATTTGTATTTGGAGTTGTTAGATGTTAAAACTACTTTTCTTCGTGAAGAAATTGAAGAAGAAATTTATATGTTCCAGCCAAAAGGATTTGTTGAAATTGGTAACTATGCTGTAAATATTGATAATAGCAAGTCTATAACAAGTTATGTTTTTACTCTTGCTGGAGGAGCTGTAAGTTGGGTTTCGAAATTGCATCCTATTGTATCTACTTCTATGACAGAAGTAGAATATGTTGCAGCTACACAAGCCAGTAAAGAGGCAATCTAGTTGCAAATACTGTTAGAAGAGCTTGGATACAAACAAAATAAGGTTACTTTATTTTGTGATAGTCAAAGTGCTATACACTTAGCACGAAATCTATTATTTCACTCAAAGACAAAATATATCAGGGTACAATATCATTTTATATGAGAGAAAGTAGAAGAAGGAAGTGTGAATTTACAAAAGATTGATACCGAAGAAAACATAGCGGATGTTTTGACCAACCCGATCAGCACTGACAAGTTTGAATGGTGTAGAATTTCATGTGGCTTAACAAGATTGGAAGCAAGTATTGACAAGCAAAGAAAGTGATTTTCAAGTGAGAGAATGTTATTTTAATGGGGGTAGGTGAAATTCACATCGCCCACATCGGAAATATGTTTGGAGATTTTCCTATTTCTCTGAAACTCATTCCCATGTATTCAAATTTCTCATTTTCTTTTGAATGTATTTTATTTCATGATGTAATTTATTGCTTTAGTTTTGAATTTTCTATCTTTCAAATTATTACTGGTTTAGTTTTATTTTATAACAGGGATTGGGATAAAATCATACTGCTGATTTTTAAAGTCAAAAAATGAAAATGTTTTTGTTTTAACGCACAAAACATAATTTCCCCTAAAAGCTTTATTACGTATGTTTATGTGCATTTTTCTAAAAAAATCAAAACTAAAGTATTTAAATCATAATTATATTTTTAGCATATGTCATAAGTAAACAAAATTTTATTTTAATTAAAGCATATCAAACTCAATATAATTAATTGTTAATGATCGATATATATAAGGTTGAACTAAATAAATGGTGCACAATAACTAGTCTGTCATATACCATTGTCCATTGTAAAATGAATTCAACAAAAAATATGAATGAACAATATAATGGCACATAGAATTTAAGTATATGTTTTAATGCACCACTTAATAAAATTTACCACAAGTATCTCAGCTATTAATATTTAGTAAAAAATACACAAAGATGAAAAATATTTATATCCTGGTTCACTCTAAATCCGAACTCAATTTTTGCTCTACACTATACACATCAACATTTCAAAAAATAAAAATCACTTTTTTCAAAAACATACGTTTTCCAAAAAAATTGAAAATTTGTTTTTTTTTTGATAAAGTACACACACACACACACAAAGTTATCAAAAATATTTAGTTATATATAGTTTTATATATATAAAGGTTTATATATATTTTAACTTCAAATATTGTGTGTTTGTATATATATAGCATATATATTAATGGGTGGGTGTGGGTGTGTGTGTGTGTGTGTGTGTGTATGTGTGAGTGGCTGTGTGGGGGTGTGTGTGTGCGTGCGCTTATGTGTATGTGTGTGTTTATATATACAAACATGTATATATGAGTGAGTGAGTGTGTGTGTTTGTGTGTGTGTGTGTGTGTGTGTATACATATAAATACATATATATTATATGTATATATTTTATATATAAACATTCATGTATATATGTATATTTATATATAGGTATATATATATATACTTATATATATATACCTTTATATATATAACTATATAACTAAATAATTTTGAAAACTTTATTTATATATATATACCTTTTATAAATAAAAGAATATATAACTATTATTTTTGATAACATATATATATATATATATATATATATATATATATATATATATATATATATATATATATATAATATGTATATCTCTGTATATATATATACATGAATGTATATATATACATACATGTATATAAATATGTACTGCACTAATATCATCAAAGAAAAGATAATTAGGATCCATAGTATCTTTTCCATCAATAAAATTTATTTAAATTTGATTGTCTTTTTCTTTCATGGAGGCCTCATAAAGGTTGGCCAAATTTTTGGTCACATGATAGGTATGAGATTAGTGACATTTCATTCCACATCTATAACATTTAGTCTCATAAACCTTTCTGTTATGTGGCCTTTTTTAATTTTCAGGTAATTTTTCTAAATGATTCAACTTTTGGTTGCTTGAGGTATTGTTCTTGTTTTGAGACTGATTATAATTATCTTGATTCCAAGAATTATGGGAACCACAACCATGGTATCAGCCTTGTCTTTATTATCCATGTCCACTTCTATTAACTTGAATTGTAACATTGGTTTCAGGCAATGGTATAGATCCAATATTGTGAGATTGGTGGGTTTTCAATAATAGTTTCTTATTCTACTCAGCTACAAGGAGATATCTAATTAACTCAGAATATTTGGTAAAATAATGCACTTTATATTACTACTACATGAGTACATTAGAGGTGTGAAAAGTAGTGTATATTTTCTCAAGCATGTCCTTATTCGTAATTTTTTTACACATAATTTCAGTTGAGAAGTAATCTTGAACTTAGCTGAGTTATAGTCACTAACTGACTTGAAATCATGTAGTCATAAATAAAGCTAATCATAATGGGCCTTCAAATGAATTATGGTATTTATATGATCATATCATACTTTCAAATCTCATCTAGATGATCAATGGATCATTGATCTTAATAAAATCACTTTTCAAGCCTTCATTAATATGATGGCGAAAGAATATTAAAGCCTTAGTGAGATAATGCAAGAATACTATATTTCTTCATTTGATTGTGTTGCCATAATTCATATTATCCAAGTAGAATTCAGCATCCAAAATTTAAGATAAATAATTCTTGCTCGAAATATCAAGCCCAGCAAATTAGAGTTTGGTGATATTGGACATTTTTTATCTAAAATAATTAACAATGTATTAATAATTTAATATAATTAATATATATGTATGTGTGTGTGTGTGTGTAAAGAATTTATAATTTGTGGTGTATTTAATAATAATATAATTGAATTTAAGTGGTAATGTTATAAAATAAAACTAAACCTGTAATAATTTGAAAGATAGAAAATTTAATGCTAAAACAATAAATTACATCGTGAAATAAAATACAATCAAGAGAAAATGAGAAATTAAAAATACATGGGAATGAACATAAAAGGAATTGAAAAACTCATTTTATAGAAAAATTTTGGAAATCCCCAAAGAGATTTCCAATGTTGGCTAGAATAGATTTTCACCTAACCCCAATAAAATAATATTCTACCACTTGATAATCACTTTCTTTACTTGTCAAAAATTATTTCCATTCTTATTAAGCCACGTGAAATTTTACACCATTCAAACTTGTCAGTGCTGATTAGTTTAGTCAAAAAATCCGCTATGTTTTCTTTTGTATGAATCTTTTGCATATCCATACTTTATTCTTCTTCTTTCTCTCATACAAAATGATATTGTACCCTGATGTATTTTCTTTGAGTGAAATATTATATTTCTTGCTAAGTGTAGAGTACTCTGACTATCACAAAATAAAGTAACCATATTTTGTTTGTATCCAAGCTCTTCCAATAGTATTTGCAGCCAGATTGCCTTTTTACTAGCTTGTGTAGCTACAATATATCATGCTTCTATTGTAGAAGTAAATACAATAGACTGTAATTTTGAAACCCACCTTAGATCTCCTTCTCTAAGAATAAAAACATAACCCGTTGTAGACTTGCTATTATCAAAATTCCCAGCATAGTCTGCATCAACATAATTTCTAACAATAAGGTCTGAACTTCCATAGCATGTCGTAGAATTTGAGTTTCTTTCAGATATCTGAAAATTCTCTTCATATTATGCTAATGTTTTAAGCTAGGAATTGCCATGAATCGACTAACTACTCCCACTACTTGTGCAATATTTGGTATTGTACAAATGATTGCAAATATTAAACTTCTCACTACTGATGCATATGGTACTTGAGATATCTTCCTCCTCTCTTTTTCCGAGCTAGGACACATGATTTAGGATAATTTGAAATTAACATGAAGAGGGGTAGAAATTGGCTTACTATCTTGCATGTTAAAATGCCGCAAGATCTTGTTAAAATATTTTTGTTGAGAAAGCCAAATCTTCTTATTATTTTTATCTCGGTAAATATGCATCCCTAGAATCTTGTTTGCTAGTCCCAAGTCCTTCATATCAAATTTCCTAGCCAACTGTGTCTCCAATTTTTGGATTTGATATTTGTTTGGGCCTACTACCAACATATCATCCACATATAATAGTAAAATGATGAAATCATTTTCTTCAAACATTTTATAGTATGAATGGTCTGAACTGAGTCTATTATGCCCAAAGCTCATGATGAAAGAATCAAATCTCTTATACCAAACACCTTAGTGCTTTTTTCAAACCATATAGAGATTTGTTCAACTTGCAAACCAAGTTCTCCTTACCAACTTTAACAAATTCTTTTGGTTGGAACATATAAATTTCTTCTAATATTTTTTCATGAAAAAAAGTTGTTTTAACATCTAACTACTCTAAATATAAATCAAGTGTAGCACATATAGACATTACTACTCTAATTATAGCAAGACAAACCACTCGAAAAAAAAATTCATTGAAGTCGATACCTTTTTTCTGAGCATATCCCTTTATCACCAATCTTGCATGATACCATCCTACTTGATAATTGCTATCCCGCTTTATCTTATAAATACATTTTTTTCCAATAGCTTTTCTTCCAATTGGTAATGGTACTAGCTTCCAAGTCTTGTTCTTGTGTAGAGCTTTGATTTCTTCCACCATTGCTGTCATCCACAGAGATGCATCCGAACTATTTGAAGCTTCTTGAAATATTGAAGGTTCTTCATCTTTTGTTAGGAGACAATATGAAATATTGTTCTTCGTAACATACTTCGAGTACCATGTTGGTGGTCTTTTATTACGAGTTGGTTGACTAACTTTTTGAGCCTTAGACACGACTTATTTTGTGCTTCATGCTTTAGTTCTTTTTCTATTGATTTTGAAACATATTGTACCTCGTCATTTTCTACATGCATAGTGAAGTTTATGAAACTCTCTTTTAATGTGCCATAATCTTCAATTCTTTCTTTAAAAAATGCATCTTTGTTGATAATTACCTTGTGGTTAGTGGACTCCCATAGGCGATACCCCTTCACTCCTTCAGCATACCCTAAGAATATGTATTTTTTGGATTTTGGATCCAACTTTGTTTTTTCTTGCGTGTTGTACTTCACATATGCAGGACATCCAAAATAATGTAAAGTAGACTATTCAAGTAGCTTACCCATCCACATCTCCATTGGTATCTTCAAATCAATCGATGTTGATGGTGATCGATTTATCACATAGCATGCAGTTTTTGCTGCTTCAACCCAAAAGGAATTGGGTAGTATTATAGTCCTTTAATTTGCTCTCATTCTTTCTACAAGAATTTTGTTCAACCATTCTACTAATCCATTCTGTTGTAGCATGTACGTGACTGTGAACTATCGTTTGATACATTTTTGCTTACAAAAAACCAATTGGATACTTTCTTTCATTATCTATCCGCAAACACTTAATTATTTTCCAAGATTCAAGTTCCACCTATGCTTTGAAGTCTTTAAAAGTTAAAAACACATCCAACTTTTTCTTTATTGGATACACCCAACATCTCCTTGAAAAATCATCAATAAAGGATACAAAATATTTTGCTCTTCCATAAGATATTTCAGGTGCTTCCCATACATCAGAATATATCACGTCTAGAGTATTTTTTTCTTCTTACATATGATCTTTTAAATGCCAATATATCCTACTTACTTTTAATACAATGCTCACAAAAAGATAAATTTATCATTTAGAGCCCCGGAAGTAACTTTTTATTAGAGAAAATCTGCAAACCTCGTTCTGACATGTGACATAGTTTGAGATATTATATCATCATTGATTCTTCTTCTTTAGTAATTGATACAACACACATATCTGCTTCGTTATTATTTCTCCTTTAAACATGAATAAATTTGTCATGATCTTTTCCCCCTTTATTGCCACAAGTGAACCTCTCATAATCTTTATCATCTCATTTTCAATAAAAGTTTTGCATCCAATACTATCTATTTGTCCCAACGATAATAGATTTTTTTTCAAGTCAATCATATGTCGTACATCTTGAATGGTACAAATCATACCATCAAACAATTTAATTTTGATAGTACCCATACTAAGAATTATTAAAGCATGATGATCATCCATGTGCACAGACTCACCTAAGATTGATTCATATTTGTGAAACCAATCTCTCTGAGATGTCATATGTAATGATGCTCCTGAGTCTAGGAACCATACATCACTAAACTATTTTATACTTTTAACCATTGTTGTTACCTTACAATATAAAATGTTGTCTTCATCACTGATGCTTACAACATTCCTTTGATTATTAGATAACTTATCATCCATATTTCTTTTCTTAAACCAAAAATTTCTTTTTAAGTGTCATTTCTTACCATTGTTATAATATTTAATATTCTTATTACTTCTAGATTTTGATCTACCATAATTATGACTCCAACTAGGACCATGCTCCATTGATTTCCCTCGTATCAACGTCAAAGCATCTATTTGTTGTGCATTTACATATCTATCCTTTTATTTTTTTCATTTATTTTCTTCTTCTAAGATGGAAGGGGAAATATTATTAAAAATTAAACTATCAATCAATACACCATTTGTTAGATTGATGATGAGTTCATCATACATATTAGGTAAACTCCGAAGTAAAATCTCAGTATGTTCAACTTCTTCTATTTTATGACCCAACAAAGTAAGTTGCGAAAATAAAGTATTCAGAGTGTTGATATGATCATTTATCGTAACAAATTCTAGTGTAAAGTTTTTTTTTAAGAAGATCTTGTTGTGAAGTGACTTTTTCTCATACAACCTAGTGAGAGTATCCCAAATTTCTTTTGCCGTATTCTTTTCTGCCACACTTGATAATACTCCATCAGCAATTGTCAAATGTAGGTTAGCTACTACATTACTATCCATCTCATTCTACTTGTCTTCAAGAATTCTGGTGTGCTTTTTTCCAATTGCATCTGAGCAAGTGTCATTCCTCAAAATTGCCTTAATTTTCATTTTTCATAATGAAAAAGTACTTCCATTGAATTTTTCTATTTCAAATTTTGCTGTCATATTTCACTTTTATAGTAAAAAGTAATTGAGAATAATAATAATTATTTGTGTTATTACACTAAGAAAGTTCCCAGGTAAGTGGTGAGGCACAATTACCCTTTTAAAAACCATAAATCTTGTGGCTCTTATCGCCCTTTTGACAAAACTTTTCTAAAATGTATTAACTACAAAAATTACTAACTAACCTCCTCTAATACCACTGTTATAAAATAAAACTAAACCTGCAATAATTTGAAAGATAGAAAATTCAATGCTAAAGTAGTAAATTATATCATGAACTAAAATACAATCAAAAGAAAATGAGAAATTGAAAATACATGGGAATAAATCTTAAAGGAATGGAAAAACTCATTTTATAAAAAAAATTTGGAAATCCCCAAAATGTGGGCTAGAATAGATTTTCACCTAATCCCAATAAAATAACAGGTAATGGGTATAAAGATAAAATTGAACATCAATGGTTAAAATCAACTTGAAAGAAAAGTTTTATGTTGTTATGAAATAAATTATATGTTTATATATAAACATATAATTTATATTTATTTATTTATTTGTGTGTGTGTGTGTGTATATATATATATGTATATTATAGGTTTATATATAAACCTATATATCATATATATATATATATATATATATATATATATATATATATATATATATATATATATATATATATATATATGCACACACACACATATATAACAATTTATATTTAAAGAAATATTTATACATATATATACATATGTGTGTGTGTGTGTGCATGTGTGTGCATGTGTGTGCATGTGTGTGTGTGTCACTAGAAGAAAGAAGCAATTAGAAATGAATGATTCCATTTCTAATTCTGTTGCTATTTTAAATTATCGACAAAATTAGAAATGAGATAATTTCATTTCTAAAAAGCTCATTTCAAAATTTTAGAAATGAAATTTGTGTTGAGTATTTCAAATTTGTGTGATGGATCATTTCTGTTTCTAAATAAAACAATGGAATCAAATACTTTATTTTCTTTTCTAATTTGATACTTAAATGGTGATCGAATATAAACACTATTTTCATTTCTAAATTTTATTCGGAATTGAAACGACATTTTCTATTTGTATTTTTAGTGATCAAAATATATTTTTTATTTTTCCATTGCTATATGCAATTATATTGTTATAATTGCATACAGAAACAATATCTCATTCATTCAATTTTTTTCAAATGCATTTCATACAAAAAACATTTCAAATGCATTCATCTTACATATGTTGAAATGAAATATATAAATTCCAATAACATTCAACACACTTCAATCATCTGTATTGCATATATATTACATATATAAACTGGAATATCTCACAAAATTCCAACACAACAAAGTTGATTGCAACGATGCACAAAGCAACAAAAAAAACAAGTATCACTCAAAGTAGATATGATTATTTTTCTCCGGAGTTCTAAATGGATCTTCTTCATATTGTTGAAAAATAGAAGAAGCTTCAACTAACTTACACATAATTTTCTTTATCTTTAAAATTTTCTATTGCATTTCAACCTCTTTTTTCAATCTTTTTTGTTCTCTTTTTTCATCTCTTCAATATGTATTTGCATCTCTTCATTCTTGTATTATATCTCTTCATTTTTTCGGTGAAAATTATTTTTAATTTTTTGCACCTCCTTCCACAACTAATCATCAAAGAAATTATTGTAATTAGAAGATACAAATGATGAGCTCCAAATAGAACCTGGATAAAATATAGATTCATGGGTACCAAAACCATACACTCGCCATTTTATTGGCATAACTCTAGTAATTTGAAGGTAAATATGCACAACATCAATATCGCTTGAATTTCTGTAGATTGATTTGTTACTTGAGAAGTAATGGAAACCATATTCTCCACATCTTCCTACAATTGTATAATATAATATGACATTATATTTTAAGATAAGAAAATATAATAACAAAATAAAAATACTGTGGGTTACAGCATGAAACTAGCACACACTCCCACATCTCATTGATGTATATACTATAACCCAATCTTCAACATAAAAAATTAATCGAAGTGAAATGATGAATTGATGAATATATTACAATTCACATAACATAAATAACTAGTAAAATAAATAAATCCATTTGCAATTTAGAAAACATGGTAACACAAAGTTAAAAGTGGCATGACATTGTTAGTTGTTTAGAAACTATGTATATACTATAATTCACTTAGCATACTTGGGTTCTTTCAATGCACATTCATAGAGGTGCACCTCGCCTGAAACAATGCTTAGAAGTGTAGAAACATTTGCACTTTTTTTGAAGACCGTTTTGTTAACTTATATATTATTGGAGTCATTTTTATTAGAATTTTTATATTGAATTGATGATGTAACATAATGTTATGTCCAGAAATATCTTTTCTATATTTTTATATAAAAAGAATATTAGAATTGAATTGATGACATTTTTATTAGACTTTTCAAATTAATATTATTTTTATTTTATGTTAGATATAAAGAATCTTCTAAATATCAAGAAAAAATTGAAGGGAGTCATTATACTTATTGAGTCCATATCTAATAACTATTGACTATTAAACGATAGAAGATAATTTATAAGGAATATTTATTATTTTGGTTGGTAAAGATTTTATTTGTTAACATTTTCTTCATGAAAAAATTACAATTCACATAACACAATAAAAGTAGATTATGAGAAACTTATATTAATATCATTTGACAACTTGTCCACAAAGGATCTATTATTCTTCTTATGATATGCTTGAACCTCTCAAATGTAATGTACATGAAATATTTTTATTAATTTAGAATCGTTTTTATTCACAAAGTTAACATCAAAATTAAATTGGAGTAAGACTATTACCAAATCTATAGAATGTTGGTAAGTCATTTTCAAACCACCATTATATTTTGAAGATCATGATCTTTCACCCACTTTCTCTGATCGATAATTTTGAGATGCCAACTATGATAAGGCCTTGAACTCTTCACTATTCCAATATTCTCACCATTTTTCCAAATATCTTGAGGAACACTATTTGGCTTTGCATCTTTACTATATATTTTTTATTTTTCAAGCTTGTCATTGTATCTAACACATTAGTCACATATTTTCATGTATCATTCATAGAGATCAACAACGTATTATTCTATTTATATTTTTTTTACAATGAACAAAAAAGAAAAGAACAATATATTATGTTGCATTATTTTTGTTATAATTTTTAATAATACAACAATTTTAAAATTGGCTATATGCATGAAATTTCACTTCAAATTCTTCCTAATAATATTCTTTTATATTTGAGGGTAATTTGCTTCCCTTTATACCCTCCACAACTAATTTCTCTTTAAAATTCTTCCAATTATATAAGAAGCAGAAGGTATCAACCTATAAACAAAATAAGATTAATACATACATATACATATAAATGAAAAACAACCATATCTATGTTACTAAGTTGTTGTATTTTTCATTTTTATTATTTTTCCAAAAGTAAGTAATTCAAACATAATTTTCATTCTTCATGATAATGATGGATTGATAACAAAATAAAAGTTAGTTATTGATAAAAATTACCACATTTTAAACAAAAAAAAATGATTAAAATACTATGAAGAGTTTTAAAAATTAATGAAAAAAGAAAACAAAAAAAAATAATCATGCATGAAGTATTTTTTTTCTAAACTATGTGTTGTTTATTGTCGAGAGAGGCCGGATAAAGAATTTATCATAACTTTGTATACAAACCAATGATTGTGAATATCTAGCAATTATTGATGTTATAGTAGTATTGTTTGTACCTCCTAAGATAGGTGGGATAGAGCTAACATTACCATCTAGTGCATAATGAGATGAAGATGGAATGTCAGTGGTAGTCAATATAGGTGTGTGAAGAGGAGCTGATGTCAATGTATCCTATGTACATGTAGGTGAATTTAGTGACATATTTTTAGTGTTACTATCATTGAATAAATATTGAATTGCTCCTCCATGAACTATTTGTTGACTTTTTCTACCTCTTCGTAGGGATCTTCGGCAACTTAAATGGTTACCTTTCATACCTATTTAAAAAATGATAAACATCCAAACATTCAAAGACAACAAATAAAGTTAATCAATAATACATACTAAGAAAAGATCATTGCAAACACATTAATAATTACATAAGTTAAAATATTTTATTTCTTGAACAACCAAAATGTAATAGTTGCAAAAGAAGTAATATAACTAAATATCAATGTTAATAACATTCAATCATCATTAAAAATATCAGACAAATCTTCTTCATCTAAATATTTATCCTCATTTGACTGTACTATAAATTTTTCCTCATCATCTTCTTCAAAATGTATATCATCAATGTCTATATAGTTTTCAACTTCATCAATCAATGTTTCAGATCCATCATCTACCATAGGATGGATAAATTTCTAAATATTTTTCTAAATTGTAAGTACATGTGATGGTGTCACTATGATATCTATTTCAAGAACTTCTATAGTTGATCTAGGTTTTATTTTACAAATATTCCACCAGTCACTAGTATTTCTTTTCGTGGTTGGATAAGTAGTGCGACACACTTGTTCTACTTGTACTATAAAAATGAATGAATCATACTTATGATTATATTTTTTATGGTTACCATCCACAATATTTTATTGATAATAAATTTTAGTACCTGAATTTGGAATGTGATCAAAGCATTCACACGTAAATAGAATCATCCTTTTAATTGGTAAAGTATGATATTCTAATTATAGAATTTTAATCAATCGACCATGAAAGTCAATATTAGATGTGGTATAGTTATATACCTTAATGCATACACCACTATTCATTATAGCTCTATTTGAATCATATTTCTAAGTGTGAAATTTCTATCTATTTATATAATATGAGATATGTCTGCAAACTTGGTAAAGGCCTTCTTGCAAGAACCTTTATTTGTTTATTAGAGATATTTGATGATGGATAATATACCTAAAGAATGATTAGAAAAATCAAACTAACATACATTGGAATTTTATTTATTAGAAGGAAACATCAAAAGTTATATATTGACAAACCCCTCAAAACCAAGTTACAAAATCTTTGTAAAGCTTAGTTTTAATTACAACATCATCAATATGTAGTTCACTTTTCCTTAATTCGTTAGCATAGATTCTATAAAAACAAGATTCAAGTTATTTTGAATATTAATATTGGTATATCTTATACCATGAGAAAGAACAAATAATATAAAATTATAATAAATCATACTCAATATATGGTTTAACTTCCTCTTAATTTAATAAAATATATGTGTAAGCAACATGATGCTTTTGGTAATCTAAATAATATCTTGATTTTACTATACCATATGATCGACCCGCATGAGTGAAAATGAAAAATATACCTTCTTGTTCTGACCCATCCCTCATACCATAATCATTATTTCATGATATTTTCTAATACGTAGTATACAGTTGTGGTTAAAAGTAGTGCACAAAAAATGACAAATAATTTTCAACTAAATAGGCATTGCATATCGATCCTTCAACTTGACTTTATTTCGAACATTATTTTTAAATTTTAAAAGATATTTGAAAAAATTCTTCATTAGAATAATATATATGTGTAAGATACATTGAAAATTATAGATGACGAAATAAAAAAATTATAACCTCTCAAATGGATACATCCAACTGTATTGTATATGGCCTACTATCATCTCAAATGGATCAGATGATGTTCCATATAGTTAAAGAAGCTTGGCGGAAAAATACTCTCAAGTCTATATAAAATGATGGATATATCATTTTTTAAATGCTCAATGTCTTCCTTTGTTATGACATTATAAGTGAGATTCTTAAAAAAACACTTATTTCTGTCAAGGCTTGCCAAACATTTCCTAGATGTAATTCATGGAATACTATGAGTATTAGCCTCTGCATAAATGCATGACAATCATGTTTTTTCATCACAAATAACTCATGCTTCTTCATACCAAAAAATCATTCCATGTTAGATGCATATCCATCATAGAACTTGAGCTCTATCAACCATTTGCACAAACAATCCTTTATGTCCTTGTCAAGACTATAATAAGCCTTAAAAAAATATATTCATTGATTTATCCCTATGTAACTCTAAATGTGAACAAAACTTTTTTAAATCCCCTCTTAATTTAGCATTGTCTTTTATTTTTCCTTTTATTTTCATGATAATATTAAAGATATTATCAAACTTCTTTTTTTCAATGTGCATCACATCTAATTTTTTTTGTGCATCATATCTAAGTTGTGCCCAATTAGGTTTGTTTTTCAAAAAAAAATCCAAAAAGATTCATCACTTCTTCCAACCACTATGGCAATTCTTAAATATTTATGTATTTATGCAATTAGCATCAATTTCTATAATATTTTTGAAGTCATATCTTTCAATTACTTATAATATTTTTGCACTTGACCTTGTAGGTGGTCCACCTTTTAGAACTGTCTCTATCTGCCCTTTCCTAAATATTTTTTATTCCTTTGTAATTGAGGTTCTATTTGCAAGAACTTATGATTATTATCAAACCAATAAGCCTTTCCATCTTTGCTCAGAGAAAATGCATCAAAGTTCTCCATGCAATAAGGATAATCTAATTTTTTTATAGTACTTCATCTTGACAACATAGAATATGATAGAAAATAAATAAAAGTTCACATAAGTGTTGCTTACATTCAGATGTTCTTCTTACTGGATATATCATATGTTTATACACCCAGCTCCCACAAAATTTTTAGCTCTACAATTAGGGGTTGTAAAAAAATATCAAATTTTTCATTTGTGATTTGTGAATTAGGCACAAAAATACACAAAACATATTTTCAACTTTCATGCACATCCATAGTGATAAATTATATGGTGTAATAATACCAACCATAAAGAGTATTGTTGCTTGTTTAGCCAAATGGATTAAATCCATCTATTCATAGCCCAAATCTAACATTTTGACTTTCAACTACAAAGGATTGATTAATATAATCAAACTATTTCTAAGATGGAGAATCTGAATAATGTCGTATCATACCTTCTTTAGTAGTATGTTTTTTTGTGCCAACTGATATCATTAGTAGTGCCTTCAGATGCAAATAATCTTTACAAATAAGGAGTCAATGAGAAGTAATATAACTTCTTATAAGGAACATTTATTTTCTACCTTTATAGATGTATGATGTCTTTTATACTGAGGATAGTTATAGAATTTGTAAGAAACTACTTCATTGTCTTTACCTCAATATATCATGCACCCATTAATACATAAATGAATTTTTTCTATTGGCGAACTCAATCCTTGCATTAACTTCTTTGTACTATAAAAGTTATCTATCATGACATTATCATTTGGTAACAATTTAGATAACATCTCACAAATGTTATTAAAATATCTTTCTAAAAAATGATATTCTACCTTTAAATTCATTAGTATGGCTACCACAGATAACTTTGAGTGGCCATATGGATTACTAGGCTAGGCCTTTCATTCTGATGCTTTTAATATTTCATAAACATTTTCTATTGCTAGTTTGGGATATTCGCAGTGACATCCAAATTAAAGGAATGACCAATAACATGCTTTACAAGCATTGTTAGGATGAACATATTCCATTGTAACATATGACTCAGCACTTCTCTATAAACATTGCTTTGTTGTATGTTCTACAACTAGTTCTCCATGTTTATGCCAAACATAATAATCTCTAACAAATCTATATTTTGCAAAATGGAATGTACAGTGTCCACCTCTTAAAAACTTTGGTTTTGATAGTTTTGGTCATTACAAGGGAATATTATTTTTATTCCAGCCATTAATTCATGTTACTTTTCAACAAAATCAACAAACTCCCCAATCACCGCTACAAACTCATCAATCAAAAACTCATCTCTTAATATAACATTCATCCATTCACGATCAATTCTTGTCATATTTTCCATTTCTTTTGCATATAAAAATAAATTAGATTTTTATACTAATAAAGTAGATAATGAAATTAAATACTAATATGTTTACATAAATGTAAACATATTGCATGGAATGTAGAGAGAGAGATGAATATATAAGGATTAGGGTAAGACCATTTTCTATTTTATTGTATTTGTTATTAAATAAAAAAATATTAGTATTTTTTACCATTTATTAACTTTGTCTCGAAGCTACAAATTTCCCAATATAAATTGTTGTTAATTGTTTGTATGCCTAATCTTGAAAATATTATTTTATGAAATTATGTTGAATTAGTGTTAAGTTATATATATTTTTTCTTTTAATTTTGTTTATCTTTTTATTTTTTAGATGAAATCATTCAACATGTGGATTATCATAGTTGAGTTTGTGTATATTTAGATGGTATTCTCAATGTACATTATATGGATAAAGTTTATATGAAATTCTTCATATAGTGTTATATTTTTCACATGATATCTAAGGAAGGGGTAAGCACACATAAATAAAAAAAATAGAAAAATGTGTGGCCTATGTTTACTACATAGTAATGTCAACAATGTTGACACTATTGTTGCAACTTCGATGTCAACCCATTTTTAGAGTTGACTTGAGGGTGCAAGCACATGTGATATGATGGCAAACATCATGTGGCTATGATGCATGCATCTTAGGGTTGGTATCACAATGGCATGCATGTTGTGTGGAACACATCATGTAGTTGTGTGGCATGCACCATGAGGTGGTGTGCATGGTGAGTAAGTGTGTGCAGAGGCATTGTGAATAATAAGTATAATGCCAAAGAATTTAAAAAATAGAATTGTGTATATATTAATATATGACTCATATTTTTGATTGACTGAAAAAATCAAACTTTTAATAATGACTTTATGAAAACTTGAATAAAAAAAATTATAAACAATGAGTTATTAGAGTTTGGATCAATTTTTTTTAATCATGAGAAATTAGACCACATGATTAATGAGCATTCTAGAAATGAGACAAGAGATCTGATTATAAATTGATTTCTAACTATAAATAATCATGTAATAATCAAACGAGATATATTTACATTTTAATTCTTCATTGTGCATGACATATAAGATATTATATGACATAACAACATCATTATACTCATTACATATTATGTTATATATATATGACATCATTTTATTGTCTGTAAAATAGAGACTAGATAAAAAAGAGAAAAAATGTGCAACATGTGTTTGATGTATGATAATGCCAACTTTGTTGACATTATTGTGACAACTTTGATGTCAACCCATTATTGGCATTGACATGAGAAGTGTAAGCACAAGTTGTATGATGACCCACATCATGTGTCAATGTGGAATGCTGGGTGGCAGATAGCACAATGGGTGCATGGTTGCAAAGGTGTGCATGTAGTGTGATGCACATCATGTAGTTGTGAGGCAAGCACCAAATGGTTGTGTGAATAGTGGGTGAGTCTGTGTAGAGGCAATGTGCACAATAAGGACAATGCAGAAGAATTAAAAAAATAAAATAATGTGTGCATTGAGATGTTACTCATATTTTTAATTAATTTGATCTTGATTATTAATTTATTGAGGCTTGGGTAAAAAAATTATAAGTTGAGTTATTAGAGTTTAAATCAAGTTTATTTAGTCAGAGAAACTAGATTATTTGACTAATGATCCCTCTCAAACTGAGAATAGAGATTAACAAATTAACTCCTAACTATTGATTGTCATGTAATAATCAAATGAGATATATTTAATTTCTAATTTTTTATTTTGCATCATACGATATGTAAGATATTATAGAATATAGCACCATCATTATACCCATCTCATACTACACACACACACACACCAATATATATATATGATTTTAGTTCAAAATTTGTGGGATTTAGACAGAAGTAGCCTAGAGAGCCATACCACGTCACTGCTGATTTTAATAACTTTAAACTTCTAAGTATATCATTCTTGAAAGTATTCCCACTAAATATTGATATAACTAAGAGGGAAGAGGGAGGGAGAGAGAGAGAGAGAGAGAGAGAGAGAGGGATAGAGAAACTTCGTGGCATGATACTCATGAACTCACTATGCAAAAAAAGTTTATATTTTCAGAGTTTAGATTCCAAGTTATCATATCTTTACTACTACATAAAAGATGCATCACTAGTAATTTCCATATATGCAAGAAAGATTAATACTAACTAAAGAGACATAGCATTCAACATACATTAACTATAAATGAAGTATCAATCTTAGTATAAACAAGAGCAAGAGATTCCTTGAAATTACTCTCATTTCAAAAGGATTTATCATACCATGACAAACTATTAAAAGTAACCCTAGCATATGTCGATATAACTAAAGAAATAAAAAGGTATAAAAACTTCTTAGCATGATACTCATCTACAAATCACTAAAGAAAAAATAATTGAAATCTTCATAGTAAGATTCTAGGTGATCGTGACTTCAATTTTCACCAAAATATAAGAGATGTATCATTGAATAGTTTAGTATATGAAAGGAAGGCAGGCAATGACTAACTGAAGATAAATATCATTCAACATATATTAGCAATAAAGAGTATTAATCTTACTACATACAAGGACAAAAGATACTCATAACATTACACACACTTCAAAAGAAGTGGTCATACTAGAAAGAACTATTGGAAGATATTTTTCAAAAAGGATGTCAAGTGCACTAAAGATTCATGAGTAATATAGATAGTTGAATGATTTCAAGTGGTCATATCAATCATGTAATATGTTTGTATGCATATTTTTGTGCACTTGTATTTGTGTGTGTGTGTGTGTGTGTGTGTGTGTGTGTTCACACACACACACAATTACCACTTATATTATTGAAAGATGGAATATTTTATACATGAGATCACGAGATCTTTAAGATGTTAGTGAGTTGAACATGAAAAAATTGCATCAAATAGCAAAATAATTTCATGAAATTTTACCAATTCACCACTCATTTTGATATAACATTGATGATTTGCTAGAAAAATAGTTATATTGATGAGAAAACCTACAAGATCAATGATATTTTTCTTTAGCATAATCAACATGTAAGGTCATTAAGTACAACACAGATAACAAAATAATGGTTGGTTAAGTATTCTAGAAATACAAATTTACATTATCATTCCCACAGATAGAAGGAAATAGAAGTGTCTTGCTTAAATATGGCTTAATAGTTCCATGACTTCATCTAGTTCTGGTGTGATTCAGTAAATTATAGAATATCATAAACCCTAACTATAATCCAAATCATAACAAAATTAAAAAAAATAATGTAACAAGCATATTGTAACAAAAGGTAAGGCGTTCAATGTCATTCATATGATTACATTATACATTATGTTGGTAGTTGTAAAATGAGAAATACAAATGAACCTCAGAGCTTATACAGCTTCATGATTATGCCGGATTACTCAAAGTAACAATAATGACATATCACGATATGGAGGATGATGATGACGATAATGACAATGGAGGAAGACGATGTCAACGAAGATGATGGGCGAAGATGACTGCTGGTGAATTTTCCTACAGCATTTCTACTTAGTGATGGAATACATTCATTATTGAAAAATAGTAATGAAATAATATTTTATTTCAAATTTAGTGACGGAATTGAATTTCATTTCCAAATTATGAAATGGAATTCAATTCCATTTCTCAATTTAGAATAATAATTCAATTCCATTTCAATTTGTACACAAGTAATTAAGTATATATCTAGAGATAGAATTTTCCATCACTAAAGGCCAAGCAACTTTACCTGCCAAATTCCCTACTTGAAACTTGCAACGAAAGGTTCAATCATTTCAATTTTCATCTGTAATTTCATTTCTAATTTCTCTTCCTTGTGATTTAAAATAGCGATGGAATACTATTTGGTTTCTAAATTATGTAGCAATATTTTCTTTCTATTTCTAATTCATTTCTATTCCATTTCTAACTTTACAAATGGAATTAGTAGTTTCTATTTTCTAATTCTATATCATTATTTTGTTGTAGATCATTAGATAGATAGATATATATATATATATATATATATATATATATATATGTATGTGTGTGTGTATATGTGTGTGTGTGTGTACACATATATCTAGATCTATAAATATAAAATTACATATATGCTTCTATATAATCTATAATTATTGATATATAAACATATATACCATTTATATAGGTTCATATATATATATATATATACCTATATAGCACACACACACACACACATATATATATATGAATGTGCAAACACGTTCATAAATATATAAATGCAAATTTATATTTAATGGAATATTTACACACACACACATATATATATGTGTGTGTGTGTGCGTGTGTGTTTGTGAATGTTTGTGTGTTTGTGTATGTGTGTTTTTATATATACAAGTCTTTATATATTAATATTTATTTATAAAACTTGTATATATAAATACACACATACACAAACACACACACACATACACATATACAAACACACAAACATATACACATACACACACACAAATACACACACACACACACAAATATCAAGATCTATAAATATAAATTTACATATATGCTTATATATAATCTACAAATATATATATATATATATATATATATAAACTATATAACATTTATATAGGTTCATATATATATATATATATATATATATATATATATATATATATCTTAGGTTTAAATATTAAAAATTATGTATAAAGACTTGTATATATAAACACACACACACACACACTATATCTAGATCTATAAATTTAAATTTACATATATGCTTATATATAATCCACAAATATTTATGCATAAACATATATAACATTTATATAGGTTCTTATATATATATATATATATATATATATATATATATATATATATATATATATATATATCAATGTGTGCGTGTGTGTGTGTGTTTATATATACAAGTCTTTATATAGAAATATTAATATTTAAAACCTAAGAAAGAGAGAGAGAGAGAGAGAGAGAGATATATATATATATATATATATATCAATGTGTGCGTGTGTGTGTGTGTGTGTGTTTATATATATGAGTCTTTATATAGAAATATTAATATTTAAACCTAAGAAAGAGAGAGAGAGAGAGAGATATATATATATATATATGAATGTATGTTTGTATATATATCTAGATTTATTAATATAAATTTACACATAGGCTTATATATATTCTACCAATATTTATATTTAAACCTATATAACATATAAACACACACACACACACTCACTCACTCACTCACACACACATATAAACCCTAGATCTATAAATATATATGTACATATCACTACATGATAATGATGAAATAAAAATGGAAAATAGAGATGCTCAATTCAATTTCTAAAATTAGAAATAATAATAGAGATGAATTAGAAACAAAAGAAACATTACTACAAAATTTAGAAACAAAATAATAATTCATTGCTATTAGAAAGCACAAAAAAGTTCACATAAAATAGAAACATAATTAGAAACAAAAATTAAATATGGAAATTCAAACGGATTAACTTTCCATTGCTATTATCATATGAGGACATTAGTGAATAAAGTAGTATGGTATTTAGCTACAGAAAATCCCATTTCTATATGTATTTGTTTTTTATAATAATAAACTATATAAAATTTGAGACCGAATTGAATTCCATATCAATTAATTTAGAAACGAATTGCATATCTATTTCAAAATTTCATAGGGAAATTAAATTTTGTCGTTGCTTTTGAAACAAAAACTTATTACATCGCTATTTGACATTAATGAATTAGATGACAGAATTGGATTCCATTGCTATTTTTGAAATGAAAACTTATTCCATCACTATTTGATGTTAATGAATTTTTTTCGAAGAATACTTTGACTTTTAAAAATCAATTTAGGTTTTGGAAAAATTAACCACCAACCTTTCATTGCTCATTCACCTAATTAACATTGAGTTTCTCCATAGCTGTTTTGTCGGGCTAATCATCATTTATAGAGAAATGCAATTTTAATTTCTTACCTATATGTAGCACACACACACACACACAGTATGGAAAATCACCCCATTGGCTTGTTAGTCATTCATGGAGGTACTTAATAACATATATATATATATATATATATAAAATAAGTTTTTGATTAATTTATTTTGATGTACTTTAACATGTCCGTAGAAAATATAGGTATGTGAGTATCAATCAAGTAATTGCTAGAAAAATGGACATGCTTTTTAATTTAAATTCAAACTATGCATGAAAATATAATTAAATATTTTTGTTTAAAATCTGGTAATATTTATTAATAACAAACTATGATTTTGTTGATGATCCAACATTATCATTCAAAATTTTAAAATATGGTTTCATTACTAAATTTTGGATAAATAATATAAATTAAGAAAACATGAACACGGTAATAGAAGTATGAATGTTTTTCATTTATATGTATATGTATGTGCTAATGTTAATTTACTTATAGATTTATTCCTTCTTCTTTCCATTCAATCGAAAAGATTTTTAATAGAAATTAGTTGTGAAGTGTATAAAGTGGAGCTAAGTTACTTCAAATATAAAAAGAATTTTATTGGAAAGAATTTGAAGTAAAATTTTATTACATGTATCAAAATGTCAAATAGTTTTATTATTAAAAACTATTAAAAAATGAATCATAATGTAATGTTTATTTTTTGTTTTTTGCATAAAGAATATAAATAGAATAACGCTTTGTTGATTTATGTGAAAGATACATGGAAACATGTTGCTAGTATCAGATATAATAATAAGCTTGAAAATTGGAGAAAAGTATGGCAAAGATACAAAGCCAAATATTGTTCCTTTAGATGTTTAGATAAAATTATGAAAATATTAGAATAGTAAAGAGTTCACGACCTTACCCCAAACGACATCAAAAAATTTTTGATCATAGAAAGTAGATGAAGGATCAGGATCTTCCAAACATATTGGAGATTCCAAAATGACTTACCAAATTAATGATAATGTTTAATTGTATATTTATTAGTTAATATTATTTATTTTCAGGAGGCTGAGTTGGGACATCTATCAATACTGTTTGAGATATTCAAGCGAATACACATGAAGAATGATGAACCATTTGTAGATAAGCAGTCAAATGATATTAATGTGAAGTTCTCATTTTTTACTTTAGTGTGTTAAGTAAATTGTAGTATACTAAAGAATAAAATAAAAAAAATTAATTTTTGAGAATCACAACAATTAATTTTCCAAGTGAAATATCTTTTTTTTTTTATTATAGTATTGATGAATTATTAAATATAGACTTCTTAACTATAATGACTTCATTTTTATATTAATATTATGTATGGTGTTGATGGATTGATGTGCTAGTTTCAATTTTATCTGAATATAGTATTTATGAGTTATATTGTATTATAATAATTGTAGGAAATTGTGGAGATTATGGTTGTCATTACTTCTCAATTGACAGATCATTTTGTAGAGGCTCTAGAGATTGATTTTGTGCATATTTACCTACAGACCATTGGAATGGAGCCGAAAAATGATGAGTGCATGGTCTTGGTACCCATGCATCTATATTTTATCTGAGTTCTATTTGGAGTTCAACTTTTTTTTACTATTACAATAATTTCTTTGATGAGTAGTTGCAAGAGGAGATGTAAGATATTCAAGATAATTTACAAATAAAAAATGAAGAGATATAACACAAGAATGAAGAGATACAAAAACAAATTGAAGAGATTAAAAAAAGAGAAAAAAAAAAAAGACTTAAAAGAGAGGAAGAAATGTAACATAAAATTTTGAAGTTGGAGAAAATTGTGTAAGTTGGAAGATGCTTCATTTATTTTTCATCATTCTGAAGAAATGTATACACTACAATGAGTCGTAGATACCTATTATGTTGTTTATGATATTTTTGCAAAGAAATTTGTTGTGCTGAACTTTTTTGTGTGTTCATATTATTGAATCTAATATATGTGCAATGGAGATGGTTAAACTTTGATATATGTTATTCATATTATATATATTTTAGTAGATATTATGTCAATGTAATTAAATGAATAATATATAAAAAATACTGAATTATAGGGTATATGGTTTTTGTATGAATTAGTAAATAATATACAACATACAAAAAATACAATATATAGAATATGTTCCTGTTACATAAATTAGAAACGAAAAATGACATTTCAATTCTAAATCTAATTTAGAAATGAAATTAATGTTTCTGTTCTATCACTATTTTAGTATCAGATATAAATGAAAATAGAGAATCAGATTCTGCCACTATTTAAAAACAAAAATATTTCATCACAAAAATTAGAAATGCATGTGTAATTTCTATTTTTATAATTTAGAAAATAACCTTTTAGAATTTGAAATATTTCATTTCTATTTAGGTTGCTAATTATAGATTGTGATAGAATTATAAATGGATTTGACCATTTCTAATTTGCTTATTGTTTGTAGTGTATACACACACAAATATATATATATATATATATATATATATATATATAGTGTGTGTGTGTGTGTGTTTGTTTATATAAGTCTTTATATATACAGATATTTAATATATAAACCTAAATAATATATATATATATTATGAATAAATAGGAAGAAATAAAAAGAAGACAAAATAGAGATCATTATATTTAACTCTTATTTAGCCTATTTATAGGCTTGCAAGAAGTCCAAAAGTTATAACTCTAAGAAAACCAAAAGTCATAGTGAGAAAACCTAAGCTCTTACAAAAATGATCGTCATTATTTCGAAGTAATTATCATTCAATACAAAGTATTATAATACCCCCTTGGATGACCATAACATTAAAGAACATGTCTCATTAAAACCTTACTAGAAAAACATAATGTGACAAAAACCTAGTGAAAGAAAAAGAATACATATACTTTGTTAGGATTTCCTTGTTAAGAACTTTGCCAGTAAAACCTAATGGGGCAAAAATTGGATATAGGAAAAAAGAGTACAATACACTAACTTCCAATTATACTCCCCCACAAATCAACATTCTTAGGCTGGCACATTCAAAACTTATATATTAACTTCTTGAATATTGAGGTTGGTAATGACTAGAGATGGCCTAGCCCGGCACGAGGCACGACGCGATTCGGCCGTGCCTAGGCCGGCCCGGCATGATAATTTCCCGTGCCCGGGCTCGTATCATGCCTGACAATGGCACAATTGTGTCGTGCCGTGCCGAGAAAAATTGGGTCTCATGCCGTGCCGAAACCAATTTTTTTAAAAAATTAGGATTTCAAGCGCGCCGAAATCCTACTTTTTTTTTAAATTTAGGATTCGGCCCGACCCTGCCGAACCCGGCGGATCGTGCTGCAGGCTCGTGCCGAGCTGAACTCCACAAAATCATGTCGTGCCTAGAAGCACAAAAGCACGGTCGAGCCTGAAAAAAATGGGTCGGGCCGGCCCAACTTGTCCAGTTTGACACCTCTAGTAATGACTTTGTAAATAGATCTGGTAGATTATCACTTGATCGTATTTGCTGGATATCAATTTTACCATTCTTCTAATACACATGTGTATAGAAAAATTTTGGAGAAATGTGCTTGGTTCTATTTCCTTTGATATAACCGCATTTGATTTGTGCAATGCATGCATCATTGTCTTCAAATAATATTATTGACTTATTTTTGACAGAAGATATCCCACATGATTTTTGAATTTGGTAGATTATTGATCTTAGCCAAATGCATTCATGACTTGCTCATGAATTACAAGAATCACTGAATGATTTGAAGATATAGCAATCATTGTCTGTTTGATAGTTCTCCATGAGATAGTAGTTCCATTGTAGTTAAACACATACCCAGTTTTCCATCTAGCTTTATGTAGATCTGAAAGATATTTTGTATCTACATATCTGAGTAGTTTTTTCTTTGACTCATCTGAGTAGAATAAACCAATATCTATAGTTCCACTAAGATAGAGTAATATGTATTTGATATCATTCCAAAGTCTTCTCATTAGAGCTAAACTATACTTGACTAATAAATTAATAGAAAAAATAATATTTAGTCATGTACAATTAGCAAGATACATAAGTACATTAATGATACTATGATATAGTACTTTATGACCAAATAATTCTCCCATTTTCACAAGATCGAAATAGGTCCTTTTTTATATCAAGTGATCAAACAACCATAAGGTAGCTTAATTGACGTGCTCTATCCATATTTAAATGCTTCAAAATTTTTTTTGATATATATTGATTGATGAACCAACACTATATTTGAAAAATATTCAATCTATAACATGAGACAAAATTTTATTTTTCTAAGATATTTCATTTCAAATTTTTTCTTTAAATATTTCATTGTGTTTGTGAGCTATTTTCATGACTTTCAACAAGATTTAAATCATCAACATAAACAATAATAATTACCAATCCTATTTCTGATTTTGATAAAAACATGTGGGCATATATGGTTATTCACATACCATTATTTTAGAAAATATTCATTAAGCCAATTATATCATGTGTATCCAGATTGTTTTAATCCATACAAAGATCATTGTAACTTTATCGAGAACATGCTACAGGACTTTTTACTAATTGCTTTAGTTAGTTTAAATCCTTTAGGGATTTTTATGTGTATATCACTATCTATAAATCCATAAAAATACATAATGATATCATCTATTAGATGCATATCTAGTCCATTAGATACTACTAATCTTACCAAAAATCAAAATGTGATTATCCCCATATAGGGCGAGAAACCTTTGGCTACTGATGATTCTTTATATCTTATGATATTAATACTCACATTTCAATTTTGTACAAATACGCATTTGTACCCAAAAAGCTTTACACTTGAAGGCATTTGGACTACAAGTCTATAAACTTCTCATTTTATTAATGAATATAATTTTATTTGTATAGTCTCTTTCTATTTTGGCCAATAATTTGTTTGTTTACAAGTATCTACATTTTGTTGTTCGGGATCATCATTTTGTATGATGTCTAAGGTCATTTGAAAAGTAAATATGTTATCCACAATAAAATTATTCTGATCTTAACTATAATCTTTGTGCTCATAACTTTTGAGATCTCATAATTTTGATGTTTTTTTGCCTCTTCTTTAGATATTAATTTGTTTAACACATCTTCAAGAGTTTGTTTTTCAATATGTGCCTCTACAAGGGTTTTTTTTTTTGATATTTTTCTCCTATTCCGATGAGCATCATCTCTCAGCCCATGAATGTATCTAATAATTGATTTGCAAGATTTTATAAATAATTAATCCTTTCAACTTCAAGTTGACATTAATTTTATGAGAATCAAAATGAGATAATATTAATGTACTCCAAGTAATTTCACATCGTTCTTCTAGAATCAACTATTCTCTTCCTAATGGTGAGAATACAATTTCATTAAAATGATAATCTATAAATTTAGCTCTAAAAATATTAGCTATTAAGGGTTCCAAATATCTTATGATAGACGATGAATTAAAACCTACATAAAACCATTTTGGTACGTTGTGAGGTTATACTTGGTGACTATAAAACCAAAAATCTATAAGTCAAAATATTTATTTGTTTATCCAGTACAAGTTGTGAAGGTGAGTATTCATGATAAGATGTTGAAATGGTCTAATTCTCATTAGATTTGTAGCTTTCACAACATGAGCAATATGACGCTTAATATCTATCCCAATTGACATATAATAATTATTGAGAATTTTTAAAGTAAATTCACAAAATTGTCAAAGTCTTATTTTCTTGATTGAATAGTCAAAAAATTATGCTCTTAATTTAATCATTTGTGCAGGAGCCTAGCAAAAATAATATTTCTTATAAAAATAAAATAAACATATGACGATCTAGTAGATACATCTATAAGAAACATAAAATAATGAAAAGATTCACATATATGCCCATGTATTCTTTCTTAAAAGATAGATGATTCAAATATGATAATTTAACTATTAACTTACCTTGTGAATAAGAATCAAAAGAAAATTAATAGAGCAGAATCTTTTGGTTCTTTAATATATATCCATGTGATTATTCTATGATTTGATGCATCATTAAAGATCCAGGATGACCTAGCATATTGTGTCACTTAAATATTTTGCTCTTTGAAATTCTGGTATAACCCAGAGAAAAAATGTTGAGAGCTTTTCTGAAATAAACTTTTTGCCAAAAATTATAGATGTAATATATAAATATTTTGTATTGCATTCATTCAAAGTTGCAATATAATATGCATTTTGCCAATATAATTAATATAAAAATTAAGTTTTATTAGGTAGAATTATATTTGCTCGTCTATATCCTTTAATTAAATTTGATGTATCGGAGATTATTCTTACATAGACATTTGTTACTATTAAATTTTAAAAATATGTTTTTTCTCGAAAGAATGTATGCGTGTTTGATTAATCAACAAGGTATATATCATATCATTCATCTTGAAATTCAATAATACACAAATTTAGATAAATATAAAAATATAAATAACAAGTTTATATTATTATTAACTCAAAATAAAACATATAAAATTATCTAATATTTACATTTTTATCTTATATTAAACAATTGAAATCATTATGAACTTCAAAAAAAAATCATACTAAAATAAGGTATGGTCAATCCATTTCAAATAGAATAATTAGTTTCTTCCCATTTTCCTTTATATTTTAATATGTTGCTTGATATAAATTTACCAGGTTTTTGGCCATACGAAAGCTACAAGACTAGTGTACTTCAATTCTGCAATCTGTAGCAAATCTGTTTAGAAGCCTTGTACGATTTTTTATGTATACTTGCTTCTTTTCCTTATTTAACCTATTATTATCCTAGTTTTTATGGAGAAATAAGTTTTTCCTTTACAAAGGACTAGAAGGATTATTATCATAGTGTCTAGAATTCAGCACTCGAAAATGACCATAACTAGGACCAATCCATGCACATAATTATGAGATGAAATTATATTAAATTTAGGAAAAAGTTCAGATCAAGTAACCATGACTCAATTTTTAATTAGTAGCTCATTATTTTATTGAACTACTAGAATACATGATAATATAATAATAATATAATTTTATTTTATATTGAATAAACTCATGCTAATAACATGTTATGAAAAAAGAGAAAAAAAAAAGAAAAAAAATAAGAATCATTATCTTTGACTATGATTAGGCCTATTTATAGGCTTAAAAGAGGTCATTCATTTCAAAAGCTATATTTGTTTTACATAAATAATGATCATTCATTTCAAAATAATAGTTATTCATTACATAATATTTATAAAACACACACACACACACACACACACACACACACATATATATATATATATATATATATTAAATTTATGAACACTATATTATATACATGTCAAAATATATGTATACATACAATGAGTATATGCATATATACATACCGTTAAATTGAATTAGTTTATATATATGTTTGTGTGTTCATAAATTTATAATATATATATATATATAATCTACAAATATTTTATATAAACGATAGTAAGACATATAATAAATTTATGAACACACGAATAGACACACACACACACAGATTCATATATTATATTCTAAGATCTATTAAATATATATATATATATATATAAATATAAAATTTAACCTAGATCTATAAATATAATTGTAATATATTATAAACCCATATATACCTTAATTATATATATTACATACATATATATATATAATATATATATTTAATATATTGCAATTAACCTAGATCTATAAATATATATTATATTCCAACATTTCAAATTATATTTTAATATATTTGTATACATATACTACATACATATATACCTTAAATTTAATTGACATGTATATAATATGCGTGTTGACATATATATATATATTGTATAAATATTGTTTTTATATACAATATATTCATAGCGATGTGGCTATGTAAATTTCAATCTTGGCACGAATGCACATAAATTTTACTAGATTTAGCTATTTGTAATTATATATCACGATATATATATATAGCTTGATATATTTGAGTAACATTTACATCCGCATAATTACGATTGCATCACTGCCGGTTGGCCGTGATAACAGATAACGTCTCGGGGGTGAAATCGGGAAGAAGTGGACCATAATATTCCCCAGCGTTTATATCGATCACAACAGATTAAATCAGCTGCTATCTGCACGTCATAGCCTTGTTGATCATCAGCTGCATCTGGCTGAAAAAAAAACATAAAAAAATTTCATGACTGAAGCAATTAACACCAGCAACATTTGTCACTCATAAAAAGGAAATCCATGATTTTTGAAGGGAGCTCCCTTCAGTCCAAGCCGCGACAAGCATAGCCTAACACAGCTCCTGCTTCGATGGATCATAAACTCATCTCGCTTGCCGCGACCTAGCCTTCCTTATTCAAAAACGATGATGATGGGTTCCTGACCCAACGATTCAGCAGCAGTTTTGAGGCTGTTTCTTGCCATGAACTGAACTGAAGAAAGCTCCTTCATTTCATAAGCTTAAAACAAACCCTAACAGAAACACCATTTCATACTATTAGCATCTTTGTAGACAATCTCTAACATGAGAAAAAATTGTATAACTAATGTTTATGAGACTTTGAACACAAAATATTCCTTAAAACAATAATTCCAAGATGTAGGGATTCATCGTCTTCCTTATTTCTGATATGGTGTTGGGAAAGCGTTTGCCTAAGTGTTGGAAAACGGGCTAGGGGACGAGGAAAGGAGAAATGAAGGATGATGAAGGGTATGAAGGCATTTAAATAAAAAAAAAAAGCCGAGGTTGAACGAAGCGTCCAAGCCAAAGCAGGGTTTCGATAGGGCACATCCAGCACTTCACGTATTCATCTTTTTAGCCTTTCAAATCAAACAAGACAACACTAGCACCATGTGACCAATTCTACTCAGGTATCTAATCATACAGCTGTGAGGACAGCCACCCACATGAAACTAGGTCACAGGCAGTAGTAAGATTTTCATCATTATAACTTTCAAAAATCAAACTTGCGAAATTATACATCATATTATCTCAATATTTTATTTTTGGGTTCAAAACGATAATATTTACGTTTTGATCACCATTTTAATTTTTTTTTTCGAAATATATTCTAAAAAATATTTACAGTCATCATTTAATTTTTTTTTAAAATACTCTAAAAAATATTTACATTTTGGAATTTTGGGACCCCATAAATTTCAAATTCAATTGGGAGTTGGGACACCTTTACACATCAACATTTAAAAAAAATCTGAGTTTTCAAATTCAAACTGAAAATTGATTTTCAATTTTGAACAATTAATTTCATTTTTTTATAATTACACACACACACACATCTTTAAATCAAAAACTATATAGTTATAAGTTAGATTTTTAATATTTTATATTCTCAAAAATCAAACTTGATACCAATTATAATTGATAGTATGTCAAATTTTTTTTGGTTTCCAAAAAAAAATTATATTTTCTTACCTATTTTAAATTTTTTTTAACAAATCATAAATTATATTTTAAATTAGAAACTTAAATTTGATAGTATGCCAATTATAGTATGTCAATTATAAAACATAAATTTATAATTTTCAAATTAGAAAACCATGAAATTTATTTTTTATTTCAAAATAGCAATATCATTTTTTAAAATTACAAATTATATATATATATATATATATATATATATATATATATATATATATATATAATATAAATATCATTGTATTGTAACAACAAATCTTTACTTCAACAAGGATTACGGAGAGGAGACTCGAAGAAGAAGAGAACAAATTTTAGAAGAACACTACAACAAAAAACATAATCAAAAATGCTTAAAAAACGTCATTAAATATTATTAATGTCGATTATCGATATTGTCATCCGCTAGCCTGTCATAATAAGTATTTGCCTATAATGTCGTTTTTTAGCAGTGTCATTGAAAAAAACTTTGACACTAAAATAAACTGTCATTATTTATTATATCAATCTACCTTGACACTTAGAAAATGTCATAATTTGTTATTTCAATCTTAAAATATTTGAATACAATGACACTTAGTAAAAGTGTCAAGGAAGATAATGATTTAATTAAAAATCAATTTAATAATTATTATAAATATATTTTTATCTGTTATTGTAATATTGCATGCACATAAGAAAAACATACGTTACAATCCATATCAAGATTAAAGTTTTTAATTACAATGGGGAACTTTGACAATATACATTTCATAAACAAAAAAATATATACCACAATTTCAACATTCATTTCTTTAATTCAATTCAAAATTTCTTATATATGCAACCCAATTGTGCCTTATCTCCAAGAAAATTGCTTCATGCTAGCTTGGATAAGTTGAAAGTTAATTTCCAAAAAAAGAAACCTACATACAAAAAGATGAACAATAATTAATTACACTTGCAGAAAAAAAAATATTATAGAGCATTAGAAAAAAAAATGAAGGAATAATAACAACATATCATGAAAATAATTTATATAACAATTGACATATATGATTAAAAAAAATTTAACAACAAAAACAAAGTTTGTAGTAATGGGTAAAATATAAAGCAAAAGATTTATCAATTATGACATAAAAGTTGATAAAATATTTTAAAATACAAAACAATAATAATTCATTAAAAATATATATGTGTAGTGAGTTGAAAGATCTCACAAACAACTTAAAGAAACACTACAAAAACTAATTAAATTTAATAAAATGAAAAGTTAAATTACTTGTCATCTTCCCAATACATTAAAAAACTAGATGAGATGCTATGTAATGTAATTTCAAGTTCTATTGATTACACATATATAGTAATCCAATCAACTTATAGTTTTATATTCATTAATAAAATAAAAGGCTACGTAATAAAAAAAATTGTGCCTTAAAATAATAATTGTGTTTTATAAGAGTGAAAATGTAATTTACAATATTGTAGTAAAGTATTGAAGCCAAAAGTCGAGATCACAATTATTTTCATAGCCAATCTACAAAAAAAATCTATAGTTGACAACATAAACAAAAGATAATATGATAACAATAAAATTCCAATCGCATATTCAATTTTAAAATATTTAATAGAAAGTAAGAAGTAATAAACTTGATCTCATTATGAAAAATACCTTTATTATCACAATAGTTCATGGACCATTCCAAAGTTGGAAGATCCTCTAACTTGACCAAAAAAAAAGTTTACCTTTAAACACCTATGAATCATGCATACAATATACTAACGTAATTTAATTATTGGAAATTAGATAATTATCATGAATGTGTAAGAAAAATACTAAAATATCTTCAAATGATTATGTCTAACAATTTACATTCAGTCATAGTTTGGGTCAAAAGAGAGATAAAGTATGAACCTCATCAAAAGTTGAAGTTAGGAATGTCAAAATTTGTTCATGCTTCAATACAAAAAGGTGTTCCCAATACTTTTCAAACTGAGAAAAGAATTAATTGAGTCACCAACATCACCCATTCAGATCATACTTCATCCAACTCATCTTTGTTGTATGATTTTATCCCATTAAACTGTTGAAAAGTAAAGTAATATTTTCATTAATTAAATTGGAAAATAAAAAAAAACATTGATATATTGAGAACCAACAAATCAACACATACCTTTGTTGTAAGACATCCTTGATCGAGAATGATATCTCACATATATCTCATCACATAGTATCCACATTCAACACTACCTTGTTGTCTTGGGCACTGGATGGAAAAAAAATCATTATATATATATGGAGTTATTTGCAAGTCATATTGTACTAAGTTTAAAATTAAGAAGAAGACACTAAATATTTTATTACTCAGTTTATGAGTTATTTACCCCTAATACAACCCAATTAGGCTCTCCTTTTGACGATTTATATTTTTTAAGTGGATGAATTCTTAGAGCCCTGCATGAAGAAAATAAATTTTTGTTACTAACTATGCTTCATTCTATAATATTAAGAGAAGAACATACATATTAACAATGTCTTTAAGATCATCTGAAGGTTGATGATGCAAGGAATCAAGGTAATATGCGATCAAAGTCCTTATGTCAAGTACCACCAATATCCAATGACAACTACAAAATTAACATTAGTGTAACAAAATAATATTTATAATTTGATAAATATGCATACTTATAAGCTTACTTATGTTTAATAACTTACCTTAGGTTATATGGAAAAAAAACAAAATCAATATTATTTGCATTCATCAACCAATTAGCTATAACCCTTGACCTACTTTTCTTGCCTATTTCTCTCAATCCAGCTTTGGAAACCAAGGTCGGATTTACAAAAATAAATCGCCCTGCCTCTTTAGCATCAACCATCATTTTATGCAAGTGCCTGATTTAATTTCACACAATATTTAAAAGTTTTAATATTTTAATTTAACTAATATTAAATACAATTCTCATTATGAAAAATTAAAGTATAAATAAGATAGTTAAAATATATGAAAAACATATTAAATGTTTCTCTTACCATATATAGAACATAAGACAATTAGATGACACCTCTTTTGATGAAATTATGATATAAATATCTTCTTTCATGAGGAATGTCTTAAAAGACTCTCCGAAAAACATCCTCTATGATTTATACTGCATGTACCATCTCATCTTTTAACAACAACCCAACTAATGCAGCAAAGTTCTTGATATCTACAGGGTTCTCATCCTTATAACTCAATGTTCTTTCTTTATTCCTTTGTTTCTTAAATTTCTTTGAATCATATCAAACATAAAATATCACTATATATATAAGAATTGTCCTAGATAAAATTTTTATTAAAAAAAAGCACATACCTAGATGCGATGAGTAGTAAGAATGACTAATTGGGTAGACCATAAAATTTGATGCCCAATAGCATCTCAAATAGTGATAATTTGGCTTGGAATAGGTATAAGAAGTAATGCAATTGGATCATAAGAAACATCCACCGCACAAGGAAGTTAGCACCATGTTCAAGTACCATTGTTCCAGTTGCAACTATATTTTCTTTTGTCCCTATGGCCAATTGACAACTCCTTACCTGTAAAATCAAATAATATTATTTAGTTATATGCAATCATCTAAAGTTGATAATTTCCAATTAGGAAAGAATTAGTTAGACAAAATTGAGTTATCATAACTTAAAGAGCTTATTAATATAATTTATTATACAAACTTATATTGTAACATTACTTCTATATTTTCATATCAACTAGGTAAGTTGATATGAAAATTATGAGTTTGTGTTAATACATTTTTATTATAGAACATAATATTAAATACAACTTACCTTGTTTGCTTTTAGCATTGGAGGAGTGTGGTCTTTTACTCGATATTTTGGTTGCTCAACACTTTCAGGAAGGACATTATGTTTTTGGAGCATGTTAGAGATATCAACATCAGAATGAGGTGCGGTGGGTACCATCTAAGAGAGTTGGAATAAATTCCCGCAAACTTTGATTGTCGCACTTGCGATTCTTTCATAAATTCCCGCAAAGCACTATCTACCATAGAATGAAAATATTGTCATGGAGTATGATGCTTTCCTTTAGCTCGTACTCGACCACTATATTCAGGAGTTCCCAATGCTTCAGTAAGTATGTTATTTCCATTGAAACTCAAACTATTTTCTTATGACTGTTGCAACATCTTATCCTGATACACAATGATATTATAAAATTAAATGTCATATTAGTTAATATAAAGAAGTTATTAATGTAAATGAAATATATGTTCCATAACTTATACTTACAATCTTCTCAACTATCGGAATGATCATTTCATCATACGTGCCATCTTTTTTCTCCATTGTTTTCTTCCATAATACACTTCTATCAATGACTTTAGTAAAGCCGGTTTCTACCAACTTTTACAATATTGAAATGTAATATAATGAGTCTCTAGGCAAATTCAACATAAAATAAAAAGTAAAGTAACAACATCTTTAACTTACCATCTCTTCCTCAAGACCATCATATCCCTTCCTACTAAAATGATGATTATAAATATGCTTTTTCCTTCGTTCTTTTTGAACTTCTCTAAACTCCTATAAATTTTAATTTATATTAAGTAAAAAAAATGAGTATATGACATGAAAATAATTAGAAATTTACCTGAAATCTTTGAGACAATCTTTCTTTGACAAAAATTGTCCAATCTTCATCTTCAATAAAACTGTATTCAACTGGTGATTTTTTAAGAAGCTCTAGTTAGTCTTTGAAAGGAATGATATACTTTGCAGTCAACATGTTCTTGAAAGATCTAAAGCACCTGCCCATTGATTTCATACAGTTCCTTCTACTTTTACAATCAAATGTAAATGCATCCTAGAAGTAATGAATATAGTTATTAGTTGTTAAAAAAATTTGCAAATATAATTAGAAAAAGTTATGTATAGAAAAAAAAAATACAAGTTTACCTCAATGGAGTCCCACAATTTATTTTTCAATTGCTTAGGTACATGGTGTCAAGTGCTATATCTAATTGGGTCCATGGTATGTGCCAATACACCTAAATAACTTGTGAGATGCACCATAGCTTGTCCGACATAAACACCATCAACATTATTCTTTACTGCAAGTTTTATTCCTTTGCTCTTATTCTTGATAATCATAGTCTTTCTTGTTATCCCTCTACATCTATTTCTTGTAGTTGTTTTATCTTGTTGTTCTGTTTCCATACCTATCATAAAAATAATTATAATGTTTAAATAAAAGTACAAAAATATTCATAAAAAATTTAAAGAATAAAAAATTAACTAATTAAAGGCATTACCTAATCAGCTGCTTTGCATAAAATATAATACTGTCAATGTTTTGAAAATTGTCAACCTGACATTAACTAAAATTGAAAGCATAACAATCTTCTAATAACAAAGATGAATAAATTAACTAGTAAGCATACATTTAAAATACAAAAAACTATCGAAACATATCAATTCACAATACCATAACAAAGATAAAAATTGGATACATTTATGATTTTTTCTCAACCCAAATATCCTCACAATCATCTCGAATACAAATTTGATCAGTGTCATCTATTGTATCAAATAATTCAACTTGTGCCATAGAAGATATGACTGGATTGTGTTCAATAGAAATATCCATTGGATCATTATCATTTGCTCTTTCTGTGAAGTCTTGTTGATGAGTTGACAAAACAATTGATCATCTTGGATTAAGCTCATCTTGTACATAAAAGACTTTCTTAGCTTGGGAGGTTAATATGAATGGATTTGACTTATGAGCCAATCTGCTAAAGTCAACTAAGGTAAACCCAAAATCATCGACTTTGATTCCATTCTTATTATCACCCCAATCACACTTGAAGACTGTAATTCTGAACATAGTATAATCAATGTCACAAATCTCAGTAATAACCATATAGAAACAAATTTCCCCGAAAATTGGATTTTTATTCTTAGCACTAGCAATTTGCATGATCATTGATACAATACTAACTCCACTATTTTGGGTAGCTAGTAAATCATCATGCTCCTTAGTATTATATTGACACCCATTGATGACATAACCATTATACTTCATCACATAATGGCTTGGACCATCATCTATCCATTCAAGGGTTTCAAATACAGGTTCATTATTTCCCTTTGCAACTTCAACTTATAGAAATAAGTTACAGTTATCATTTATATGTTAACCAATAATATAAAAGAAAAGGAAAATTTAAGAAACCATTGTAGTACCTTTTGTCGTAACCAAAAGGTAAAAGTACGAGCATGCTCATCCTGTAACCACTTTTTCCTTTTTGATTGACGTGGATGTTTCGCTTTCAGCCATTGCATGTGCTCTCTATGAGGTCATGTATAATAATTGAATAATTAGAGTAATATATTATATGTACAACAAATAAAGAAACAAAAAGTTAGTGGTACTTACTCAATATAAGGTTGGACAATTGATGTATTTTCCAACACATAATGATGTGCTTGTAACCATAAATTAAAATCGGCCTTCATACTAAGACCTCCAAATATTGGTGCCCCGACTTTTTGGTCAATATTTGAACTACTAGGAATTCCAATTGCTTCCACATTTGATAAGTTCTCTATACAAAACTCGATTCCTTCTTCTGCAATATAGCATTCAGCAATACAACCTTCAGGTCTAGTACAATTTCATACATAGCCTCTTAACACTTCCATAGACCGTTCAAATGGGTACATCCACCAAAAGTAAACCGGTCCACAAAGTCTTACTTCTCTTATAATATGCACAGTAAGATGCACCATGATATCAAAGAATGAAGGTGAGATGTACTTTTCAAACAAGCATAATGTCACCACCATCTCATTTTGTAACTCATCTAATGAAGGAACATCAATGACTTTAGTACAGAGAGCATTAAAAAAGAAACTCAATCTACAAATGGCATTCTTTACATGCTTGGGTAAGATAGAATGTAACAAAACCAGCAAAAATTGTTGCATTAATGCTTGATAGTCATGTGATTTTAATCCATTAAGTTTCAAGTCTTCCATTGACATGAGGTTTCAAAGGTTGGAACAATATCCATATGGAACCTTCAATTATGAAAGTGTTTGGCAAAACACATTCTTTTCCATTGTAGAAAGTGTATAACATGCAGGAGGGAGATATGCCCTCTTCGATTCAAACCTTAGTGTCAATTCACTCCTTAAGCCAATATCTACAAGATCTAAGCGAGAATTAAGCTCATCCTTTGTCTTACCTTCAATGTTGAGTAAGGTACCAATAATGCTTTCACAAACATTTTTCTCAATATGCATTACATCCAAATTATGATGAACAAGAAAATATTTCCAATACTCAAGATCAAAGAATATGAACTTCTTTTTTCAACAAATTGTATTGTTGATTTCAGATTTTCCCAGATTAACCTTTTTTCCCCCAAGAATTGCAAATTCCATTGATTTTTTTTAATATTTTCTCGCCAGTCAATATTTGTGGAGGTAACCTGAACTCTTGTTTTCCGTCAAATGCTTTCTTTTGTTTTCTATATGGATGGTTTCTTGGAAGAAATCATCTATGTCTAGTATAGGAGTTCTTTTTTCCATGCTTTAACCTACAAGAATATGTTTCTTCTCCACATATTGGAAAACCATAATATCCTTTAACTTTGCAGCCTGACATATTTCCATATGCAGGAAAATCATTGATCGTCCATAATAGAACGACTCTTAATGTAAAGATTTCTTGTTTATGTGCATCGTAAACTTGAACTCCGACCTCCCATAATATTTGTAGATCTTCTATTAGCAGTGCTAAATAGACATCAATGTCATTTCTAGGTTGTCATGGACCTGAAATTAATAAAGATAACATCATAAATTTTATTTTCATGCACAACCATGGAGGAAGGTTGTAAATTATCATGAGAATGGGCCAACAACTATGTTTACTATTAAATGAACTGTGAGGATTTATGTCATCTCCAGAAATTGCAAGTCTCAAGTTTCTAAGTTCTAAGGAAAACTCAGGTCATCTGTGATCAACTTGCTTGCATGATGGTGAATCTGATAGATGACGCATTTTTCCCATCAAAATTTCTTTCTTCACATGCCAAATGAGCTCTTTTGCAATTTTTGATGATTGAAATATTCTTCTAAATCTTGGAATTAGAGAAAAATATCTCATTACTTTCGTAGGAACTCCTTTTCTCCTCTTAGTTCCTATGTTATCTGTCTTCCACCTCGAAGTTCCATAGGTGGGACATAAGGATGCATCTTTCAACTCCTTCCAATAAAGTACACAATCATTTGGGCATGCATGTATTTTTTCATATTCCATTCCCAAAGAATTTAATGTCTTTTTCGCTTCATACATCGACAAAGGCAATTCATTCTTTAAAGGCAACATTTCTCCAAGAATATGTAAAAGCTCTGAAAAACTATTATCAGACCACCCAAAACTTGCTTTCAAGTTGTATAATTTGATCAAGGCAGACAATATTGTAAAGTTTCTGTAACTAGGATTTAACAGTTTTTTTACATCTTGTAGTAATCTTGCAAACAATTCAGGATCATTTTGACAATCATCATGTGCAGCTTGAACCATTTCTATTGTGCTACGTTGATCATCAAATTGAAGTCTATCATAATGTTCTGCTCTTATGGAAGTTGGGCCACTTGGAGCTGCCTCTCCATGCCAATACCATGTATAGTAACTTTGATCAATTCCAAAGAAAAACAAATGGTCTCAAATCTTTTGAGGAGTATTAAAAATCATATTACCACATTATAAGCATGGACATTTAATGGAGGTTTTATTTGCATAATTTTGTATTGTAAATGCAACAAAGCATTCAACTCCATCTTCATATTCCTTCGATCTTCTATCCTTTGAGATCTATGAACGATCCATTTTTAAAGAACAAATTATTTCCAATAGTGATCACACTTCAACTGGAAGAACACATCAACATTCTAATGTTATTCGTTTAGCAACCTTTTTTTATCTGTTAAAAGAAAATTTAAAAATCAATTTAATAAAATATTAATAAGCATGTCAGATATAAGATAGAAGGGATGAGCATTAATATTGTAATAATGTTGAATTTGTTTACATAGTCAACATGATTAGAATAATATTTAAACATGAGAAATTATTTCTCACACTTAGTATGATTCTAAGAAAAAAAAATATTTAAATAAAAAAAATCATTTAATTATATTTTTATATAAAAGTCAAATATGAGAAAAGTCAATTTATTAATAAAAAAATATTTTATTCTTCTCCAAATCCGATCTTAGAACCTGCCATCATGCATTCTAGTGCATTATAGGTTTTTATTCCTTTTTTTTGTTATTTTTTTAACGAAAAATTATTTAAATCATATTTGAGGTAAAAACTAATTCTCTAATTTAAAAGAAAAAAGGACTTTACATTGTGGAAAAGAAAAAAAAAGATAATTTTTTTTATCAAACATGTCAAGGAAAAGAGAAAATAAAAAGTATTTTGAGAAAATGAAAATTTTAATTGGCCATGTATTTTCCTTTTAACTATAATATTTTATTTTGTTCTAGCTACTTAAAAATTTTATATACTATTTACTGGACCCCCAAATCTTATTTTCCTTATTTGTGTAGCATATTTTAACAAATACTTTGCTTAATTTCTTATTTTCAATAATCAATATTCCCATGTATAAAAGGTATATAACGTATATATTCTCTTTTTGATAGTAATATCTTTATTTGTGAATATTATTTTTATAAATACTTTGTTTAATTTCTCATTTCCTATAATCAATATTCTCAGGTATATAAGGTACACCTTTTTGTTTTGATAATAATATCCCTCTTTTCTTTTTTTTCTTTTTGTGAGGAAGATAGTAATATTCTATTCATACTTCTCAATGTATAGAGATCATTTAAAAAATAAAGTAAAAGTATTTAATTAGGTGAGTATTAATTTACCTATCATCTATTTCTATATAAGATAATAATTTATTTTGACTTTGCTGTAATATCTAACATAAAATAAACAAATACGTGACCTAGACGATTTTATAGATATGACATTACATGTCTCTAGGTCCTTAGGCTAATTGATTTTGAAATGGCATGCCTATAGAGCATACATTTTTAGTAATTATAGCCTCCTTTTTTTTCCATACTTTCACAGTCTGAAAAACAAAGGAGGAGAGAACAAATAGAATAACATGTATAAAAATGGCACGAGATCAAAAATAAAAAAGAATGGATAATCACCTGCTCAAAGCCAACAACAAGATTTGCCCACTCTATATCCATTGTAATGAGCAAATTGGACCTTGCAAGAAGAACTGTAGACTGAGCCTGAAAATGGGATATGGAAAAGAATTTATTATTACTCTTTGGTAGAATAGTAGCCTGAAAATAGGAAGCAGATAACTCAACTAGGGCAAAATCACCGACAAACCTAGCACTAACATCACAAAATCTATATTGATTGAAAGAAACATTACTAATTAAATTTCACAAAATAGCAACACAACACACGATGCCGAAGATATGCTGCATAATCCATGTACAACTCCACTTTCCACAGTTCGTAAAATAAGCCGTGTAGAAACTGATGACAAGAGTAATTGACTGCAATTTTTCTCTTTTGATCCAAATTTATACTCCCTTTCAGCTTTTTATTTTGTCCTGCCAAGCTACAAAAATTTTTCGTATAACAAGGGTAGCCACTAAGCATCATGCATTTTGGTAACATATCTACTAAATTAATAATAAAGGGTGGCGAGGATCTGTCATGCAACGCATAAAAATCTATTCATTGAGATCATGTGCGAGAATACAACAACCCAGAGGACGAAGGATATAAATAAGCAAAGAGAATTCCATCAATGAAGAAATAGAAAATGAAGCCATAGAGAAGCATGTCGAGACTCTTCCACTCAACTCTTCCAGTTTGTTGCCAGCGCCATTTTAAAACCTATTACATATTTTACAAATAAAAAATACAAACTAATTAGTTCCAATTCAATAAATTCAAAATTAATATTTTCATATCCATGACACTTATAATAGTGACAAGGTTTATAATTGTCAATCCCTTATTAGTCTTAACAATCTATTAGTCTTAACAATGACACATCTAGTAAGTGCCATAAAAATAGAAAATATGTTCCAAATAATGATGTTTTTAGAAAAATGTCATGTCATGTCTAATTAATATAATTTATTATACAAACATATATTAATTTTTATCTTTTCCGCTGCAAATTTGCAATTCAGTGTGACTCCGATTCTATTGCAAGTTTTTTGTTAATTTATGGAAAGATTTCTTGTTCCCAAACTTGATGAAGCTACAGAATGTTTCACCCAAGCAGCATCTTATAAGCTGGCAGCAGATGCTTACGCTAAAGGCAACTTCTTCAGCAAATGTAATGAGTGATGTCAAAAGGGGGAGCTATTCGACGAGAGACTCTGTTACATTTCCAACTGGAAAGAACATGCCATGCAATATAATTACGTGAAAAGAGATGAGGGCAAAATAGAAGATGCAAAACAAAAGTTTTTGGAAGATACTGCGAAGAAATGCAAAAAGCTCGGAGACAAGTTCACAATGATGAAATATATTAACCTCTTCAATTCCAGTGATTCATTGCTCAATTTTTTGAAAAAAGTAAAGTGTCTGGAAGAGCTGATACAATTAGAAACTGAATGGGGAAACTTCCTGGATACTACAAAGATGACCAAGAATATTGGAGACATGCTGCTTGAAGCCGAGATGTTGGAAAAGGCCGAACATTATGAAGAAGCCGCGCTCATCTTTCTAGCGAGTCTTCATTTTATTAAATGAAGATAAATAAAATATTATATTAAGCACATCATTTTATTAAATGATCTTAAATTTTCATTTTTTTATTATTTCTCTAAGGGATAAATTAAATATTAACAGATTAATTATAAAATTAAATATTATTACTTATTTTATAAATAAAAAATTCAAATTTGAATGTAAAAATATTTAAATTTTTTTTAATTTGATCATAAGTTTCTTTTTATTTTTAATAAATAATTTTCAACTAAAAATTGATAATTTTTTTAATAATCTAGAGTAAAATTTTAAATATTATTACTTATTTTACAAATAAAAAATACAAAACTAATTAGTTCCAAATCAATAAATTCAAAATTAATATTTTCATATCCATGACACTTATAAAAGTGACAAAGTTTTTAATTTTCAGCCCCTTATTCCTTGACATTTTTTAAGGAGTCAAGAAATTTTCTAACCTATTAGTCTTAACAATGACACTTCTAGTAAGTATCATAAAAATAGAAAATATGTTCCAAATAATGATGTTTTTAGAAAAATGTCATGACATGTCTAATTATAATTAGAATAATGCCATTTTCTGAAAAAGTCAAGGAACAAAACATCATAAATTTGAAGTTTTGTTGTAGTGGAAGAAGAAATCATGAGAACGGTAAAGAGAAACAATCTAATAGTTCAATAAAAATTATGTCCTAACGATTATCAAAAGAAAAAAAATAGAGCTTATATACCATTCTCAATATTCAATAAATAAAATAGCAAAATAAAAGCTTTATGCGTAACTGACACGTTCATTAATGAAAGTCAATAAGGGCATATGAGTATTTTCCAAGTAGAGACCCAACAACAACATAAGCAAAAACCAATCAACAATCTCCCCCGTTTGATACAATTGGTGTAAGTCCAAGTTTTTCCCAAAAGTAGATTAGTTTCTCTCTAGGTAAAGGCTTGATGAAAATATCAGCCACTTGTTCTTCTGTTCTATAAATTAATAAATTAATCTCATCTGTCTCAAAAGCATCTTTAATAAAGTGGTGTTTTGAGACCTATGCATTTTGTTCGACTATGCATAACAATATCACTAGCTATGAATATAGTCGATTGATTATCAAAAAGTATATTAGTTGGACTTATTACACGTTCATCCAAATCAGCCAATAGTTTTCTCATCCACAAGGCTTGAGATGTAGCTACTAAAGCTGAAACATATATTCAGCTTCAGTGATGGATAAAGCAACTATCAATTGCTTCTTGGACTACCGATAACAAACCATAGTTCCTAGGTTAAATACATATCAAGAGGTACTTCTTGTAATCCTCTGGACATCCCCCCATTCACTATCACAATACCTAGATATTTTAATAAGATTGATTCTAGTTTATTTTAGACCTAAGTATAAGGTTCATTTAAGGTATCTTAAAACTCTTTTGGGTAGCACTAAGGTGCAAGTGATTGGGTGCATGCTTGAACCAAGATAGTAAGTGAACATAATATATAATGTATGGTCTTGTGGCAGATGCAATCAGCAAGCTTCAAATTAAGCTTTTGTATACTTTTCCATTAACTATTTTTCCTTGGGCAGAAATTAGTTTATGGTTCACAACCAAAGGGGTAGAGACTATTTTAGAATTACTCATCCCATAACTTTTCAATATAGATTGTATTTATGCAATTTGAGAGATGGACACACCACTTGTGTTTTGAAAAATTTCAAGTCCTAAGAAATATTTTAAGTTACCTGGGTCTCAGATTTCATACTTAGTTTCTATTTCTCTTCTAAAGTCATCTATTAATTCTGATTTATTACTAGTGAAATTTATATCATCTACATATATTGACACAATTAACATTTTAGGGTTTTTGACCTTTTTTTTTTGTAAAGTATAGGCTCACTCTTACTACTTTTGAATTCTTGATTCAACAAGAGTTTATTTGTTGATACCAAGCACAAGAAGTTTGTTTTAACCCATATAGAACCTTGTTTAATTTATAAACACAGTGCTCACTCCATTGTTTTACAAATCCAAGAAATTGTTCTACATAAATCTACTCCTTGAGTTTTCCATTCAAGAAGGCAGACTTGATATCTAGTTGGAACAAGTTCTAACCTTTTTGTCCAGCTAAGGCTATTAGAAACCTTACTATTTCTAACCTTGCTACTGGAGCGAAGGTTTCAAGATAGTCAGTTCTAGCTTTTGGGAGTAGCCCTTGGTCACTAATCGAGCCTTATACACATGCTGATTTGAGTGTGGTCGAGTTTTAATTTTAAATATCCATGATCCCCAAGTTGTGTTTATTTGGTGGTAGATCTACTAAGGTCCAGGTTTGATTCTTTTCAATGATAAATATTTCAGTTTTCATTGCATTTACCCACACTTGATGTTTTACTGCCTCTTCATAGTTGAGAGACTCAACTGGGGAGTAAATACAAATTTGGTATATGTTAATCAAGGATTTATTATTAATGGGTGTAATTAAATCATGTAATTCTTCTATTTCAGTATCCTGACTCAGAAGGGGAGCAAGAACCATACCTTGGAGTGCATTCTTCTTTATTGCATGCAGAACCATCAATATCACAGTCTTGCAGGCTTGTATTTTTAACTTCAGATTTATTGAAGTTTTCATCTCATTTGACATTTTCATCAATATTTATATCTCAACTAACCAGGAATGATATTGTTTCTGGTGATTACAATCTGAAACCCTTGGATTGCAGATTATAACCAACTAATATACATTTTAGATTATTGGAGTCTAACTTAGTTCTAGAGGCCTTTGATATGTGGGAGTAGCAAACACTCCTGAATACCATGATGTGTTTAGCACTTGGTTTCCTCCCACTCCAAACTTGTAGTGGAGTGAAATTATCCAGTGCATTTGTAAGGCATTTAATGAGTAGATACACTACAGTGTTCATTTCCTCTGCCCAATAGATCATAGCTAAGTTTTTTTCATTCATAATACTTCTAGTCATTTTTATTATGGTTTTGTTCTTTCTCTACACCTCATTTTGTTGAGGTGAGTAAGGGGTAGTTATTTTTATTATTGGTGACTCTTCATGCCAAATATCTTAAGTTTTTTCACATCCACACATCTCCCCAGATTAGAAGCATACCCATTTGAAAATCTAAGTTTTTTTACCCACTCCAACACAACCTTTTTCCGTGATTTATTCAGAATAAATGACACATCAGGGTATTTATTGGTGACAAGATTTTTTGCAAATTGAGGATGACAATATTTATTCAACTTATTTCTTGACTTGTATGTGTCCTTAGTTTTCCCTGAAATGTTAAACATTATATTGAAAATATTGGCAAACACATTCTTCTTGATATGCATAACATTAAGACTGTGCCTAAGCAAGTGTTCAAGCTAATAAGGCAAATCTTAGAATGTGCTTCTTTTATTCCACCCACAAGTCTTAGATATAGCTGCATTCATAACCTCAACATTAACATCTATCACCTTCCTCAAGCCATTGTTATTCAATTCCTACAAAATTTCATCCCCATATCTAACCCCCGAATATTTTTTAATAATCTTTCTATTCTTAATGAAGTCTTTGGTGTTACGTTGATACGGATGATTAATGAGCAAAAATTTCGATGGTAGTCAAACCATGACTATTTTTTGCTCTTAATTAATCTAAAAGCATCAGATCTTCTATGCAATGCAGACATGACAACATACAAGTTGTACTCCACCTAGTCATCATAGAATATGCTGGAAAGTCATTTATGGTCCACATGAGGGCAGCGCACATCTAAAAATTTTTCCTTTTGGAAATATCATAAGTTTGAACCCCAACATCCCAAATACTTTTCAACTCCGCTATCAATGGCTGCAAGAAAACATCTATCTTCCCCTTTGGATTCGAAGGCCCCGGCACTAACATAGTCAAATATATAAATTCCTCCTTCATACAAAAGTCTGGAGACAAATTATACGGCGTCACCACCACATGCCACACAGAATATTACTGTACAGATTGACCAAATGGCTGAAAATCATCAGCAAATAAACCAAGCCTAATATTTCGAACTTCAGAAAAAAAAATCAGGAAAACACCCATTAAAATGTTTCCAAGCAGGGGCATCAGAAGGGTGACACATCTTACCGTCCTCCATATGATGCTCTGAATGCCACCTCATTTGATTAGCTATTGTGATTGATGCATACAATTTCTACAACTTACGTGTTATTGAAAAATAGTGCATCTTCTTATACAATACCTTCAACTTACGCATATACAATCTATTTCTAGAACTCCTAACCTTTTGCTTGTACCGAGCATGCCCACATATTTTACAACTATTAAGGTCACTGTCATCACCCCAATATATCATAAAGTTGTTCACACAACAATGAATGACCTGTATGGGTAATCTCAACCCTCTAACTAACTTCTTCGTGTTGTAGAAATCCAATTTCATCAGATTATCTTGTGGCAACATTTCTTTATTTGAAATTAGACATATTTTCAAACCATGCCTATGAACACCTATGTTTGTACTTTATTTCTAACATTTTCATGGCATCAGAAAGTTGAGTATGCTTAGAATTTCCCTCATATACATGTTTGTCTCCAGCTCAAATTATGTCATAAAAATTCATTGCCTTGGAATTGGGTTCCTCATTCGAGTTGAATTTAGGACCCGCAGCATCAAAAATATTTTATGGTATGTTGTGTGATTAATATTATCCGAGACCATCTAATTAGTTTCACTTACTGAGACCCTTACTGAACTTGAACACCTCTGGTGGACTTGCTTCTCACCATGGTATATCAAAACATAGTAATCCGCCACAAAACCATTTATATACAGATTCATCTTAACAGTTTCAACTTTCAAAAACTTTTTATTTTGATATTTAACTAAAGTACAAGGACACCTTATATCTATACCACCATTCACACACTCAGGATGTCTCAGAGCAAACTCAAGAAATTCATCAACTTTATCTCCCCATTCATTAGAGAACATTCCATTCACTATTCGACCCTTGTACATCCATTCACAATCATCTTCCATAACTAGTTAAAAAAAATCAATTTATTTAACAAACACGATTGTCTCTAATTATAGTTATATATAATTATATAGATATTTATTTAGTTATACAAACATGTATATATAGTAATACACATATAGTTTAACATAATGTTGTATGTGTTATACATGTAATTATAAATATTGTTACATGTGGTTATACATATAGTTACACATATAGTTGAATGTATATTTATACATGTAGGTTTATATATTTGTTCATTTAATTTTATATATTTATACATATAATAATGTATAGGTATAGATATAGTAAAATACTTTTTTATATACAACTATATACAAATATATATTAAATATAAGCTGTAAATTTAATATTTAAATATAATTATGAATAAAACTTTTTAAGATATACATATAGTAAGATACAATTATTTATAGCTATATATTATTTTACATATAATATATATAGTTATAAATAGTTATATATAATTAAACATATAGTTATACATAGATATATTCATACAAGTAGTTATAAGTAGTTTACATAAATATAAACAATGTTATAAACAAATATTTTGATTTAATTATATTAATACGTATATGTATATACAGTTAGAAATATAGTTATATATAATTATATAAACATTTATTTAGATATACAAATATTTATATATAGTTATACACATATAGTTTAAAATAATGTTGTATGTTGTTATACATGTAATTATAAATATAGTAAATGTGGTTATACATATAGTTACACATATAGTTAAACGTATATTTATACATGTAGGTTTATATATTTGTTCATTTAATTTTATATATTTATACATATAGTAATGTATAGGTATGGATATAGTAAAATACTTTTTTATATACTACTATCTACAAATATATATTACATATAAGCTTAAATTTAATATTTAAATATAATTATTAATAAAACTTTTAAAGTTATACATATAGTAAGATACAATTATTTATAGTTATATATTATTTTACATATAATATATATAGTTATAAATAGTTATATATAATTAAACATATAGTTAGATATAGATATATTCATACAAGCAGTTATAAGTAGTTATGCATAAATATATACAATGTTATAAACAAATAATTTGATTTAATTATATGAATACATATATATATATATATAGTTACAAATATAGTTATATTTAATTATATAAAGTGTTACATTATTTTTTCATATATTTATATATAGTTATACACATATAGTTATAAATAAGTATGTAGTTAAAGATATAATTATATATAACATTTATATACTTATACATTTAGTACAATATAATTATATATAGTTATATATTAGTATACATATATATATATATATAGAAATATAGGTATAGAGAATTATACATTTAGTTATACATTATTATATAATTAAAAATTAGTTATGTAAAGTTATAAATATAGATATAAAAATAGTTTACTTTATTATAAATATAGTTATAGATACTTTTATATAAAATGACATATGATTATATAATTAAACAAGTGTATCTATATAATATTTGTGAATAAAATATTTTTATAAATAGTACTTAAATATTATTATATTTACATATAACACTTTTATAAATCATATATAGTATATATAACACATTTATATAAACATTATAAATATTCTATATTTATATAAAAAATAATATGTTATATAAATACTTATAAAATTGCATAATCATTTAATGTTACATAATTGTTATATAAAAAATTATATAAATGGATAGTTTTATGTAAATGTTGTATATATATTTATAAACATTAATACATGTGTATAAATATTTATATATAACTTTATATGTTTATATAAACATATCAATGTGTATTTATAATATAATACATTTATATATATTAAAATATAGACATTTATACATAATGTCATACGATTATATAAATGTATAAAAGTTTATATTATGATTATATGTTTATAATTTATTCGGATACAACAAAAATATAACCCATTAACATTAAGATTAATTTTTCTTAAGTTACAGAAATAGATAAATCAATCATTATATAATTAGTTTGTATTTATATAATAAAGTATAAACATTTAAGATTAACATTATATAAAAGTGTGATTTAACATAAATCATTATATATATTAAATTATAGACATTTATCCATAATATCTTATGATAATATAAATATAAACCATTAACATTAAGATTATTTGTATGCAAACATTCTATAATTGAGATCAAAATCAATAAAACCCTATAAGTCTAAACGGTAGAATAACAAAGATTAAATTGAAAAATTATAGTTTAATTAATTGTGGAGTCAAAATCATGTTAGGTTAAATGAAATTAAAGCAAAAATGAAGAAATTTGGTGGAGAAATAAAAAAACTATTACTCGATTATACTGAAAAAATGAAAATCCGATTGTCTATATAAAATTCAGACAAAGATATGTATGAAATTATAGTTTTTCTTATAAGATATGTATAAGAAACGCTTACATGGATTCTGAAAAAGAGAACAAATTTTATCGAGTTTATGTTTGCAGTCGCCTATGCTTCGAAAAATGAAGGAGTTTCGAATGACTTTAGGTGTTAATGACTTAGCAAATAAATTTTAAATCAAAAAAATTAAAACTATGAATTACCGACCAAAATTCTGGTCAGTAAAAGGTTGGTAAGAACAAAGTTATAAGTATTTTGGAATTTCACTTTACCGACTAATTTTAATGGTAATATATTTTTGGTCATTAAATGGTCGGTAATTTGTCAATAATTTCTATTCGCTAATTCCATCCTAATTTATAGACTAATTCCCGACCAAAAATATTTGGTCGGTAGGTATGATTAGTATTTAGTTGTGAAATGGTCAGTTTTTGTCAGAAGTTTGGTCGGTAATTACGATGTTATAAATATATTGAATAACCACTTTATCGACCATTTTTAATGGTTATATATTTTTGGTCGTTAAATGGTCGGTAATCTTTCAGCCATATTTTTCGCTAATTTCCACCTAATTTACAGACCATATTCCCGACCAAATATATTTGGTCGATAATATATGGTTAGTAGTTGGTCAGAAATTTGGTCGGAAGTATTTTTTTCTGATGCCCCTCTTTAGATCTCTAAATTGGTCGTGAATTAGTCAGTAATTACTGACCAATATATATGGTCGGTAAATGGTCTGTAAGTACGAAGTTATAAATAATTTGAAAAATTATTGTAACAACCAATTTTAATGGTAATATATTTTTGGTCGTTAAATGGTTGGTAATATATTGGATAACCACTATACAGGTCAATTTTTGACCAAAAACATTTGGTCTGTAATTATGATCGGTCTTTAGTTGGGAAAATTTTTTTTTTCGATACCCTTTTTTGGTCGCTAAATGGTCGTGAATTGGAAAGCAATTACTGACCAAATTTTTAGGTCAGTAATTTGGTCGGTATTCGCACAATTTTTAGTAGTGTTCACAACATTATGTAGTCTACTTCCATTACCTCCATGTGAAAAGTTTTCATAATTTCTCATGTTTGGATGACAATACATCAAAACATTATCATTGGGTCAAAATATATACGTTTTTTTTTGTAATTTGTTGGCCTCCTTTATTTGGTAAACATGATCAAAATTCATCATTTCATGTTGTTGCAAAATGACAACTTCTTTCGATCAACATCTCTTCTTCTGTTGGGTTTCAAGCTTTTTTAGGCAAGCCTCTAATATAACTTTAATTACAGTGAATCGATCCAATTCCAATACTCTAACTTATCTTCTCCCAAAGAAATGACTAGTTGGAGTTTGATACTTATTCTTTATTAATTCCTTAAACAAGTAATGTACATCCTCTACTGATTTATTCATAATTGAACTTTTCATTGCCACATAAATCAAATATCTTGTCATAAATCTCATTTTGTTGTAAAAAGATTGATCTTGAAACTATAACTCAAACCCCTATTAATGGAACCTCCTCAACAACTCCTTTAAATAGTCTCAAATATCATATAAAGTCTTGTGCTCGTCCTGATGGAACTAGTTTATCTAGATCTATATTTAAGAAGTCATTTGAGATGTGAAAACTCAGTGAGAAAAGTTCATCACAACTCTCAATGAAACCATGAGATAAACACTAGAACCAACTTCATGCCTTATCTCTTAATGAGAATTAGAATATATATAACTTGATCATATTGAGGCTAACTTCATTCATCTTTATCATGTCACACAACTCCAAAAAAATTATTATATGTCCATTTCAATCCTATGATATCCTCTCATTGTATTGGTGATGTTGTACCATCACTATCAAACTTGGCTTTAACACAAATTATTTGCTTTTACTAGTTGTATCTGAATACCTGAATAACTATCCATTATTACTAGTTGCCAATAATCTTTTAATGTGTAGTGGTGGTTGGGTAGCTTTCCCATGATTGGCTTGTGGCTCTATGTTGCTACTAGTTCCCTCCATGGGTTTTTTTAACAATCCATTTCGAAATAGGTTTCTTGGTTTTCTATATTTCTAGGTCTAGAGGGGTTAGCTAATTTCTAGAATTTCTTCTTATAAAATGTGGGTTGAAAAAAAAAGACAAAGGAAGTACAAAACACAATATTTCCATAATTGAAATAAGATAACAAAACAAGCTATTGGATCTAGATAATTTATCAAATGGCACAATCTAAACTATTAAAATAGAATTATTCTTTCTCAAGGATAATTATGTCAACTCACATTTACTAACCAAACTAAATAATCCCTAATAATGGTAACAAATATTTGTTGTGATTTTGTTATATTATTCAATTTTATTAGTTTGACAGTATCCTAAAAAATCATTATAAGGGTATCTCATTAGAAAAGAGGACTTTCATTGATATCGATCCCATATGATTATATTAGAAGTTTGAAAAATCAGTAGTGATATAACACAATTCTACTAGAAGAGATATTTTAGGATTTTGATAAGACATTTAGATGCTAGGGTTCATTCTCTTGATTCATATGATGCATATTCAAATAATTCAGTTTATATATGATATAGATATAAAATGAAGGTTAGATTGTTGTTAGAATGCTCTTTTTCCCTAATAGCATACAAGGTGGTTATCAATATTGAACCTATGCTAATGATGATCCTCTTATAGCTGTCCACTTGATAATTCAATACTGAGAAAATAAGTTATCTCTGCTCAAAGGTCATTCCCAAGTTCATACATTTTAGGTAACTCGGCAACTAGCATTAAAGTTTGCTTCATATGTATATATTTATTTTCTAGCCTCAAGTATGTTAAAGACTAAGAACTAATTTGGTTTATAAGCATTTGTACTTTCTAATTTATAAGTAGCATACTCATATCATTAATATATGCTTCCCCCAAATCTCACTTATGGGAACCATATGAGTGAAAAGAACTCAAAGGCCTATTACCACCTCGTGAGCCATAATCCATGTGCACATGTCCTATAGCTTACCTATACTAACCTACATAATGATGAAGTGACTCTCACACTGAAGGGGACACCATTAGGAAAATGTTCTATAAAATATTAATATAAATTAAGAATTTATTTTTCTATGACATATACAATAGTATGACATATACAATCATTCATGCTTTTAGTTACGTAAATATCATACTTATAATGATAAATATACCTAAATTTCAAGTTTTAACATATTAGTTTATCTCACACATCATAATCAGAAGGGCATCTCTTCATTCCTAACATATGCATGAATGAGCTTGATAGTTTGCTTATTATCATCCACTATGACAAAATGCACAAGCCCATCAATAGTAAATTCATAATTCAAGTTCTATTTAATCACTAAATCTATCAATTTCTATTCCACAACATAAATCTAACACTTCAATTATTCATAAAACTATTCATATATCACATAAATCATAATTACACAAATTCTAAACCTTAATTTAGTCTAACATTGAAGAGAGATTTAAATGAGTTACAAGAAAAAAAGTCTCATGAATCTCAGATTCTCAATAATATCTCTCATGATAATCTACGATAAGAATGCTAATCACATGCTATTTAAGTTGAAGTTTCAAATCCACCCTTTAGAGGTGGGGATTTTGAAAGTTATGTCCCCCCCAACTCTAGTATTTATGTTATGTCGTATACCTATTTCATGTTCATGGATCCCCTAGAAAGTGAAAAAAAATCTTTATAGTGTTGTTGAACCTTGCTTTAGTCTTGTGGGTGAAGTTCAAAAATTAGTCATCTTTCTTCTTTTATACTCTATAATTTTGGCTTTTATCTAAGTAGAAAGTAATTTCTTTAAGAAGATGTCATGATTTTATCCTCGATCTTTTGAACTTGAGGTTGTGACTCTATAAAGTAGTTGTGGCTTTGGAATGCTTCCTAATTATTATATAATACAAAGTCATAATACTAGGAATTATAATCATCTTGTGCATCTTGTCATTGTAACATAAAGTCATGGTATTGAGAATTATTGTAGATTAGGCCTTGGTATTTCTTTTGAATCAAATGACCTTGGTTCTATGAATGGATGTAGCTTTGGTCTAGGTCTTTCTTTTTCATCAAATAACCATTACACTAGGAATGACCACATCTTTGGCCTTGTTCTTTCTCTTGTTTCAAATAGCTACAGTGCTAAGAATGGACATAACTTTGGCTTTAATCTTTTTATCAAATGATTATGACTTTAGGAATGTGCATGGTTTTAGCAATTAGCATGCATATCCAAATTGTGGCTTTATCATCTGATGAAAGAAAGTGTCACAACCATAGGAAGTGTTCATGTTTGAGTAAATTCCTCCATAATACTATGTGTCCAAGAATCATGGTTCTAGATAATTTCCATGGATTTGGCTTGAGTAATCTTGACTTCATAACTTTCTAAAGCTCAAAAGTAACAAATTCGAAAAAATGTCATGACTTTAACTTGAGAATAAATGTGACCTATGAAGTAACCAAGGTGTTCAGTACTAGTGGGATACTTTGTTATTGTGAAGTAAAATTAAAGTTGCAGCTAATTAATTGTTATGAGATAAATATGGTCGCGACTCCAAGATAATAGTGTAGCTTAAAAGAATATATTACATAATTGAATGATTGTGCCAATGAAATGATAGATCATTATTTACAAAGATTACCACGACCAAATAAGTTGCATTTTAGCCTAGAATATATTCTAAATTACTTGGTGAACCACACATTACCGAGTTACTAATTATCGCTAAAAATATACAAATTTCATGACTATTATTTAAAATCCACTAAAACTAAAAAGACATGAAATTAATCTAATGATCACTCTTTTTCATGCTTATATATCGTCTAATATCACCACAAATATGCAAGAATTCTTAATATTTTACTTACTAAACATGCTCTAGAAGAAAGTTACTTGAGTTGTGGCATTCATTGTTTTCATGACTTTTGTACTCAAAATATGATCCAACAAGACTAGAAAGTCATAACCTTTAGCTAGCATCATGACTTCTACCTTTAAACATCACATGAATTTCTCAAGTATAATATAAAAATGTAGATTTTCTTTAGTTAAATATGGAAGAAGGTAATTAGATTTTGAGCCAAGAGCAATATATTTCCTTAGGAGACATGATTACAAACCCCAATTAGGGGCAAATTTAAGAAGAATGTGAGCAATATTTTATTGAGTTTAGGTGTTGAAACTTAGACCATAGCTTTGGCTTTTATTTGGAACTCTCAATTCAAATGAGATACTTATCAAAATATATCGTGTGAGATCTTCCCCAATATTAGGCTAATTTAAGATTTATGGTTGATATAACATACTTGTGCGTGATAAATATATAATTTTATATGGGTTATAATTGTGTTAATATTATAATTTGGATTTTGTTAGAAATAGTATTAATTAAAATTAAAATTAAAATTTAGAGTTTTCAATATATCATAGGTCTATGTATGTTGGTCATAGTGGATAGTGATAGATATGTCATGAGATACACTCAGGTGGTATGATAAGAATAAAGTGATAATCCTTTTAATCTTAAATTTTGAGATAAATAATTGTGTAAAAACTTCAAGATTGAAAAAAGTTTAATCATTATAAGTATGGTGCTTATGAAGCCAAAAACACAAATGTACTTATGACTAATCCTTTGTGCATATTCTAGAAGAATTAACCTCAAGTGATGTGAGGGTTAAGTAGAATATCTACCCTAAGAGTTTCATCATAGTGTGAGAGTAATTTGTCAACTATGATGGATGGTGATATGTAAGTCATGAGTTGTAGATAAAAGGAAGTACCTCATATGGTGGTCATAGTTCTACAAGACAATTTCTCTTGTATGATTTTTATTTGAATGATTCATAGAAAGATGTATATTAATCGTCATGAGTATAGTACTTACAAAGCTAAAAGTATAAATATATTTATTATCATATCATCTTGCATTTTTGAGATATTACAAAGCTAAAAGTGTATATTCAAAGCAATTATTAACGGTAATTGATGCATTGCTTATAAACGGTAGATATGCAAATGACTTATGAATAAAATAACATGTGGTTTGAGTAATAAAATACTGAGGGGATAACATTGAATGAATCATCTATGGTACTGATAATCCAAAGATGATAGCTACTCTGTATGGCAAGAGGGTACTAGGATATTTTTATAGTATTATATCCTTAGTCCAACAATCAAACACAATATTAAACAAACACTTAGGAAGTATCATCATGCACAATGATGAGAGTCAACCTAGATTCTAATTATACTTTCAAAAACAAAAATTTATCGACTCAACTTGAGTAGCTATCAGTTCACTATTGGTTGATCAAACTACCTATATAAATCCTTTGTGATCAATAGCTGGACTTACATCAATTTTACTATTTATATAACTTATATACTTGTGGAACTATGTCAGACAAGCAATAATCACCCAATGAGATTTTGGGTTCATAAAAATTAATAATAAATTTTGACACTCTCACATAGTCACAATAAGTTTTGTGTGCTATTGCTGGGGGTTATTTGGATATAGTTTAATTAGTTAACTTGAGTTTATATAACTATCCTTGTAAAAGGATATTTTTGTATCTAGTTATTTGGATATATTTATTACTTTGCATTTGAATTTTGTTTTTTTTTCTTTGATTTGTAACCAACATACTTACATAAGAAAAAAATTTGGGACTGATTTAATATCTTTGGACCTAGAAATTGAAATAACAACAAATAACAATTCTAAGATATAAAGTTTAGAGAGACTAGGCAAATTATGTTCCAACCAAATTTGACAAGTTCAAGAAATCAATTAATGGCAAAGTAGCAGTATTATTTGAGACTTAATGATGACTTCTATCTTAATTATCATCCTAATGTTAAAGGTTAGCAAATTCTAACATATTGGAGTCTAGAACAACCACTAAAGTGCAATTATCCATATCTGATAGAAAAGTTGTCATTTGTAAAAAGTAGCTTGGCATGATTAAAGGAGAAAAAGAAGAGTAATGATATAAACGGAAAAAGAAAAAAAATTTAGCAAGAATCAAATTGGGTAACATGCATTAACAAAAAAGGAGAAGATTATTGATAATGTACAAGACAATACATAGAATAATCCATGGAGATGTATATTCATTAAAACTCAAAAATAGTATACATTTAGAAAGGTAGAAAACTAAATAAAGAACCAAAGGAGATGAATAGATGGAAATCATGATTTTACCAGTGACAGAAAAAGTAGCCACTACATTAATGAAGCCTAATAATGAAGAAATCATGACGTATTCCAATGGATCAAGTATAAAATTCTAGGAAGCAAATACTATTGTTGCGACTTTATAAAAAGTCATGGCACTAGAAAAAAAATCCACAACTAATTTCAAAGCCATGATAATTATGATGGATGACATATATGATCACATCATGACTTTTATTAAATTCAAGGCAATGAGATAAGAATACCTCAAAATAATAATATATTTGGAATTCTATGAAAAAATATACATTGGAAGTCATGGAGATGGGTTGAGTTAAGGACTTTATCATCTCTTTGAATATTTTCTTGAGTACAAAAGTTATGGGGGTAGGAATTCTATGATTGAGCTAAATATTTTCAAAAACACAAAGTTATTGTGACATGAATGACTATGATTAAGGTTTTCCCTCTCTAGATCATACAGTTATGTCATCAAGAATACTATGAGTTATATATATTCTTTCTAGAACATAAAGTTGTGGTGGAACAAAGAGCCCCAACCAAGGAATTTAGTAACTGGAATGTAAAGTCACTTAAGTAAGAATATCTTGACTTAGACATATTCTCATCGAACACAAATTAATGATGAAAATAATTATTACAACTAAAAATCACTTGTTATTATCTGATTTCTAGCTTTGTATCTATTAAGTCATAGTACTGAAAAATATCATAAATTTAAGTACTACTAGGGTATTTGGTTGCTAAGATATAAAAATAAAGTCAAAATCATCATTATATTTAAGAACTTGTGTGACCGTGATTTTAAGAAAATATCATGGTCATGAATAATGTGTTGCATAATAAAAAGATTATGCTAACTTGGTGGTTATACAATAAATATCATGACTTATTATGTAGAGTAGCGGCCAAAAAATGGTACCATAATTTTTCAATAGGTTATGAATACTATAACTATTTATGATATTGAAAATATCTTTACTTTCTATTACTTTTTAGTCCTCCAAGTCTTCACTCCAGGAAGCTAACTAATTTCAAACAAAATATATATGATTTCACTACTATTCATTCAACTCTATCAAAACCAAATTTTTAGTGAAATTTATTCATTTAAAGCTATTCAACACAAACATATCACAAACTCTATGCCAAATCATCCAAAAGATTCGGTACTTAGAGTACCAATTAAACTCGCATACTAAAGTGTTGCTTGTCCTTGAGCAAAGAATCTTTTCTAGAAATCTTTCTCTTCTATAGAAATCTTAATGAAAAAAATTACAACACAATACAAAAAGAAAATAATCACAATATATAAAAATGGAGAAGAAAGTGGATGGTGTGGTAGAACCTGAAGGTCCAAATCATTTAATGAGAACTTTTCTTTGGATATCTCAAATCTAGGTATGGATGTGGAAAGTCTCTCTATATCTCTCTTATATCTCACCATCCATTCCATCATATTTACAATTATACTACATAATGTATCTTTCCATATTTTAATTAAGTTTAGTGAATCTTAAAAAGAGGCTAGTGCAAATTACATGTGTTTCTTGTTCTTTTTATACTTCTCGAACTTCTTTATCTACTATTTTTCTCTATACTTCATGTTATACTCAATTTTGTCATCTTTGCCTTTCACCATTTTTCCCACTCATTTGCAATGCTTTCATGGAGTTTCAAAAATGATTCGATGCTTCATATCAAGCCATTCTTCACTCATTTCATCATCACTTATAAGATCTGTAGAACATGATCTTCAAATTTTTCTTGGACAAACACAAAATTGGTACTCCTATTGAGATGCATCTGTAGAACATATCCTTCCTCCATTATAGTTTTGTCTTGCTCTTCTTTTTTCACATATGCTTTCCACTTGGAATCTCTTCTCTCTAGTTATTCCACTACGAAATTATGCATAGACTTTAGCTCCACACCTTCAAGTGAATCTCCATATTATCCGCCTCCAACATCATATTTTTTAATATTTTGAGGACCTATTCTAAGTTTCTTTCTTGTCTACCCATATAAACATCATATTGGATTTGTAATTGTTCATTAACTATATCTACTTCTTTCCATTGCCTCTATGTTTACTTTGGGGAAGGTTGACACCTATTTTCTAATATTAATTCCCTTTAAGAAGCAAATTTTTCTCCTTTTCTCATTCAAGCCATCTCTTCATACATAATTATGCCAGATTATACATTTGTGAGGAATTACCCATCTTTATCTTTGTGCATCATGACTTTTTCAACTTGACATAACATCATAATTAAGGAGGAACAAATTATTTGGCCCGAGAATTTTTTTCATTGAAAGTTGATTTTGGATTTATCTAAGTTCTTCCCCACATAGATAATGTATCCTCTCAATAGAGAAAAGATAAAGATCGGTCTATCTTTTTTGAAGCTGGAGAGATGGAGATTAGGCTATAAAATGGTACATAATTAATATAAAAAACCTCTTTAAGTCTCTTTTCCTAGAAGATCATGTATCATCACACTAAGTGTCCATATGCACTTTTGGCGAAACTCTTTAATTCTTTTTTCATCATCAATAGCTTGGTAATTTCTTTGTAATTTGGTTGTATTTTTAGGAATTTTAAGGTCATCGCATCTACAGTCTCTTGAAATCCAAACACTTTATTTATAAATTCCTTATCTAAATATACAAAACTTTTCATACACAGTATTACTTATCATGCATATCTTCTAGGTTAAAGTAAAACTTTCTAACTATCACCATTCTCTTGTTCCATGTGTGTGCAAAATCTATCTCAATTTATATTCTCTATCATCAGCTAAAAAGATGGGATAAACTCAGTAAACTCCAGATCACCCACAAAACTTTTCTTGGATGAAAAAGATGTCATCTATCTTCTCCTCCCTTCTATAATAAAAATTGGTTTATTTATTATGACTCTTAGGAAGTGTTGGTGGTGGGTTAATTTTTTTATTTTCCTTTGGCTTTGCGTATCACCTTAGTATATTTTCTTCTTACCCTTCGGTTAGAAATCAATATCTTCTTCATTGAAACTTAGATCTTCAAAAAAGTGAGTCGTAATGAGTTTCATTGATGAGGAAAAGAATAATAAACAAATTCAAAAAAAGTAGGGTTACTGTTTTAAATAGGGTTAGGTTAATTCATGATTAATTAAAATTTTTCCTTGATTTGTGCATGGCCATGACTTTACTTTCAAAGGACATTCATGTTAGAATTTGAGTGCTATAACTTCATTTGATTTATAACAAGGTCATGGTTTGGTTTGAATATCATTACAATATTCTTTTTGTGAGAAAGTCATGACTATATTTGATTGTAGTGACTTTTTTCTGGGCGTCTATATAGTACCAATATTTGAGTGTTTATGTATACATACAAAAATTATTATTACATCACACAGTGCAAAAAGTAAACTCTTATGTTGCCTCCCAAGCAACACTATGTTTAGTATCCTTAGCTAAACCAATATTAGATCTCCAATTTGATCAGAATTTTAGTAGTTCAAGCAAACTTGATAGCAATATCTTTCTTCTCTATCTATCTTCTCAAATTCTCTTTCAGCATCAAGTAATCTATCATAGTTTTTTCTATGGGTTATTCTTCAGTGGATTTCATGACTATGAAATATCATGACATCATTGATTGTGATCACATTTGATAAGGATGAGACTTATTTTTGAGTTATAATGGTAAGAATTACTATCTGGATCTCATTTGTCATGCCTTTAAAATAAGGCATAGTTTCTCTTTTTAAAGTTTATGTTTCATCAATATCACCATTTTATCTCAGTCACAATATCTTTCATATATTCAACATATAAACTTATAACTTCTTCTAAAGTCATGATTTTTTTTGTTACAAAAACTATATCCTCACGTTCCTCGTGATATTTTTTGATTATTGTCTCTACATTATCTTTCAATTCTAGTAAATCAATAATCAATAGTGGACTTTCCATCGCTTGTAATTTTCTATAATCTTGAAAACTTACTCAATAAATTCTCCATATTCTTGAATTTAAAATTTTATTATTTTTACCATTTCCTTCACATCTTTTGGATAGGTTGTCTTTGATTCTCCGTAAGTCTTGATTTTGAAAAATATCAAGACTTCATAATAGTCTTCTTTTCCAAAAATCACTTTACTATTTTGTTCACAAAAAATTGTCTCTAGTACATAGTCTTCTCCATCTTCTTCGTGCCAATAATTTTCTAAGAAGTTCTTCCATATGAAATTTACCTTTTTCCTTTCGAGACTACATGTAGATGACTATCCATTTTCTAACAATCTTTTTCATCATTATTTAGAATCACTAGGTTTTTGTATAGGTTGAATTTCACTTGCTCTTTTCATATATAAAGTGTGATTTCATTCTTTTTTTCGGGAGGGGCGATCGCGGGGTCGGGCTCGGGGGACACCAGACACAGGACGAACCCGTGCCGGTGTGCCGTGCCATGGGCCGAACCATGGCGGGTCAGGCACGGCACGGCACGGGCCAGGCATGGCACAACAAGGCTCGTGCCTAACACAGGCATGGGATTTCCCCTGCCGGGCCAGCCCAGACACGACCGAACCGTGCCGTGCCTCGTGCATGCCTGGGCTGGCCCGGCCCGGTTGACACCTCTATTTACATTGAATGATTATGCAATACTTCTTGGTCATATTCATTGTTCTTATGTCTTCAACTTTTTCTTTCTACTCATGTTATCCTTCGTATACTTCATATGGTGGGTCATCTAGAATAATGCTTTGATGAAGAAAATATTAACTTCTAACTTCTTAATGATATTGAGGAACCTCTCAGGTTGCTCATCTAGCTTTCATTTCTAAAATTCTATGGAAAAAGAAGATTACATGATTGATTCTATTTATCATTTGTATCGTTATTCTCTGGAAATTCATCCTTGTATTCTTTGGTTATTTCTTTTATTTATTGCTCCTCAAACTTTTTATTGCTTCTAAATATTATGGATATGCACCTCTTTGGAATTTCCTTGAAATTTATTGGAAAACTATTTATGCTCTTCTCCTTCATCGATAATACTATTTGCCTAAGTTGATTCTCAAAAATCTTCATTATTTCATTTGTGTGTTGTAGCTTCATTTCAATCTTTTCCATCCAGTTGTTCTAAAGATTGTTGCTTTTCTTTATCTTCATGAGTACAACAATAATATTTTCTTTTCACAAATGATTTTCTACTGCCTTTGGGTCGTTTAAATTGGAACATGAGGCTGCTTGTATTTGGTATCAAATTGAATTATTCTCAAAATAATTCTAAAATTATCACATGTTCAGCTGCTCATTCCAATGAATTCCATATATTAAACTTTCATGATTTTCAAGTTTAGAAGATAGTGAGTGAAAGTATTTTTGTTGGGTCTACACACATACTCTTTATTCTTAAAAATATTATTTTTCTACACTTGATACATGAAGTCAAAATTAGTTGCTTCCTATTATTACAAAATGATTATTTCTTTCATACTAAGTATTTAGCCAATTGGGCTCCATATTATTTGAAAAACAAATTGAGTTTTGACTACATTGTGGTCAATCTATCTAACTCTAATACTCTAGCTTACTTTCTTCCAAAAGTTCTTTTATTCAATATTTGGTAGTAATTATTTACTAGCTCTTTAATATGAAAATGAGTTACCATGAATGACTTGTATTTGATATAACTACCCGAGGTTGCATCAATTATTTATGTTATCTCGAAGTTCAAACTTTTATAGAAGTTTTGAACTTGGGACCATAAATCAAATCCATTTTATTGGAATCTCTTCAAAAGTTCTTTGAATCGAACTCGATCATCATGTAGCATCTCTTTCTCCTATTGTAAAAATTGTTTTATCTCTCCCCTTAGTTGAGATGTAATTTGGGATGAAAATAATTTAGTGAGGATAACTTTCCAAAGATTATCGCAACTTTTAATTAATCTTCTAGATAATCACTAGAACTAGCTTCAGGTCTTGTCTCTCAAAGAAAATAGAAAAAGTATTAACCTTATCATATTTTGGCTTCCATTCATCTTCACTATATTACATAAATACAAGAAAGTTGTGATGTTATTATTTAAATCTTCTAAAAATCATCTACCATACTGATGTTGGTGCACCATCATTATTCAACTATACTTCAACTCAAAATGGTTCGTTTGAATTAGTTGAATTTGAATTCTAGAGTAATTGTTCATCATTTTTGGCTGACAAAAGTATCCTAAGGTACAATGGGAAAATGCTATTGAACAACTTGTTCTTCACCTTCTTGGTTGTGTCGATGCTACCATTACCTTCAATGTTTTTTCTCTTAGCTCTCTATCTCAATAGATTCCTTTTCATCCTTTCAATTTCTAAGTCCATATGTATTAAATCAGTCTTTAAGCTTCAACTCATCAAAGTTTGGTGGCTACAAAATAAACCAAAAATTAAATACAAATACAATATAAACACTAAGAAAAAATTATTATCAAGACAACTAGAAATAAAACTATCTTTTTACAAAGATAGTTATAACAACTCAAGTTTATTAATCAAATTAAATAATCTTCAATAATGGTACTACAAATGTATTAAACTTTGTTATAGTGTCAAAATATATTGTTTGTGACATGGTCCTAAAAGGTTGTTGGGTGATTATTTTTGTCTATTAGAGTTCCATAAAAATATATGAGTCATACATCAAGTAAAAATGGACATAAGTTCATAAATAGATCATATAAGAATTATATATGCAATTAGACCAACCAAGAGTGAACTCACTACTACTCAAATTGACTAAATAGACTTAGTTTTGAGAAATATACTTAGACTATATGGTTGACTCGCTTCTTTATGTATGATGATATTTTTTTAGTATTTGGGCAATATTAAAATCAAATGACAAATGAATAGTAGATTTGTGTAAAAATGCTCTAATGTTTCTTTGGAATATAAAGTGGTTATTATTTTTGGACTATGAGTAACAAGGTGATCCCCTCATATATTTAACATTCCATCAATATTAACCAATGAAACCACACATGTTCAATTCATGGATCATTCATGTGTTTGGTCTTTTTAGCTAATATATCAAATATCCTTGATGATTACATTGAGTATGTATTTCTATTATTTGACCTTTAATATCATATAGATATGTAATGATGTGCTAATAAATATATCTATTCTTCTATCTTTGTAGTGTCATATATTATGACTTTGTGAGGGTGCCAAAACTTTTTGTTAATTAACATGATGCCAAAAACTCATTCACTGATTGTCTCTTATCCAATATAGTTTTGAAGTGCATTGGTTGTACAAGTAGAAAAATAGACATAAATTCATATATCAATCATATAAGAATTGTATTGGTAGTTTGATCAACTAATGTAAACTAATAGCTGCTCGAGTTGATAGATAGTCTTTAATTTTTGGAAGGATACTTGGACTATAAAGTTGGCTCAAATACTTGTGCTTGTTGATACTTTTCTACTAGTTGGTTAATGTTGTATTAGATTATCAGTCGAAAGGCAAATTATTGTGAAAATGTCCTAATACATTCTTGGCATACAAGGTGGTTATCTTTCTTGAACTATTACTATCAAGGATGATCACCTCATAGTTTTCCCCTTTGTATTTCATCAATAAAATCACACATTGTTCTGTTCATTGGTTATTCAAACATCTACTACTTTTAGACAATGCCTCAATAATGCTTGATAATTTCTTTTGAACCAACTTTTATTCTTCGACCCATAATATCTTAGAGACCCAAGATGATATGATAATACCTATATTTGTACTTTTAGCTTTGTAAGCACCATAACTCATGACAATTAATATACATCTTTCCATGAATCATACATATAAAAATCATACAAGGTGCATTGACTTGAAGACATATTGCTTCCATAAGAAGCACACCTCCTCTTGTATATGCCCTAAGACATACATATCACCGACTTTGGAAATTACCATGACTAAAAATAGTTTGTGTTTTTCCTATGTAATGTATAAGTCATGACTTTAAATATTAACATGTATAATTATATGAGGGGGCTACTTGGCTGTCATAATATAAAAATAATGTCATAATCATTATATGTATAGGGATAATATGATTGTGACTCCAATAAAATATAATGACCATGAAAACTATGTTGCATAATGAAATGATTGTGAAAAACTTAGTGGTAGAGTTATAATATATAAAGATTTTCATGACTAGTTTTATAGAGTTATGACTAAGAAATGATTCCACAACTAGTTAATAAGATCTAGAAGGTGTATCTAAGTCATGACATGAGAAATATCATGACTATTTATTATTTCTCTCATTTAAAGCATTCTCTCTACCAAGTTTATCAATTTTATCCAAAATAGCTATGAATCACAGACATTCATTAAATTCACTCAAAATAAATATTGAGTGAAATCTCTATAACAAATGCATGAATAACTACAATAATAATAATAATACACGTCAAATCACCCAAAAAATTTAGTCTATGGCGAGTTGAACAAACTCACATACTAAAAATATTGCTCAACTTTGAGAAATGAATCTCCCTCTATTTTTAAAATCATAAGCATCAATACAACAAGAAGAATTATAGTTAAACATAATCAAGGAATTTCCATGACTGGGTTTATCGTGGTAAAATGGAATCTTAAAATTTAGGATTTGTTATTTTGGGTTTGGTTCAGTGATATAATGAGTTATTCTACAAATTGCCAAAGAAAATTTCGTGATTTTCCTTTCAAGATGTATTATGTTTTATATTTATAGCTAGAATTTCATTAGATATCTAATTTAGTTAGTGATATTAGCATTCTAGAAAGGTTATTTTATATGATATTTTTATTCTACTCATATTTCTGATATCTCCTCTAACATCAATCGATCCTCTAGAATATCTTTTTATGTTTACTTATAATTCTTGTCATCTTCTAATTTTACTTGAATTTCTCATTACTATGTCATGATGCTAATGATAAATTGTTTATGTCACTGAGTCTTTGACTTTTTTGCAAACAACCTGAGATATGAGTTTAACACAAATACTTTTTTTCTATTCTGAACCCCTTCACTTGTAGATTTTTGTCATGAGATGTTTTGTATTTGTTTTTGTAAATCTAAGAATTATCATAGTATTTTTACCACAATTATTTTAGTTCACTCATTTGAAGAATACTCTTTTATTTTTATCACTCACTTTTAGTTCATTTTTTTAGTGCACATTATACTTAATGTTCAATCTTGTCTAGCCATTAACAAGCCTTTCTGAAAACAAGTCTATATAGAGACATCCTTAGAGATGTCTTGAATGCCATTCTATTATCCATAATGCTTCTTCCAATCTTTGAGATAATTTTTTTCTTAAAAATTGATTGTCTTTTCTAATATATTATTGATCTCAATTTTTGATATTTTTTTCTTGCCTATTTATCTGTCGATGATATGGAAATCCCTTCTTATGGATAGTCCCATGCCGAGCCAAGTAAGTGCCAAATAATTAGTTACAATAATGGTATTCTTCATCACTTATAATACATCATTGTGTCCCAAACCATATAAAATTATTACTGTGCAAGAAACTCACAACTATCTTGCCATCATCCTTTTAAATGAAAATTTTGACTGACCATCATCCTTTTAGCTGCATATTCTTCATTAAAATTGAAAGTCACTTCTTTCAAATTGATTGTGATAGTCAAATATAGATTAATAAATAGTAAACAAATTTTAATTTTGTAAAAAAAGTAAAAATAAAATAAAATAAAAAATTTAGTTTTTGTGTGTTGATTTGAGAAGAGAGGTTGTCCATTCAAATTCATACTCTAATCTTATGAAAAACTAGTTGATACAGTTAGTTATAATTTTAATCTAAATCTTCTAAATTAATACTTGTAGATTTTTTTTCTGAAATATTAATAATTTTTTAAATGATTTAAGACGTGATTAATGAGATACACATCATTTATTTGAATAAGATTTGAAAAATTATAGTCTTTTAGGAATATATGTGGTTGAATGCCAATTGTTATTCATCATGAGTCTATAACCAACAAAAAGGTGACTGTGCTAAAGCTCATTTGATAGTTAGAGAATTTACTTTAATTTATGTAATATACTAAGATATTTATCTCTAATAGCTAAATTGATTTTGGTCAGAATTTTATTATGTTTTGTAGTTTTTCACTAGAAGTGGGTATATGGTTGTGATCTTGTTTGTGAGTTAGGGCTTGTTCAAGCTATACTTTGCACGACTCAACCTCACATGACCATTATGTAATTTAAAATACATATTCTTTTCATATTAAAAACTATTTTTGTGCTCAATGCATCTAGCTGTATCTGGAAAAAAAATATTATAGGGTGAGTTTGGTTCCATGCTTCAAGCTATATCTGGGCTATACCTGGTAAGAAATATGTGTTCTAGCCCTAGTTGTGTTTTCAGCGAGATAATTTTGGCCTTCTGGGCTTTACTAAGCTAGGCATCCCGACTCTAATTCATCTTGAATTATGACCAATATTTCTTGCTAAAAAATAAATTCCATCTTGATATTAAACATAAGTACTTCCTAAAGAACTTATCAAAAATATAAATAGAGTATTCAATAATGTTAGAATTTTATATTTGAGAGATGAAAATTACAACATGGATATTGTGCCAAACCTATAACAAGCTAAAACAAAAACAATTACTAAAAATATAATGTTGTATTTTATTTTAGTCATTTTTATTTTTCATAAATGTCTTTTGCTTTTTTTATTTTCATAAAATATATGTAATTTATTTTCTTTCTAATAAATTTAGATGCTATTATTATTATTATTGATTTTAATATGTTAGAGATTTATCAATTGAAACTATTTTGTAACTCATTTTTACATAATTTCCTAAAACTTAGATTGTTTATCAAAATTTTGGTTTCATGCTCTTTTTGAAAAGAGATTTCATCATAGTGAAAATGAGTACTAGACATTCATACGAATGTTTACTTACTAAATTGTGCATTAGCAGTCATTTAATTGCCTAGTTAATTTGTTGATTTTACTACATATAAGTGAATTAAAGAACAAGTGAAATATATAATAATTATCAAATCATATATTATTTATGTTTTTAGCTTAATTAATTATTATATAGATGCATCATAATAGATTCATATGAATATTGTTTTCATTTCATTGGGTAAAGATGATACTGAATCTTGAGATAATCTTAAAAGAGCATGATTATTTATAATTTATTTGATTTTTTGATTGTTTTTATATATTAATTATATAAAAAATTTGAAAAAAATATTTTGCTTTTTAAAAGAAAATCTTATTTAAAAAAAAAATTTTGAGACATACTTTTTTCTAGATTTAATTTAGGAACATAATCTATAGTTATGAAAATAATCATATTTGAGTTCCTTTGGATTATATATTTTTTTAAAGAGATTGAATTTCCCACAATCTCAATGCTATATAACTTTTTAATATGAAAATCATTTATTTAAATATATTATTTTTATTTAAACTCTTTACGAACAATTACATTAAAATCAATATTAATTTATCAGAGATAAAATTAATGAAAATTCATTTATCGCAATATATGATTTTACATAACAAGAGTTCATAAATATTTCTACCAACATTTTTAGTTGATTTTATCTAGCTTTTTAATGAAATCCATGTACTAATTATATGATTCTAATTTTTGATTTGAATAAAATTGGTGTTATGTATTTATTAATATTTTATTGTAATTAGGTTTCGATAGTAAATATATCATATTAATTTTCAAAAAATAATACACAAAAATTACAATTAATTTTGATTTTACTTGCTGAATTTTTTTTTGAAAATATTATCCATTGGATAAACAAAATATTATCCATTACATAATACTCCTGCTTAGCATGAAGTCTGAAATTAATCTTTCGATAGGCTTATTCTCAAAATAATAAAAGCAATGTATGATGAGTCTCGAATTCAAAACATATCTTCTTTAGATGAAAATACTTGATATCATACTAATGCATGATTTTTAATTTAAATTAAATAGTAATTCATAAAATAATTAGTTTGTACAAAGAATAATTTTTTTTGAATTTCAATTAAATATTAAAAAAATATCATACTTAATATACAAAGATTATGATTAATACTAATTTTATGAAATGTTAATATCTAAATAATTTAATCTTTAAAAATCTAATAGACAGTGAATGATGAGTGTTGAACCCAAGATATATGTCTTTGGACAAGAATACTCGCTATCACAATAATGTATGATTTCAAATTTAAATTAAATAATAATTCATAAAATAATTAGTTTTCTTGAAGGTTTCTTCTATTAAAACAATATTACTTGTGTTTTTTTTCTTTTGATCTATTTAGTGTGGGGGATCCTTATTTGAATTTGAGCTAAACTTTGTTTTTATGTTTGTTTTATACTAGGTTGCACCTGAAGAGCTTAAAGGACTTCTTATTTCTTACCCAGATATATTGGATGTTGTTGTCATCCCGTAAGTTATGCAATTGCTACATTTTTGAAAATTGAAATCCAACAGATGCATTTGGTTATTGTACCATTAAAAATAGATTGCTCTAGATTTCTTTGATAATCATAGGCATAGTGGACTGGTATTTTTCTTCCCATTGCAATAGTGAATATCCCTCCTAAACTCCACTGCAATGGAGAAACATTATAAGATTATATGTTCATTTGCCTTATGGATAGAGTTTTAACTAAGTTTGTGCACCAGGTGTTCTTTATCTACTAGGGGTGGCTACTTCTTTAATCTCCATAAGTAAACATTTTGACATTGCTCATTGCAAGCAAAGGAGAGTTGTGTAGAATGATTTGTTTAATTACTGAGTCTCACTAAAAATTCAAACATATTTATTGATACTTGATTCACACACCTAGGCATCTCGATGATAAAGCTAGTGAAGTCCTGGCAGCATGCATTGTGCATGCACGAGGAAGCTCATTAACCGAGGATGAGGTTGTTATATTGTAACAATACATTATTCTCTCAACAAAGATTATAGAGATGAGAAGAAGAAGAAACGGGTTTTGGAGAAGAAGAAATTGTAAACAACAAGAGAGAAAAAAAATATCCAGCAACTTAAATGATTCCAACAGTTGTTCAATAAAAAAAATAAGCTTATATACAAAGCTTAATAATTAATAAAAAAGTGATATCTTTGATAAAGTGATATTTGAGACCTATGTGTTTTGTTTTACTATGTATTACTATATCACTTACAATGGATATAGTCAATTAATTGTCACAAAGTATATTAGTTGGACAATTTAATGGCTCATCCAAACCAGTCAGTAGCTTTCTCATTCATAAGGCTTTAGATGTAGCTAATGAAGTTGAAACATATTCAGTTTTAGTGGTAGACAAGGTAACTGTGGATTGTTTCTTGGACTGCCAAGAAATAGCCATAGTTCCTAAATTGAATACATATCCAGAGGTACTTTTGTAATCCACTGGAAATCTACCTCAATCACTATCATAGTATCCAGATATTTCAGTGTGATTAGACCTAATATATTTCAGACCTGAGTCTACAGTTCCTTTGAGATATGTTAATACTCTTTTGATAGCACTAAGGTGTATGTGATTAGGTGCATGCATGAACAATGATAGTAAGTGAACAACATATACAATGTTTGTCCTTGTCGCAAATGCATACAACAAGCTTCCAATCAAACTTCTATATACTCTTCCATCCACTATTCTGCCTTGAGCAGAAATTAATTTTTGGTTCACGACCAGATGGGTAGAAACAGGTTTAGATTCACTCATCCCATGACTTTTCAATACATATTGTGTATATATAGTTTGAGAGATGGACACAACACTTGTGTCTTGAAAAATCTCAAGTTCTAAGAAATGTTTTAAGTTACCTAAATTTGACATTTCATACTTAGTTTTCATTTCTCTTTTAATGTCATCTATTAATTTTGATTTATTGCTAGTAAAAATTATATCGTCTACATATATTGACCCAATTAAAAATCCAGAATTCTTGTCATTTTTTATGTAGAGTGTAGGCTCACTCTTACTATGTTTGAATCCTTGATTTAACAAGTAAGAGTTTAATTGTTGATACTAAGCACGTAGAGCTTGTTTCAACCCATATAGAGTCTTGTTTAATTTATAAACACAGTGCTCACCCCCTTGTTTTACAAACCCAATGGGTTGTTCTACATAAATCTCCTCATTGAGTTTTCCATTTAAGAAGGTAGATTTGATATCCAGTTGGAATAGTTTTTAATTCTTTTGTCCAGCTAAGGCTATTAGAATCCTTAATATTTCTAACCTTGCTACTGAAGGAAATGTTTCAAGATAGTCAGTTTTAACCTTTTGGGAGTAACCTTTGGCCACTAATCGAGCCTTATACACAAGCTGATTGGAGTTTGGTTGAGTCTTAATCTTAAATATCCGTTTAACCCCTATGCTATGTTTATTTAGGGGTAGGTCCACTAAATTCCATGTTTGATTTTTTTTAATGATCGACATTTTTCTCTTCATTGCATTTATCTAGAATTGATGTTTTATAGTCTATTCATAGTTGAGTGGCTCAACTGAGGTGTAATTACATCTCAGATATATGTCAGACAAGGATCTATATTTAATGGGTGTAGTTTTATCATGCATTTCCTCTATTTCAGACTCTGACTCAGAAGAGGAACAAAAACCATACCTTTGATTGCATTCCTATCTATTGCTTGTTGAAACATCATTGAAGTTTTCATCCCACTTGATGTTTTCTTCAATAGTTATATCTCTACTCACCATAAATAATTTTATTTCTAGTGAGTACAGTCTGCAACCCTTGGATTGCAGACTGTAACCAACTAGAACACATCTGAGACATTCGGAGGCTAATTTAGTTCTATACGTAATCAATATGTGGGAGTAAAAAACACTTTCGAATACCTTGAAGTGTTTAACACTTGGTTTCTCCCACTCCAAGCTTGTAGTGGAGTGAGATTATCTAGTACTTTTGTAGGCACCTATTGAGCAGATACACTGTAGTGTTCACTACCTTTGCCCAATAAACTTTAGGCAAGTTTTTCTCATTCATAATACTTCTAGCAATTTCCATTATTGTTATATTCTTTCTCTCCACAACACCATTTTGTTGAGATGAGTACGAAGTAGTTAGTTGTCTATGTATTCCATTTAGTTCATAGAAATTGATGAATTTCTGTGAAAAAAACTCACCCCTTCTATCTATTCTAAGTGTCTTTAAACTTAGTCAATACTGTCTCTCAATAAGAGGTATAAATTTCTTGAAGCAGTCACGTACTTCAGACTTGTGCTTCAAGAAGTAAACCTACATATGTTTTGTACGGTCATCGACAAACAATAAGAAATTTCTATTGTTGCCTAAAGACTGGATTGACACGGGTCCATAAATGTCAGCATGTATTAGTTCTAGTGGTTGAGAGGCTCTCCAGACAGAGTTTTCCAAAAAACTCTATCTGGATTATTTTTTAAGCGAGCATTCCTCACAGACAGTGGTGGGAATGGCAAGGTTTGAGGGCACACCTTTCACCAATTGTTTTTAAAAAATATTTTTTAGGCTGAAATAATTAAGGTGCACAAACCTCCTATGCTATAATGAGGCTTTAAACAAGACATTCATAGTCAGTGCCTTGTCTATTTTTTAATTAAGTGTTAATGGAAGGCTCCTTCCACTGGATATCTTCACTATCCATGAATGTTGATCAGATTCATGATTAAATATATCACATGTATTATTTTTAAATACCAATTTATATAACCTTTCTTCATTAATTGTCCCATACTTATAAGGTTTTGGTCCAGTACTGGAACCAAGAGTACATCTTTTATAATCTTGAGTCCAGTGGGTGTATAAACAGAAACTCTACCTTTGGTTTTTACCTCGACAAGATGTCAATTGCCCAACTTAACTTGTAAATTTACTATAGAAAGTAAATCCACAAATATATTTGATTACCAAAAATGTGGGTTGAGCAACCACATGTTAGGTGAACAATAATTTCTTGTTTCATTTACATAAAACAAAGTGTTTTGTAGAGACTATTTTCTCTACACAACTAACATACTGTGTGTGCTTCATCCTACATTCCTTCGAAGCATGCCCAAACTTTTTACAGTTTAGGCACTGATTTTTTTTAGAAACCAGCACTCCGTCGTAGTGCATTTTGAACTCATGCATATGCTGCAAAAGATATATGAGTCATTATGTGAGGGAACTAAAGAAGAACTACTTTTATTTTTGTTTCTGTTTTTATTTTTAGTCACGTACCTTGAATTTTGTCTTCTATTTCTTGTTTCTACTGCTTGATTTTCTTATTTCGCTGGCTGGTTTTCCCATCTCGATTACATTGCTATTTCTCCATATGCTTCAGCTCTCTTGAGCAATCTACTTTCATATGACTTCAGGGAACTTAGAATTTGTTGAATAGTGAGTTTTGTTAAATATTGTGTCTCTTCTATTATTGCCACAATGACATCAAACTTGTTAGGCATACATATTAATAGTTTCTCAACTAGTCGAGTCTTTGAGATATTTCCTCCATGGATTTTTAGTTGTTTGACAATATCCAGAAACTAAGTTGAAAACTCAATGAGTGAATCTGAGTTATTAATACTTAGGTTCTCAAAGTTTTTTCTCGAGAAGTGTAAAAGAGTTCCACGAGCCTTCTTGTCTCCCTAGAACTTTTCTATTAGGAGATCGCAAGTCTCCTTGGCTTGAGTACATCCCAATAGTCAAGGAAATATGACATTATTGACTCTCTATTGGATGAACAATATTGCCTTTGCATTAAACTTCCTCAACTATTGTTCTTCTAATAACTCTTTTCCTTCTAGAGAACATATATTAGGCGATTTTGTATATGAAGAAACCACAATCTCCCAAATGTCTTGTGAAATAAACAATGTTTTCATTTTATCAAGGCAATAATCAAGTTATCGCCATCAAACATGGGTATGGGGATCGACCCCGAGTTTGATGAACTTAGATTTTTGGAAGACATTTTATTTGAAAAATTTTTTAAAAATATTTGAACAAAAGTTTAGAGAATTTGTAGAAATCATAATTTAGTCCACACAAATCCATTAGATCTAGATAGATTTGGTCATATCTATACATATAAAGAAATCATGAAGAAAAAATGTTAGGTCAAGGATGATATTTGTGAGTCATCTATTCTAGAAATTTTTTTTTTCGAATAATCATTCGAAAAAAACATCAATCTCAGATAGAACTATGCTCTGATATCAGAATGTTATATTGTAACAATAAATCCTTCTCTCAACAAGGATTACAGAGATGAGAAGAAGAAGAAGAAGAAACAATTTTGAAGAAGAAGAAATAACAAGCAACAAGAGAGAAAAAAATATCCAGCAACTTAATAAATGATTCCAACGGTTGTTCAGTAAAAAAAATAAGCTTATATACTAAGCTTAATAATTAATAAAAAAACAAATAGAATGAAACTTTACAGCAAATCTGATTAAATTTATTATTAACTCTTAGTAAGGGCATATTGGTAATTTTACCATAAACCCAAACCAACTGAATCGAAGCCCAATCAACATGGGTTAAAAGATTTATCGATGATTAGGTGTGTGACCAATGAGTGCAAGTAGCCCCTAGGTCAAAGTGATAAATCCTGAGACAAGAGGTCAATGTGAAATTGTAATCAAAGATACATGTCGTTTTGTTCAACAGCCTGATTCTAGCTTTTTTGGTTTCTTAAAGCAGTTGCTATTTCACTTGTTTATAAATACATTTAAAGATGAAAAATACTTTTTATTCATTCATTATAATATGATATAAATATAACTATTGTATCTTTATTAGTATCAAAGCTTATTCTCGATATTTTTTAGATTGATTATACAAGTTCTAATTTTGGCATTGTAACAAAGTCGTAACACATGTTATGCTTGATGATAATATAATTGCAAACTATGTTTTCAAATATATTCTTACATATTTGTTCTAGTGGATATTCAAAAGTTAATTTGATAATATTTTCGATTAAAATAGTAAAGTTATTAGCTTGAACAAAAGGTAGAGATATATCGACATCCTCTAAAGAGTGATTGAGAAGGTAATGAAAAATATGTATTTGAATAATATTAAAATTTCATCAATATTATATACTTCAAAAATCTTCTTTCAAGATTTATTTAATTTGAATTTGAATCTTCTAATAATTAATATCAAATAAACATCATCAAGAAAATCACTTTGCACTATAGAGTATTTTGACTCACTCACATAACGGTATTATCATGCTGAGATAACTCACATGCAAAATCATATGATAGATCACATCTTGATGAAAAATCAAATGAAGTTAATAATTAATAATAAGTGTGTCATATTGCCAATGTGTACATGTAATAAAAAATACATTATCAACAAGTGTAGACTTTAAACCAATAATTCAGTTGTACTTACACAATAATTAAATAAGTTTCATTTTGAATAATAATTAGATATAATATTAAAAGGCAATGAATGATATAATAGTAATTACAATTTAAAATATACTACCTTAATGTGTAAAACATTTCAATTTCATCAATAATTGGAAGCAAATAGATATGAAAATGCATATCATTAAATCATATCATCATCGCCATAAATTTATCATCTTCAACCAAAAGTATTCAAGAATAATCGAATTTCATTGTGAAGTGAATGTAGAAAGATTTTTAACTGGATAATCATTTTGACATAAATTTCACTAAAAAGTAAGTCTAATGAAATGTTATGTGGTACAACAATAGATTTTGTACAGCCTCCTTTGTTTTCAACTTATTCGTCATTACTCTTAAGCAATTCTCCACCTTCATGAATGAAGCAAAAAATTTGTTCATCCATATCTTGAAATTAATCTATATTTTAATAAAATAATAAGATATATAAGTGAAAACTTAATTAGGTATGCATATATATATGTTTAAATGTATCAAATCTCTGTCATATGTATATACATACACAATAATGCATATAGCTAAATATAAAGGGCCTAAGTGCATAAATAAATAAATAAATAAATATATATATATATATGTATGTATGTATGTATCCATTCATACCACTATATGTATATATAAATGCAATGTTATATATATAAATGTATATCAATAAATACATACATGCACATGTATATATAAAAATATATATTGTTGAATACAAATGCACACACACACACCCCACACACCCACACACACACCCCACACACCCACACACACAAGCTCATAAATATCTACTATGTACACATGTATACCAAGAAAATACATGTATATTACTATATATATAAATGAACAAACGTATGCATGTGTGTGCATGTATATACAATAGAATATATGCATATGTAGTTTGTTTACAAATGCATACATATATATTTATATAAATCAAAATATATAAGTATATATAGTAATATATAATGCTTTATATATACACAGACAAATAGATGCATATCTATGACTTTACACTTGTATCTACATATAAATACATTAATAGTCTTGTGTATAAATGTACATCACTATATAAGAGCATACTAATGACTAATGTGCATGTATGTTAAATGTAAATTTAATGTACATAAATGTCTTTTGTATGTAAATATATAGTATAATACATACATATTATAATATAAATATACATGTCTATTGTATATGTATATACATGTACTTACATGTTTACAGTATATGTACATTTAGATATATAGTAGACTATATGCATATACATTGGTCTATGCATACATATCTTTATATAGATAATAGTATATAAATATAAATAGAAAAATAAATAAATAAATAAATAAATATATAAGCACACATATACTATTGTTTATGTTTACACAAGTACATACTTGCATCTATAGTGCATATGTGTGTGTGTGTGTATATCACTAAATATGTCTATACATATACATATACTTTTAGATTGATGTTTATATAAGAAAAGAAATAATTAGAAATGGAAATTAGAAATGCTCAATTCCATTCCTAAAATTAGGAATAGAATTGAACAGATTAAAAATGAAAATGATAAAAAAATAAAATAATTAAAAATGGAAAAAAATCTATTGCTAATTAGCGATGAATTTTTATGTGTTTTTTAATTTTGTCACTAATTATGATGTGAAGTGGGGTGGGAATACGCTTGAATAACATTTAGTGATAGAAATTTATGTATCAAAATATTTTTAGAAATAAAATACATATTCATTTCTACATTTAGCAATGGTAATAATTTCTTCACTAAATGAGATATGATATTCTTATCCCTCACTATATCATTAAAAACAATTTAGCGACAGAATAACAGAAAAGATTTTCATTGCTAAATTATGATAATTAATTTATTGAAGAACAGTTCGAAACATTGAACAAGCTTAGGGTTTCGGGGGTATTTCATTTAAATTTCGAGTTTGTCCAAACAATTTGTGGATTTCTTTTCCTCCATATATTGATCGAGACACATTTCATCCATACTCGAGGTATAAAATTATGGTTTATATTTTATCCCGTATGTATTATATTTCGGAATAACTATATTTGTGCGTTTTGATATTACATTTAGTTTGTTTTTATTTTTAACATTCTTATTGGGTTCTCTTTTATTCTTTTGTTAAATGATTATAATTCTAATTGATAAATTATATATTTTATATTTTTTTCACATGCTTGGATTTGTTACATTTTTGTATTACCCAATTGAGGTATGAATTTTTTGTACATTTTGTTATTGACCTATACTTTTAATTATTAAAAAAAATTAGTATTTTGTTTCCTTAATAGGATGAGATGAAATGTAATACTTTTTATAAAAATAACTCATACTAATGACACAACTTTAATAATGAATAATTTATAAAAATATTAACAAATACTAAAAGTTTTTTTGTAATAACAATGAAAACCTTAAAAAAATTATGAAGGTATGCTATTGTAATGTTGAAACATAATGAACAATTGTAAAACTAAAAAAAGTTTTAAGCTCATTTTAATATTTATATAGTTGTTTGATACACACTTCACTAAATATGCAAAAAAATAAATAACACCTCTCTTTATTTAATTAATAATAAAAAAATCATATTATATATCACATATGGTATATGACTATATATATTACATGCTACATATAGATTAAAAAATATTCCTATTAATTTAATAATGTTCTCCATAGATAGTTAATTTATTTTTGTTTTTTTTTCATTGACAAATTTAAATGCATTGACATTGTGAATTTATTTATTATTTCTATTATATATAATATGTTTATCTAATTAGTTAGTACATGTTATTAATTTAGAAATCAAGAATAACGACATTACAAAATTTTCTTTTTTTTCTTTATTAATCCAATTTCATCAAAAATATATAAATATAAAATATTTAGTTTTATGTAAATAACAGAATTACAACTTATATATTTTGATAAATATCTAATCATTGAAGCAACCTACCTTATCACATTTTAATCCATAATTTTATAATAATGATGTTACTATTACTTATTTATTAAATTTATGTAATGTCGTACAATGTTACTACATCTTTATTATAAATAAGGATCTAACTTTATTATTATAATTCAAATAATATTTGTATTATGTGTTATATAGGAATTAGAAATATTATATGACATGATCGTTGATGGATGAATGTAATATTGAAAGATAAGTTTTTGACTAATGAGTTTGTAGATGGAACTGAGGAGTTTATTGGCTTTGTTGTAAAATAGCTTAAATTTATTGATAAAACAAAAATAAGATGCCCATGTAATACCCATAAATATTAAAATCAGAGTTGCCAAGAAGTGGACAAAGTGTGATATCATCTTGTAAAAATTAGATTTGTTGGAGATTATTATGTTTGGTATAAACATGAGGAATTAGTTGTGCCACAAATAACTAAGTATTATGTACATGAATAGTTGATTCAAATGTTGCAATGGATTTTACAAATCCTAATGATGCATGTGAAGCAATGTTGAAGTATGTTATTGGTCTTTCATTAAATTTGGATGTAGATGATGATATCCCAATATCATCAGCACAATAATTTTATAAAATACTGAAGACTTAAGAAGAAAAGGTTTGACTAGGTAATCTGTATGACCACACAAAGTTATCTATGGTTGCAAGACTCATGAATTTAATAGCAAAATATTTTTTTAGAAAGGTATTATGATGAAATATGCTAGTTATTGTATGAAATAGAATCAAAAGAATAACATTACGTTGTATTTGCATTAGTTATGTTAAAGGAAAAACAATTAATGATCAGTTATGTTATATTTTAATAATTATAGAAAGCAATGAGGAATATATGGTTGCAAATACTTTTCAATTGAGAGATCCTTCTACAAAGGTGCAAGAGTATGATGTTGCACATATTTACCTTCAGGCTCTAAAAGTGGAATCAAAAAAATGGTGAGTGTACAATCTTGGTACCCATGCATCTACATTTTATCGAGATTCTATTAGAAGTTCATTCATCATTATCTTTCAATTATAATAAGATATTTGATGAGAGATTGCATGAGGAGATGCAAGAAATTCAAGATACGTTGCAAAGGAAAAATGAGGAGACACAACAAAAGAATGAAGAGATGCAAAAAAAATGAAGAGATGCAAAAAAATGAAGAGATGCAAAAAAAAATTGAATAAATAAAAAAGAGAGAGAGAGAGAAAGATTGAAAAGAGAGGAGGAAAGAATTAAAAGAAAGGATAAAATGTAATAGAAAATTTTGAAGAAAGAGAAAATAATGTGTAAGTTGGCAAAGTTCTCATCTATTTTTCATCATTCTGGAGAGGATCCATCCAGATCTCCGAAGGATAATACTCATAGTGTTCGTGATGTTGTGTTATTATTTTTTTGCAATGAATATTTTTGATGTGAAATTATGGTTTTTGTAATATTATTTTTTTATTAGGTCATGAATTGTGTATTGCATTTTATGGATATTTATGTTTGTTATATGACATGTTATCATGTAGTGGATGTTATGTGAATATCATTTAATGAATAATGTATAGATGTGCTTATTTGATTGAAAGTCATATGGTTTCTATATCTATCATATTTTGTATATATTATATAGAAATTGCACAAATGGGATATGTTCATGTTGTAGATAATAGAAATGAAAAATGAAATTTCTAAAATAGAAATAGATGCTGTGTTTCTATGTTATTTCCTTGCTCATTTAGAAATGAATAATATGTTTTTCTTTTTTTCCATCAATAATTTAGTGATGAAATTCAAGATCCCGCTGCCATCGCTAATTTTAGCAATGGATAAAATCTATCTCTATTTATAGAAATGCCATCGCGTTATCCATTTCTAAATATTTAAAGAGGAGCATTTTAGAAATGGATTCTTTTTGTTTCTAAGTGCATCACAATTTGACCATTGCGACGGAATTAAAAATGAAATAGGGCATTTTTAATTCAATTTTTTCTTGTATACACATATATATATATATATATATATGCATAATTATCTATATATAGACAAAAAGTATATAAGTATACAGGCATATATGCGACTATAGATATATGCAAGTATAAATATGTAGACTGCATTATACATGTATGTATCTACAACACTAAATATGTTTATATATATATATATATATATATATATATATATATATCATTGTATATTTGAAAAACATATATAATTAATATTTGTAGATATATAAATCTATATACATATGTTCCTTTATCCACATTGTATATATTCATATATCTAAGATGCTAAGTTATAAACATGGGATCTAAACATACCAAGAGTGAAATTTTTTTCATTGGTGAGGATTTTCAAAGAATTCACAAGTTTTTCCTAATTTATGGTGATTGTTGATCTTGTACAACCACTTTTGCTTGTGTTGAGGGAGAGGAGAATCCACATGGGTGTACAATGATAGAATTTATGGAGAGGAGAATCCACAGGAAAATAAAATTTGTAATGTCTTTTTTTAAAACTCATCCTATTTCACATGCGAATAAAATATTAATATGTTGTGGCATTTAATTTCAATTGATGTGGCAAGAAAGGGACTAAAATGGTAAAGATGAATTTCAAATCCCCAAAATATAAGTATGTTACGTTTTGGGGTAGTTTTTAATATTGTATTTTATTATTATTATTTTGGGACCAAATCATACATATTTTTGAATTTGGTCCCAAAACATAGTTTTTCTTAAACAAACATGCACAAATACTATACTGCCAAAATGACAGAATAGTCTAACATTCCAAATCACAACCAAATAAATCTCAAGTCTAATTATAATACATAAATAAAAATTGTAAAATTTAATAAATATCACCTAGTGACTTAAAGTGATTATATTAATTTCAGAGTAAGTCTAAGTTTTTGAGAACCTCGCATGAACCCCATGTACACTACAAAAATACAATAGAAACACTGCATGAATACCACATGAACCCCCATTACAATGGAAATGAAGAGAGATTATGAATTTAAGAAAACACCTTTGAACCCTTGAGTATTTTTCGAAAACCAATACCTTTTATATATCAGCCATGCACATGCCTGAGAATTTGGTATGGGCATAACTTTTGTTTCTTTTACAAAACTCTTGCACATTCGATCCCCTATAACTAAATAAGGCATTACACCTCACATTGATTGGGAGAAACTCAAATTGTCCAATTTAACAAATTAAATAAGATACACACAAAAACATTACACCTCACATTAAATTAAAGCCAAACCAAAAGTAAAATAAATTATGTGGTCTACTCCAAACCCAGACAAACCCAATACTCATCTTTTCTACCATATTTTGATAGATCTGGGTAGGCCCTTAGTTTAAATAAAATAAGTTCTTGACATATGGATGTCAATTTCTCCCATAGATAAATATAACTAATTTATCATTCCTCATATGAGAAAAAGTTTTCCAAAAATTAAATATACTCAAACAACAACTCAAGAATTTCACTTTTCTCTCTGAGTCATATGTTGCTCCTTGATCCAATTTCTCCTCAAATATAGTTGAAGTAAAAAACTCCCTCTTGAATCTTGTGATTCCTAGAGTAACTAGAATAAAAACTATATGATAAGATATTCTTTTAAGAAACTTACTCGTCTCAAAAGAAGCATATAAGAAATCTAGATCGATAAACCTTGATCTCTTAAAAAGAGAGGATAAAAACAATATAGTTGTATTGTATGACTCTTCCTAGTTATATTAATTATTCTCTCATCACTTGGCAACTTTGTGATAGTAAGTGTAGACAATTTTTTCTGCAAAAACAAATCATCTATACAAACATATTCACTTATATGTTACTCAAGAATCAATGCTTTTAGAAATCTCCAAGGTACTTACCATATTTAAGCTAACCCTAGCATCAATAACATAAAGGGAATTTCTTTTTTTACCCATCACAATAGTTAACATTCATTTGGCCAATTTTCATTGGTCTTATTTAAATCTCTTCCACAAGACATTTAATGTCCAACATTCGCATGGACAACAAGTTCATCTAAATATCCAAGACATATTGAACATCCATGATAACCATTGGTATCTTGTGATTGTCTCCAGAAAAATATTTTTGATACCAAATACCCTCAATATCCCTCCATCTCACATTTTGACTAATACATATTCTCATGCATATTTGTCACAAACCAATCAAGATTTAGAGTGACTTGCAAGGTGATTGTTGAATCTACCACCCATCACTCTTCTAACCGACTTTATCATATAGTTAAACACTACTAAAATGATTGATGTCACTCTCCACGACAAATGTGCCAGGCACCCTTTCGACCCCATATCTCTTCCTATGTTTTTCTTGAAGTTTCATTTACTTTGGATAATCTCTTTTGATTTATCCTACTTGATTGTAGAGGTGTCAATCGGGCCGGGCCGACCCGGCCCGACATGGGCACGACACAATTCGGTCGTGCCTGGCCGGCCCGACACATAAATTTTCCGTGCCCGGGCTCATGCCGTGTCGTGCCGAGGCCAACCGGGCCTCGTGTCGTGCTTGGTCAGACACGGTACCGTGGCCCGTTGGTACGATACCGTGCCAAAACCAATTTTTTTTAGAATTAGGGTTTCGGGCATGCCCAAATCCTACTTTTTTTAAAAATTAGGGTTTTGGGCGAGCTGAAATCCTAATTTTTTTAAATTAGGGTTTCGGGCACGCCGAAATCCTAATTTTTTTAATATTAGGGTTTCGGCGCGCCGAAATCCTTATTTTTTTATATTAGGGTTTTGGGCCAAAACCCTAAGATTTTTTTAATTTAGGGTTCAGCCCAACTGGGCCGAACTCCGTGAATCGTGCCATAGGCCCGTGACGGGCTGAACTCCATAAAACCATACCGGGCCAGGCACAACACGGTACAATAACCAAGTCGTGCCTGGTCTGGCACGAAAGCACGGCGGGCCTAAAAAAATGGGCCGGGTAGGCCCTCCACATCCCGTTTGACACATCTACTTGATTGTAATAGTACCATTTCACCATGGGGTTGGACTTTTCTTAAGTAGAATACTCACTTTTCTCTCCTATTGTGTGTATAATAATCATCCTTTGTTTCATCTCTTTTTCCAAGGAAACAAGAATGTCTAGAAAAATTTTTTTTCTCCATCTCACAACCTCATTTACTAGGCTATTAATAATGATTATGGTAATGATATTATTTTGAGCTGAGGTACTCAAAAAGATTATGAGTGCCTCCCAATTATTGATAACTAAATTAAGAAGTAGATATCCATATATCTCATCATTAAGCATTATTTTCATGGATGATAGTTGGCTAACAAATGAATAGTAACTACACAAGTGAATAGTTATATCAGATCCATCCTAATATTGTATTTTAACCGAACATTGTGATTATCATATGCCATTGTGATTATAGATATATTTTCATACATCAAAATAATTTCTTTTCCACATTTTATATGCCATTGTGATTATAGAGACATGGTGGAAAGTCATATTTCCAACCAATTATCGCATCATGACAGCATTCTTGTAGTGGAATTTTTTCTTCATCCGTCATCTATACTTTTTGATTTTCGTCCACCGAGAACAAATTCAAATAGGCCCATTATTATTACAAGATCTATTCCAAGATAATTATACTGAGTGAATTTTTTTTTTCATCCCAAGGAATATAATTTAGTTACTAAAGATTAGAGCGTCCAATAAACTAATTTACCCATGCACTATTACCACTTATTGTGGTAAGATGTGATGCAATCGAAAACCAAAACTGATTTTGAAACTAATTCTCATACCCACAGATAGGTTGATTGGTTTTTCTAGCAACTAAATCTTTTAAATTTTTTCTTTAATCATTACCATAGCATAAAACTATTTTTTGATTTTTCTAAGAATATTTTTAATTTTTCTTAAAATATTTTTTGTCTCTTCATAAATAAAAAGTGGTCTTAATTTTAATTTAAAAACTTGTCTCCTTCAATATTAATTATCAACACACATTAAAATCAAAATTGATTTCTTTCAATTTACAAACAAATAGAAAATGACAAAATTAAAACAGCCTAATTTCTATTTTGTTAAAATTATAACTGAAATTCTAATCATTTAGAATTTATATATCTAATCAAAAAAGATAGATATTAATTCTCAAAATAATAAAACCTAATTATTTCAAAGAATAAACTAAACATGCACAAATACTTTCCTTCCCAAAAAACATGCACAAATACATCTAAGCTCCTTGTCACTCCATGTCAACTACATGAACACATTATGAACACATCATGAACACATCATGAACACATCATGAACTTATCATGCATAAATACCATATGATCATGCACAACTGCATGAACATGTCATGCACAAATGCATCACATGTTCATGCACAAATGCATAACTGCATGAACTGCATGAACTGCATGAACATGTCAACTGCATGAACTGCATGAACATGTCAACTGCATGAACTGCATGAACATGTCAACTGCATGAATTGCATGAACATGTCAACTGCATGAACTGCATGAACACGTTAACTGCATGAACTGCATGAACACATCATGAAAACATCACACACAAATACATCACATGACCACGACATGAATATTGTATGAACATCACACAGATACCATATGATTACCCATCACAAGAAAAATGGAGAGAGAAAGAGAGAGAGATATTAGGAATTAAGGAAAACACCTTTAAGCCCTTAAAAGATTTTTAGAAACTAGGACATTTCCAAAAAATTCTTTCTATCTAGTCTAAATTCTCTTCCTTCCCAATCTTTTGAGGTTACAAAAGGTTTTTGACAAAAAACCTTCTATATATCAACTACCAAAATGGACAACCCATTTTAGAAAAAAATAGTCTCCATTTTATGGAAAGGAAGCGGGTTGTCCCCCCTTACTTTTTTAGTCACATTCTCACCTAAGAATCTTGTATGGGCATGACATTTATTTTTCTTTACAAAACCCATGGGCATGTAGTCAAGAGGTGTCAATCGAGTCATGCTAGGCTAGCACGACCCAAATTATGGTAGCCCAGTCATGCAATGCTAGACAAAACATAGCTTCTTCAATTGGGTCATGATGCATTTGCACGAGACTAAGCGATGTAGGCCAGGTGCAACCTGATGGCCCAACTAGGGTAGTCAGTCATGGATCATGCTAGGTTGAACTAATAATGGCTATAACTGGCACAATTGGGCCCTACCCTAGTGGTGCAAGGTTGTAGGTGCAAGCCATTCTCCTTGAACCCACCCCATTTTTAAAATATATATTTTTTTCTCATGTACACTTTTATTTAAATTTGTTAAAACAATCTCATTTATTGAGAGCACCCCAAATGGTCTAATTTAACAAATTAAATAAAACATACACACAAAATATTGCACCTCGTATTAAATTTAAACCAAACCAAAAATAAAACAAATTATGTAGTCTGCCAAAAACCCAGATGACCCAACACTTATGTAGTGCCAGCAACTAATCCTATGATAAACATAGAAGATGGACACAAATAAATTTTCTTGGATGAGAATAAAGGGAATCATAGTTGAAACAATGAGGCTTATACAAAGTTGGATGATTCTTAGGTCGTAGATTAAGTATTCTTGAAGATGACCACCAAGGTAAGTCTTGACTCAATTATGCAATGCTAAAAGAATTCTAAGAGGAAGATTTTAGTGGTTTATTATGTTATGCAATAGCTGTAATGATTATTAGGTTTGATATTATATTATGTAATGATTGTTAGGTTTAATATAATATTTTACTATGGTTGTTAGGTTTAATGTAATATTATGTAATGGTTGTTGGGTTTAATATTATATTATGTGGTGAATATCTACCTAAAAGATAATTTTCATGGAATAAAATAAAAGAAGAGTTTTATATCTTACTCTAATATTTTTATTTCTCTCATTTTATTTAACAAATAAGAAGCTAAGAATATATCAGTGGTATCAGAGGAAGGATGTGTGCCTACCGATGTGTTTTATAAGAACCTATGAGCTAGTGTCTATGTTGAGGCTGTGAGCCTAGACATGTGATCTTTCTTAGTTTAAAGTAGTGCTAGCTAGTCTCTTTTAATTTAATTTTTGCAGGATCATGACTTCAGATTCTAATTATGGGTTGGAAGTTATTTCACATTTTTAGGGTTACTATGATCATTGAAGTATGCTAATGGAGAATTTTTTATGGTCAAAATAATATTGGAAGATTGTTGAATCTTTTTCAGGTATTGTTAGAACCATCGACAAATGTAGAGTTGATAGATGCCTAAACAATAGAGAACTGTGAAATCTGAAAGGAATTAAAAAATATCTTTTTCACGTATTTTATCAAAAACTTTAGAAATAATTTTTAGTAAACAAGCTTCAAAGGATATTTGGAATTCCATAAAGAAAAACTATCAAGGCTCTACTTGAGTTAAGTGCACACAACTTCAAGTCTTGAGGAGAGGGTTTTAAACTCTTCTAATGAAGGATGATCAATCTATCACTAGTTAATATGCCAGAACTATAGAGATAAAAAACAAAATGAGATTTCAGGATGAAGAGATAGGAGATGCCTCTATGGTAGAAAAAATATTACATTATCTAATACCAAAATTTGATTATGTCATGTTTTCATTTGAAAAATCAAAAGTCATATATGTACTTTTTGTTGATGAATTATAGATTTGTTTGCTAGTTCATTAATAAAAGATGAACTAGGGTTCAACTTATGAGGAGCATGTATTGAAGGCTTCTACTTCTACTAATTTTTCAAACGTTTGAAGAAGGGGTAAAGGTAGAGGTAGAGGAATGAGGGATGAAGACAATAAAGATGGTAGTAGAAATTTCAAACCCAACATTGAATACTTTTAGAACAAAGGTTGAGCATTGGATCAACATTTTGGCAAACAATTGTAGATTATTTTAGTTGTTACAAATTTGGACATACTCATTATGAATGTTACCCACATTTCCTAATAACAAGGAAAAAGGTAAGCAATCAAAATTTACTAAAATATGAAGTATAAACTTTGTTGATGACTATTCAAACTAATCGGGAACTAAAGTTTGATGTTTAGCATGTGGATACAAATTGTAGTAGCAACATGTGTGGAACTAAGTTTTCTTTTTGTTATTTAAATGAAGCCTTCCATTCTACAAAAATTTTTGGTGGTTTTTCTACTATGAATATAATGGGAGAGGGTGATATAAAATATAAAAACTAAGAATAGTTTCATAGAAACAATCTCAAATATTCATTATGTTCTTAACTTGAAAAGAAATTTGTTAAGTGTTGATCAATTTCAAGAAAATAGTTATGTAATCACCATTTAAAAGGGTTCTTATGAAATTTATGATTCTTCTAGAGGAGCTATTTGTATTGTGTAGATGAGTTAAATTAAGCTATTTTTAATGAAGATTCAAAGTGTGTAATCTTGTCTAGAAGGTGAAGTATAAAACTTTTTTTGGTTGTGGTATTTTAGATATGGTTATTTGAGTTTGATTAAATTGCTTCCAATAGAAAAAACGGTAATATGTCTTTCTTATATTTGTATTCCTTCCCAAGTATGCAAAGAATTTATTGTTGGCAAACATCAAGATTCTCAATTTCCACTAAGAAAATCATGACAAGCAAAAGCTATTTTGGAGATGATTCATTCTGATATATGTAGTACAATAACTCTAACTTCTAATGCAGGTAAAATATAGTTCATTACCTTCATTGATAATTTTAGTACAAAAATTTGTTTATTTTTGCAAGAAAATAATGAGACTTTTACTATATTTAAAAGCTTTAAAACAAATTAAAAATGAAATAGGTAGAACTATTAAAACTCTTTCTACATATTATGGTGTGTCAGGAATTAGCACTTTACCTAATAAGCTCTGATGTCAAATATCAAGAATCAACACTTGACCAAACAATCTATGATGACAAAGTAAGGATGCAAAATATTTTGATACCCAATGTCAAGACGAACATATTTCTCATAGGATCTCATTATCGATTCATTTGATATACCTCAACTAACTGCTAGGTGACAAAGAACATCAATGGTTAGGGTAAACCCATGACACAATTGATGTTGAGATTATATATGAGCTACAAAGAGAGAAAAACCACACCTTCATAGGGGTTTTACATAGAAGAGGGGAGTAAGAGAGAGAGAGAGCACAAAAATCACTACCAATTATTTCTATTCTACTTTGTTCATTGTTTTCAATTATTTTTTATAATAGCCAATTTACTAATCACTTAAATATAAATATAAATACACATAAAAGTAAATGAAGTTATGGTAACATATTTGATATTTCGTATCATTCCATTAAACTATCTATAACTAAATATTTCTTATCATGCAACCCCTTCAATCATGACAATATATTTCATCTTGTGACAACAACTTTTATACATTCCAAGGGACAAGATCATGGATTTTACAATTAAAATAGAATGTTGATGTATTCATGACATTAAAAAACCATGTCGTGATGTCAACACATCGCAACACCTATTCTTCGTGTCACAACTTCTAATTCAACAATAGTTTTTTTCCAAGATTCATATGATGTATGAGCCAATTCTAACATTCTCCCACTTGGCAAATACTTCATCAATCTTATCTCGCCTGTGGACCACTAGGACTTCTAAACCCTAACAACCTTCATCAAGTAGTCTACCCTATGTACCTTCGTATGAATATTTTCCAACCGAACAAAATACTTGTCTTGTTCTCTCATAAAATTGTATTTGATATCAATATGCTTTATTCGTGCATGAAACACTTGAGTTGCCAATCATGTTCTCTGCCTCAATTGATGATAGAGCTGTGATAGTTTGTAGCTTACTCAATAAGCTTACTGATCCACCATACAAGTTGAATACCAATTTTCTTGTGGATCTTCTAGTATCTACATTTCTATCAAAATCATAATTCACAACACCACTAAATTCAAAGATAACTCCACTATTGTTTTCACCATACTACAAAATAAGATCACAAGTTCCAAGAAGATACATGATGAGCACCCTTTTCATTGTGTTCTTGTTCTCCTTTCCTAAGTTAGCTATAAATATGTCGAGAACTCTCACTATATATACAATATCAATTCTTCTAGACGCTATACCATACAATAAACTACCAACTTTCATTGTCTAGACACTAGCACACAAACAATGCTCATTTCTTCCCTTTCATCCGATATAATGAGTAGTAATTTATAGATAGATTTAAACTTGAAAATATAAGTGTACTAATTAGTTTATAATTAGATATGTTGAATTTCTTAAATACCCCTTCAATATACCTTTTCTGCACAAGGTACAATAATATCTTCCTTATATCTCTTATAATTTTCATGCCCAAATTGTAGATTATTTTCATGCCCAAATTGTAGATTATAATTTTCATGCCCAAATTGTAGTAGAAATTTCAAACCCAACATTGAATACTTTTAGAACAAAGGTTGAGCATTGGATCAACATTTTGGCAAACAATTGTAGATTATTTTAGTTGTTACAAATTTGGACATACTCATTATGAATGTTACCCACATTTCCTAATAACAAGGAAAAAGGTAAGCAATCAAAATTTACTAAAATATGAAGTATAAACTTCGTTGATGACTATTCAAACTAATCGGGAACTAAAGTTTGATGTTTAGCATGTGGATACAAATTGTAGTAGCAACATGTGTGGAACTAAGTTTTCTTTTTGTTATTTAAATGAAGCCTTCCATTCTACAAAAATTTTTGGTGGTTTTTCTACTATGAATATAATGGGAGAGGGTGATATAAAATATAAAAACTAAGAATAGTTTCATAGAAACAATCTCAAATATTCATTATGTTCTTAACTTGAAAAGAAATTTGTTAAGTGTTGATCAATTTCAAGAAAATAGTTATGTAATCACCATTTAAAAGGGTTCTTATGAAATTTATGATTCTTCTAGAGGAGCTATTTGTATTGTGTAGATGAGTTAAATTAAGCTATTTTTAATGAAGATTCAAAGTGTGTAATCTTGTCTAGAAGGTGAAGTATAAAACTTTTTTTGGTTGTGGTATTTTAGATATGGTTATTTGAGTTTGATTAAATTGCTTCCAATAGAAAAAACAGTAATATGTCTTTCTTATATTTGTATTCCTTCCCAAGTATGCAAAGAATTTATTGTTGGCAAACATCAAGATTCTCAATTTCCACTAAGAAAATCATGACAAGCAAAAGCTATTTTGGAGATGATTCATTCTGATATATGTAGTACAATAACTCTAACTTCTAATGCAGGTAAAATATAGTTCATTACCTTCATTGATAATTTTAGTACAAAAATTTGTTTATTTTTGCAAGAAAATAATGAGACTTTTACTATATTTAAAAGCTTTAAAACAAATTAAAAATGAAATAGGTAGAACTATTAAAACTCTTTCTACATATTATGGTGTGTCAGGAATTAGCACTTTACCTAATAAGCTCTGATGTCAAATATCAAGAATCAACACTTGACCAAACAATCTATGATGACAAAGTAAGGATGCAAAATATTTTGATACCCAATGTCAAGACGAACATATTTCTCATAGGATCTCATTATCGATTCATTTGATATACCTCAACTAACTGCTAGGTGACAAAGAACATCAATGGTTAGGGTAAACCCATGACACAATTGATGTTGAGATTATATATGAGCTACAAAGAGAGAAAAACCACACCTTCATAGGGGTTTTACATAGAAGAGGGGAGTAAGAGAGAGAGAGAGCACAAAAATCACTACCAATTATTTCTATTCTACTTTGTTCATTGTTTTCAATTATTTTTTATAATAGCCAATTTACTAATCACTTAAATATAAATATAAATACACATAAAGGTAAATGAAGTTATGGTAACATATTTGATATTTCGTATCATTCCATTAAACTATCTATAACTAAATATTTCTTATCATGCAACCCCTTCAATCATGTCAATATATTTCATCTTGTGACAACAACTTTTATACATTCCAAGGGACAAGATCATGGATTTTACAATTAAAATAGAATGTTGATGTATTCATGACATTAAAAAACCATGTCGTGATGTCAACACATCGCAACACCTATTCTTCGTGTCACAACTTCTAATTCCACAATAGTTTTTTTCCAAGATTCATATGATGTATGAGCCAATTCTAACATTCTCCCACTTGGCAAATACTTCATCAATCTTATCTCGCCTGTGGACCACTAGGACTTCTAAACCCTAACAACCTTCATCAAGTAGTCTACCCTATGTACCTTCGTATGAATATTTTCCAACCGAACAAAATACTTGTCTTGTTCTCTCATAAAATTGTATTTGATATCAATATGCTTTATTCGTGCATGAAACACTTGAGTTGCCAATCATGTTCTCTGCCTCAATTGATGATAGAGCTGTGATAGTTTGCAGCTTACTCAATAAGCTTACTGATCCACCATACAAGTTGAATACCAATTTTCTTGTGGATCTTCTAGTATCTACATTTCTATCAAAATCATAATTCACAACACCACTAAATTCAAAGATAACTCCACTATTGTTTTCACCATACTACAAAATAAGATCACAAGTTCCAAGAAGATACATGATGAGCACCCTTTTCATTGTGTTCTTGTTCTCCTTTCCTAAGTTAGCTATAAATATGTCGAGAACTCTCACTATATATACAATATCAAGTCTTCTAGACGCTATAGCATACAATAAGCTACCAACTTTCATTGTCTAGACACTAGCACACAAACAATGCTCATTTCTTCCCTTTCATCCGATATAATGAGTAGTAATTTATAGATAGATTTAAACTTGAAAATATAAGTGTACTAATTAGTTTATAATTAGATATGTTGAATTTCTTAAATACCCCTTCAATATACCTTTTCTGCACAAGGTACAATAATATCTTCCTTATATCTCTTATAATTTTCATGCCCAAAATGCTCTAGTTTTCCCATGTAAATCATGTCATAGTTCTTTACAAGTCATCCCTTCATAGAGTAAGAATCAAGAAATCAATGTCTAGCCCCTTTGTGTATACATAGTGATCCACCTTACTCCTAAAATACAACCGAATGATGTAAGCATCCAATTTTTTTCTACCAGATCCTTGGAGATTACTTAAAACCAAATAAGGATTTTTCTAGTTTACATACTATGTTTTTTTACCTTTTACCTCAAATCCTTCTAGTTGCATCATAACAATATTTTATTCCATATTACCATGAAGAAATGATGTCTTCATATCTAAATTATCTACCTCTAAATCATACCAACCTAATATAGCTAGAACCACCAAAAATAGAGATCTTAGCTGCATGGGAGAAGACTTTATCATAGTCTACTCCCTCAATCTAAGAGTATTTCTTGTCTACCAATCGTACCTTGTACTTCTTAAGATTAGGATTAGTATTAATTTTATTTTTGAAGACCACTTGCATCATATCGCTCTTTAGACCTTGGGTAACTCAATAAGCTTCAAAGCATTACTATCTTACAAAGATTACATCTCTTTTTGTCTATTCTTTCTTTCTATTTGTCTTTCTATCTTTTTGAGTATATGTCAATTTGCTGCTTTGATTCCCCAAAAGAAATAGCCTCCTCTAAAGTATTCAAATCATTTATTGTCTACATACCTTATCAATGAGTTTGTGACCATATAAGACCTTCTCTTTGTAAGTACAAACTCCAAAACTTCATTATTAGACTCATCATGCACTAATGAAACTGAATCTACACTCTCTATTTTTTCTTCAAGAATTTGAATCATAACTTCATTGTTTGTTATTATGAAATGTGATATTATCCAAGTCATGACACCATAATTCTATGGCATGACTTCATTTCTTCAAGTTTTAGTTTTGAAAAAAGTTGTGGTAGGTTGACTCCTTGTTATGTCTCTGATGAGTGTCATGATATTCATGTTTCATTTCATGACATTGAGTTCAGCTGTGATGACCATTCTTCATATTGACCCTTCGAGAAGAGTCTTGACATCCTAGTTTCATGTCATGACACTGAGTTGAACCAAGAAAATCTTTCTTTACATTGCTCCTTTGAGAATAGTCATGACAACTAGGTTTTATATAATAACATAGAATTGAGTTATGACAAACTTTTGTATGTCACACCATTGAGAAGAATGGAAACATACAACTTGTTTCAAGAACTCCTTGAACATGACATCTCTGAAACATATAACTATTTTGGTTTATGGGTTCTATAGTTTATAGTGGTTGATGTATTCTTTGTAGTTAATGAATATGCACTTTATAGATTTGAAGTCAAGTTTGTCCCTCTTCTCCCTTGTCACATGTCCATAAACACCCTAGACTCTGAGATAAGATAGACTTGGTATTCTCCCATACGACAATTAGAATAGAGTATGTCCCTTTATAGCATATGTGGGAGTGTGATTCTTTAGGTAGCAAGTAACATACTATGGCAATAGCTTCTGCCCAAGACTTTGGCTCTAAGCATGCCTAACTTTTGATGCATCTCACTTTCTTCATTATTGTTTATTACTCTTTCAGTTACAAAATTTTGTTGGTGTATCACTTAAATAGTGTTTTGCCTTTCAATCCCTTGCTTGGCATAGAGATGATCCACTAGAAAATATTCAATCATGTTATCCATATGAAAAGCCTTTATTTTTTTTTGTTGAAAAGGTTATTTACTAGTATCTTAAACTCCTTGAATATATTTAGAAACTCTAATATCTTTTAAATGAAATATACCCAAATCTTTTTGGAAAAACATCAAAATTGAGACATAACACATTGATTTTCAAAGTGATGTCTTTGGTGTTTCCCAAATAAACTACAATGTATCTCATCAAGCATTGCTATTACTCTGCTTGTCATTATTGTAACTTTGTTATGCCATCTAATTTTATTAGTTAGTTGATGTTCCAAAAGCTTATTAATAAAAGTGTCTCATCAATTGAGATTCACAAATGAGTTCTATAAGAAATAAAATGGACTTCCAACCAAATATCAATAGTTTGGTTGTTTAATAACGAGACAATTCTTTTTTTGTAAAATAAATAGTAAAAATAATTATAATCAAGTTTTAATGGTTTGAACCATACAAGAAAGAGTGGCTCACAAGGACTATTACCACTTTCCGAGTTACAACATGGGCATGCATGTCCTAAAAATTACCTATTATCTAATTTTTTGTGACTTTATTACACTTTTGACTTTATTGTCCTAAAAGCTTACTAATAAGAGTATCTCATCAAATAAGACCTATAAGTGCATGCATCATACACGTAGTAAAATGGACATTCATCTAGATATTGATCTCATAGGAATTATATTAGTAGTTTAGTACTCAATAATGAGAGATCAATTTTTAGTAAAATTAATACTCATATTATTAGAAAATTTTAGGTCTATAGTTTATTCATTTAATCTATGTGATACTATATAAGTTGCTTGACTTATACTATATTAGAAATATAATGTAGGTCGAGGTATTGTGCAATGAATCTTTGCTCTAATGGTATACAAAGTAGTTGTCACCATTGAGCCCATTTCAATGGTGGTCCCCTCATAATTGTCCTTGTCGTATATCACTACTAAGATAATAATTCAATTCTAGTTGAAAGGTGCTCATTATTTCATATCATTTAGGTAAATTCATTAATTTCTCTTGATAATTACTTCTTATGCCCAATCTTATTCACAACTCAAATGTCATAAGGACCACATATTGACATATTTTATATGTATTTATACTTTTAGCTTTGTAAGTACTATACTCATATGATTAACATATGCTTTCCTTAGGTCTCACCTATAAGAATCATATAAGTAGAAGTAGCTCATAAGAACTTCACCAGCTTACGAGTCATAATATAGTCTCACATATCCCACTGATTATGTATCATCTTTCTCGGTGATGATATGACTTACACACTAAAAGTAAACAACTTGGAAGAATCATTTATACAACCTCTATCATAATTAAGCACTATTTCCTTTTATTTGTATAAAATTGATTGATATGTAAATTCATTCATACTTTCATATTCATAAGCATCATACTGATGATAATTAACATACCCAAATTTTGGGTTTCAATGTATATATTTATCTCATACATCATAATCAAAAGGGCTATAATTTCTTTTCTAACATATATATGAGTGAGCCTCATATTTTACATATCACCATGCACCATGGTAATTTTATTTAATCACTATCCATTAATATCCATACATAAAATAAATCGAATCATTCATTCATTAATAAATAAAACTAATTAACATCACATATCTCAAATTACACAAATCCTAGACCCATGCTAGTTTGGTATAAATTTCCAAATCCATCCCTAGAAAAGAGGGGTTTTAGAGTTGCACCCCTAACTCTAGGGATTAGTATTAATCTTATATCCCCTACTTACTTATTCAACCCCTATGGAGTGGAATGTTTTCTTATAGAATTTTCTAGTTTCTTTTATTTTGCTCATTGCATGAGAGAGAAGTAAAAATATGAGAAATCTTTTTTCAAAATTTTTCCTTCCCTTTTTATATCCGAGTGACCTTGCATTACTCTATGTATGAACTCATGGCTTTCAGAATAAAGTCACAACTTCAGCCTTGATTCTTCAGAATGATCACAACTCTAGAAAATAACTATGACTTAGATCTATATCTTGATCTTTTTATAACACACAGTCATGATACTGGCAACGACCATGACTTGGACCTAATCTTTCTATAACACAAAGTTACGACATTATGAAATGGTAATGGCTTCATGCCTTATATATTTGTAGTCCATAAAGGACTACAATGCTAGGGAGTGGCCAAAGATTAGTGATGGATTCTCATATTATTATATATCCATGACATAGTATATATGCCAAGGAATTTGCAATGATCCTTCTTGAGTTTTATATGGTTGCGAATCTAAGAAATAGTCACAAATGTGAGAGATCTTTGAAGCATTGCCTATGCCCGTGGAATTGAGAAATGGCTATAATGTAAAAGTAATCCTTCATATCTTTTAAATGCCAATGACATTATGGGTAGCCATAAAACTAGCAATCTCTTATTTCATTTATCATGTTGTCATTGCACTATAAGGATATTAAGGCATTGACAATAATCTTGAGCATACAAGTAATGGCTATGACTTTTTTTAAGGACTTGGGGCATGACCATGGAAATGATCATACTTGAGTAATATCTTATGTGACATTTAATATTCCAAAAGTCATAGCTTTGAATTATTTCCATGAATTTGGTATGAGTAATTGTGCATTTATAATTTTCTGTAGCTCAAAAATTATAGCTATCTAAATAGGTCATAACTTTGACTTGAGACTACAAAACCATATTAAAGATAAATTAGTGGTACTTGGACTTGGCAATGATCTTAAATACTTGTGGGATACTTAGTTGATGAGATAAAGAATTAATATCATAGAAATTTACATTTTCCAAGCTAAATATGACTTCAACTCCATTATAATATTGCAACCATTGAAAATGTGTCGTTCTATGAAAAGATTATGCTATGAGTTAGTAGCATTGGTATATAAAAATTATCTCAACCAATTAGGTAGTGTTTCAGCTAAGAATAGATATCAAAACTATATGAGACTCAATGATCTACTCCATCTACTAAATAACTACAAAATCTATTAATTTTATTAATATTCATCAAAACTCTTCAAAATACTAAAATCATGAAATCAATACATATTAGATACATTTCTACATCTTTACATCATTATAAACCATAAAATACACAAGAATATTTGTTAGTTTAAATACTGAACAAACTCACATACTAAAATAATATCTCATTCTAAAGCAATAAATTCCCCCTCCAAAAAAAAATCATCACTAAAATTGCTATAACTTTGGTTTAGGTATCATAGGATCTATAAATAGTGGAGCAACATCAAGTAAACATATTGATAGTCATGATAGGGTTTGAGTTACACTAGTATACTTGTGGGTTAATGGAGTTGTATATTTGTTTATGTAATAGATATAGATATTTATGACATCACACATGCAAGAAAAAAAAATTCAGGTTGCCTATCAAGTTGTGCTAAATTCCATACCTAGATCACCAAAACCTTTTTTATTATATTAGAAATCTTTGATATCCATGCTATTTTCTTAGTATACTAATTTACCTTTTTCTTGTTAGTCTCTTCATTCAATCTTTCTTTAGCTTCAATTGTTTCTCAAGGTGTTTCCTCTTTTGATGCCATGACTTTAGTGAATGTCATGGCTCTTTTTCTCTACTCTATTATTCCTTTTCATCTTGGATCCCCAAAGTCACAGTACTTAGTACTTTCGTAGCTTTTCTTTTAAGCCTTTCCTTTCCCTTTTTCATGTAACTCAAAAGGCAATGAGACAATTTCTTGGACATGCATGATTCTAAAGATAATTCATTAAATTCTATTTAACTTTGAAAAAATCATTGTGTTTGTGTGAAATGTTTTTTGAAGATGAAAATTTTTGGATTAATGGCACATGCCAAAAAAGCTTCGAAGCACTTAAGGCTTTATTAACTAGTCTTCCCATAGTGAGAGCCCCATATTAGGATATCTCATTTGAAGTTGTGTGATGCAAGTAAACTTGCACATGGGGTATTAATTAATTAAAAAGAAGATGGAAATTCAAATGTTTGTACTATGCAAGTAAGTTTCTAAATGAAGCTAGAAAAAATTATTGAATCATGAAGAAAAAACTAATCGTGAGGTTTACCATAGAAAACTTGAATCATATTCTGTGAGATCTCACAACAAAGTAATCATGAATCATTCAAAATTCAATTGTTTTCTAACTAAATCGGATTCAAAGGAGAGGCTTATGCGCTATATATCTCACATGAAGCTAAAAAAATTATAGAGCCATGGAAAAGAATGTCTTCAATTATAGGACATATCTTCTAAGATGTCCTATCACAATATTCAAAGGTCATTCAACATTGAAATGTCTCCTATATAAATAGGATACAACAGAATGGTTTATAAATTGGATACTATTGCTTCCATTGCTCAAATTGAAAATCAAGTATATAATAGGGATAAAAAAGATGGTTGTTGAACACTTTCCAAAGATCTTTAATGAATATATATATATATGCAAGTGCTCATATAGAAAAAAAAATTATTGAGTGACCCATTTATGATTGTGAATACTGCTTAATGGAACATACACATCCAATTATCCAACTGGTGAGATACCTAAAGAATGGGTTGAACTAGAGGAAACATTTCTTTTACATGAGGTCCACAATAATAATAATAATAAATATAATAATAATAATAACAATAATTGCTATTATTATTATTATTATTATTATTAGTACAATTAGTTGTATTAGTAGTAGTAGTAGTAGTAGTAGTAGTATTCATACTTATACAATATTATTAGATCAAATAATCTTAAGTGTCTTAGGAGAAAAACAAAGAATCTATATTCCTTGACATTCGATGCATATGGTGGCCACCTTGTTTCCTAAATAATTAGGTAAAAATTTTAGGAAAGTTAGTCGGACGATGATTAATTCATAACCAATAAAAACATTGAAAATATTTTTTATTTGGCATTACAACCACTTTTAATTCAAAAGCCTAATTGAGATTTAAATTTTTTACTTTGAAAAGTACCAAGTTTTAATTAAATAAAATTTAGTCAAGAAATTTTATTTAATTTAAAATTAATAAATTAAATTCAATTTAAATGCACAATTCATAATTCAAAATCATAAAACAATCCTACATACACATTAATGCCCAAAGATCAATATATAATATTATTACGAATAATATGTGTTAAAGACGTCTTCATATATACTAAATTCCATAAAACAAATATGCTCAAAAATTATGTTTTGTACTAAAATTAACTTTCTTGAATATAAAAACCTATAATTTAGAAATTCAGAACAATAATATAAACTTTTAACTTTTAGTGAGAATGTTTTGAAAATCATTCCATGTAATTATTTAGTTTAATTTTTCAATTTGTTAGCTCTATGGTGAGGAAGCAACACACTTGAATTTATTTAATTATTGTACATAAGAGGAGAATATGACTAATAATTTATATGGTCAGCAACATTAAAAGCACGACATAGTAGCATACAACAACAACAACAACACCAGCAACAACATAATTTATATGGTCAGCAACATTAAAAGCACGACATAGTAGCATACAACAACAACAACAACACCAGCAACAACATAGCAACAACACATCATAAGTACAACCCCCACTTTTGTAAATCTTATTTTTGTCAAAATAGAATCACTTCTTTGTATGTTCTAAGAAAAGAAGAATAAATGCATGCACAATAGAGGAAAAAACACATCCCTCTTCTATACGAAAAATGCCTCTGGATGAATAATGTAAAAGCATTGATATTTTTTTTTTGTTTTAAAATAATACAACTCATCCTTTTTTTTCTTTTCTTTTAAAAATGTTTTGATGGGGCACTCCACCATCAAAGAAGCACCATGTGTGCCTTTTCGAAAAAATGAGGTCTATTTTTTTTTCATTTTTCTTTGAATTTTAGAATGTGGGAAGGTATCCCATGTTCTTGGTCACAAGTAAAAATAACAAAAAAAAAACACACAAAAATGGCAATAACTTAAAAATAAAATATATGAGCTTAAAATAGTAATTATATGTTGTTATGTTCATATAAAAAAAAATTAAACATGAACAAAACCAAATAAAATTTGTTTTACCTAACTCAAGCATGCCTAACAAATATCTTGTCTTAGGTGAGGAGACACGTACTAATATGTAATTTAAATAAATTAAAATTAGCTAACGATAATCTTATGATAAACATATTAGTTATATTTTAGAGATATGTATAACACATTGATTGTTGCACCATATAGTATATGGACCATATTGCACATCTAAGTCTGTAAGAAATTTTTCCATCCATACAATATCTTTTCAAGCTTCACTAGTTATAATGAACTTATCCATAGCGTAGGATACTATTATGAACATATGTAGCTTGGATTACTAGGATATTGCTCACTTCCAAAGGTTATTGCATAATCTAAGTTGAATCTATGTGAATCTAAAATACTAATCATATCAAATTTATTATATTTAATAAGTATGAGTTTTAACTCACCCAAGAACAAAGATAGCAAGGAAGTTCCTCTAAGATACCTCAAGATTTATTTCACTATAGTTTAGTGACATCTATCTGGATTCAAGATAAAATGACTAAAATTAATGATAATGTGTGTTATATTCAATCTAGTACAGACAATACCATATATAATACTATTGACAACTGAGGCATAGGAAACATGACTCATATCACTCCTTTTCTCATCAGTCTTGGGGCTATGCTTAGTACTTCAATTAAAATACTTGGCTAAGGGGGTTGAGGATGACTTAACCTCTTTCATAAACAAACTCTTAAAACATTTACTAATGTGATGTTCTTGAGATAACGAGATATTTTTAGAAGACATATCCCAAATAATGCTCACCCTAGAATCTTCATAATTGAGCCTAATACGTTCACATATAAGGCTTTTCTTAGCTCTCCCTTAAGTCTATTAATCTATGTATTGTTATTACTAAGATTAATATATTGTTGATATACAATAAAAGTATAGTTATCTCATTATGCAACTAATGACTGATAAATACTTAGTGGTCATAAGAGGTTTATTAAACACATGAAACTCCTTAAAAAAATAAAATTTATCGTGCCACTACCTAGAAGGTTGCTTTAGACCAAATAAGTATAAACTCTTATTTAATTTGAATACAAGACATTCTTTCCCTTCTACAATGGATCTATGAGGTTGATTCATGTAGAGAGTCTCATAAAGGTCACCATAAAAAATAAATATCTCCACATATAGTTGATCAAATTCTAAATCTAAGTTGTCAACTTCACTTGGAACTACTCGAATAGAAGACTATTTTATTATAAGAGAAAATATCTCATCATAATTATTTCTTTTCTTTTGATTAAATTTATTAACTACTAATCAAGCCTTGTATCTTGGTTGAAAATCATCATCTTTAAGTTTTAATCTAAAGAGCTATTTATTTTTTAGAACCTACTTTCCTTTAGGTGAGGGTACCAGATCATAAATCTAGTTGATATGAAAGGAATGCACCTCTTCCTACATAGATAGAGTCATTCCTCATTATTCTCAAAAAAGATGACATTTTAAAAAGTCTTGAGCTCACATGTATCTAAGGGTAATTGGGTCTTGCTAAGTTCCAATTCAGATATGGTCTATCACCTCTTCAAAATGCATATCTTGGGGCTCAAAAACATTAGGTGAACCATATGTCTTGAAATCATCATGTGGCTACTTAATTCATTCCTTTTGATTTGACTCATTTCTAGAAAGAACCAGTAGTATATCTATGCAAATATGAACTGTTATGACATCATTCTCTTCATTGCTCGAATGATTGTCATCCACTAATTGGTTCTCCAAAAAATCATATCACTACTCTGAACAAGTTTTTTGGTGATCGGGTTCCATAATCCATCACGAAACTTCTTGTTTCCATAGTCAATGAAGATGCAAGGACATACAATATCATCAAGTTTTGATCATTCATTTTTTGGGATATGAGTTAAGACTTCATAGCTAAATACTTCAAGTGATCATATGAGATATTTTCCATTCCATATTTTGTTGGGAATATCTTTATCTAGAGTGATGATAGGGCACATGTTGATTACATTAACAACCATACACATAGCTTCTCCCCAAAAGTTTTTGGTGAGATTCACATGAGAAAGCATACTTAAAATTCTCTCCTCAATAATCTAGTTCAACTTCATCCACTTAGTGACACCATTTAATTGAGGCATCTTAGCTGGCAACTTTTCATGTTTAATGTTATGAGATATGTAGTACCTCTCAAATTGACCTTCATATTTTCTACCCTTATCAGAATGTATGTAAATTAGTTTTATATGGTTATCTCTATCAACTCTAGCATGAAAATTCTTAAAGATATGAAAACCCACATTTTAGTTTTTAGCATAAATTCTTTTACTTATTTAGAGTGAGCATTAATGAAATCGACAAAATAAAACTTAAAAGGCTCCACTGAGTATTCTACTCTATACCAGTATGGTTATTATTGTTAACTAGCATCAAGTCACCTTTAAAGATAGTATTAGCCTTTATCTCATGTTTATCTACTCTCTTGTATCATTGCTATAGTCATTTCTAAAAATAATAGTCTTTTTTTATATGTCCCATCTTGTTACAGTGATAACATTTGATTGTTCATCTATTTTGTGACTTGCCTTGGAAAAATGTGATCTTCCATCATTATGTGTGTGCCCAAAAATACTTCTACCATATCTCTCAAAAAATATATATCATGAGAATCTCCTCCTTTCTTTTTCTTTCTTTCTTTCTTTCTTTTTGATAAGCAATAATCCTTTCTTTTTCTTTCTTAATTCTATAGATAGTAAATCTTTCATGACAATATGTATTGGTTTACTAGCTCTTGAAAAAAGATTAAAGTGAGCTCCCAATGCTCAAATGCTCATGTAAATGATAAGGTTCTCCCACCTATTTAGAAGTGAGCTTGACATTAGATAAGTATGTAGCTCCTAATCCAAGAACATCTTCATAAATGCATGTTGGTATACTAGCTCTTGAAAAAAATTGATGTGTGTCGATAATAGATTTCCATCTTTAAACATCAAGTTAACTAGATGTTCGATGATCAATATTTTATTTCTAAATAAGTTTTTTTTTTAAAATCGACTATAGTTTCTTCTATATCTTATGTACTCTCATGTCATTAGCAAAATGTTATTAAGTATCAATACTTATCCATTGCTAAAGGGTAGAGACATCCCTAAAGTGTAAACTTCACATTCTTATTCAATTATTTTTTTAGGTTTCATCTTTTTTTTCAAAGTATCATTAAATTATTTGACTACAAGGTAGTTATTTTGACTTTGTTATAATATTAAAGCTTATCATTTGTGATAAAGTCCCAAAAACTCAATGGGCAATTAATTCATCCAAAGGAGTTTCATATGTATACTAGTCATACAAGTAATAAAGTTAGACATAAGTCTAGATATCGATCCCACATATATTGTACAGCTAATTTAATCAACAAATAATAAATTAACTACTATTCGAATTGAATAGATAGACTTAGAATGGTACTTAGATTCTAGGGTTAGCTCATTTCCTTGTGTACATTATCATAAAACATAATTTCATAAAACTCAGCAAAATTCCAAAGTCATAAAATCAATCCATAATTTCATCCAATTCATATATGCACATCATCATAAAACATCAACATGTTTATGAATATTTGGTAGTTTGAATAGCAAATAAACTAACACACAAATAATTATTCATCCTCGAACAATAACTTCCCCCTCCATGATAACACAAAAAAATGACAATCTAATATATCAATTTCATTCCATTAAATGGTACATCACCATAGTATGAGAATAAATAATAAAAATACAAAAAAAGGTAAGGTTGGAACTGAACGATGTGATTTAACTTTAGTATAATACTTTTAGAAGGTGAAATCTTATATATAGTTTTCAAATGGTAGTGGAAAAATAGATGACCTTTCTTAATCTCCCTTCTATATTGTTGACCCATCTAGTATCTTTGTTAAAATATCACAAAATGCAAGATTTGTCAACTAGGTCGGGTGGCCCGAGCATGGCCTATGGCACAAACTGGTTTGCCCATGCCTAGTTTTGGGCCATGCCGCTCCATGGCATGGTTCATGCCATGCTGGGCTAGCTTGAGCCTTGCCTTGTGTCAGGCCTGGTCCCATGGTCCACTAGCTCAGGGACCTAGGATTTGTGAAGGGTCACTAGTCATGTCTTGGTAGGTGACCACCTGATGGGTTGGATTATAAATTTTAAAACAATTTTGGCTATATAAGCTAGATCTTGTTTATGTGGTCAATTGTAATTGGCCAGCCATGTAAGCCAGCCACCCATTAAATTTTCACCCAACGAGTTTCGTAGGGGTGGTCCGGCATGGTCCAGCATGGTCCAGCACAATCCTGCACTTGGCCATGTCATTGTACCTAGCTAGGCTGACTAAATGGCATGGCATAAAAATCATATCGTGTTGTGACTAGCATGGCATGGTGACATAGTCATGCCTAGAAAAAACAATTTGTGCTAATATGACACAACTTGTTTGATACCTCTACAAAATACCTTTTATCTCCACATGGTTGAATTTAGTGTATTTTCAAAATAGCTCATCACGAAATATAATTTTCTTTTAATTGCTCTATACTTTATCATTTCTTCTATCCACTCACACTCCCAAAATATGACCTCGTATTTTGGGAGGTCATATTGAATCAAAATTGTTTAATTCTGATTCAATTTATCACTTGCCTACATTCCTCTTTTCCAATCGACAAAGAAGACCTCTTATTTCATTTCAAATGATTTAGTACTCACATCAAATTAATATTCATGCATCTCATTCTTTTCTCTAAAAGTTTAAGATCACATATTCAAACTTTTTTTGCATTGTGATAAACATCATCTCTTTTTGATGGAGATATATTTCTCACTTCACATCATATTTTCTAATATCTTCTACTAATCCTATGCATAATAAATGAATCTTTCACTTCCTCTCTTTCATGATTTGCTCAATGCTCTGATATATTTTTTTCATAATACATAAAATATCCATAAACATACTACTATGTTTAGCTAAGAAATACTCAATGTGGACAAGCTCGATTTCTTACATCCCCTATTTCTCGTGTGTCAATTGCAGTAGAGGATGGGTCTTCATCCAAAAATTTGCTAGCCCTTCCCATTCAAGCATCATCTCTTTCTCTTTTATATCTCCTTTTATTTTTCTTTTTATGTCTGAAAATATCTAGGGAGACATCATCGAACATATTGCATCTACTTGTTCATCCATAAAGACTACCTTAGCTTGACACAACAAAGTAATAAGGGAAAGATAAATTAGATAGCTAAAAAATTGACTTTCGAGGAAACCAAGAATCAATTTATCCAAAATCTTTCCAACATTAAAAATCAAACCCAATGAGAATGACATATAGTAAAATTTCTCTCTCCAAAATAATCATAAAAATATAGAGAGCCAATAATATAATCATTGTCTCCAGAAGAGTAAATTCACCTCTGTGAGTTCTCTCCTCATTAAGTGTTTATATGAGCTCTTTGACATCACCCTATTTGTACTATTTCCAATCATCAACAATTAAGTTATAGTTGGAAAATCTAGTTGCATCCGGAAGAATTTTAAATCCATGCTACATTCACACCTAGGAATCCAAGCAACTCATTAATGATTCCCAATTAAAGAAAACCCAAATACCTCTCACATACTATGTCTTTCCATACCTATCCTCCAAATTTGTTTAGAACCTCTTCACAACCAAATCATTTTCCTTTTCTCTATGAGTGCAAAATAATATCCAATTTCACTTTTTGATAATGTATCCAAATTGAAGAATGAATTTGTTGAATTTCATCTCTCCAATAATCTTCTTTTTAGATAGTACAAAATCTATCTATCTATCTCTACCTAATTTTTATTACAAAAGTTTTCATAGGTACTATAAGTTCCATTGATTTCATGACTTTGGTATTTTAGTGAATTTTAATGAATAGTCATCAAATTAGTAGGTTTTTAGAGGTGCTTAACTAAGTTGATAGAACATAAAGTATTGCAAATTTTGGCAAATATTCTTAGCTGAAATTCTACATCAAAGGTCATAGAAATCTTTGCATACTATAACTCTTCTAACTCATTAGTATAATCTTTCTACTGAATGACATATTTTTAGCAGCTGTAATATTATCATAAAGTCATAGTTATAATTATCTTATAAATTTTAAATGATTATGATATTAATTATATATCATAGAAACCAAGTATCCCACTAATTCTTAAGGTCATAGTCAAGCCACAATATCATGATTTTATCTTTAATAGGACTCAATAAACTCAAGTCAAAGTTAGAACATTTTTCAAAGTTATGACTTTTGATCTATGAAAAAATACAAAATCAAAACTACTTATTACAAAGCAATGGTAATTATTAAGAGTAGTGACTTTTGACAGATTAAAAGTTACTACGTATATATCTCGAGCAAAGTCAATTCTCAATGTCATGACTCTTATCCTAAATAGAAGCCAAAGCCGCAACTTTTACACTCAAGCTAATTATCAATATGGTGGAATACTTATAGTATCATAACAATATGATATATGAAAGAAGATAAGACTAGCACAATAGCCACACATAGTATCATAGACACTTGAAGACATGAAAAGTAAAATGTGTCATTATCATTTCCCAACATAATGAGCATAGAAAACACAATAAATACCTTATTAGTCCTATCGTTATTTTTCAGTGTTACAACTATATAATAATCAAGATGAACCTTTCCAAATCATATCTTTATCACAATGTTGTATCCATATATTAATATGAGAATCCCTTCACAATGTCATGGTCATTTTCTAGTGTTGCAACCCTTTATAAAAGATAAGAAGTCAAATGCACAAAGTCATGACCACTTCACTTCACCACAATTTTAGGTTTTAGCAATAATAGGCTTACATTGTGGTCATCGTCAGTACCAAGATTGGGATGAATGCTAGAGTTGTAGTAGCATTTAAGTATCATGATATCAAGCTTAAAAGATGAAGGCCAAAGTTGTGGCTTTCTTCTAAAAGCTATGACTTCCAACTTAGAGTAATGTAGAGTCATAATTTATAAAAGTAGAAGATAGAGAAATTCATAGATATCCCTCATTCTTCTTCTATTCCTTTCATGCAATAAGTCAAGCCAGATATAACTACCAAACCCTAAAATAATTATTTTCTCCCTAGGAAATTCACAAGCAAGTAAGAGATGTGTAACTTAATGTAGTCCATAGAGTTGAGAGATGAAACTCACAAACCCCCCTTTCTAGGATAGATTTGGGAATTTTTATCAAAATAGTACATGCCTTGTGGCTCAGGCAAACTAATTTCAGAATGGCTTGCCAAATCGGCTAGTTTATTCCTAACCTAGGCTAACATAGAATGAACTAAGCTAGCTTGACTTGACCCAAGCTAGCCTAAAACAAACCATACAAGCATGGACTTAACCAAGCTAGACTAGATTGAACCTAGGCTAGCCTAGGCCCTATAATGAACTAGTCTAGCCTAGAATATACTAGGCTAGCCTATCCAAGCCTAACCCAAATTATCATGACCCAACTTAACTTGGAATGACTAGGACAAAAGGCATGCCAATAGACCGTGTTGAGCTGCCCATTTTTAGAGCTATGTCAGGCATGATAATGTGGCCTCATTGGGCCTAAAAATGGTCATTTTGATATCTCTATATTAATGGATGAGTGAGTAAATAAAAATTGAATTAGTATTTCAATTATTTAGTAGGTTTGTGCAAGATAGTCATGGTGTATGATGATATATAAACCACAAGACTCACTAATGCATATGGTAGGAAGAAAGTAACAATCCTTATAACTATGATACTTTAGATAAACTTATATGTTAAAACTTGAAATTTAGAAAAATTAATTGTCATGAGTATGATACTTTTGAAGCTGAAAGCATGATTACTTTTATATACCAATCCATTGTATGCATCTTAAAAGAACTAATTTTTAATTTGGATAGATACTAAATAGAACATTCACCTATGAGATTCACATTTAGAGAAAGTCATACCATCACCAAAGAAGATAATAATAGAAAATTGTTAAGAGATGCATGAGCATGTTGTGACTCGCAAGGTGATGATAGCTATTATGAATTACTTTTACTCATATAGTTCCCACTGATGAAATATGAAAGAATATATATTAATTATATAAGTATGGTACTTACAAAGCCCAAAGTACAAAAACATACAAATCATTTCAATCATTGGTCTTTTGATATCAAGATCAAAGAATATGAGTATACATATGAAGAAATCATTAAAGATAGTTGATGAAGTTGTTTAAAAATATGAGATTGCTAGAGGTGTCAAGTGGGCCGGGCAGACCGGGCATGGCCTTAGTCACAGCCTGATTGAGCCATGCCTGGTCGTGCATGATATTGTCTAGAACCATGCCTGGACCTTGGTCAAGCTGGCCCATAGCATGGCTCGAGTTATGCTTATAGGTATCAAATGGGTCATACTAATTTGACACTGCCCATTTTTTTAGACCTATACGGCCCCCATGTCGTGCCGCATCAACTGTCACGCATCATGTCATTGCCACATTGACTATTAGGCATCACACTGTTGCCACATAGTGGCATCAAGTTAGGCACAGTCCTGAATACTGACTAGATTGGTGGATCCCTAGGGCACGTGTTAGGTCATTCCCCGTGTCGTGCCCATGTGCGAGGCACCATAGTCATTCCTAGCATGACACGCGGGCCTAATTTCCTCGGCACGACATGACACGAGTTATGCTAAGAGATCACCTGGCATAGGCTTGAGCATGGTCTTGGACCATGCCATACTAAGCCATGCATGGTTGAATCGAACTAGGATCTAGACTAGGCCAGGGCTTGTCCCACCCAACACCTTTATTCATGCTAGGCTCATGGCTGCCAAGTCACGTTTCAGGCTAGGCACAGCCCACTTTGAGTAATCGAGTACACTATGTGTTATGGGTTACCAAGAATATTATGGCCAAATTTTATATTATGGTGGGGAATGGTCGATTTGTTTAATTTACCTAACTTGCCCCATCACGTCCATGTGGAAATTCAAAATTTTATTTATTGATTGGACTTAGGGTTGGGTGCTTTTAATGAACATGACCCTGACCTTGACGTTGTTGCATTCGGTGTGGGTGTGACTGGAGCTGGCCCTAGTGGACACTGCCACAAGATGCAGTCGGGATAAGCTTACCGTGAGCCTAGCCCAACATCATTGCGTGTTGGCTCAGGGCTTGGCTATATTGGTTAGCGTACCACCACACTACCTAATCACACTACCTAACTGCCGCCACACCACGACTACACTTACACTGCACTCCACCAGCCCTAGTCCCCACCCTAGAGGCCAAGACCTAAGAGCCCTAAACTTGAATCCCAAACTCAACCTGAAATTCAAGCCATAGCAGTAAAAATCCAAAAAAATAATTTTTTTTAATAATTTCAAATTTATCCTATCCATTGAATTTCATCTCTATGGCTTCGATTCTACTTTGTTGACTACTCTCTAATAATCTTATTCTCAACTCTTAATTCTCAAAATATTTTTTTTTTGTTTTTGTATTGTAATTTATAACTCCTAGAGTTCTACTATCTAGTAGATTTTTTACTATGGGAGCCTAGATTTCGGTGTGATTGTGACTATGGGGTGTGGCTTTATTTGTGATCTATCTCATCTCCAGTTCAAATTTTAGAATATTATTTAGGTACTTTTTTTTATTTTTTTAATAGTTAAAGTCATAAATAATAAAATTAATAAAAAAATGGCTAATAATGAATATAACATAAATGAGATTAATTTAGATATAGACATAGATAATAATGAAAATCCTACAGAAATGTCTAAGGCTGAAATCATAATCTCACCCACGGCCTCAACTTAAACTCAATTACCTAAAAAATAAAAAACTAGAAGAACATCTATAGTTTGGAGCCACTTTTATATTATACAAAATAAAAATGCTTTGGGTGTCGATGAAGAATCGGCAAAATGTAAGTATAGTAAAAATATATACATAGTAAAAATATATACATAGTAAAAATATATACATATATACATATAAGAGTATAGTAAAAAAGTATAGTAAAAATGATTGAACACCTAAAGATGCATGTCGATCAATTCACCAAAAAACATAATATATTAGATCCTAAGAAAACCTAATTGAGCATGAGCGGTGGGATTTTTTAAGCATGAGCTGTGGGATTTTAAAGCATGATTTAATTCAACTTCTTTGACCTCATTCATATACCACACCTCAATGGCTTAGAGAGAAAAGGCATAAACAAATTGATTACCATCATGAGTCTTCCAATTAGATTTTTGGAGAATCATAGGGATGTCAGTATCATGCAAGCCTACTTCCAGCCTATTTATCATAGGGTTCCTAAGTCTACATGTAGGAATGATATTATTAAATATTATAAGTTAGAAAAATAATTAATAAGTAATGAATTTAGCAATATAGAGTGACATAGTGTCTCACCTGCCACTATGTAGATTCTAAATGGAAACTTAATAAAAAAAATTTTAGGATTTTTAGAGATTCTCCATCCTCATGATGACCTTATCATATATAAGTACGAGATGAGAATTTTTAGATATTATCATATTCAAAATAAAATATTTAGTATCATATTTTACAATATATCTAATAATGGAGTAACTATTAATATGTCTGATAGGACCAAAAGAGATGCACCATTAGGGTGTGATTTTTCATACTAGATGCATATATCACATTATTAACCTGAGAGTACAAGTGAGGATAAAGATTATTTTCCATGCATTAAAAAAATATAAAACTCACTAAAATATTTTCGGACACCTACCAGTAAATAGAAGTTTGATTGTCTATGTTTATCTATAGGTCAAAAGAATAAATTCCAAATGGATGTGAGATACTTTTTGAATTATACTTACATGATGTTGGATTCATGTGTTGGATATGAACATGTGATCTTTAACTATGTAAATAGTAAGAGTGATGAACTTATTATTACTGATAGTAATTTGGGATACAAGAATTTATTTTATGAAATTGTTGAAGATTCTTTATGATGCAATGAACATGTGTTCATCAATGTACATGCCCACTAATTGCATTGTACTTAGGTTCACACACAATATTAGTAGCATATTTAGCAAGTTATAGATGACCCAACATTTATTATTATGTCTGTTGAGATGGAAACCAAGTACTTAAAGTATTGGTCCACTATTTTATCTAATTTTACCTAACTACCTGCATGGATCATATGATTAAGGTGAAAGGGTAGATAATATTTTAACATACATATCCACATCCATGAACCATGGACACCAATCTGAAGAATTCATTCACAAAAAATTGCCTAAGTTATTTACATATTATGATACTAGGTATGGTAGTAGTTATTTCCAAGCTCCAAGTATGGATATAGACACCAAATTTGGAGATGATGACTTTTCCATTTAGTTAGCATGGTAGAAATGATGTGGTGGGCTATTGAATAGGAGTGAGCTATCTGAGTACTTAGATACTAATTACTTATCAATCCTATCACATAATGATAATAAGAACTTTGATATTTTATAATGGTAGAGATCATATGAGTCGGCCTATATTGTATTGTCTAAGATGATACAAGATCTACTGGAAACTCTGGTGTTGAGTATAGCATTGGAGTCTACTTTGTTTATTGTAGTCAATGGTATTTCGAATAGGTGATTGAGACTATGGGTAGATATTATTGAGATACTTGCATGTATTAAGGATTGGAAGGATTTAAGGTTGGGCACTCCATATCATGCTGGAACAAAAGCACATGAGTTGTTGGTAGATGATGACTCATGGGACTTTGAGAATGTTGGGCACACTAATAGTAAAACCATTAGACACTTACATAATGATGATGTTGATGATCATTTTCTTACTGATACTGATTGACATTAGGATTGAGATAGATGATAGTTATATTATTTTATTTTATTTTTGGATGATAATTTTTTTTTTTTCATTATTGAAATTTTTGTTAATGATTTTTTTTATTATTATTCATGTGAAATGTTGTCATTACTCATAATGTATAACTTAAAATTTGCAAATTAAAAATTTAAAATCAAATTCTAATCAACTCAACTCTAGGAATGATTTGGCATGACCCAGCACAGTCCCACATGAACTGGCATGGCTTTGCATGACCCATCCCAATTCTACCCAGACTTGTGCCGACCGAGCCATGTTGGGCTAGTATAATAAGTGATGTCATGCCCAACACGGCATGGTGGTCCCATTGGGCCACCAAAAAATAGGTCATTCCACCATAGCATGGCTTATTTAATACCTCTAGAGAGTGTGAATGACGCATGAATATAGAAGATGTATTATCTTAGTAGATACATACCGAGGGAATAGCTATGTGGCATTTGTTTGAGCTCAATATTAATAACTACCTTATATAATATTAGGACAAGGAGTCATTACACAATACTCTAATATTTATTATGAGTCCAAACATAATGAAAGTCAAGCAACTTAAAAATCATCAAATAAATTAAATGAATAAATATATAGATATAAGATTGTCTAGTAATTCAAATATCTATTTTACTAAAAAAGAGTTGTATCGCTATTGAATAACCAAACTACTGATACAATTTCTATGTGATTGATTTTTGTATCCAAATTTACTTTACTATTTGTATGACTCGTGTACTAATGAATCTCTATTGATGAGATATTGTTATTAATGATATTTTAGGACATCACCTAACTTATATAATTATGTGACATAAAAAATCACAATAGGTGCCATAACTTTGGGTTGCATTTCTATGACACTAGGTTTTTGTCTATTCTTTTTATTTTTATGGCTCATTTTTGCAACATTCTTCTTCGATGACCTTCTTCATTCCATTGTTGATTCAATAAACTGATAGGAGTTAAAGGGACTTGCACAATGTCTGTGGGAAATCATAAATTTTTGTGGAAGTTATTCAAGGGTTAGGTATTTATATTCATTACTTGGTAATTGAATGTAGTGACTCTATGAGATTGTTTTTTTTCTATAAATGAAAAATTGTAGCATTTCGGCAAGTAGTTCTATCAAAGATGTGGGTTTTCCATTAAACTTTAATAATAACTCTGAAAAACTATTGTGTCCTTGTTAAGTTGCTTTTATGAAACTTTTCCTTCAATATCTCCAAAGTTACAGCTCTAAAATGCTATCATTACATTTCCATGTAGCTTCTTGTGGGCTAATTTTCTTTGTCGCATCAAATTCATGGCTCTAAAAAACTTTTCCTTTCAAATAACACTAAGTGTAACATCTATAGCTAGACCTTCCGAACTTTTTATCCTGCATTAGAGATATTATTGTCCATAATAGCTTCTTGGTATATTATTTTACTTATTTATTTCTTGTAATTTCAATATTAATGGTAGATGTTGGATGACTAATATTCTCAATTCCTTCATCCACAAGAATAGTTTGGGTGTGGCTCCTCTTTTTTAGCAACATGAATGCTTTCTTCCTAGCCTTGACATTGTGAGATGTCTTAGCTTCTTTATCTTTTTGCTCACACTCCTTGATAACTTTTTCTTAGCCACAAAAACATCATGATTCACTCTCTTCTTCTCCTTGATTAATTGAGACTAAATCTTCATTATTCACTTCAAGATTCTATGCCAGAAATATTTTTGTATTCGTAGTGATGATTTCATCAATCACTTCATCTTATTCTTCTTGAATAGTCACTTCACTCATTTTTGGTAGCTTCTTTCATATACACACTCTTATTTAATAGTTTCAGATATCACAAAGAGTAAAAATTATTACAGTTTACTTTTGGCTTCCTAAGTAGCATAATCAAATAATTAATGTATGATTCCTTTTCAAGTTTCACTAGTAGGAACCATATAAGAAAAAGTAACTCACGAAAGTTGTCACCACCATTTGAGTCACTATATACATTTACATGTCTTGTTAATTACCTATCACCATTCTCCTCAGTGATGATTTGACTATTTCACTAAAGGTGAACCTCTTAGGAGAACATTATATATAACATCCATCCAAATTGAGAATCAATTTTTTAAGGTTTGTATTTGTACAATGGATTGACACATAATGATTAAGTTATGTTTATATTGTGCATCATAGTCAAAAGGGTTATCACTTTCTTTCTATCATATGTATCAGTGAGCCTCATGGTTTACATGTCACTATCCACCATGATAATCTCACATAAACCAATCAAAAGTTGAAATCCTAGTTTAAATTCTATTTAATCACTCATCTATCAATATGAATAACATAAAATAAATCAACCACATTATAAATAAAAACTAATGTTACATCACATATATCAATTTATACAAATCCTAAATTAGATACTATTTTGATAAAAATTCTCTAATCTACCCTAAAGATGGAAGGTTTGAGAGTCATAACTCTTAACTTTAGAGGTTAGTATATATATTGCTTTCCTTGCTTACTCGTGGGATCCCTAGGGAATATGAAATTCACTCTTAAGGTTTGGTAGTTTCACTGTGGCATTGCTTGTTGTATGGAGGGAGGGGAAGAGAATGAGAGATCATTGCAAATTTTTCTTTCTTCTACTTTTATACTCAAGGAACCATGTATTACTCTAAGTAAGAAGTCATGGTTTTTAAAATAATATGATAACTTCTACCTTCATCTATATAACGTGGTCATGAATTTGGACTGCATCCTGATCTTTTTATAAAACAAAGTCTCGGTACTAGAAATTACCATGACTTAGGCCTAATATCTTTATAAAATAAAATTGTAGTGTTATGAAGTGGCCACGACTTCTTACATGTGTCTTCTTGTCTATAATAAAGGTCCATGGAACTAAGAAATGGTCTTAGCATGATAAAAAGCTTCTCATATTGTTATATCACCATAGCATTCTGAAAAAATGATGAATTTTATATTGATCCTTCTTGATTATTATATGATCATGATATTAGAAAATAACCATGACACAGATAAGTTCGCTTTTTTTATCATGAGGCTGCAGCACTATGAAATGGTCACAACATAAAATTTGGCCTTCATGTGCTTCAAGTGTTTATGGTGGGTGCTATGGGTAGGTATGTACATTAGCTTTTACTTCTTTTATATATCAAGTTTCCATGGCACTACAAGTATGATGAGACACTGGCAAATAGCTCGTGCCTAAAAATAACACATCTCACTTCCTTTGAGGAAAAAAGAAATGGTCTTGGGAAATAGTCATACTTGAGTAAATCCTATGTAAATTTTAGTAACCCAAATGTCATGACTCTAAAAAATTGTCATGACTTTGGTTTGAGTAGTTTTTGCTCAATAATTTTCTTGCCTATTATCAGTTGATTTTGCCCCTTTAAGAACTAACTTTCTCTTCTTATTTCTTTCAACCCCTCTTTACACACATACCAATGTAATAAAAAATATCCATGTGCACCATTCATCTCTATCTTCAATAGTAAAAATCCATCAGCTAGGCATAGCATCATATTCGAGGAGGGATAAATTATTTGGCTTAAAAATTCCCTAACGTGAAAGTTAAGAATGGACATTTCTAAGATCTTCCCCAATCGGATCTTATATCCTCTCACTAGCATAAAGAAAAAGATCACCATGTCTTATATGTTGGTTAAGAGATAAAGTATTGGTTACAAAATAGAGCCAAAAAAATATAACTAATTAAATCTGCTCTCTTCTATGAGTCCTCTACAAACTAAGTATGCAAATGCATTTTTTGATGAATCACACCAAACCTTTTTATATTCATCATTGCCTTGTTGATATTGTTATAGTTTAGTAGGATTTTTAAGGATTCAAAGATCATACCATCTATACCACCATCCAATTCAAATATTTCATTTATAAATTTTCTATCAGAGCATACCCAAACTATTCTTATGTAGCATCACTTGTCTTGCATGTCTTTTAGATTGGAGTAAAACTCCCTCATGATCATTGTGTTTCTTCATTCCATGTAGTTGCAAAATGAGACCCAATTTCTCCTCTTTATCATTCGCTAGAAAGTTGAGACAAATTTAATAAATTTTCACTCATCCACAAAACTATTCAAGGTTATATTAATGGTGAGACAACATATTTTTACTAGAATGGATATTTGGGCTATGAAACATTCTTAGATCCATTATTTTATTTAATTAATCAATGTGATGTATGTTTATGCTAGTTTGACTCATATTATATTTAGACACATAATGAATATTAAGTTATTATGAAATAACTACTTTTCCTAACATCATATAATGTGATTATCACCATTTAAGCATGTCCAATTGATGATCTTCTCATCATTGTCCCCTCAATACATCACCGTTAAGACAACAAATTAATTCTACTAAATAGTCATTCATAATCATATACTTTTTAAGAAATTACAATAATTATCTTTGATAGTTACTACATATACACACTCTTATTCTTTGGCCTTAGATATCACAAAGACCAAAGGCTAATATGATTTGCTTTCAGCTTCTTAAACACCATACTCGTGCAATTAACATATGCTTCTTTCTCATGGTTCTCCATTGGGAACCATACGAGCAAAAATATCTCACAAAGGTTATTACTACCTTGTGAGTCACAAAATACGCATGCATGTCTAAGGAGTATATGTTACCATCATCCTAGGTGATGATGCAACTTTTATACTAAATATGAACCCCTTAAAAGAATGTTATATATACCATTTATCCCAATTGAGAACTATTTTTTTTAAATGTACAATGTGCTTGGCAATTGCGCTACCACGGTAGTGAGATTAAGAAATATAAACAATAGAAACATAGAAAACAAGCAATATATATCCCAATCCAGCAAGCATCCACGATAGAATCAAAAAAATGAGGAATCAACACCGAGAATAATGTGGTTCGCTAGTCGCTCAGTACGACTAGCTACATCCACCAGAAAACACTTATGCGTTACAGATTAAAACCAAAACAGAAACGTCCTACAGTATGCAGCAATCAGAGCAGTCGCGAAAAATCGCAGAGAGAGAAGATAGAGACAATTAACAGTTCCACGGGTCAAAAACAGCCAACCGAAAAATAAAATTACAAATAATTTTATATTAAAAAAAAACATCTCGGTTCATTTAATCGCAGTGGGTTGGATCATGGAACGGGTCAGGCTCTGCTCCAAAAATTTCGGCCCGCTGACCGGACAGTGAGACCTCCGTTATTGTGCTATTGCTGCATCCCCGGTCTTTTAATATTTCATTTCCTGCACTTACATGAAAATATTAAAACAAAAAAACATTTTGTTATACAAATAGATTATTAAATAAAAACAAATTACATATACAGCAATCTCCACCTTAATTTATTTTGCATACAGATAGTGAGACACTCTCTATAAATAGTTAGTCCAAAAGGATTACATCTGATTTGATATGTTCACCAAGTCAAGACAATGTCTTAGCTAATTCAGAGTAACAGGTTTGGTAAACATGTCACCTGGATTATCAGAAGTTGCAATCTTCTTTACTTGTACCATCTTCTCAGATAGAAGGAAATGATATCGCACATTAATGTGCTTTGTCGTCTCATGGTGCACTTGGTCTTTTGCTAAAAAAATAGCACTGAGGTTGTCACAGAAAACTTTGCAACCTCTTCATAAAGACCAAGGTCCTTGAGAAACCTTTCAGCCATATCCCTTCCTTCGCAGCTTCAGTCAGAGCCATATACTCTGCTTCAGTAGAAGATAAAGTAACAGAAGATTACAGTAGGGCATTCCAGCTAACTACAGAACCACATACAGTGAAGACATAACCAGTCATAGACCGTCTACTGTCAACATCTCCTGCATAGTCAGAATAAGAATATTTTGCCAGCAAGAGTTCAGATTCATTACCAAATATCAGACCAATATCAGAAGTCCCCTTGAGGTACCTAAGTATCTTCTTAACAACTTTCCAGTGCTCTTGACCAGGGTTTATCATAAACCTATTCACTGCACTTACTACATGAGCAATATCAGGTCGGGTGCACACCATAAGATACATGAGGCTCCCGACAACACTAGAATAAGGAACCTTAGATATTTGTTCCTTGTCAGATTCAGATTGAGGACAACATTCTAATGTCAGATGGAGGTTAGAAGCAAATGGTGTGGACAGTGGCTTACAAGAAGTCATTCCAAATCTAGATAGAAATTTCTGAATATATTGTTTCTGTGAAAGAAACAATTTTCTTTTAATTGTATCTCTGAATATTTACATACCTAAAATTTGTTTTTCTCCTCCAAGATCTTTCATATCAAATTCAGAACTAAGGAGATCTTTTAGTTCTTGAATATCAGATTTATTTCTGGCAGTAATAAGCATATCATCTATATACACTAGCAAGTAGATATATGACTCATCCTTATGCCTTTTGAAATAAACACAGCAGTCATGGTCACACCTACTGTATCCATGACTAGTCATGAAACAATCAAATTTCTTGTACTACTAACGGAAAGACTGCTTAAGTCCATAAAGGGACTTCAGAAGCTTGCACACATGGGTTTCCTTGCCTGATACCTCAAAACTCTCAGGCTGGCTCATGAAGATCTTTTCATCGAGATCTCCATGAAGAAAAGTAGTTTTGACATCTAGTTGCTCAAGTTTAAGATTCTGATGTGCTAGTAATGCTAGAAGTACTCTTATTGAGTATGTCTAACTACAGGAGAGAATATCTCGTTGTAGTCAATACCCTGTTTCTGACTGAACCCTCTTGCAACTAGACATGCCTAAAACTTTAAACCACCAGCAATTGAGGCATCTTCTTTCTTCTTGAAACCCCATTTGCAAGATACTATTTTTCTTCCCTTTGGTTTAGGTACAATGATCCAGGTACCATCTTATGAAGAGATTCAATTTCTTCATTCATGGCAACCAACCATGACTCAAACTCAAGACAATTAATAGCATTCCTAAAAAAGGATGGTTCAGGAATGTCAATTTCTTCGGCAACTTGTAGGGAAAATCCTACAAACTCATCAAAGGCGAATCTCAAAGGAGGACCTATGTTTACCCTCTTTTGTCTATCCCTTGCAATGCAATAGTGAGTAGACTTTTCAGGTGTAGTTTCAGGATCAGGTTCACCAACATATTCATGATCATTTTCATGATCAGCTATTGTTTGTCTAGAGACAACATGTATCCTTCCTGGAGTAATAGAATCAGATTTTAGCTCCACCTTAATTTCAGCTTGAGGAACATCAAATAGCTGAATAGGACTAGGTACTTGTTTCAGAATGACACTCTCGTCGAAGGTAACATTCCTAGAGAGTATAACTCTCTTTTCAGATGGTGACCAGATACGGAATCTTTTGACTCCATCACCATAACCAACAAATATTCCCTTGCGTGCTCGAGGTTCAAGCTTACCATCATTTATATGATAGTAGGCAATACACCCGAACACCTTCAGATTGGAATAATATGCAGGTTTACAAGTCCACACTTCAAAGGGAATTTTAAAGTTAATTCCACTATGTGACGATCTATTTATCAGATGGCATGCTGTATTAACATCTTCAGCCCAAAACTCTTTGCCTAAGCCTGATTGAGAGAGCATACATCATGTTCTCTCCAGAAGAGTTTGGTTTATTCTTTCAACAATATCATTTTGCCGAGGAGTGTCCCTAATAGTCTTGTGTCTAGCTATACCTCAGTCCTTACATAATTCCTCAAATTCAGACGAACAGAATTCTAGACCATTATCTGTTCGTTACAGTTTAACCTTCTTTTGTGTTTGATTTTCTACTAAGCTAACTCACTACTTAAATTTATAAAAGACTCGGATTTATGTTTCATCATGAATACCCAGGACATCCTGGAGTAATCATCAACTAAACATAAATAAAATCAAGCACTCCCAAGAGATGTGACTCTAGAAGGGCCCCAACAATCAGCATGGATATAATCCAAAATACTGTTTGTACAGTGTATGGCCTTACCAAACTTAGTTTTATGTTTCTTACCAAAAATACAATGATCATAGAAGTTTAACTTAGTGACTCTATGACCAACAAGAAGATTAAGATCAGAGAGAATTTTCATACCTTTCTCTCCCATATGTGCGAGCCGCATATGCCACAGTTGGTAAGTTCAGCTTTGTCTTCAGATACTGGCTCTATGGATGTGACAGCAATAGCCCCTGTCACGGTGAAACCTATCAGTGTGTATAGCGTTCCAATCTTCTGCCCCTTCAGTACAATATCATCTCCTCGGTGAACATTCAGTGTTCCCTCTCTACCACTGAATGAATATCCCTGATCATCCAGAACACCAATAGAAATGAGATTCATTGTCATCTCAGGGACATATCTCATATTTGAAAGTGAGACTATTCGAACATCCCAAGTTCTCAGTCTGACTGTGCCGATTCCAACCACATTACATGGTTGGCTATTCCCCACCACACCATGGCCAACTTCCTTCGTATCGTATTTGCTGAACCACTCCAAGTGAGTGCTTATATGGAAGGAAGTACCAGTATGCATGATCCAAGAATCTGATCTTGCGATCGTTGTGGAGATTACCAACACAAGGTCTTCTCCATCATCCAGATCATCAAAAGTCATAGCAGCAGCAGGTGGGGGGTTAGGTTGACATTGTTGTTCCAGCCTTGCTATCTTCTTCGGGCACACCATTTTCCAATGCCCTTTCTGTTTATAGTAGTGACAAATGTCACCCTCCTTTGACCTCTTCTGAACCTTATTTCCATTCTTCTTGAATGGAACAGGTTGTGGCCTCTTGTTTTTCACCACTAGTCTAGCAGGATGTTGTTCAAGTCTTTCAACCGCAGCCTTGTCTCATCTCTCTGAAGTGTAGGGCAGCCCGAAGATCCTTTAGTGTAATCTCCTCCTTTCTCACAATGAGAGATTCAACAAAATTTTCATAGGAAGGAGGAAGAGAAACTAAGAGTAGAAGTGCGGCATCCTTATCATCCACCTTATCATCCACACGTTTAAGGTCCATGAGGATATTGTTTAAGTCATCTAGATACTTCTTTAAAGAGGCTCCTTCTTGCATCCTCAGTGTGAACATCCTTCTCTTCAATAGAAGCTTGTTCATCAATGATTTAGTCATGTACAGTGACTCAAGCTTGAGCCACAGTCCTGCAGCAGATTCCTCATCTGCTACCTCAGCAATGACTTGATCCGACAAGCTCAACAAAATAGTGGAGTGTGTTTTCTCTTCACGTCTCCAAGCCTCAACCTCAGTTATTCCAAGAGCAGTAGCAGTGTGTGGACCGAAGCCTTGAACCTGATGACTCCAAATATCGAAGTTTTTCAAATGAGCTCGCATTTTAATCTGCCACATACTAAACCCGTTTCTACCATTGAATTTCTCAATCGTAGTGTTTAGGGTTCCAGCAATTTCAACAGAATATCGCTTGTACAGAAAAAAAAATCACAAGCCCTAATTGCACAATTTCTGGAAAAATCCCAAACCAAGCTCTGATACCAATTGTTGGGCAATTGTGCTTCCACAGTAGTTAGATTAAGAAACAGAAACAACTGAAACATAAAAAATAAGCAATATATATCCCAATCTAGCAAGCATCCATGACAGAATCAAAAAAATGATAAATCAACACCGAGAATAATGTGGTTCGCTAGTCGCTTAGTACGACTAGCTACACCCACCAGAAAATGCTTATGCGTTACAGATTAAAACCAAAATAGAAATGTTCTACAGTATGCAGTAATCAGAGCAGTCACGAAAAATCATGTGGAGAGAAGAGATAGATGATGAACAGTTCCACGTGTCAAAAATAACCACCCGAAAAATAAAATTACAAATCATTTTATATTAAAAAAATATCTCGGTTCATTTAACCGCAGTGGGTCGGATCATGGAATGGGTCAGGCTCTGCTCCAAAAATTTCAGCCCGCTGACCGGACAGCGAGACCACCGTTATTGTGCTACTGCTGCATCCCCGGCCTTTTAATATTTCCTTTCCTGCACTTACATGAAAATATTAAAACATAAAAACATTTTGTTATACAAACAGATTATTAAATAAAAACAAATTACATATACAGTACAATGGATTAGTATGTAAAATCGTTCACACTTTCAGCATCATAATTATCATACTTGTGATGATTAACATATCTAAATTTTGGCTTACAATGTATATTATCTAGCACATCACATTCAGAAAATTTATCACTTATTTCCTATCATATGCATGAGTGAGCCTCATGGTTTACATGTCACTATCCACCTTGATAATCCTGCATAAATCTATCAATAGTTGAAATCCAAGTTCAAATTCTATTTAATCACTCATCTATCAATATGCATAAAAAAACAAACACATTCATTCATAAATAAAAAAATGGCACATCACATATATCAATTTACATAAATCCTAGACCACACATTATTTTGATAAAAATTGTCAAATCTATCTTGGATAGGGGGTGTTTGAGAGTTGTTTCACCCAACTTTAAGGATTAGCATTAATATTACATTCCTTGCTTACTTATGGAACCCTTAGGGAGTATGAAATTTACCCTAAGGTTTGGTAATTATACTATAACATTGCTTGTTACATGGAGAGAGAGTGGAACACGAATAAGATATTCCTACACATTTCTTTATCTTTTATGTTTAAACTTGATTGATATTGTAATACCTTAAGTAAGAAGTTGCAACTTTCAAAAGAAAGTCACAACTTCAGTCTTCATCTCTTAAACTTGTGGTCATGACTATAAAAAGTGACCATGAATATGAACTATATCTTGATCTTTCTATATTACAAAATCTCGATAATTACAATTACCGTGATTTGGGCCTAATGTCTCTATAACATGAAGTTGTAGTGCTATGAAGTGGTTGTGACTTCATGCATTTTTTTCTTTTTTTAATAAAGGGTCATAATACTACAAAATAGTCATAGCTTGATAGAGAGCTTCTCATATTGTTATATGGCTATAAAATTGTGAAAAAATCATGGTTTTTGCATTGGACTTTCTAGACTATAATATGGCCATTGTTGAGAAATAATCATGACACTGAGAAGATTTCTCCTTTTTCATTATGTGGTTATGGCATTAAGAAATGACTATGACACAAATTTTTCTTCATATGATTCAAGTGTATTGTAGTTGGTCATGACATTGACCTTCACTTCTCTCATATATCATGTTGCCTTAGTACTAGAAAAATGCCAATATACTAACAATTAGCTCAAGCCTAAAAGTCATAAATTTTCCTTCCTTTGAGGACAAGAGGCATAGTCTTGAGAAATGATCATACTTGAGTAATGTCTTTAATAACTTTTAGTATCTCAAATGTTACAACTATAAATAATTATCATGATTTTGGTTTGAATAGCTTTTTCTCTATAATTTTTTGTACTTCAAAAATCATGACTTTGTAAAAAAGGTCATGAAACATAAGAATACCAACTATATTAAAAATAAAGTCAAAGAACAAATACATGACTACAACCTTTAGTACTAGCGAAGTACTTGTTTGTTGTGATATAGAATTAATATCATAGTCATATATAAATTTTATGAGATAAGTATGGCTACAACTTTATGATAATATCACAACCACTATGAATATTTATTAAAATAAAAATATTATACTGATGAGCTAGTAGGATTATAGCATATAAAGAATATCATGACCTTTTATGTAAAGTTTCAGCTATAAATGGATGCTAAAACTCTGTAAGACTCCATGTTCTACCCCCTCAATTAAATATCTCTAAAAACCTATCAATTTCATGATTATTCATCAAAACTCACTAGAACTCTAAATATATGAAATCAATTTATAATTTCTCTCATTCCATGTCTATTCATCATCATAAAATAATCAAATTAATATGAATATTTTGATAGTTTGAATATCAAAATATTATGTTGCATCTCCCACAATGCATCCCTTCCTATACTTTTGTTTTGTCTTCCTTTTCTATTCTTATCACATACCCTTCCTACTTAGTGTATCTTTTCTCTAATTTTGCTACTATGGAACTATGCATAGACTTTGTCATCACTTTCAAGCAAGTCTCTCTATCATTGGCCTCAAATTTCATATTTTTAAATAGATAGAGGAACACTTCCAAGTCTCCTTCGTATCTACCCATAGAAACATTATTTGAAAGTAATGATTCTTCATCAAATTTGTTTTCACATCTTTATATTACTTCTACTTCAACTTTAAAAAATGGTGGCACTTCTTGCCCAATATTTGTTGATTCTGCCCCTTCAAAAATCAACTTTCTTTTTATCTCTTTCAAGCTCTCTCTACACACCTTCTAATGTAAGGAGGCATATCTATGGGAATCATTCATCACAATCTTCATTAGTCAAGATTCATTCATCTCAACAAAGCATCATAATCAAGGAGGCATGAATGATTTTAGCATGATAATTTTCATTCAAAGTTGAGAATGGACTTCTTTAATTCTTTTTCAATTGGATCTTATATCTTCTTACCTGAATAAAGGGAAAGATCATAACCAAAATAGAAAAGAAAAAGTATAACCAAAACATTGTTCTCTTCTATGAGTTCTCCATGAACTAAGTATACATAAGCACTTTTTTATGAAATTCATCAATGTTTTAGTGATTTTTTTATAGTTCCATTGTATATTTAGGGATTTGAAGGTCTTATCATATGTTGTCCCTTGAAACCCAAATATTTTATTTATAAATTTATTATCAAAACTTATCCAAACTATTTATTTGAAGCACCACTAGTCTTGCATATCTTTTAGGGTAGAATAAAACTCCCTCATGATCATTTGTCTTCCCATTACTTAGTTGATAAGTTATATGAGGTGGAAAAAATTTGATTCTGAAAGCTTACATAAGTTCATCCTAAATCTCAATTGATTCTCTAGATAATTACTAGAACTAGCTCTAGGCCTTATCACTCTAAGAAAATAGAAAAAGTCTTAAATTTATCATATCTGAGTTAACTTTATTGAACTTCACCAAATTGTACAACTACAAGAAAGTTGAGATATGACTATTTAGTTCTTCTAAAAATTGTCTACCTTATTGATGTTATTGCATCATAGACACCAAACCAAGCTTTAACTAAAAATGGTTCTCTTATATTGGTTGCAACTAAATCTCAAGGTAATTGTCCATTAATGTTAGTTACTAGTATTCTCCCGAGGTATGAAAAGAGGAATGAGTTATTGGATAACTTATTCTATACCCCCTTGGTTATTTCCATAATTATCATTACTTTCTATATTTGATCTCTCAACTCTTTATGTTAATAGATTCCTTCTTGTTCTTTCAATTTCTAGCTCCAAAAGTATAAACTCAGTCCAAGAGCTTTCATTCATTAATGTGTCATGGCTACAAATTTAAAAAAAAAAGAAAAACAAATACATGCATAAAATAGACTAAGAAAAAATTATTATTAATACAACTAAAAATATAACTATCTTTTCTCAAAGATAGTTATGTCAACTCAAGTTAACTAATCAAACAAAATAATTTTTAGTAATAATACAAGAATGTTATTGTGACTTTGTTATTTGTGACACAATCACAAAAGCTCATCAGAAGATTCTTTTTGTCCAAGAGAGTTCTGCATGTATATGAGTTATACAAGTTATAAAGATGAATGTACGTCTGGATATCAATCTCATAGAAATTATGTAGGTAGTTTGACCAACTAATGTTAATTAATTATTGCTCAAGTTGAGTAGATATATTAGAGTTTCAAAAAGATATTTATACTCTAGGATTGACTTACTTTCTTATGTATCATAAAATTTCTTTAGTATCTGAGAAATGTTTTATTCGATTATTGGATGAATGGTAGATTGATATGAAAATGCCCTAGTGCCCCTTGGTATACAAGGTTGTTATCATCTTTTGACATCACTACCAATAATGTCACTTCGTAGTTGTGTCTTTGGCATTTAAGCATCGAAACCATAATTATTCCATTCACATGTTATTCACATATCTACTCATTTTATGTTGTATGTAACTATCCTTTATGTTTATTATGAATATGCATTTATTTTCTTTAATCTCTAATATTATAAAGATATGAAATAATATGGTTATATTTACATTTAAATTTTGGGCTTTGAAAGTAGCATTCTTATATTAATTAACATATATCTTTTCATGAATCTCACCAATGAAGAATATACAAGAAGAAATGACTCATAAAGATATCATCACCAAATAAAACATCTTCACTTTCATGTATCCTATGACTTACCTATCACTATCTACCATAGCTAACAAATAACTCTCATACTATGATGAAACTTATATGTTAGATATTCTACATAATCTCCACATCATTTGAAAGTTAGTTCTTGTATGATATAAATAATAGATTTGTCAAAAATATATTTATACTTTTGGTTTTGTAAGTACATTGCACGCAGCATTTAAACTATATTGAATCTTGAGTTTTCATGCATATGTTTATCTCACTCGATAAGATTAGAAGGGTTGTAACTTTTTTTCCATCATACCCTTTGAGTATATCACATTACTTGCCTATTACCATCCATCAAGAATAACATGCATAAATATATGATATAGTAAAAATCCCAAATTTTAATTTTAATTAATATCAACACGTGTCAACATTAAAACCACAATATTACCGCAAATAACACCATAACACAAGTTTAATAAACTAATCTTAGATCTCAATTTAGTATGATATTGAAGAATAATTTGCATGAAATATTTGGTATAAAATCTCATGGAATCAAGGATTCCTAATGATAACTCTAGTGAGAATCTAAGTCTCAAAATATAATTCCAATCAATTCGTGTTTGTGTTCCCCTTGGATTTTCTCCAAATTGGGAGTTAAAAGTCATGCCACTTAGAGTTTTTAATGCTCTTAAGCTTGAAATCCAATTCCCATCTCTCTTTTGTGAAAACCTCTAAGTTTTTATTTTATATATCAGTGTTCCAAGTGTATGTTCAAGCTAGAAGTCATGGCATTGTGTTGAGAACATGATTTTATTATTTTTTTGAAATCATTTATGTAGTACAAAAGTCAGTGTAGGAAATGAATAATGTGAATAAAGTAACTCCTTAATGGAGCACATAGTCATAGTGATTGGAATACCATGATTGAGGTAAATACTCTTTACAATGCAAAGTCATGGTAGTAAGTATGGTTTTGACTTATATATTTACTCTTTGGAATGCAAAGTTTTGGTGGCAAGAATAGCTATGACCGAGATTTTTCCTTTATTGATCACAAAGTTATAGTGGCAAGAATACAATGACTAAAATAATTTTTCTCTAGAAAAAAAAATCACAAAAATATTATGACTTCTTATTCCAGGGGGATACTTAGCTATTACAATATGAAAATAAAGTCATAATGATGATTGTGTTTTGGAAATAGTTCAACAATAACTCAAAGAAAATATCATAGCCTTAATAATATTGTTGCACAATGAACAGATTTTGATAACTTCATGGTGGAGTCATAGTATAGAAAGATGATCATGACTTATTTTATAGAGCCACAGCCAAGAAATACTATCATAACTTCACAATAGGATTGTGAATATTTATCCGAGCCATGACAGAAAAAATATTATAACTTTTCATTATTTTTCTACCTTCCAAGTCAACACTCCATCAAGTTTACAAATTTCATATAAAATATATTTGATTTTCTACCATTCATCTAATTTCATCGAAACCATAATTTAATAAAATGTATTCATTTGAAGCTCAAATCAGTACAAATACTTCAAAAAATATATGCCAAACAACATAAAAAAGTCAGTACATAAATTATCAAACAAGAGACTACAAAATATCATACTTCTTATACTAATGTAGCAAATGTTTGTTGTGACATAAAAAGAAAGTTGTGGCATAAATTGTGTTTTAGTACTAATGTGCCACGACTCCAAGCTATGGTCTTGGACATAAAAAAATTATAGCTCAATGCAACTATTATGATAACTTTGATAAATTCATGATGTGCAAAGTTTGTCATGTGATAAAGGGTATATACCTAGCTCAATCATTATGACCGACAAAATTTATTCTTTCAAAGAGATGATTTGGGCACTGTTAAAAGTGAAAACTTTTTTAGCCTGCTAACAACCAAGGATAGAGACTACCTTACTTGACTGGTGCACTACTTACTATCTATACACCACAAAGAGAAAGCATTGGTGTCGTTTTGGCCTTCAACCACTTGCTCATCTTCCTTCGATTGCTCCAAGGTTACATATTTGAACTAGAGTTTTCTTCTGATTTACAACTAGGCTGATTTGGTTTGATAGTGGCTTGATTGAGACTGAGGAACTACTATCGTGTAATTGGATTTTAACCAAATTGCTACTTTCTAGTTTCTATTTGATTGAAGAATCCAGAAGGGATATTTTTAGTATGTTTGTTCCTATTTAATTGAAGCGTGAGGTTATCTAATGCTTTACATTCTTTGTTAGGGTGCAGAGCAGATAATTGATCATCAAGACCAGCAATAACATTATGTTGTTTTTTTTATTGATCCTTTAGTGAGGAAATTCTTTGTTTACTAGTGTTTTTTAGGGCTGACAAGTCAATAACCTCGATTGGTTTAGTATCTACCTAGATATTCCCATTAAATAGTAGTTTCCTATTTCTCCACATAAGCCCAATGCTTACCTATGTTTCTTTCTTGATGATGTTAAGAGAGTACCAATCAATGCAAAAGTTGGTAGTAACCTTTACCAAATATGTATGAGATGTGTCACAGTATTGTGACTGAAACCCTTCTTGATTTACTAGGTTTTGTGCTGGCCCCTTGTACTTGATAAAATTTTTTCTATCTTTTGCGGTATAGGTATAAGATTTTGGTGTTAAAAAGTATTTTTGATGACTCTATCATCTAGTTTAAACTTTCCTAAGACAGAAGAAGAAAAAACTTCTTCGGGTAGTTGCTTCCCAAGCACAACTAAGTCAGTGTCCATGCAGTAGCTATCCTTTCTTGAGATACAAGGGTACATATAGATCCTAGGGAAGGCTATTATCACTATTGCTAGTTGTACAACTGAATTCTTCGGTAGGTTCCAATAATCTAAGCCCGTCACAATATTGGTATAGTAGGAAAGGATGTAGTTGTTCTCGCTAAGCATATCACCGGATATCAACTAACTATACCTAATAAGATAAATATATCGATTTTGATCATAGATCTCAATTGTCATGCTTATGTGGTTAATACCTAATCTACTGTATAGCGAATTCATAAAGATCTTGTAAACAAAGACCAAGGCATCATTGCTTGTTTTCCTTGCCTTTAACCTACTCTCAAAGAGTGTGCTGACAATGTCCTTGAAGGGATTGTTCCTTTTATTAAAAAGGTATCATGATAGGGGAATCATAGTGTAGCCTATGCCTCTTGCATACTTTAACTTCTTTCTATAGTACACTCCAATAAAATCCCCGGTTGGAAAGATGAGAGTGTTATTCTTGTCTCGATAGGAGAGAAATGGCTCTTGATCATCTTTGGACATACAACATATGCCTCAATAAAGCCAAACAAGCTATATAAGTTTTTACCAACTAGATTTTCATGCCAGATTGACACACCACTAGGCATAGAAAATTCCTTCATTACAAAGGGATAGAGAGAGTTCACATTGTAGTAGTTGAATCTGATTCTCATCTCATTCCATTGATTGGCTTAGTGTTGTCCAATTTAATCATCTATTTTTTATATCGATCAGGGGTCGTATCAATTGAACAAAAGCAATGATGAGTTTATGAGAGAAAGAACAGATATGAGCCAATTGATTCAATGGTTTACCTTGACTTAGTTGATGTAGTGAAAGCACCTATTGACCAAGGAACTTCACCTAATAGATCTATTAAAAGCAACAGAGTAATAGGAAGCATGTAAAATTGGTGGCAAAGTGTAATAAGCATCATCAATGGAAGCAGACCTAGCTACCTTGTCCTTCTTCTCCTTCAATGCCAGGGGAGGGTAGGAAAGTTCGGTGTCAATGTCTCTATCTAAGAGCACATAATCCTTCATATGTCACAAGACAATGAGGATGCAAGGTCCTCTAGAATAATTGCAAGATCGACACTCCCTTGTGTGGTGTGAGTTTTCGTTTGGGGGAAAGAACAATATATATGCCTTGAATAGGCCGAGGTTACCTTCTTCGGGTGGACAACCTAGGAGAGATAAGTCAAATTGGTCATCTAGGAGCATGACGGAATGGCGATGATAAATTAGGACTGATGCCCCTGCATCGTTGGAAGACCAAATGCAAGATGAAATGGATAGAGAGGCTACCCTCAATTAAGTGGAAGAGCTAGATACTCAATCAACCTCTTCGGCCAGTCTTCCCCCTTTTTGCATAAAGAAGGAAGCATCCTTTCTAGGGTGCCACTCTATCCAGCATTCTTTGATATGTCGAGGTTGATATAAAAACTTTTTGGCTTTGAAAAGATATGAGAAAGAAATAAGATTGCTCGCCAATCCATCTTAATCCCGCTAGCACATTGTACATCTCACCGACACTTGACTGCATGTCCTAGGCTCCCACTGACTGGTACTTTAGCCTATAAGCACAATATCGAATGTGCACTTTCAATCATCCATTTAAGTAAAAAGAAGGGGCCCTCTTGGACATAGGACCAAGTGCAGCGGATACTACCCTTACTTTTCTTCTTATTGATTTTTCCTTTTGTGTATATCTCCCAACGAGACTATTAGGAGTGGATGAGGCGAAAACTATATATTAGGTCTCACGTACAAGATTGTGAGAAAGAGTGGAAAAGAAATATCATATCATATAGTCATCTAGTATAGAGTTGATATCGGCTAGTCTCTACTGGGCTTTTTAACCCAGGGCATAGTGCTGCCACATAATGAGTTGTAGATTTTTTTTTCATAGGTCTCTCATTTACACAGAAACCCTCACTTTCCCATCGACATAAGTTCGACCACCCACAGTAGATATTTCAGCAAGAGTAAAAGAGTCTAATGCATACCTAGTGAGACTTGTCCAGCTTCAGGTCTTCCTTGCCATGTATGGTTAAGTGGAAGCTGGCAGGGAGAAAGGATGATAATCTCAAAGGAGCCACTCATTCTATCAATTGGCGCCATGGGCCTATGAGCTTCTGGGCGATGCTGTGCTGAACCTCATTCCAGAGTAGATTTTTTTTTATGTCTTATAATATAAGATAGACATTGTGTTTAACTTGATGCCATCTTTGATAGGGAAGAGTTGAGGTTGAACATGCTGGGATGGCATGGCTCATTGCTCGTCATACTGAATGATAGGCACCCTCAGCCTCCAACACTTATTCGACTTAATCTATCTCACAGCAGTGAGTAACCACTTTGATCAAGATTTGGATCTATTTGCAAAGTTTTGCGTTGAATCCGTATATGGTTATCAACCATGTGTATGATAGGTTTTTCAATAGAATGATGTTACGGTTAACTACTTGAAATTTTGACCATTAAGAGAATAGAGAATTTATAGCTCAGCTCATATCTAGGCCCATCAAGAGGCACTGGACGAAATGGCAATTACTGACTGACTTCTAAATAAGATAAAATGCCATGAAGAAATGGAAATACCAGATCGTTCACGTGCAAACACTACTTTGCTTTCCTTCGTTTATTGGAAAAAGCTACCAAAAAGATTTTGGACCAAAAGTGATTACCATTAAATAAGTTTCTTTAGCTTGAGTTGGATTCAAAGCCCGAAATATATTTGCACCATCTTCAAATAAAGTATTTTCAATGGTAGCACCATGAATAACACATAGCAGCACCCAATACACCAGCAACTCCCCTCATGTTAAATGGGTTCAACATCCAATGTACAATTAGGAAACCCTTGGAAAAATAGGATGAATTGAAATATAGCTGCAACACAAAAACTAGGCACAAAGAACCAACCAGACTGACCAAGTGAATAAATCAAGAATACATAAACAAAAATAGCAATAAGAGCCAAAAGTCTATCCTTCTTTGGGCAGTCGCGAGCATGATGTGGCTTGTCACCAATGAAGTATCATGAGTCTGCCTTAAAATCTTTTTTCAAGTCATTTTCCTTGGTAGGAGCAGTCTATCTTTTATCATCACTATGCTACTCCTTTTTTATAGGGCAAAGGGTGTTCTTCTAAGTTTTTTCTTGGTGCTTGATGAACTTTCACCATAGTCCAAAAAGTCTTCTGCTACTCAAATTGAGAAGGCCAGGTCTTGCAGATTTCATTTTTGCAGCTCTTTCTGTTCCTTCTCTTTCAGAGTGGAGCACTCATGTTTGTTCCTTTCTAAAAAATTGGTACATGTTCTGAGAGAGTCATCACGTGATGTGAATGGTACTTATGAAGTGGAATATGTCTGTTTTGTCTTCCACCCCATAAAAAAGTTGCATTCTGAGAGACTCAAAATCTCCACTACTATTTTCAAGCTTGGACATACTTTACACCGACCAAATTGAGACCGTGGTCATAGCTTGATAAAACAATTGATGTGGTCAACCCTGGATACATGGCTCTTCGAACGGGGAATGACCATGCTAGTCATTTGACTGTGTGGTGAATAGTGTGTGCATCTTAGTGTATTCTTACTATGAGAAATAAATGAACAAATCCATCTCGAAACTCCACTCTTTTTCTCTTTCAAACTAGAAGGATTGGCATTTAGCCAAGATGTGATCTTGGTTGGAGTGGAACTTTGGTTTTCTTTTGCAGTGTTTCACTCGGCAAAAAGTTGAATGATCAAAGTGAAATGCTTTAGGGTCAAAGATAACCCGCTCTTGGACTTCAGACTCCGTGTCTCATGCTCGATCTAAAAAATAAATAAGAGAAAGAACTAGGAGTTGATGCCTGGTTTATTGCTTACCAAGCCATCCTGGAAAGCTCCTCCAATTTGAATCTTATTCTTGACTTGACTTCTTATTATAAAAAGTACTCATTGTCAAAATGAAAGAAGATCTATTATTTACCAAAGAAGATAGAGAGTCCCACATATGAGAAAAGGTCACAAATAGAGTTGAACCAAGTAACATTGCAAAGGCATAATTATAGTAAGGTTGGGATATCCCCGCCCTCTGAACCAAACGTGAAGGTCTCTCCTCATATGGCTCTCTACAAGGGAATCTCCACTCATTGCTTCCACTAACATCCTCCCTTTACCTCATCATGGAGGTTTACAGGAGATCCGAGAGGCTCTCCCAAAAGGCTGCTATGTCATACATCTTTATTCAACTCGACTTGAGTAGTCCAGTCTGACTGCTCTTGTGGAAATTATTACTTTTTATTCTCTCTTGCTCTAGTAATTGCACTCCTAGACCACTCTAAATATAAATAAATGTTAAGTAGGGGCAATCAATCCATAGTGACATGAATCTCGGAATGAATGGGGCCATCTCAAAAATCAAAAGGAAATTTTTTACACGACCTTTCTCTCACTTAATGGATGTATTTGGTCTAAGATGGTATAATAAATAAGATGAGATGATGGAATGCAATGAGATGGATGGTGTAGATGGATGCAAGGGGCCAAAAGTGATGATTCTATTTTCTCCTTGTCCATAGTGACCTCATGGCATACAATAGAAATGACTCCCACTAGATAGCCGCCACTTTACCTCTTTTTACAGCCTCGTGGACGGATGAAAGAAAAGAAGAAAAGTGACAAAATGGGGCAATGGGCTCATGAAGTCGATAGCAAGCAAAAGTTTCTTGGCCCCCTTTACATGATATTATTTTTAATGGGATGGAGTGATTCAATTCGATTCGTCAAGTGCTAGCACGCCCCTTTATTTAATTAGAAGGTCCATTTTCAGCTGGTTGCTCTGCTATACTAGTTGAAGGGCAATTTTCGGCCAGTGCTTATATAATCGAAAAAAAAAGTCAAGGGGACTTTATCATGTCTGATGAATATCAAGATCTCCTAATGGAAGAACAAACTCTTTTGCTTGCCCCTATGCCTGGGGCTTAAGTACTTCACTCTAGGGGATGGGATTCATTCACTTGCATTCTTGCTAGCACTACAAAAAGCTCCGGTCATAATGCTCCTACAACTATTGTGCAGCCTTTCCTTGGGTTTGTAGAGTTGGATTTCCCGTTTACCCACAATGGAGGAGCCGCCCCGACAAAGAAGGTAGCCAAGGGTCATAATGAACTTTTTGCACAACAAATCCACTTTGAAGTTGACATATTCACTCGGCCAATCATCGGAATGTGTACGTGATACCATAAGAGCCCAATATCTCAATAGAACCTTTGTTTAAAGCTTCGAATGAGATGTTATATCTGAAATGTAGAAAAGATCTGACTATAAAGTCATTAAAAACTTGATCAAAGAACCAACATTTATTGAAGAAGCTATAGAGGCGATTACAAAAAGTACTAGTTTGAAAGGCTCATTGGAATTGATCTGCTATGAAATTTACAATATACACAACAAAAGCACTTGAGTACAAAGGTATGAGTTTGGTAATGGTCGGAGTAGCAAACTCAAATTCGGTAAGAATCTTCTTTTTTGGTAGCATGAAGAGGGAATTGGCACAAAAAGGGGATAGGGGTCAAGACACAGTTGGGCTCTGGCGGCTGAATCAAGTGCCCTTTGAACCATGCCAAATGGTCACGTATTACTTGGCTCACCAACTCTACTTGTGGTACCTGTGGTGGTGTACCTCTTCTTCATTCTTAGGTGGTATTATGCACCCCTATTCACTTAAAGGATGCTACTTAATTATAAAAAAAAATTTGAATCAAGAGAGTTCCCTTTCGAAAAGTGCATTGAGCCAGGAGTGAATGTCATCATCATCATCTGAAGACAAATCTTGATCTTGTTTCATCATTAGCTTAGCTAAAGTGGAATAGTATGATTGGCTTTTCAGAAAAAGATATGGTATTTGAGAAAGATGCACTCAAAAATGTCTTTTAAACCCCCCAAACCAAGTGATCGAGTTGACTATAAAAGTTGCTTCTTCTTCGGATTGATCTCAATGAAAGATAGGATTGGCCAATTCTGCTGGTTTTGGAGCTTACTTGAAAGATTTTTTTTATAGAGATATTCAGGGAGTTTTGCTTATAGGCTTTTAGTGCGTATAGTCGATTCTTTTATAAGATATTCGCTTTCATTAGCTATGCAAGGGTTGACCTTGACTGAAAGGAAAGGAGAAGGGACGTGGGATAACACAAAAGGTTGTGCACTTCTTAACTAGTTTCCACTCATTGGCTCCATATCTCCTTCCATTTATATCAGTCCCATAGAATGGAAAGCAATCTATATTCCTCCCATAAACTCTGTACTACAGTTATCCAGCTGACGAGTTTACCCGAGCTCTTGTGATCTGGGAAAGCAAATGGAGAGAAAGGAAGCAGAGGTTATTCATTTCTTTCAATTGGCCCATGGGGAGAGAAATCAGGGGCTCACTACCCACACATTGTAACTGGGACTAGGAGCGGAATGAATACATTTGGATTATAAGTTGGATGGCATAAGATTGAACTTGGAGTATGATGATGCAGGGGGAGATGATCATAGTTTCCCAGATACTTGTACTGGTGAAGAGAATACAAGTTGTAGAGTTTTGCTGAAGGAGGAAGAGCTTTAGTAACGAGATTGTGAAATAGAGTGATAGTTGGCTAGTACCTCCCTCGCCTCTAGTGGTGCAATAGAAGATGGTGGAGCCTCATTCAATGCTGCTTAGATGATACTAGCCAATGCCAACTTGCTTCCATATCAAGTTCTACTCAAACTCCCTACGAATGTGGAATATGAGCTAGCATCTAATCACCTTGGTTCCACTTGGTAATGAAATGATATGAGTCAGTCATTGCCTCGGATTTGGTTAACTTCTTTATTATACGAAATAACTTCCATCTCTAGCTTACAACTCTTTGAGGAACTAGTTTTTATTGACTTCGAACCTTTCCTATCACTAGAGATAGAATAAGAGGGCTTCTCATGTATCCCTATTCCATTGGTTATCTATTGGGCTTGGGATGATTCCATCGCATATACTTGCAAATTAAAGGACTCAAATAAGAGCCGTGGGCATAACAGCTTCAACCAAATTGTCCTCTTCTCCGACAAACCTAAAAAATGATTTTCAACCTCCTACATATGATTTATGAATTACTAACTTCTTCATTTGGCTATTCCTTCTATCCCTCCCAATCGTAAAGATCTCATAGAGAAAGTGAGTTTCTGATATCAAGCATCCTTCTTATTCAATCCCCCACTCGACCCACTAGAACCTTAGGTATCTTTTCTCATTAGATTTTAAGTAATTGTCTTAAACGGAATGAGCTACATGGACACCAACCATGGATAGTCAAAGAATCATCTTCACCATTGGGCTATACATTCTCTTTTTTTATTTAAAAACAAGAATATAATACATTAGAATGATAAAAGGTGAAGTTAGGGCCCCTTCATGAGCCCTTGAGCACTAAATAATTTTATTCCTTTACGTAATCTCAGTTCATAGTGGGAGGCTTCTTACCACACGTGAACTCATTAGAGTCAGTGGAAGTGTAAGGTGTGAGTGAAGAGAATAGAAGAGATTCTATCCCTTTGCCTAGTCCATATCCATAGCTGACGCAACTCCGTACTGATGACTCACTACTACTTAATTAATTAATGGCTAAGTTCTTTCATTTCATAACTTTTGCTTTCCTTTTCTTTCATTCGATCTCAGATGGGCAAAGGAAGGTAGGGAGTAGCACTAGTCTCAGGTAGAGGTGTCAAATAGGTCGGGCTGCCCAGCCCGACCTGACATGGTTTTAGGTGGCCCAACCAGTCCACTGGGCCATGCCTAGCCTAGCACGGCTTCATCACTGCCGGCCCAGCAAGGCCCATCAGCCAAGCTATGATGAAGTCGTGCCGGGTCATGCCTAGAGCTGAATAAGTCGGTTCTGACCCATTCGAGCTATGTTTGGGGTTGGGTTTGGCTGTTTGGGTTGGGTTCAAGCCATTTTGAAAATATTTAATCAAAAATATTAAAATTATTAAAAAATTTTAAATTTTAATTATTTAATACTTAAATTATGTATATTTAATTATTAAATTTAAATAATAAATTATAATTAAATTTTTATTTTTTTAATTTATTAAAATAAATATAAACATAACGTATAGTATAATAAATAACTAAAATTTAAAAACTAATAATATCTGAATTAATAAAACTAAAATATTAATATAAAGTATAAACCAATACAATGCAAATCACAAACAACATAAATAAAGATTCAATAATTAAGCATCAAATAATATAACAAAAAAAATATAAACAAAGTCAATGTCAATCCAAAAAAGATAAAGAAAAATAAAAAATATCGTCATCAGACACCAATATAGCATATGATCAATGATCATATAAGATAAGTATCAGTATCTTAATCCATCAATCATCATCAATATACATGAATCATCACCAGTAATCAATTCCTCTACTTTTACTATAGTCCCAGCACAATCCTGGATGCTCAAGCTCAAATCCTCCCTATCCTTTAAGCATGCTAAAGCCCGAACAATATCTTGTCATAATCTAGATCTCCTATCCGAAATCATATTCATTATAACATAAAAAGTAGACTTCGATGCTAAGCTCTATACTAGTGGAGTCAATAGATCCTATATCATCTTAGATAGTACGTGATAAGTGGACTCATATGATTTTCATCGCTATAAAAAATCAAGATCCTTATATCGAAATGTGATAGGATTGAGCAGTAATCGGTATCTAAGTACCAAGATAGCTTGCTCCTATTCGATGGTCCACCTCATCATTTTTCCCTCACTACCTAAATGGAAAAGTCATCATCTCTGAATATGGTATACATGTCAGTATTCGGAGTCTCACAACTCCTACTACTACCATACCTAGTATCATAGTATGTAAAGAGCTCAGTTAACTTCTCATGAATGAACCATTCAGGTTGGTCTTCCTGATATATGCACGAGGATATGTATGTCAAAATGTTATCTACCCATTCCACCTTAACCCTAGGATTCATGTAGGCAACTAGATAATAAAGAGATTGAATAATAGACTCATACTTTAAGTACTTGATTTCTATCTCTACAACCATATTACTAAGTATCTAGTCATCTCTAAGCTTCCTAAAGATGCTACTAATATTAAATAAGCACCTGAGTGCAATGCAAGTCATGAGAGTATAAACTAATGAATATATGTTCAAGGTGTCATAAAAAAACTACTGGAATTTCAAAAATGTAATTTCTGTAGCCTAGTCAATTTCATTGATAATAAGTTCATCACTCTTACTATTGACGTAGTTGGGTATCACATGCTCGTATCCAAGACATGACTCCAACATAAGGTATGTATAATTCCAACGATGTCTCATATCCAATTAGAATTTCTTCTTCTATAGACACGCATACAAAGAGAGACTACCAAACTATTGTTGTCTATGAGGTGTATGAAGAAATTTTAGTGAGTTATGTATATTTTCTAAAGCAGAGGAAATAGCTTTCATCCCTTCTTGTACTATGAGGTTAATGACGTGATAATGCATCTACCATGAAAAATCTGTCTTAATGGTCCATATCTAATAGTCTTAACAAGCATATTAATCATTATTTTATTGTTAGATGCATTATCGAATGTGATACAAAATATTTTATTTTTTGAATTTTATATTCCCTAAAGATTTTCATCATGCACTCAAAAATGATCAAACACCATCATGAGAATGGTGAATCTCTTAAAATCTCAATATTTTATTTATTTATTATCCATATAGAATTTACATAGTGGGCGGTGAGGCATACATATGATGCATCATCATTACTAGTCCAGATATCAGATGTCACATACACCACTCCACTATAATTTCTAAATTCATTAATTATTATTTCTTTTTCAAACTTATAATATTTTAGTATGTCATTCCTAGATTATGACCTAGGAATCATATGATATGCAGGCTAAAAAAAGTCTGCATGATACTAACTATCCTTGGATCCTCCAAAAACCTTATTAGAAGACACATCGTGGTGATAAGGTTGGCCATGTATTCCCTTCCTAACTCATTGCGGTATATGAAGGGGGTCAACATTGAGGTTAAAATGGATCCAGCCTCAAAGAACCCCCGTTGAGTTGAGTTTTCATAGGATTTAATGCACCAAGTTTTTTTTGTGCATATTTTGGCATACCTCTTAAGGTGCCCAGTCCCACACAAACTCTTACAGCTTAGAATATTTTTACAATTTGTGCACTGTGCTTATTATTCTTTGGCACTACTAATATTTTTTTGTTTTATTATATTAAAGTGAGTCCATAATACTAATTTTCATCTAGTTTTTTGTTTTTTAAATGTTTGGGTCGAGGTGACTAGAGAAACTAAAGTTTCGGCTACCTCGGATCTTCTCATAGGGGTTTTGTTATTTAAATTATAATTAATTTCGCTTTTATAATTAAAAATACTATTTGTCATTTTTTTTATTTTTTAAAATTATATTGTATTATATAATATTTTTTGATTAAAAAATTAAAATTAATTAAAATAAAGAAGAAGATAGGAAAAGAAGATTTTAAAATTAAAAACTAAAAAATAAAAAAATACTCATGAATTATAATGTGAAATGCGTAAATTTTACCTTTTTGATTTCCACACTATATGCACACCACAATCCACACCATACCCGAGTCACGAAAGTCAAAAGCTAAGGGATCAAGAGAAAGAAAATATGAGAGAGAGAGAGAGATGTTTTTAAAACATAATTCGAATGAGTGGGGGGGGGGGGGGGGGGGTTTATAAATACAGAAAAGATTTTTTATAAGAAATATTATTTTGGATTTTGTTATATTTTTTTTAAATATTCGGGAAGAATTCTTAGGGCAATCAGATTCTACCTAATAGCCATTGGGGGTAAAATTCAATGGCTAAGATTTGAAATTTTTAATTTTTTTGGACCGTTGGGTCAGTTTGACTGTCGAACTAGCCCAAATGGTCGTTGGTTCCATAAGCTTTAGCTTCTGGAACTATGGGGCTCATGCTAAGGGGTTGAGAAAAAAAGACTACAAGTCAGGTCAATCAGATTACGAGACCGATAGAATTTTACATTCGTCGGACTCGGTGTTGGTAGAGGTATCAACTGGGTAGGGCCGAGTTGGGCCAGCATGAGGCACGGCATGATTCGGCCATGCCTAGGCTGGCCCGGCATGAAATTTTTCGTGCCCGGGCTCGTGCCGTGCCGAGGCCAACTGGGTCTCGTGCCGTGCCTGGCCCGGCACGGTACCATGGCCCGTCGGCACACTACCGTGGCCCGCCGGCATGCTACCGTGCCAAAACCTAAATTTTTAAAAAATTAGTGTTACAAGGGCACCAAAACCATACTTTTTTTAAATTAGGGTTTCGGGCGGGCCCAAATCCTAATTTTTTTAAAAATTAGGGGTTCTGCGTGACGACATGCACCGAAACCCTAATAAATTTTTTAATTTAGGGTTCGGCCCGACCAGGCCGAACCCGACGGATCGTGTCGTGGGCTCATGCCAGGCTAAACTCCACAAAGCCATGCCTGGCCCGGCACGAAAGCACAGACGGGCCTGAAAAAAAATGGGCGGGGCCAGCCCAACACGTCCTGTTTGACACCTCTAGGCGTCGAGCGTTGGGGCATCAGGGTGGGGCTAGGTCGAGCCACGGTTAGAGTCGTGCCGAATTAGCATGCCCACTGGGCCTCATACCGGGTCATGCCTAACTTTGTACGTTGCCCATTAGACGTAGGCATGGCACGGCATGAGCCGTGCCATTAGTCGACATGGCAAAGGCACATGCATGGGAATGGACCGTGAGTGTTGGGCCAGGCATGACCAAGTCGGGCCATGCCTCATGCTGGGCCCATGCTGCCTAACCCATTTGATACCTTTAGTCTCAGTGCATGCCATGAATTGGTTGTTAACAGATGATCCCTTTCTACTAAGTGAATATTTATTGCTTTCTTAACCACTGTGAGAGTTAGAAAAGAAAGCTCACTACACTTCATGCATACGTAAGTAGTGCTCTCTTTCCTATTCTTGCAATAACTGGGTTGTCTGGTCTTGTGGGTGTAAGCTTATCCCTTGTTAGCACTTTCAACTTCTCATCTCTTATTTCATCTTGAGAAGATGGATTGGATTTGCTGCCATACTTTACTTAGTAGTCCCCTGAAACTGGATTATATAGAGCTTAAAGTGAGTACCCCCTTGGGTGAGATAGGAATCAAATCGATTGAAGAAGGATGAGATTCAACAACTATTTCATACATATCTGGCACTATTTCACTTGGCTTAGCTAGACTGCTTTGAACTTTCACGTGTCGAGAGAGAGAAACCCTTTAGCTTTAGGAAGTACTACTCCTAGGTTGTCGAATAGGATAACTGATACTATTTTTGCTTTTGGAGTTAGACAAGTTTGTTTAAATGTGCGTAGAAGTGGAGTCAAGAGATTTGGCTGGGTACTGTCTTCTCTCTTTCTTGTGCTATCAAGAATCAGAAATAGTGGGATAGGGAAGGAATAATGTCTGTGATAAATAGAATATATTTACATATGCATTGTAGGAGTTAGTGGTTAGTGGGTTAGTAAGCATTGTAGACATGGTAAGTATGGTAGGCAATAAGCGAGCACAAAAATTAGTGGTTAAATCTATCTTCTTAGAGTAGTGGTGCTAGAGTTCCATATCCTTTATCGGATAAATACCCTATATAGAAATCAATCGATAAGAGAAATGATATTTGTAATAGAAGAAGTCAGCATCCATGGATTGCAACAAGGTGCATAGCTTGGCAAGTGATGTAACCTCTTTCATGACTTAGTCCTTAGCAAAAACTCCTGCCTTAATCAAAGGTAAGCTCCTTCATGCCTTTAAGCATGGCTCTCTGTAGCAAGCAAGCTATGATTATAGGTATTAATGAAGAATGCCTTTGCTGCTTTTAGGAAAGTAGGGAAGAGGGGGTAATATGCATCCGTTGAATCCACTACTATTGTCTCAGAACGAAAATGGAAGTGCATGCTAGCACACTCCAGCTTTCGAGCCTATGTTTGCTATCTTTGCTCCCTCAAATGTGTGGGAATAATCTTTGGGCATATGTGAATATAACCGCAACTAGTTTTGTTACAGTAGATGGTCTTATTGTCATATTCCTTCTTTGAGTTGAAGCTCTTGGCGAAAGAACTTCTCATGGTCTTGGGAATCTCATAGGAAGGAAGGCCTCCTCAAAGATGGATGACATACAAACAATAGGAGTTGAAGAATCAGTCCATGGCCCTAGATTGATCCCAACTTTTTAGTAATAGATTTGTCAGCCCTGTAGTCCCAGAATCCAATGGTGTAGAGGAAGACAAAAGCAGGAGTAGGTTTTCTATTGATCCTAACTCTTTATTCAATGCTCGTACCTAAAGAAGGAAAGGTAGGAACGTAGGGAAGAGAATTAATAAAAAAAATCTATATATGAAAAAGGTTAAAAGTAGCAAATACAAATCACAATAGCCTGCCTTGCTTTTCTATTATTTCGGGCTGGTACAAGATGACTTCGCTTGAAAGAGTTGATTTCTTTCCAGCTCTACGAATCTCCACTACGAGACTGATTCCTCTTTATGTTTCAAAAATTTGAATTGGCAGTGGAGGTTGCTAATCTTCAGGATCGCTTTTGAGGAGATCAGTTCGATAGGCTTCATTGCCATCAAAAGAAAAGGACCGCCTCTTTGTCAAGTTTTAGATTTCTTTTTGCCTGATTTGAGAAGTAAGGTTCTTTCTTGACTACCATAATAACTATTCAGCAAAGTTTCACTCATAGCTAATATAATATATCTATCCATTTTCCACATTGGTTGAGTAGGAGTCTCCTTCCTTCCTTACTGAACTTATAGTATCTTATTCTTGGACTACATATTTACTTATTTAGTTCCAAAGGATCTCGTAGAGGATTAACCTATAGAATATCATTCCTGGGCAAATGAACAATGAGGGATCCAACCATTCACTTGAATTATTGATGCCTCTACTGATATTTGATTTGACTCATATTGGATTCATGCATGAATCCACCATTTATCTTTTAGAAGAATGAAAGAAACCACGCACTCTACTTTGCCCAAGATTTAGATCTATTGAGGCCATTCATAAGAAAAGATGGAAAACTGCATGCTCATTTAAAAGCCAGCTAGATAAATCTCTATTGGATTGATTGGCTTATCAGTTGCCTTGACAACTGATTTTGGCCGAGTCAGCTTGAACTTCCCACAGAAAAAAAAAGGAATGGATGGATTTTTTTTAACAACAAACTTTCTCTGAACCATGAGAATAGATGAACTTACATAACTTTCTTTATTCATTATCCTTCCACATGATGGTTGAAGGAGATAGCTGTTGTGATGCAACTCTACAAGCAATGACCTATGAATAATTATTACTCCTAAGGCATTGAACTGGCCTAAGCAACATAGAGACAAAAGCAAAGGCATTTGCACACTGAAGGCTTGGGGAGCCCCATTCAACAGTAGAAAAAAGGAAAGAAAGCATGACAAGCTATTACCTATATAGCTATATATAATAATTAGATTCAATCAAGCCACTTTAAAGAAAGAGTGGATACATATATAGGGACTCCCAACTAATAGTACTAATGAATGTCAACTGGAAGAACTTACTTTCCTATTGTTAAGTAGGAGCCTTTGGATAGATCCTTTAACTTTCAAATCCATGTAGAGATATAATATTCAATGCTTTCTTCTTCTTCTTAAGGTGGGGAACAATATCAAAACTAAAAGATATCGATGAGATAGAGAATCCATCTATTCTATTTACCACACCATAGTTGAATGCTCGATTCATACCAACAAAAAGCCAAACTAATTTCACTTCTTCAGTGATTCTTTCGTAGGGGGTTTTGGAGAAATGCAAGATCTCTCTCACAGCTAAGAATAAAAGATTCTAAGATAAGAAAGCAGATCGAGCAGCTCCTTTTATTTTGTTTCATTTCTTTAATTGATCCCTTTTGCTGACACTCAGACATCTCCATCAAATAAAACTATCCCCCTCTCAGGCATATCACAAGCTCAGTTCATTTGCTTACACTCACTGCTCGGTTCATCCAGTCAATCTTTTTTTTTGACATCGCATTCCCTTATTCCCATGAGTATACTACCCTGCTCCTTGCTTGAATAAAAGAAACAACTAATCCATTCCGTTCTATTTTCCATGCTTACATATGCGTAGCTACTATGACTCGGTAATTAAGGTAAGCATAGACTATACTTTACCATAGTTCCAAACTAGGAGCTAAAACTCAAGGAGAGATTCTATTGAAATAGAAAATGAATTGCGATAATTCCTACTGGATGCACTTGGAATGTCCAGTTCAATCATAGCTCACGGAATAAGTCCCGTCAAGGTTTCTACTTAGAATATAAGTGCTTGGCAAACGTGAGGAATTAGATATAGCATGAATGTTTTTGTTGCTTCATCAAAGGAAATAGAGGAAGTGCTACAACTGCTATATGAAGCAGGAGTACCCATAGCAACATGGATTGATCCTTAATGCACTTCTTTAATAAGGAGCTGAGAGGGTACAGATGAGGTGCGTAGCAGTAGTTACAAGTATCACTTTGCTTTTCAAGGATACGTATTGGCTATCAATCAAATCTTGTGGTTCTAAACATTATCCTTTGATTTATCTTTACTCTAAAAATTTGTGCGACCTAACCCAATATGTCTTTTGTTTCATACCCATGGAACCTTCCTTTGTAACCTTGAATTGAAAATCCCTTTCATTTGCCCTCGCCACTTCTTTCATTGATGTTATCAACCTTGTATCAAAGATTGAGATTAATTAGCAGATCACAAGGCGTCGTGAAGCATGTCTAAATGAGTAGTGAGCCATACCGAAGCAAGGGCTTCAAGATCATAGCAAACAAAATTTTAATTGGGTACAAATGTATTGTTCAAAGCATGTTTATATATACACCATGGAAAATATCACTAACTCTCAGTGTGAAATTGTAGGTTTCCTCCTCTTATGAGCCTGACATATGGGTCAATAATTATCATTTCTTAGTGACAGAAAGCTATTCTCTATGTATTATGGGAAGATCTCCACCTGTACCCTAGTCATCATGATGGGTTGCTTTCCATGTAGTCTCCTAGGCCATACCCTGTGATAGATATGAAATCCATGGGATAGACTTCCAACAGATATCACTAAAGTTAGTTTTCTAACATTTTACATGTCATCCTTATCCTTGTGATTTACTCAATAGTGGCCTTTCTAACAGGTTGAGCTAAGGCAATCACCCAAGACAATCCAAATAATGATAGAGAATGTGGGACTAAAGAGAATCCCTGATCGAGAGATACATTGATAGGGGCTTGAGACATAAAGGTGATGACAAACGAATGTATCTCTTACAACCTTCACGACTTGGTCTAGGTTCGGGGAGCAAATAAGGTTTATCAAGTAGTATAAAAACAGACAAAGTGAGAATCCTATCAATGAAATATCTATATAGAAATAAACAATCATGTCTGAAGAAATAGAGTCACAAGGTTTCTTTTGATCCCCAATGAGGACATTTTTTAAGGACTATCATTACTCAAGATTGAACTTCCTAGCACATAATTCATAATTAAGGGAGTCATTGAAAGGTGACCAAAACACCATAAATGGTGACTACTCTAGCTAATGATAGAGGCAATAACACTTTCCTGCTAGTCCTATTAATTGATCATATGATATAATGGAAATGATTTTCGGACCCATATATATAGGAACATTAAGAGTATCACCTTGATACTAAACCAGATCAAGCCCAAGATCTTCTTTAAAATGGGAAGATATATGATAGGTGGCCAATCTCATGGAAGAGTGATGTGCATGGACCAAGTGAGTAGGAATGTAGCTCCGTGGGCCGCTCGTCTGGCCTGATAGGTGGTTCTCACACCTTTTTCAAAGGAACCATACGTAACACTCTCGCATTATACAGCTCCATCCCAGAATAAGGCTCCCCCCCCCCCCACCAAAATGTCATCAAACCAAGCAAAAGAGCACCGATAATCACATAAAAACCATGAAAGCCAGTTGTTAAGAAAAAATGGGTTGAACTATAAACCAAACTCAGGAAGGGTGCTTGCAACTAGAGGTGTCAAACGTGCCGGGCCGGCCCGGCCCGGCACGAGGCACGGCACAGTTCGGCCGTGCCTGGGCCGGCCCGGCACGATCAAAAAACATGCCCAGGCCCGTGCCGTGCCCGGGCGAACAAATCACGTGCCGTGCCATGCCTGGCAAGCCATGTCGTGCCTGGCCCGGCATGGCACGCCGGCACGCGTGCCTGCGTCGTGAGTCGTGAGTCGTGACCCAACCGGGCCCCGCCCCCGGTAAAAAGACCGCGGGTCGGGTCCAAACAGACCCGACCCGTCCCGCCCCGCCTGCCCTGCCTTGCCGTGCGCCCGTGCCTGAGCGAGCCGGCACGGCACGGTAGCACGGCTGGGCACATGAAAAACGGGCCGTGCCGTGCTGGGCCGGCCCATTTGACACCTCTACTTGCAACTCATCATTCTCCTAAGCAGCCTCCATCCCACTCCAGCTCCCTGATCCACTCGAGACCAAGTGAGGTCTCCACTAGCAATTTTTGTTTACTTCCTTTCACTCCCAGTCCTCTTTTATCTCATCAGTCATAGAACTTTTAAACACGCTATCAAGATCTCTGCAAAGAAGACAACTCCTCATCGGTGCTGAAGGATTGGTCCTTGAAAGAAAATGAACTAGCCCTATGACTACAACTGGATGGTTGGTAAAAGGCACATTGGGATTATCTTAAGATTCTAACTCACCCGAAGGCTGAAAGCCTAAAAAAATGCTTGGAAGGAAACAAGAAAGATGTTGCTAAAAATATCCTTGGAGAAGATAGAACTAAAACTATAATAAAGGAAACTAGCTTGCTTGTTCACATGCTATTAGCTCATTACTTTATCCGGTTAAGATACAAAGTGACTCGCCCCAACGGATAACTTTCAATCTCACTTGCTTTTCTATAAAGGCTATCAAACGAATTGGCCCCGAGATAATAGAGCTCACTTTTCCTTGCCTTCTATTTTTTGATCGATGCTTTTGGATACTTCCAATGCCAAGAAAATGTTTATTTGATTGGCTTGCAATATTATCTAGCCTTCTCGAGGAAAAGGTTCTAAATCTTGTCGCATCTCTCATCATCTTCATGGAATTTGTCATATGAAAGACCTAAAACATAGAGCCAAACTATGTTTGTTACATGATCAGAAAGGCCGAATGATCAGGATCAAAGAGGACTACCTAGTGGCGATGAGCCAACTAGGATAGGAAGATCCACCGTTCAGAAATGATAGACATGGGGAATGCAAGGAAATCACCCTCCTGAAAAGGTATACTCGTACGGACTTGATAGCTTCCATGTATAATGATACGGGCTTAGACCAAAACATATAACACATGCATAACCATAAGTCTAAGGAGGGTCATCCCCATGGTAGGAAACACATCCGAGTTCCTTACCGCATATTACCCGACTAGACTTCTTACCCCTTACCCCCAACCAATAATAGGAAAGCACCATACCTTACCATACAACTACCAAAATATCAAATCTGGCTTTCCCCCCATGATCCAAGAAAAAATAGCGGTAAGTGCAAGCTCGAATGAAAAAAATGAACTGTTAAAAGTAAGCTACCTCTCCTTTTCTATGTCACCCGGCATACACCCCATCCCTGATTCGAAAAGGAAAACAACAATTTTAGGATATAGGCATCTTTTCTATTCTAGTTGCTGAGCCGAGAATCCTTTTTTTATTTTGATGGCAATAGCTGCCTTTATTTTTAACAAGTTTTTTCGTACGGTTATGATACAAAACTAACTCGCTAGTATGGAAGGGCCCTAGAGGTGTCAAACGGGCCGGCCCAGCACGGCACGGCCCGTTTTTCACGTGCCCAGCCGTGCTACCATGCCCGGCACGGCCCGTTTTTCACGTGCCCAGCCGTGCTACCGTGCCCGGCACGGCACGGCCCGCGGGCACGGCAAGGCCGTGCCGTGCCGTGCCGGCCCGCTCGGGCACGGGCGCACGGCAAGGTAGGGCAGGCGGGGCGGGTCTGTTTGGACCCGACCCGCGGTCTTTTTACCGGGGGCGGGGCCCGGTTGGGTCACGATCGCGACTCACGACTCACGACGCAGGCACGCGGGCCGGCGTGCCGTGCCAAGGCACGAGCCGTGCTGGGCCAGGCACGGCACGTGGTTTGTTCGCCCGGGCAAGGCACGGGCCCGGGCACGTTTTTTTATCGTGCCGGGCCGGCCCAGGCACGGCCGAACCGTGCCGTGCCTCTTGCTGGGATGGGCCGGGCCGGCCCGTTTGACACCTCTAAAGGGCCCTATGGTTGAGGTCTTATACTCAAGTGCCTTTGAGGGGTTTTTTTGTTAGTCCTTTCTTCTTGACTCATTTTGCAATGACGAAGTCAAATTCCATTAATTATTTGGCCCCGGGCCACACTGGTGAACTTGAGGGAGCTGCTAGCTTGTGTTCTTTACTCAGCCTCAATGGGAGTGGTTCAAGCCAAGTCCCCCAAAAATAGAAAGAAGTGATGTGTTGCATGCACTTGGCACTTGTGGTGTTGCATCTCTGAATAAAATGGATGTATTCCGTCTCCATCAGGCAGTTTGTGAAAAACACATATTTGAAGGGAAAGGGGAGGTCTTCCACATGCTCTTAGAACTAACAAAGCATAGCAAAAACTTGAATGAGCTGTATTCTATTTGATAGGTCACCATGATGGATATCCATTTCATTTCTAACTAGTACATTACATGCGCCACTTTCAAAAAAAAACTAGTTGCCCCAACACACACCCTTGGTATATTCTAATTATCAATTAGATAAAGGCAGGGCAATAGCTCTCTAATTATTGCTTGTCGTGTGCTAAAAATGAATGGTTTAATATAACTACCCTAGGTTGGGTCCAGTCCAACAAGAGGATTCTTTTTGAGGATTGGCCTATAAAGCTTTTGACCATGATATTCTTTATTTTTAATTCCTTTCTTTCCAACGAGCGACCGATGATTTTGGCCTTCATGTTGATAGAGTTGGAAAGCCTTTATTTTTTATGATCGAGAGAGATTGCATTTCAGTTGAAGTTGAAGAAGGCCCTTTAAGAATCAAACTTTTTCTGGGCGACCCTCATAATTTAGAACACTTTTAGGAGCTTATCAACTTCCAACTCTACCTGCCACATTATGTTGCTTGGTGGTTTCATTTTCTTTTACTTGCTTCAAAATTCTCCTCTTTTAGCCCTATTGATGGTATTTGTATGATGATAGTGTATTTTAGCAGGGTTGTGTAGTTGTAGTCATTTAAGTTAGATTAGCAGCCCATAGACAGGTGGTGTGAAAAGTATCTATGGAGGGGGGTTGGGAGAAATAGTTTGGAGGTCAGGAAGGATTAGTTCGTTTGCCATCCAGAGCCAAGTATAATAGAGCCAAGTATAATAGGAAGGATTAGTTCATTTAAGTTAGATTACCCTCAAATATCTTGATTTCACTTAATTGAATGTTAAGGAGTTAGTGTCCCGGTAAGTTATCTGGTTTAATTAGCTAGATGATTTAATAGTGAGGTTGATCCAATAAATGATTGAATGCTGGACTCCGAAAAGAAAGATAATGGGATGTTGGTCTATATGATCTAATATCTAACTTAACAAGTCAATTTAATTAACATGATGAGTGTACATTGAAAAGAGTCACTCAGTGTGCAAACTCTATTGATGATCAAGTCTATTTAGGACCCATTAATTGCACCACATATCCTAGCCAAATCTAAAGTGGAAAAGTACTTGACTGGATACTTTAAGTGTGAAGCGATAGCAACACATAGGTGATGGCTATTCACAAGATTAACGATTGAAATAGGACTAAGGTTCGGTTCACTTTCCACCCTCAAACCCGAAACCTCTTTGCAAACTCAACTAAGCCAGAATAGAAGATCAAGGACTTATGAGTTGATATTGTCACTCCCAATTCTTTTAAAACAAGCCCATACACTTGAGTTATTTTTGTATCGATGATTAGATCATCATCGCCAAGCACTGATGCAAGCCCTAGGGTATACTTGATGTGCCACCCACTACACAGTATAATGATGTGTGAGAGCAAACACTTGCCAAAAAGAGTAAGACCCTGAGGGTTGTCCAACGTGAAATTCCATGACATAAGGCCGCTTCTTAACAAAGAGACCTCAAGGGAAGTCAAAAAAAAAATAAGGAAGAAAATGCCTCATTTAACAACTTCTCAAACACAGTTGCAATGAGATGACATTGAGACACAATGAGCCAACAGTAAGTTGAAGCCTTAAGGTTGAAAGAAGAAAAAAAGCATACTGCCTTTAATCTCTTGAGGATAAATATCATCTAGTTATGACTGTATAAAGGATGATCTAATGACCAATGGCAAATATATGCCTCTTTCCTGCTCCCTCACAACTCTGACCAAGCCTTCCCATAAGTAACCGCCAACAAAAAAACAAAGTACATTGAACACAAACATAATCATTCGAAGTGAAAGCGAAAAGAGTCTTTCCTTCGTAAGGTAGAAGCTCATATCTGGCTCAGTTGGGGTAGCACTTGTTGGAAGGTTTAGAAGGATAAATGCTTTTATGGCAAAGCAGAAGGATACATAAAAATATATCTACACATATAGGCTCATGGGAATAGCTACAAGAGGGTTTGATCGGGATAAGCAGGCCATGATCTCTAGTGTCTGGACCTCGCTTGCTCAAAATCAAGTGGTTGGCCTTTGCTTGGTGAACTTGTCTCACTCCACCTTTTCTTGGCCACACACGGAAATGGTTTAAGGCACCAACTACCCTTTCATTAATTGGGCATGTAGGTTAGCCAAAAAAAGCTCAATGCTATGCTCCTACACCATTCCTATCAAGTATGATATTTTAGGGCATGCATGGTTATACATAAATGCTTTCTATGATGGGTTTAGGTTACTCAATTATATAAGAAGAATACGATGAATCACTTTTAATGGTGGGCTCTATTTATTATCCTGCTAACTATTAAATGGCGGTTCATTATCATAATAAAGTAAGTGTCACTTTGAACTAAAATGTGGAGTCACAAACATAATCCATAAGGCAGTAGGTAGAGGTGTCAAACGGGCAGGGCCGGCCCGGCCCGGCACGAGGCACGGCACGGTTCGGCCATGCCTGGGCCGGCCCGGCACGATAAAAAAACGTGCCCGGGCCCGTGCCGGGCCCGTCCGCACGAACCACGTGCCGGGCCGTGCCCGGCACGAGCCGTGCCGTGCCTGGCCAGGCACGACTCGTGCCTTGGCACGGCACGACTCGTGCCTGGCCAGGCACGACTCGTCGGCCCGCGTGCCTGAGTCGCGACTCGCGAGTCGCGAGTCGCGACTCACGGTCACGACTCACTGAGTCGTGACTCGTGACCCAACCGGGCCCCGCCCCCGGTAAAAAGACCGCGGGTCGGGTCCAAACAGACCCGACCCGCCCCGCCCCGCCTGCCCTGCCTTGCCGTGCGCCCGTGCCCGAATTTTAAAAACCGTGCCGTGCCGGGCACGGCACGGTACAGTGACCGTGCCGTGCCCGGCACGGCACGGCAGCACGGCTGGGCACGTGAAAAACGGGCCGTGCCGTGCTGGGCCGGCCCGTTTGACACCTCTAGTAGTAGGGCTTGGAACTACAGCAATTGGATCAGCTGGCTAGCTAAAGTCTAAGAGATTGAAAAAAGAAATGGATTGCCTTCTTTCCTAATGAAGTTAAAAATGACAGGGACTGCTAACCTGCCTACTTTCTTGACTTAAGCATACCAAGAAAGAGAATTTATATGTCATCTAGATGGGGAAGGATATTATAAGGGCTTTCACCCTATTTCTTTTTTAATTTAAGAGGCTCACTAAATGGACAAAGTAATCTAACTCTATTTTCTTTACTTTACTTATTTCCTATTGACATTTTTTGTCTTGTCGGTCGAGTTTTTTTTTTCTTTTGAGGGTGAGGATCAAGATATAATCTTGCTTCCTCTCTTTTCCGTCGAGTTCGCAGATATGTTTGACATGATTCCTTTTTACTTTACTATATAAATGATGTTATTTTTAATGAGATGAAAATAAAACATCTAACTCAATGGCAATTAAAAGTGGGGGACTGGTCTTTCATTCCTTTTTGGAGGCAAGGGCAAGCAAGGAAGAGAATGTGCTCTAATATAAATCTAATAAAAATAAACATTCACATTTTATGTTGTTTTCATGTCTTAGGTTGGTGATGTTATAAAACAAAGGGTCTGGTATTTATGATTTTCCTTACCTTCTTTCAATCATTCTATCAATAAGAATCAAAGGGCATAAAGACTTAGGACCATGTAATGTCCTTACCTTACTTACCATGCCAAAATGATGAAAAGGTGGCCCCTATGTTGAATATTGGCCTGCCCATGAGAGAAAGCCTAGCAATATCAAAATTTATAATCGAGTAAGGTTGGCTACAACTTATCAATATATACAACTTTGAAACAAAAGGAAATCATTTTTGAAGGGGAAAGAGGGGATGGGTGGTCTAGGAACAGCAATGGGAGAGGGCTCATAGCCCCCTATCTCTCTCTTCCCCGCACCTATCTCCCTCAAAGCCTAGATCTTCTTCATGTGCACATTTGCTAACTACCCATTTTCTTTCTATTTAATAAGGCAAATTTGCTTCATTCTAACTTATCCCAATAGTAAGAGCAAATTCTAGAGCAAGTGACATTCCTCCTTCCACAACACAATAAAAGGATATGTGAAATAGCTATATTCTCAAAGAACATGGTCAATAGCTGTGGATTCTACCTGAAACCCTTCCAAAAATAGAATTGCATCACTTCCTTTAGCAGCCTCTTCTGGGGCATCCATTTCATATCCCTTTCTTGCAGTAGGGCATTATGGGCATTCATGTCCACCCTCTTCTTTGTAAAGACCAGCACGAGATGGAAAATATAAGAAAGTCAAAAAGTCAAGCAGGAAAGACAGTAAGAAAGGCACTAAGACTGATGACACTAATGCCGCTATGAAGTGAAGTAATTCCTTCTTCTTCTTCATGTGCACAAGCCTTTGCTTTCATCTCTGCCAAAGTAGTTATTCTGACAATAGCTAGAATAGTAAGTAGTAGTGGATTCAATTGTAGGTTTGATTACCCTAACAACCTTATCGAGCAACCTACTCTAGCAGCTCCTTCTGGGCATCTACAAGTGTCCTTGGCACAAAAAAGAGCTTATTCAAAAAGAAAAAGATTTGATAGGGAAAGATGAATGTGAAATGAAATTTTAGTTGAATGGTTGTATTGCTACTGCTTACATTAGCACTCTGGTATCGACATCATTCATAGCAGAGCTGATTCTATCACTCTCACTTGTAGCCTAGCCTATAACAAGAACCTTGGCATTCATCATGTACTGCCCCTGTCTATCAAAGATCATAGCCTGTCTACTATTGCTATTGAAAAAACCTCCTCATATTTAAAAGTGCCATTTAGTAGCACTCATAAGATTTGGTCAACAAAGATGTAATAATTCAATCAGTAGGGCAAACCCTTTTGAAAAGGATCAAAGGGAGGCAATAATGGCTTTAAATTGTTGCTAGGGAGGTGAGATAAAAAGTGTTGTTTGCAAGAAAACCCAATAATGTCATGAGGTGAAGATCGATGAGACCCACACCCTCTGGAAAAAGGAATTAGTCTTGCCATACTTTGTCTTTCTGCTAGCAAGCTTGAAATGGATGAATTAAGGAAGTTAGCTTTCTTGACAAGGATGCTAGCCAATTCTTCCTATTATTTTTTTTTTGCGATGAGTGATGCACTTTGTCTTTCCTTTATTAAAAGATTCTTCAATGCCAACTATCGTATGGTCAAAAAAAAACAAAGTCATTCCTAAGCAACCTTAAAGCAAAGCAAAGAGGAAAATCATTGCGTGGGTGAGGTGCGTTAGCTAGAAGATTCAGCTTCAAAGGTTGTCTTAATGAATGCCCTAGGTCTTGCTTGATCGTTTGAAAAATAGCCTACTTTCTTTAATGATCGAGGACTAATAATATTTTTTTCTTCTTTACTCATCTGAGGTTTGAAACTCCTTTTCGAGCCCACATTCCCTACATTCTTAAAGAATTACTGAGCCCATGCCTACCTCACTAACCTCTTCTTAATAAAAAAAAATTTGTATGAGCGATGAACTAGTGTTCTCAAAAAGAATCAGAAGATGAGGATACCAGCTCACCAAAGGATAAGCCCAAGAATTTGTGGGATAGTTGCTTCATCTTTTAGGATCTAATTATTGTAGGAAAAGAAGAGGAGCCTCCCTGAGAAGTTGCCTAAGGTAAGATATTTAGAAACTGATCGATATTTAAAACACCTTATAGATTTAGTTACTTACTCTCTCGGGCAGGCACGTCACATCTGAGTTTTGCGAAGAAGATGTCTTCTTATAGGACTGCTACTTGGAGCATCTACTAATAGGTCGGGGTATGTTGTTTTTTTCGATGTGAAAGAATTTGTCTTGAAACAGAAATGCCCCTCTTGTTGAATACATCTTAAAAAGGGAGTGATGATCAGCACGAACGACTTCAATGTCTAGGGCTGACCTTCAAAAGAAGATTGTCCAATCCATACAAAAATAAGTAACCCAAAATTGATACTCAGAAAGAACCCAATCTTTGACTTCAAGCTATGCACTTTTGTGTATCGATTATGTGCAAGCAAGATTAAAAGGTTGGATTGGGGATCGAGCTCAGCTTGAGTCTTGAAGGAGGCGATTGGCTTTGTTCTTTGTTGTTGGAGTAGTTGTTCCCCAGCCTAAAGATCAGCACCCTAGAAATAATAGATGTTTGATCCTAGGTATAGATTATCTGTAGTAGATTGAGGGAAGGTATGCTTTGAGGATGTATCGATATCTGAGAAGAGAAGATCAGATATGTTGGACTTCCTTGCATGCCCTAAATCGATAAGATAGCGAGGTAGACAAAGACACAGATTGAAAATTATCTAGTGAGTGTTGGTGTTTCGTTTTATAATAAAGATTTTCCTTTTCAAGAGATGCTAATTGAGTTGATAAGATGTGCTAAGGTAAGTGACAAACTAATGGGTCATGGACTTTCATGTACCTTCAATGGATAGGGATATACCTTACTTGTCATATTTGGATTAGATAAGTAACTCAATGTTGCTATTAAGAAGTCAGCTAATCACAACCCAAACTAGTTTTAAGGCCAAGAGCTTTTGTATTATCTACTTCCGCATCGGTTATCTTATCCAACAACCTAGGAGTAGTACTTTTTCTTGGATTTCATTCTTGTTATTCTCTCTCTGACTCCCTATTCTGCCATCCTTCGGCTTCCTTTTTCAACCTACTATAGGGGCTGAGTAGAAAAGGGTACACGACCCATACATCCTCCACTTAATGATAAAACTATAGACAGACCCAGACTGTGGCACTAGTGATAGCCTTGATCGGCGCATTCACTAAGGAAGTCCATCACAATGGAAAGAAGTGGTAGATGTGCAAGCTTCCTATTCCACAGATTAAGGACTTATGTGGAACATTAATATTCAAGAAAGAGAGCAGAGCATAGTTGAAAGCACATCAAAGAGTTTGAGAAAAACTTCTATCACTCGGGTGCCTTCCTTCTAATCTAATGAAATAAAATAGATAATCCACTGATTATGATTATTCAGTAAGCAAATCAATCTCTACTCATGCACAAATTTGTAGTAAGGTCAAGGATAGGGTTGGTGCTGGTTGGATGATGGATTACTATATGCCTGAGATTTCCAGACCTTGCAGCTTCTTTGTGGTGGGGGATCGAAGCAAAATTTGTTGAAGGAGACACATGACCCTCAACTAGTTGGACATCTGGGAATTGAACGAATACTAGCATTGTTGACAATCTTGTCTTATTGGACTCAGACAAAATATATCTGGAAGCAAGGCATATACGGGGATGTAGATGACTTTCTCTATTGGATATATGGATATGCATGTGCTCCCCCCTAGAACTGGGCTATCCCTATGGGAATCGAACCAGTGTCTTCGCCATTAAAAATGATGTCCTAACCACTAGATAAAGGGACCTTAAAGGTGGAATGCATACCTTATAGACTCTTAATCTCTCTCAGGAAGATGAAAGAGACCGATAAGGTGAATATCTACATCTCGTCTTTTCTTTTTATATATCATTAGGAATAGGAAAAGCAGATTCATGAAGGTGACTTTCAATTATCTCAGTTTCAGCTACATTCATTTATTCAACTTGATATGCATGAAGTACGACACAATAATGTAGGCTGGGTCTTGCTCTGTTCCCACACTTTTCCTCCCCCTCCCCACTCAAAAGAGCGATGGAGAATCTCGATCACTGTATGTCCGGGGTGAATTGAAGCTAGTTGACTTATAGTGCCTTCTATCGATAAAGCTTCTGGTCAAGATTACAAAACTTCCTTTATTTCTCTAGTGTGGTTTATTTTAGTAATAGAAAGATAAAGCACTATAATAAGGATTTGTATGGGAAATCCTTGGTATATTATCTTAGTGGGTTGGTTCCCATTCGTTATTATGTTGATCTACACCTTCGTGATCTAATTGCTTCTACTTAACTCAGGAAGTTAGGTTGCTAGCTCATCCGGTTGTGAACTCCTTATGCCACTACTAACATTTCTAGGACCGAACACACTTCATGTGCTACGTAGTGTAGTGTCAGTCGCACATTCAAAATAGGATTTAGACTCATGTGCCTTCCAAAACAAAGGGTCTTTGAGCATGCTGCGTTCGATTCTTACAGCGTCAAAAGGATTAGACTAGCATTCTCTTTTCCTTCTATCGAGTCTCTCTCTTTAGGGTAGGGAGCATGTTGAAATGGGAATAAGACTTTTTACTGGTCAGCTTATTAATCACTCCATGTGAATTCTTCACTTCACTCGCCTATTCCTACACTATCACACTTGTAGGGCTTCCAAACCCCACTAAACTTCAACTAAGAAAAATAAGATTTCATCTTTTCTTTGTATTCTTTTCTATAACAGCTCCTTCAAGAAGACCAGATTTATGGTAAATGAAAAAGACATTATTTTCATTAAAGGGCGTGGGCATGTAAGCCCCTACTTGAGCATCTTTCTCAAATTCCTTATGAGCTCATTTCTGGATATTCATATTCCATGGATTGCTTCTTCCTATCAATAAATAATTATTTTTCTCCTCTTTCTTTATCGATAAAAGCCTGGATATCAAGCTCAAGCTCTTTTCCTTTTGCTATGGGAATGGGAATCTTTTTGCCAGTTAGCTCTTCAGGCAATTACTAATTCAATTCTTTCAAATGGGTAGGCTCATGGCGATAGGTTTGTTAAATTAGAACCTCTAGGTCTCATTATACGGAATGAATCTGGTCCTTGGTCTGGAAAAGAATATATCAAATCATTAGCTCTGGTTATTCTAGTTCACGGCTAAGCATTATAGGCCTAATCACATTTTTGCTCTTGGAGTCAGATAAGTAGGGGACATCGGTTATTAAGTCCAGAAAAAAAAGGTATGAATTGAATCTAGTTGATTCCATCGAACTAAGACAAGTCGGGGTTAGTTCAGGGTTAAAGAATGGGAATGAGCCTTTTCTTTCAAAAAGAAGCTCCGAGAGTGGATGTTTCTTTTTCTTTCTAATCGTAGCCTGGCTTTCCTTTTGCTGCATCGAAGAACAAAATTCAACCTTTTTGGAATCTACTACATTAACCCTTATTAATAGTTTATAAAATGTAGATTCCAAAAAAGTTGAATTCTATTCCAAAGGGAAGGTTTCCACATGGAGGAAAAAGAGAAGAAGTAGGTTAGGTAAAGAGAAGGAAAGACCTTAACTTAAGAGAGTGCGGGGTTCCAAATTCTATGGACCCTGTCTTGAATGGAGTTAGGTTTTTTTGCCACATCATTCATATTCATAAAAAGGTTGGGACATTTAAGAGGATATTGAGAAAGGGGGGCCTATAGACCTGAGTTCTAGAGAGTACTATCATTGATGAGACATTTCTGATTGCTAAACATAAATGTTACTTTCGAGTTAAATAAGTCATAAAAGAAGCAAATAGGTCTCACATGTTACATTGAAAAAAAATGATTTTCTTAAACTTAAAGGGGTCATGTCATGAAAGATCATAATGGTCAAATGCAAATGTCAGTTTGCCTAAGATGAAAATTGGGATGCTTTAATGGGAATGAAAGTTGTTGGGCGACGAAAGAAGTCTGATGGTGTATCACTCCCTTTACTCCAATGGGGCTCTTTCATTTGATCCAAGGGGTCCTATCGTAGCTGATCCACGTTGCACTCTCATCTGGAGCTGTTCTTTTTCACTCAAGCCTCGTGGATGGTGGTAAAAACCTTCCTATTTTTGTTTGACCAATACGTGAATAAGCAGCATAAAAGTACTCAATTGATCTTTTTGAGGTACTATATGCTGGACTAAAGTCCTTTGAGACGAAAGGAAAAAAAAGCAAATGATTATCTAACTTTCTACGAATATTTCTCTCCCTAATAAAGACTATGCTCATAAAGTAGTTGCTAAGCAAGAAGAAAAGTCCTGAGGGGGTTTGAAGGGATAGAGGAGGGAGGAACCACTCTTTATAGGAATAGGTTGGAAAAGCACTACCACCATGGCTGGAAACCTTGAAAAGACGTTGGTTGGAAAGGGCCTTTAGGTACTCGATATTTAGGAAATGTAGAGGGGTAAAGGCAAACCCACAAACTTCTATTCCATGGGAAACTTCTCCATTGATCATCCAGCTAGAGCTTAACGTGGAAACCTTAGTCGATGGATGACTAGCCTGAAAGCGAGGAGTACTACTATTTGCAAAGAAAGCTTCTCGATACCACGAGCCAACCTACTACAAATACAATGACCCAATCACAACCCAACCTACTACAAATATAATGACCCGATCACAACCCAATTAAAGAGGTCAGTCAAGGGAATTTGATCCAGCTACAAAGGTCGGAAATGATAGAAGTGAAGCCTTCCTCTTACCACTTTCGAATGATGTGCTAAAGCCCTTATATGGCTACAACTCTTCTCTTTCCACACACAGACAAGGATCGGTTGTTGAAACAAACCTTCAAATCTTTTTTTTATGGTTGGGAAAAATTTATGCTGGGCCCTAGGATCAACAGCGAGTTGCTACTCTTGAAATTTTGTCCTGACATCTTTTCTTTTTAGGCAACAACATCAATCACTCCAGAAATAAAGACCAATTAGTAGATCTATTCTATTATATATGTATTTTCTAACCTAATGTATTTTCCAACCTAATGAACTATCCAATGAACGGATGATCGGTGAGGAATCGAACCTCATAAACACATCTTGAACATGCTGATCATGGACCTAGCACTCGACTGACAAACAAAGGAATTATTATCACTTAGCACACCCTAGGTGTGCTCAGCTTGGCTCAGAAATTATCAAATAATACCAATAAGATAGCTGGATCAAAGGAAAAGAAGTCAATGTGAGAAAGAAAAAAAGGTAACGAGGTGACCAGAGAGAGGAGAAAGGATAAAAGGGGTGGCAAGCAAGTGAATGTGATACTACCCTTCATCTTGACAGTGAATCTTGATCCTAGAAGGAGAAGGCTCCCAACTAGTTCTTGTAGAGATTCCCTGGGGATTTCTTTTAAGAATACATTCAAATTTGATTAGAATTGATTTTATATTCCACCATCGTTTTCGTGAGGTTAGTTATTTTACTACAAGCCTAAAATCTCAATTCCTCCTTCTCCCAGTTTCACTCCTTGAATAGGAACTAGAGAACTGTGATTGGAATAAAGGAACTCCAATAAGGAAAACTTATAGCTATCAGAACTCTAAAACAACTTGAAGTGAACAAGAGTAATTTCATTACATTGCATTAACTTACTAACTAGACTGGCTCTAGTTTTTATGTGGAATCTACTTTTTTGTAAGAAAATAAGAGTGAATTGCTTCAGACCTTGCTCTTCGCTATGCACCTTGTCTGATTGCTTTAGAGGAAGGACTATTGGGTAAGTCCTCTGGATCATATATGTCCCTCGAACTCAGAACTCTTTAACTACTAGCAAGAGGAAGCACTATAAGAAGACTAACTCAGCTACTACATTAACTATAGCAAGAATTACTAGAGGAACTAGAATAAAAAGCTACTGAAAGTCAATCAAGCATGATGTTTCATTACCTCTCATGTCTTAAAGGCCCACTATCAATATGAACCTGAAATATGAACCTTGGTTTGGTGCTTTAGCTTTCTCCCTTTCTTTTCTTTCTTTCCTGCTATACAAGAAGTTACTTCCCCCGAACCTGAAATATGAACCTTCACTCTGATCACCCTCACTGCCCTTGGTCTCATTGAAGATGCTCCTTCGTGTCTACCCTTCTCTTTTGTTTTGGCATCCTCCCTACAATCACTTGATGCCCACTATTAATGACATATTAATAACCTCATTATAGCTAGGGATATTACTAAAAAGTAACTAGTATATAATGGAATGGCTAAGCCCAGCAAATGAACTTTCTCCTAACAAATTAAAACTAGCTAAACTTTCCTAACCCTCTATTTTTCAGGCTAAGACCTAACTTGCCGATATCATGTTCTAACTAAGGCTAATGTCATTCTAATGCTCTACCTCATCCCTAAGACATGTGTGCATGGACCATTCATTTAGAGTCGTTAGACTAAGAGGAGACAAAGTGTATTCTTGTAAGACGAAGGAAGTGCGGTGGTGGTCTTGATATATAAGAAGTTGTGTGTCAATTCTTTTTGAGCTCACTAAGAACTAAGTAAGCCAGTTGCACTGACTTCGACAGGTGGGCACTCCCGGCCCCAGTCAATAAAAGAGTGGTGGATTTCAAGGGATATAATCTTTATTATCCAGGTGGGAAGACAAGGCCTATAAAGAGGAAAGCTCAATCTTGAACCAAGATTAAAGCCCATCAGGTGGGGTGAAGATCATTACCTCAACCTTGGTTTCACTACCACAACTGGTTTAGTAGAAAAATCCAAGTTTTGCAAGCTCGGTCAGGTAAAGCTAACATTTCAGCTTTAGTAGTTTGCTATTCTTTTTTTTTGTAGGGCGATATTCTCTGTTGAACTCTTGCTGAACCTTGCATTCAAATAAGTAATCACAGTTTTATTCCGTTGATCCTCAATTTAGGAAATAAACAAGTCTTTATTGCATGTAGTGAGTGGACGAAATGTCCATGTTTTAGAAAGAAAATGCTCCTAATAAGCTTTCGATTAGCCCTCCATCTCAGTCATGTTCAAGGGAAGGTATACTCAGTAGGGAAGCGAAAAAAAGGTTTGTTAGCGCCTTTCATAGTTTTATAGCTAGTCTTCTCTTCGTCCTGATTGCCACTAGTAAGTATGAAACTACATTCAACAAGAGAAATGAAAATAATGATCAGTGACCATAACAGTCTCTTTCTAGCACCACCTTTCCTTTTATCAGTAGCCTCCCATCATTGGTCAGCTGCAAGCCTGCTTCTAATGACATCTTGTAATTCGTAGGGTAAGAGGAACGTCACTTCAGGATAAACAAATTATCATGGAAAAGTTGAGATGGAAGAGGGGGCTGGGTCTATAGCTCATCTCATGTTCATTCTAAGCCCGCCCATGAATACAATGCAACCAAAGGTAATGTAATTATTAAATTCCATTCAAGTGAGCTATAGGCTTAGATAGTAGCGAACATGAAGAAATTTGATACAATGCAACAAATTATAGGTTTAGATAAACAATTACATTGTCAACTCTAATCTAAATGAGCACTATACTCTTTTCTATTAGCATTAGACTTTTTGCCCACGATGTAATGGAATCGTGTTCCTTACATAACTTTTAGACTCGCATCGGCTTCTTTTTTTTATCCATATGAGTCATTTGCTTTATTGAGAGTGAGGGTTTCCCTTCCCACTAAGGAAAAAAGAATGCGTAATGGAATGCGTACCAAGCTGGAAGAGATATAAAGATCCATATTAGCATTAGCGAATTGCCTCTTACTACTCTTCCCGGGCTGGTAGAACTGGAAGATTCCTATTCACTTAGTGCACTTATTTGATAGAGGCAACTTGACCAAGGAGAGTGAGGTTTATCGCCATAGTCTTGAGAGAAAGAAGGCCAAGTTGTTGAAAGGCAAACCGAAGACAAACCAATGAATGAAATGAAGGATGGATCATTCTAGAATAAATCGAGTTAGGTAGCGTTGTTGGATCAATGAGCAGGACACAAGATATACAAACAAGAAAGAAAAACAAATCAACCATTTATAAGCACTTAATCACTCTAGTAATGCACAAGAATTAGAGGCCAATATCTTGATTTCAATTAGATCTGAACTAATTAAGAACATCCAAATTTTACCATCAAAGCTACTAGCTTATACCTTTTTGAGCTTATTAAGTATAGTTATTCTCATAACCCTATCCACCTTAAGACTACTTACTCGAGTCTCTAAGAGCCCAATGAGAACTTGGTGATTCCTTGCAACTGCAACTAAAGAAGCAAAATTTCTGAGGAAAGCAGCATTACCTGCATCACGGCAATTCTAAATCATTATTTTCATTCGACCAAGATAAAGGAGTGAAAACCACTCGACTGGTTGGAGAGGAGCAGGGAAACTCATGAGAGTCTTTCTAACCTTGCTCAAATATTAGTTGGTACACCATTCTCTCAATCTAGTCAGCTCCATCATAACATCTCTCTCAGTAAAAAAAAGGTGGTTGGTTACAGCCTCATCTTTAGTGAGGCAAAATGGGCCATCTTTTTTTTTATTTTACTAAAAAATCTCCTCCAATCCTTAGTTGTACAAGTACATCCCAGAAGCTTCCTCTTTCAAAAAAATTCAAGCATTAGGCACCTCTTAATAGTGAAAAGTCCTAGTCCCTTTACGCTATTTTTCTTGTCCCATTCTATGCATATTTTATTTCCTCTTAAATGTTTGTATGTGGGTCTTAAATCATGGCATGCCTGCTTGTAGCTCATAGTTTGACTCTTGCTTTTGCCTGACCTTCTTTAGTCAAAGTAACAGGCGTGTTCTCCTTTTTTGAAAGACATGTACAATGGTGGTCTTCACGTAGCTCCATAGTTAGACTAGTCACTAGCTATAAGGCAACCAACTTTTTATCTTTCTTCTTGAGTTTGAGGCAGGCTCTCAAAGTACTAAAAAAGGGAGTTAGTGAACTTTCTATTGTGAACTCAAAAGTGGCTCTTACTATTTGAGAATTCCTTTTGTTGGGAATTTCACTTACAAGGTTTGTGATTTTATAGATTCGGAAGAAGAAGAAGAAGAGACAGCAAATGATATATATCCACAACCATGACAGTATACAAAACCATAGCACAAACACAAACCACCACAAAAAATACAAAATAACATGGTTCACTAGTCGTTCAACACTACTAACTACATCTACCAAAAAAATATTTATGTGTTTACAAATTATGACCAAAATCAGAATGTTCTTATCGTATGTGCAATAATTAGGAAGAAAATCATAGAGAGAGAGAGCAGAGAAAAATAGTCCGACGGAAGAGAATACACATAGAGGAAAATAGTAAACAAAAAAATATATTTATATATAATAGTTTCTCTTTTTTTTAATTAACCAAAGCATATTGGATCACTCGGATGGGCCATGCTCTGCTCGAAAACTTTCTTCGACCCACTAATCAGGCAGCGCGACCCCTGTTATTATGCTATTACTGCATTTCCAGCCTTTTAATATATTTTTTCCTACACTTACATGAAAATATTAAAATAAAAAGATATTCAGTTATACAAAATAGTTAATCAAAACAAACTATATATATAACACCTTTCTTACCGGAAGTGACATAAAAGAATATCTCTATTATAGGAACATTGGATAATGGTGATATTTAGCTAAAGGTGCTTGCTTGTTATATGGGCTGCTCTTTGCTCGCCAATTATAATGCATTAGTAAAAACCTATCGAGTCTTTGGGAGTTTATATACTTTATAATTGTTTGGTAAAATAAGCAAGAAAAAAAAGGCTCAACTCAACTAAATAAAAGAAAGAAAGAGAAAGAGAGGCATAGGCTAAGGCTAACTAACTTACATTCTTCATTCTTCATATAGATAAATATAGACCTAGTCATAACAAAAGAACTTATACCTCTAATAATTTAACAAATAGTGGGGACCGTATTCCATTGGATTTCTTGCATTCAATCTTTAATCTATTCATATAGATTGCATTGGTGTTTCGATGTATGGCACCTCCATAAAAGCAATTGTTGCAACTATGGTAAGGGTTGAATGAACAACTTCTTTGTAATTCCATCAATCCAAGGTGACAGAAATAAACTAAGGGGCTGACCCATCTGAGCAAATGGACCTTTCATCTATCGGAACCAGCCTTATTATAATCCGACTCCAGGCACCCTTTATGGATACATTTGAAATACTATTCATAGTGCCTTAAAACCTTAGCCTTTATTAACTATTCTCAGCACGTACCGCATAAGCACAAGACGACCATATAATTCAAATGGTAACCTTCGTGAACTTCATTCATATACTGGGGACCTTCTTTTATAAGTTCCTTTCCTCGCATAATCGAAATCTCACTCACTCTTATACCAGCAATTGCTGGCTTGGCTGCAAAAAGAATTCTCTGCCTGCTTATCTTTCTTTTGGGAATTCCATTCAAATATACGAGAGAGTGGATATTAGTACTTGATGCTTCTTTGTCTTTGATTAAATCACTTCGTAGATTCACTATGTAATTTCTGCTTGCCTTTCTTTTGTCGTATTCTCATTAACTTCTGGGTAAATATTTTACAAGAGGCGAGCAGCTCATTTCCAACCAAAAAGGTTAGTAATAAGCTCAACAAAGCAAAATAGTTGTAAAGTTTCCTTACGTTTCTCTTTTGAAGGTTCCAGAAAAGAATGAGAGCTGACTCTACTAATAAGTAGTTTAGGAAGAACTCACCAAAAGGTTCCTTCCTTCCCTATCATATTTTTTAGGTGTGTAGTGGCACATTGCCACTCTAGCAAAAATTGCGACTCTAACCATTATTGAAAGTAAGGCGAGCGCCCTACCTTCTTCTTTGTTTCCATTCTTTATTGTGGGTAACTCTTCTGGCATCAGGTAGTTGTTCGAATGAAAACTAAACTGCATCATCATGAGTTTCACCTTTATATCTCTTCCTACTTAATAAAGGCGGGGATGGACTCCTCTAATAGGTTATAATAGTCTTTTCTTCACCTTATCTTCTCGGCATGATCTAGGCATTTAAGCTAGTAGATCAAATCATTGATTTTCCTCCCCGGATCGGTTGCTTGAAATGTGGTTATGCTGGGTGGACTAAAGCCAAGTGGAGAGGTAATATCATTTGATCTTATAATAGAAGCACGCATGCTTTTAGCTCTAAGTAATCATTTCAAATCTTTTCCTTTTCTTATTCAGTAAGCTTGCCACTCCATAGCTCTCTTCCTATTTTTCTTTTCCCATGGTTCACTAACAACACTCACCTTCGAAATTATGATCGCTCTCTAGATTAGTCAGTGTGAATGGCTTGTATCATTCTTTCAGAACCTTGGGAACGAGGGTCAAGGGTTGCTGTAAATAAATAGATGAGTTCGATTCAAGTATCCGAACAAGAATGTCGACTGGGTCCCCAAAGCCAAAAGAATCCACAAAGGATTTCTTCTATCCCTATGGGTGGGTCTCATGACAACACTTACTTTGCGGTCTATTGAAGACTCCCAGGAAGGGCCAAGCAAGGAGGACCCCACAGAAGGAAAAAAAAGAATTTTCCACCTCTTTGATATCATTCTTTTATGCTTATGAGTTTTGAGTCTTAAGAATGTGTTTCCAAACTTTATAGCACATTGCATGCTCTATTAATTATATAGAATGTATTATATTTATTAGTTCAAGATAGAGGCATGCTGTATAGATTCTCTCATTATTTCTTTAGCCTCAACTAATGCACTTTAGGTATCTATAGTGATGGGTAACTAATTCATGATAAAGATATCAAAAATAAGGAGCTCTTGGGTAATGAACTACTAGTAGGTATTGGTTCTCTTATTAGTTGTGGTCCGTGAAAAGAAGAATAGATATGGTTTTCAAGTTTGAACTAGGGATAGGATATGAAATATCTAGACCGTTAGGAATTAGTCTAGGAAAGTCTGATAGGACTAGGTATGATATGAAAGGGCCAATAAGTCTAGCCTTCTTTCAGCTATTATAAAGTCATTTAATTATTCTTATTGAATAAGGCAGGAGGGAAAGCTATAAGATGAAAGGTTCTCACAATGGAAGTTCTGGGTAGAGGAGAATGTAGCATCTTCTTCTCTATCTTCTGTAGAGAGCTAGGAAAATTCAATTGTATTAGCTCGAGCAAGGTGATTATCCTGTGTTAGCAGAGCTCTTGGGCTCGGGGAAGAAAAGAATTTTTTAACATCAGAGATTCCCACTAGGGCAATGTCCTAGTAAAAGCATGAATTCTCAGCTTTGATTTTATGGGGGTCTAGGTCAGAGCTAGCATTGAATAAGAATAAGAGGATCTTCCTCTTAATGACTACGAACGAATGCTTTCTCATTGAAGAAAAAAAATGCTTTTTACTCTAACAGAAAAACTCTTTGCCTTTACCATGAAAAATGAAAGAGAAAAGAAAGATTGGCGGGCTAGGCCCTTTCCCTTTAGGCCAATTAACTAAAAGAAAAGACCGAATTTCAAGAACTAGCAAAAATAGCTTTGATCAAGGTGCGTGCGGAAGAAATGCTTGATCTCATCAAGACTTCAAAGCTATTGGACTTGGCTTGGATAGTAAGCCGAGAGTGAATCTATCAAAACTAAGCCAAAAGGCTAGCAAACGAGGGGAGGCTCTTCTTACTTTCTTCTATCCTAGAAAGATAAGGTCAAATGTGCTAGCCGAAAGGTTGATTAGAATGATGCCTTCACTCCATTCTCTAAATAAAGGGGGATAAGTAGAAGGCTATTAAGAAAAAAAGGCTTCTTTAAGGGCAGCTTTTAGGCCTTCTATGCTCAGATTACCTCGACCTAGAAAGAAAGAATAAGAGAAGAGTGATCATAGCATAGAAAGATTAGCTAACGAATGCTCCTAACCTATGGTAATGAGATCTTGAAGAAACCCTAATTCTGCTTGACCGCTTCAGCTTTTAAAAAGAATAGCCATAGTTGAATGTGAACAACTCGATTGTTTGACAGTGGAACCTAATCTTTGGCTAGATCATCTTCGGTCATATTCTCAATGAAAAGCTAGTACTCGGTCATTTTACTTCAACCAGCGAGGTGTCAAGAGGTAAAGAGAACCACTCCTCATTGTCTACATTTATCTACAATCCAAGCTAGTGCCCGATACAACATCTAAAGAGCTAGCCCCATCTGGACTCAAGTCTTCATCCCCATATTTCTGCTCATCTAAGTGAATCTATTTGTACTATTACTGGTATTTATCTTTCCCAAGCTCGATCAATATCCACTTTTTAAGAGAAAGAATATACTTTTTGAGCTATCTCACACTTCCTAGAATGAGATAAGGGGTCTAATAGGCCAACCAAACATGTTTTAAGGCATAGTTCAATGGGATGGAGATAGCCTTTAAAAGTAAGGAATGGAAGGATGCTTAAGACTTGTAAAAAGAATCCATCTTTTTTTCATTTCCAAAAAGTGAATAGTCCTAACTTTGCTAACAACTTATTAAGTACAGAATCCTATTCATTCTATTTCTATAACTTGAGTTTGTACCCAGAAAAACAAAGTCTGATCTACGATGCTTATGCCAATCAAACATGGGAGCCTTCTCACTAACCATGGCTAAATATTTTCCTGTGGGAATTAAAAGCTGGAAACTCATTTAAAATATCTTGAGAATCATTATAAAGCTAATAAGATCTTTTTTCAATGAAAATGCTCATCGGTAAACTTACTATTTGTCTTCTTAGAACTTTTTCCCCTTGTGTCTAGCCTCGGCCCAGAGTCGGCCTTTATCTTCCTAGGAGTTTTATTTGAAGTAAAAGGTAATAAAGCTGTAAGGTAGTTGCTCAACTTACCCTAAATAGGCTTGGGATATAGTAACTTTTCGTCAAAGTTCTAGCCCCTCTGTCTATTAGATAAAGTGGAATCCAATATGAATTAAGTAAAAATGATGGCCAATGGAATCAGGAGTCATGATATCCAGGAATAGGATTGATGCTAAAGGCAAAATAGCTAGAAAGAAATAGTGTTTTACTTCGATGCTAGGTGAAGAGGAATATTCTGAGAAAGACTAAGATCAAGCCAAGCACGTGGCCTCCCCTTTTGTTTCTTTTTTCTTTATTGATATTGAATCAAAAAGGAATGAGTGGCGGGGTGGTGTTTCGGATTTTTGGATCTTACTTCACTTCAGATATTTGAGCTTAACACTAGCTATAGCTTATAATTCTAAGATAGGCCGACTGAGACTCTATATATAAAACAACCTTGCCGCCCTACTTTTCACTCTAGTTCAGGTAAAGAAGTGACTAAGGAAATGGCAAAAGCTTCCCACTCTTGAGCCAAACCACTCTAATTGGACCCAGAAAAGGCATTTTTTGGATGAATAGTGCATGGAAGCTTTTATTCTCATCATGGATGCCATTCTTTCCGAAGTCCTATGTACTTTCTTTTTAATGAAGACCTATAAGAACTCTCACATTTCAGCTGACTTCATGCTGAAAGCATGAAGTCTTTTTACCATCAAAGATAGTTCGTGCTCAATGAATAGTATAAGCTAAAATTGAACCTATTTTTCTCATAACCTGAAGCATTCGAGCCAGTAGGAGAAGTACAAGTAGGGGCTGACCCACTTGGGAAGTAAAAACCAGCAAAGACGGCGAAGATGAGGGTTTGTTTCCCTTGAATAAGTGAAAATACATACACTGCAACTTGTAATAGGATTGCTAGTTTCTTTCCAACTCTCTGTAAAAGTCTTCTTATTTCCACTTTAGTGCCCTCTCTCAGTAAGCATGTCAGTCCAATGAAATCCTCTATCAGAAATGGAGAAATCCAATAATACCTAATCTAAAAAAAGATACCAAGACCAACACTAAAAGAAAAGCCACTCCAAGGCAAGGCATGCCTGTGATTTTTTCTTATCTTAGTTACAACTCTATTATTCTGTCTTATTTCAGTTATAAAATTTTATTCAGGTTCTATTAGTTGATAAATACTCTCCTTTTCATCCTCTTGAGAACTTTCTTAATTGACTTCTTTAATAGTTATTTGCCTTCTCTCGGCTATCAAGTTTATTTTTTCTCTTGGCAGTGCTTTTATCGGTTCCCTTTCCCTTCCTGTGGATCCATGAAGTACAGAAGATCACACTTCTTTCTGCCCTACTAAGCCCATGGGGTGGTAAGAATAAAATAACTTGAGTTCACCCACTTCTAGTTAAGAAAGAAAAATTGGACATAGCTAGAATAGCCAGCCTCTATGTCCAATAAAGAAAGAGAAGAGGATTAGCTCTCTTGAAGAGTGTTAGGCGCAACTCTAATAGTAAGCGCTCTTGGTTATTGTACTTAAGTCGATTTCTTCCCTTTAAGTATTGTACAAAAATATACTTATTAATGCATTGAGCTATCTTATTCTTTTTTAGTACTGCTCGCCTATCCTTATCTTGAGTTATTGAGTTGTCTTCCCTACTAAATGAACTAAAATCTCAGGCTTTGTTCAAGTAAGGTCTCTTGCTTTCTGTTATGCTCTCTTGAGCACCAAAGTCCTAATCCAATCAGGTGAAGGCGATGTTCTTCTTTGGTGGACTCGTCTAAAAAATCTATAGGGAGTGAGAGGAAACACGTCATAAAGGCCCAATGCTCCTTTGCAATACACGTCAAGAAAAATTGTCACAACTAACTGCTCTAGCAACGTTATTTACATCCATGCGACATCTCTTGCTTTGTTTGCTTTGCCTTGTTTTTGAAAAAGGAATCTCTTATCCACATAAATCTAGCACTAACTACTCTATTACTCGAATACACCTCGCTCCGCTCTTGTAGAACCCTATTTTGGCGCCGTTGGCTCTGCTTGCTTATCACTTTGTCTATTCTTTTGTTCCTAAAATAGCCCGTCTCCCCACCTTCTCAGGTCCTTGTTTGTTATCAACATAATACTCTTCATGCTTCTATTGATCTAGTTCCAAAACTACCCTTTATCCTCCAACGGACTCTCCAACCATCAAAAGGTAGGTTAATCATCAAATCATCTAGTCGGTATCCATTTAAAGCTATAGAATGGGAAGTGTCTCGCCACAGTGACTCAATGGCCATTTTAGATATCGGAACTAATGGGAAGGATGAAATCTTTACTATGATTGCATCCCCTCTTAACCTTGCACCATAGAGCTCGTATCATGCTTACTCCATGATCTATGACCACCCTAGCAATAATCACATGCAATTCTTACCACCCTTGTTTCGAGACTCAAGGTTCGAGCTGCCAGGGAAGCTTTGGGACTGGCATCCCCTATTCTATCCGATGTTCAAGACTAAAACATGACGAATGTCATTTCAAATACTGAGAAAAAAGGGTAAGCATGGCAAGGCAAGGATTTAACTATCATCCCCATCCTTGCCATCAAGAGTGAATATCCAACAAGAATGAGCACTAACAAAGTAACTATTGGGGCAATTCAGGTTGCTCATAGATCACTAGCCCAGTGGGTACAAGCAGGGTGATCTATGATCAGCTACTTTCATTTCCTCCGTATGGAGCATGAAGTTACTTAAGGAGAAAAATCTTTCTATATATGCCTTGAATCAAGCTTTTGTTGCAACATGCTATATTTTCTTCCCCATTGCTAGTCGGCTGATGGGTCACACGCCCAACACGCATGTTTTGTCCTTGTGTGTCTATAAATCAAAATAGGTGACCTAATGGCCGCCACCCAATTAAACATACCAATAGTCACTGGGCTACTGGGGAGTAAGCAATGATTTTCTTAAGCCCTATCTACGCATCTTCATCTTCAGAAAGAGTTTCGAGCACTCTTTGTTTTCAAGAGTCTCTCAAATAATGGACTCCCTCGTAATGCAAGTGGAATAGTATGGCATGAAGTTCGGGTTTCGTATGTTTATAATGTCGAATCTCGCATCCCACTAGGCAAGATAGACTTATTTTCACCTTTTTTGTCAAGGAGTCAGCCAATGATCATCCTTTATATGACGATGACTATGCTCGGCCCCCTTCAAAATAATAACTAGCCACACTCTATTTTGAAGGATTCCCACCCAACCTAGAGTAATGCTCATACAAGACGGACATCTTATCACTAGCCAAAGCATAAGAGTAATAAATCAGTCATTGAGTGCCTTCTGGCAACATCATGTTACCTAGAGTGGGTGCACCTTCTATATAAAATGAATGAAATTAAGTAAAGCCAAAAGAATTAAAAAAAAAGACCAACTTCTACTCCCCTTTGTAATAAAAAAAAAGAGTAGGAAGGGATGCCAATTTCATAAGTAGTAAATGTAAATTGAACCATTAAATAAATAAACCTACGTCTAAACAAAAAAAAGGAGTGTATTTGCAGGAGGACAACATTTTTTTTATCCAATATGTCTCATTCTAAATTTAGAGCAGCCTTACTCACATTGACATTAACAGAGGTTTTACTCTACCACCCAAATTTCAAATACAAGTATTTCTTTGATCTACCTGACATAATATATAGGATACATATCCAACAGAGAGACATACCCTCGAATTAGTGCTTTATCTTTCTCTTGAATCACCCAATTAAGCAAAATTCTATATTTTATTATTAGTCTTTTTTTCCAGAAGGTCTCAAATTTTCCAAGGATGGATAATCAGGTGGAATCTTGAGTGCTCGCTCGGTAGATTATGTGTCCATTCTTTTCATGATCTTGAATTGCAAGATTTGTGTTTTCTCATAATCATTATGCGTAAAAAGGCTTTGCCACTTTAAGTTCTACCCCTTGCCTCCAACTTTGTATGTCGGTGTTTGATCAGCCATCAGTCCTAGGAGGCTAATCTCGTAAATATCATCTTATTAGTTTGTTTTTTACTCTCCATCTCTTCAAATTGGAATGCCCTTTATGCTTCTTTCGCACATGAGCTAGTTGCACTTTCTATTCTTTACTATCTTCTACAGTTACCTTTCCCCTTTTTAGGGTCAGTTACTAGGTCTTATTCTATCCTAGAGTTCTTATTCGTATAGCTAGAAGGAAAGCTCTATGAGGTTCAAGGAAAGACAAAATTAATACTAAACTGAGGGATAACCTTCCATTCTTAGTCCATTCCCTTCTAAAGCATCTAACCTTAGTAAGTAAACATGCAACAGCTGTAAGGAACGCAACCTTTCCATCTAGTGAAGTACAAAAGTAAGTAAACAACCACAACTAAAGCGCAAAGCCTCCGGAACAAAAAGCAGATGCTAACTCAACTGAAATGGATGCTAATGAAGCTGTGAACTCAAAGGTAGCTAGAAAGGCATTAAAACAGAGATTCCACCTAAACCAGAAGAAACCATAGCTAAGATTCTAGTACTAACTCAACAACCAATTGGAAGGTAGATTACTCGACCAATAACTATGAAAAGTAGGTACTAGCTCGAGTAAGCAGAGATAGAGGCCGCCTTTGTCATCCTCAATGGTTTGTTAGCTTGGAGAGCTTTTACGGGACCGACATCAACATTGTAAGTATCCTTGCCCTTGAGTTTGAAAAGTATTCCATTTATCTCACTCAAGGCAAGCCTAAAAAAAAGCTTTTCGACTCCCGGCACGTACTGCACTCAGTTCTCCAAGGCCCATGTACACTGCAACCATGCTTTGCAAGACCTTTTGGAAGTAAAAGCTCTAGCACTAGGATGAAAGCCCTATCTTTATGATGTAATCTGTGAGAGAATCCAATGTAGTGGTCATTGGGTCCTAAACCTATTATGCTAGTCTAAGGAATCAATTCCTTCTATTATCAACTATTGATGACATAAGATGTAAAGAAAGGTAAGCTTGTGCTTTCACAAGAATGTGGGTTGGGAAAGGGCAAGTACCTAGGATTCTGTTAACTTTCATAGTATAATCTGGTCCTTGGGCAGTACTCGAGAGGGTTTACGTGGTTCAAGTTTTGGTTCCCTCCATTCCCCAATGGAAAATCTTTTTGTTGCCTCACCTTCTTCCTTGGTTCTTCATTCCCCTTCACCCGATGTTTTCAATTCTATGAAGCATACCCAGCCCGGCCTGGGGCTGCTTGGTTATGGTTTGGTGATAAAGCTGAACGTGAACCCAGCCCCAAGTTTTATAATGGGAGGGATACATGAGATCTTGGACATGATAGCTCATAATTTAGCACTGGAGATAATGAGAGTGGTTATCCTTTGTGGTATTTATGATATTGGGCCCATCCATGCCCTTCTTCCATCTATCTCTAAGTCTTATTAGTCTTGCTAAAGTACCTTGAATTGAAATTTCAATCATAGGTCAAGTCAATTTTAAAATACAAAATTGTGATTGTGTAGGAAAGTTTTTGAATTGAGCTAGCTGAAGCATATGCAAGAAAAGTCTTTTTGCCTAAAGCACACAAAAAAGGGCATCTTGAAAAAATGATTCGATATTAATTATTCGATATAGGGTATTAATGATTTGGATACCTCAACTATCATGGATAGGCTACTTGGAATCCCAAGGAATAGAAGAATGATACAAAATATTAATGATTCACTATTACATAGAAAGTGAGATGCAATCTTTTCTCAAGCCCATGCCATAAGAGCTCAATTCAATTGAGGGGAACATTGATCACTCCCAACCTAATTAGGGCACTAAAGTAAACTACAGCCATAGCAATTTCGGTGATAACAATATCATCACTGAGCACTATGAAAGCTCACCAGGTTGAGCCTGCTCTACAGCCCATCACACAACCATGTGATGGAGATAATGCAAATAAAGGCCAAGAAGCATAGTATCCAAGTGGTTCACAAAAGAAAGAAGAGAAAACTTCTCTATAAAGGGATCTCGAAGAGGTTCCAAGCTGGTGCAGAATGAACCACACTAGAGGAGAACGACCGATCGATAGATGACACATTATATCAAATAGGAGTTCCAAAGGCCAACTATCCATGGTGGACTTCAAGTCAAAAAAAAAGGTTTTCTACTCTGCAACTAATTGATATAGAGGTTCCATTGGATCAAACATACCATCATGCTTGAGAACCCCTTACTACCACTTCGTGGTCTTCTTTTTTTTGTTATAGTATGTAAGAAATGTAAATTTCTTCTTGTGATTACTACATTTACAAAAACTAGTGAAAGCCCAAGCTTAGTCCACTACTCAACTTAGGTTGGTAGGTGCTTGTGCATAAAATAGTATTCAAGTATTGAATATTAATATGAATATGAATATTAGTCCTAGGAAGACGGGGATCAAGCCAATGCTTGGGGGAGTTCTCCCATACTTATCGAAGTCCCACATTCACCAACTTAACCTCTTAAAGCACTTAAAAGACAACCGATTCAGCTTACTAAGATTTCTTCTACTTGTGCTGGTATGGTACCTACTTATGAATATGAAAACTAGGTGATTTTGCACATGACACACCATTGTGACAGAACATTATCACCCTTTTCATAATGAAACTAACTATGCATAGCCACCTTCATGGGCTCATGCTACTAATAAAAACCTTTCATTCACTTTGAATTGAAACCAAGACTAAAAGATTCATTATGGATGAAGCAGAAGAAAAAGATTGGTTAAGCCTAGAGAGTAGAGTGGTGTGTAGGAACTGAGAATATGTGCATTAAGGGCTGATTCTTCTAGGTAATCATCTTATAATTCCTTTTTTTAGTGTGCCAGACCCAAAGGGTCTATCTTTCAAGCGAAGGCAATATTTTCAAAGTGATCAAAAAGAGCTCCCGTAGTCCTCCAGAGAAAAATTCTTATTCACAAGTGAAGCATCTTGTGCCTAGTGTTCTTTGGATCGAGCCGGTGAAAGAAAAAAAGGCCTCATGACTTCAACACATAAATTGGGAACCACTCAATATCGAGACTTCAATCATGATCAAGGGCTTTCATTTCAAAGAAGACCAGTACCTTGTATCTCATGAATCACTTGAGAAAGCTGCCCTTTTAGCAATAGAAACCTGCCATGGAATATATAATAAAATATACACCTATATCTATGATTTTTATTTCTATAGATTGACACCCCTGCTCCATGGTAAGCAAGGAGCACTACCTCGATCATCAAGCTTTGGAAGTTACTTCTCTAAACATAAGAGGTTTGACCTCATACTCCTCATCTTCGAAGGATTTGTACATGAATCTTTTCTCAATAGCCACTTTTTGAAGTTAAATTGAAGTCCTACCTTTGGAGTCCAGAAATAAATTTCTTTAAATTGTAGTGATCGATTAATGCGTGTCAATCAAAATTTGTTGTTAAAAAGCAACACATCAAACTTTTGATTGGAGCCTACTTGAAATGATTGGTAAAGCTCTAGGTGCCACTTCTACTTCTAGATAAGAATGGGGATAAGTAAGCTAAGTTTTCACAAATAGGAAGTATGAATCATGTGCACCTTTCAAACTCACACGAGTGGGTCAGTGGCTCAGATGCTCCATAATATGGGTGAATCCGCCAATTGGTAGGTTGAGTATGGGTACTGAGGAAGGAAGGTCAATATTAATCAAGAGAAAGGGTGTGTGGAAACCCTGTGAATGAAAAGGAAATTAGGATTCAATCCCTCCTCTCCTGTTCCTTCAAGACCATTGAAGAGAAAAGATGGAATCTACACAATACATGTGGTTTAAATCTAATCACCTTTCTAGTTTATATTTTTTGTATATTTTCTGTATATCCCACGATATGGTAAATAAAGAAGATGTAAGGTCTGCATTCAACTCAAAGCTCTGCTCGACCCTGGCACTATGGTAGATAAAATAGGATCATGGAATCTTTGGTTGTGACTATCATTAGTGGTGATAGTTTTGACAATAATAGACTCGGTAGTTATCACTACCATCAATGGTTAGAGTCCAGCTAAGTCTCTAATATTAAAATCTATTAGCGAGATGCATGTCTTAAGCATCCAAATATTCTTATTCTTTTTGCTGAGATACAACTAAGGATTGAACTAGGGAAAAAGACCTCAGAGCAATAGATCTTTTCCAAATCCTTATTTAGTTGCATTTTTTTTACCCTTACTCCCTTATTATGAAATAGGGTTCTCGCTTTCCCTACAGACCTTCTCTCTTAGACAAATTAGCTCATCCTTTCGCTCGAGCCCTCAACTACTGTAGAACTTGCCCTATCACATTGTCTATTATCATTTTGTTCAAGAGTGAATTTCATTTGAAGACTAATTTGAGCATTTTCATATGGTAAGGCACGAAGGCACCACAGTTAGCTCACCTGCCCAAAGAAGTAAGAAATAAATCATAAGAGTGCATCTAAAAGGAATGGATTGACCTAGCTTATATCGCATTGAATCTCCTTCTTAATTTCTATTAATTTAATTATAGCCCTATTTTTTTCCAGTTTAACGCTAGCTAGACATCTTTCTCAACATTGTCTTCTTCATTTCCTACTTTGTTTCATCGATCTGCAGAACTCACTAAGCTCATGGATAGAGACAAGGTTGCCCTACTTCTCTACTCAATGACTTTATGGAACAATCTGAGTTGACTAGCTCTATTTGATCTACTCAACTTCGTTGAACCTATTTTGAAGAACTTTCTTCAATTCTATCGCTCTTTGATCACGGGTATGTGAGGTAGGAAAAAGGATTGACTTAAGACATAGGCTCGCTAGTTTTCTAGGATAGATTAAAAGTACTTTCTCTGAACCACTATCTTTCTTCATTATCTCATTCCTAATTCCATGACTGAACTAGCTTTTGACTAGAATAAAAAATACTTTGACTAGGTAGATAGAGAAAAGAATGTTGTTTCTGGATGTGAAAGCCCACTATTTTGACTTCCGATATGAGGTCTTCGGCAATGATCTTGACTAAACTCTTAGTTTTGGTGCACCGCTCCTACAGAAAGAGAGTCTCGACTGCTTTCATTGTGTTTTTCAAAATCCTTTTTATCCATAAGTGAGACTCCTTCCTTCTCTTAAAAAAAGATAAAAAGAAAGTGAACTCTACTTGGGGGGAATGCCTGCCCAGAAGGGCTATACCATCATCAGACCACCTGCATTGCCTATTGATAAAGAAAATGATAGAATGTTATAGTCATTCCTTTTTTTTCATGAGTCAGAGTTACCATAAGCTAAACTATAGTAGTTCAATCCACTTTGCAGGAAAGGACCTAGCCATATAACCTATTGTAGACTAAACACCTTCCAACATCTCATAGTCCCACTGCTTTTCGCATCCTTCCTCTTTCCTCACTATGGACTGCTATTGGTCGTTCCTTTTCTATGCAACTCATGTGGATGTGGATTAGTCTCTTGAGCATCTTCCTCAGGTCTCTAAAGTTGAGAATCTCTGACTTAGACATGCTATGGTTATCAATACACCAACAATCTACTATTCCTACTTCTTGTATGAGCCATCCTTAACTAAGGAGGAGTAAAGCTTGAAGGCAGCATAGCCTCTGTATGATGGAGTCTAACCAGCAACAAGTTGTGATCACACAAGCCTTTTTATTCCATTTTCAAAATCATAATATATTTGAGTTAGAGTTATGGTATGATATTCTCTCAATCTATTGTTGTAGTTAGTTGGACTTTTTTGCTGTAAGGTATTAGAATGTGGGTGCATACTACTCTTTTTACTAGTTTGACTTCTTATTGATCATGGCAGATTAGGCTAGTTCGCGTATCTGTAAAATGATTAGGGTTGCTCGTGATGCTTTTGGGCAATGCCCTAGATTCATACGAGCAGAGGATGATCAAATCCACAACATACCCTCGGTCCTCTTTACCAGAACCAAAAATGGAGCCTTAGCTTCCTACATTCCCTGTTAATTGTCATCCAGTAGGGGTGGCAGTAAGGGTACCCCTTTGGAGAGCTGATGGTATTCTTTTGGGTGGATGCCAGAAAGAATATTCCAAAATAATCCACAACTAGCTTATCATGATGCATATCATTGAGAACTGAATCCCACATTGTATTAGCAGCTTACACCTCCCAATGTTCGAATGACCTCGGTAGTGGCTTATGCAGCACTAATTCTTATCGAATGTGCTCTTACTCTTATTGGAATGAAACTATCCACTTTAGAACATTGAATCGTTGCTACTATTGCTATTGGTCTACAAATCATTGCAACCAATATCTCAAAATTCATCCTCTTTTGAATAAAATGATGGGCTCTTAGTGGGCATAAATGGAGCTTCTAGGACTGTGTTGATTGAAGCTCTCTTTCTTTGTCCATCTAATATCGATTTGTTGTAAACAAACAATAGTGTCAATTGGCTTATTCGATGCTCATTGTCTTTATTTAGAAATGAATTCGGTCGAGATAAGATGATGCAAGGATTGGATTTGAGAAACTTTCTGGCAATTCACTTGAAAGCTTACGGAAGTACTTCAGAGCTCGAGAGAAAGAATTTAGAAGGTAGTTTACTCCCCTTTCTTCCTTTAACTAATCGAATTTGGAACATCTATCTTCTTGAATTGGGCTTTAGCCTTTTCTTTCTTTATCCATAAGCTCTAGAGAGATACTCAACAATAAGCTATGTCCGAGCTATCTCAAAAGAGGAAATGAAAATGATTCAACCCATAGTAGTAGTGATCTAAGCACCTAAGAGGGTAGCTTGAAATCATTGGTAGAAGGTATTTATCATTATTTTGATCATTGCCTCTGGTGGAGTCATTTCCATCATCAGGAAAAGAGGGATCGGGAGAAGAAGATGATGGTTAGCTGGCTGACTTGAACAAAACTCATTCTACGGGAATTATCCTTCGGACCCTTCCTTTCTATTGATTGCGGAAGAGGATACACACAATGGAAAGTGAACTTTTTCATTCCCTTGAAGGTAAGCTTGTCTTTTTTCTAATAGATAGCAGTAGTTAGTTTCAATAGATAGGAAAGCAAAGCTAACAATGAAAGTGATAATATCAGTCTAAGTTGTGAGCTCTGGTAAGTTTAAAGGAAGCGAAGTAGAGCACGTAAAGAGCAAGGAAAGTTGATGAATCAACTATGAAGAAATATATCGCTTAAAAAAAAGAATGTTTTGAATAGATTGGGTAGTTTTTGGCAGATTTAAGCTTAGGAAATGGTAAGAGGGAATGGGGGTAGTAAATTATAGAGATTTGTAGTTGTTGTAATCTATTTTGCAGGTTATACAGAGGAGGTCAAGAAAGCCCAGTTGTTTGCTGCAAACTATCATTATGCTTACAATGGGGTTTTATAATTTTGGCAGAGCAAACAAGCTGCAAAGTTCAGGTGCTAGTCAGGATGGTTAGGAGGTAATGAAACATATAGAATGGTAGGATGCTTGTTAATTGTTTTGCATGTTAATTTACATCAAGAGCAAGCCAATAATGGAGGTATGCAAGATGCCAGACACTGGATGAAGATTCGAGGATGAGGAATTGGGTAGGAGTTGAGGATGTAAGTGTCTGTATGTTCTGTGAAGTGTCTGATGTCGTTCATTGTTGTGTGTATGGGTTTGGGAAAGTGAGTGCCTATTTGTAATCAAGGTTTAATGGGAATATAATCTATTGGGTAGGTAGTCTATTATGTGTTTGTATAAATGTCTAGGTAAGTAGTGGTCTATTAGCTGTATGTAGTATGTTGGGTAAGGGTCTGTTAAGTGTCTGTTGGTAGCAATGTCTTGGACAAGTTTCAGCAGGAGCATTTGCTAAGGAAGGAAGCATGATTAAAGGAAAAATTTCTGAGGAACTCAGGAAAGGTAGGAACTGAGGAAGGCATGAGAAAGACAGGAAAACAGAGTAATTTCAGCATGCGAAGCCCAATATAGAAAGTGATATAGTGAAGAATTTAATTATAGCTCATGTTATTTGTTTTTACTTTAAGAAAAGGTGTAAAAGGGAAAAGGATAGATTTTAGTTTGTAAAAATAATATTCCTCCACTAAAAGAGAGAGCTATTATTAAAAAAACAAACTTTAAAAAAAAAAGAAAAAAAGAAAGTAGATGAATCAAGGAATGGGTAGGACTTAGTTCATGGGAAGAACAAAAAGTAATTTGATGGAGGAATGTTTTTCATTAAACATGGATATAGGGCATCTGAATATTTTTACTCACTTTCCGAATCTACACCCACAAAAAAAAGAATATACTGGGGGCAAAGAAGATGAAAAAGAATTCTCTGCATCCAAAGTAGTAGTGACTAAAACCTCATTCATACCTGTAGACAAAAGAGTAACCATTTTCCGAATCTAAAGATATAGACGAAACCTACAATGACCCTGAATCTGTGAATCCAAGGCAATGTGTGGGTTTTACTGGGGACAGGCTATGTATGATTCGATTATGGGTGGGTGGGGTTAGAAGGTATGCAAAGAGGAAAGATAAGAAAGAGCATAACATCACCTGTATAGCCATTTCTGCCTTTGATGACATGGCCAAGACTTGCTGATGGGGGGCATCGACCCACCTTCAAATGCATTTCACAAAAAGATCAACTTGTAATATTTCAAGGTCTTTCTGCTCAAGTGAGATTGGTACTCGCTTCGGTGCTTATAACTTTGTAGACCTAAAACACCATCTCGAAATAGAAGATAAGTTGTTGGTTTGCCCCTTGACCCTACTTCGGGTGGAGCAGCTCTACCCTTGCTACTCTAGTAGTTATCCTATCCCACAACATTTAGTTTATCCCGCACATATATTTTTCAAAGAGCTATGACTTCACTTTTCAAAGCACCTATGAGTGCAAATACCTCTTATCTTGTGTCCACTTCTAGTCAACTTTCTGGGTCATAAAGTTGGTTGTTGGTAGGCAAGGTGGCAAAGGTTGGGTCCTTTTGTCACTGTAGTCCGATGTCGATAATCCACTAGACAAAAGTCCCTTCATCATCTCAGTTTCTCTCTCCTACTATGAGTTGAATGGTTTACACTAATAGCTAAATGACCACCTAGCACACTCAAGCCCATCATCAGGCTGGCTCAATTGAATCTGATAATCATTGTCTCTGTCTACTAGAGTGTCGAATGAAACTTCTCCTATTGCAAGAGTGCATGCGAAGGCACTTACTTAGATGAGAGTGGCATTCTTTCACCTCCAACTACTTTACCTCGAATAGCCCCACAGTCTCTCTCTCGTGGGCTAACAAATGTGTCCCTACTCACAGTTATCTCCTTTATCAACCATATTCTTGTGAAATCTTCAAGACAACTGAGAGCCAAGCAAGCAAACCATCAGGCATGTATCCCAGCCCGGCTCTACCTCAGTAGATTCCAAACTTATATAAAAAAAGCAATAGACTGAAAGAAGTATTTTGACAATTGTATGGAAAGGTGCCTACACGTAATAGAAGGAGCAAACAAGCATTGGTTTTCTTGTGCTTGCTACTAGCATGATGGCTCACTTTCTTGATTGATTGATTGGACTTTCTACCAAGAAGGTGGCAATTTCTGTTTCATAAGCAAAATCAAGGTGAGGGAGTAGATAGAAGGAACAAGTGCCCTAGGATAAAATGTGAACTAGGTAACCAGAGAAGAAAAGGAAGTTAGCTGTGATTGTTTTCATTTTCCAGAGGTGGTAGTTCAACTCCAGCTCATGACAAGGACTATGTGTTTGGGGGGGGGGGGGTGCTGCATCCTTATTTTCTTCTCTAGAAAGTCTTTTTTGTTTACTATGGAGACTACTGTATCGAACTTCTAGGAGTTCAAACCCTAGCTAGATTCAGATTGAAGATGATCTACCTAGTGGTAATGGGATGACCCTTCTTATCCTTAGCGGGGCCTACTTCCTTTGTTATCCCTTCCTAGAATTTCTTTTCTTCCCATGATGAGGGATGGATGCAGGAAGCAAAGATGATGGATCTTTTTGATTGAATAATTCGCTCTGTCAATCCTTCGTTTAAGAAATGGCTTACATCGGCCATCAAAACATTACGGCATAGACAGTGGTGGCTTATCGAGTAGCTCCACCGGTTGAACTACCAACTATAACATAACAACAATCAAGCTAGCAACAGATACGTTATGCATTCCAAGAGACAGAAAGCAAGTGGTTGAAGAGCTTATTTTTGTACTCCTATATGATGAAAATGACAAGAAGAGTGGCTTTGGACCCTGAGTTACCCAGCTACAACAACGGTTCGAAACCAGTTACTTGTAACAAATCCAATTCCTTAGACCTTGCTGTAGAGCCGGTTCTAAGGCAGAAACATATCTTTTTTTCATATAGGAGCCTTATTATAGGAAGACTATACTCAGAAGTCTATCCTTTCATGGTTCAGTCATAATCGTATCAAGACGTGCCTATGGAATCAGCTTCGCCTCTGATAGTAAAAAAGTTCCTGGCTCTGTTTGCCCCTTGTAAGCAAAATGCCTACCATTTCTACCCTACCGTAGGCCTTTTTTGTGCTCTTGTTCCTAAAAGCATATGATTTCCATAAATCTACCTTATTGAGTTATGACCTTCCTTGTCATGGTTTACTCAGACCTTCCAATCCAATTGAAAATGATGATCGTGAGTCCCTCCTTTCCTTTTGTATCTCTTTAGTCAAGTCTTAGCCACTCTTGTACTATAGTAGTCTCTCTGAGGTCAATACCTATAGCAGCAGAGGGATAAGGAGAAATGTAATCTTTTGGTTAAATTGTAGATCCAACTTATTACTAAATGATGCTCAAATAATCCAAGTTCAGACCAGAGATAGACTTGTTCTGGTATCAGAGCATTAAAGGAGAAGTGGCTTTTTTAGTGGTTCAAATCAATCAAAATATATGGCATAAGTTCGAGTAAAGGTGGATAAAGGAAACGCTGCACTTCTCTTTATATACACAATTATGATTCAAAATATTGTGTTAAGGAAAGTATTGGCATCATGGGGCTCAGACTAAAGGCTTTTAACAAGTTATTGTACTAATCAAGATTTGCACCCCACCCCCACCACCTTAAGATGTATGAATTGGGACCACCCGATGTTCATCCTATGGCTTGGATTACTTCATTTCCATTAGCCAAGAATGTCCTTTCGCTTCTGATGTATGAAGAAAATTTGAGTGTAACGTTTGATCTCAGAACAGTGAATGGTAGTTTGAGAAGGGCGAGTAGAAGCTAAGAATCTTTGGCTCACGTAGATAAGCTAAGGAGTTGGCAAGTCTCTGTTTACATGACAAGAATGAATAAGATAACTAGCAGCTAGGATAGGGAAGGCTAGCTACTTAGACTATAATACACTAGAGAAAAGATAAGCACAACCAGGACATAGCTTCCCACTAGCTACTCGGATAGGACTAATAGAAGCTAGGATAGGACAATCAATAGAAGATAGAAGCCAGAAAGAAAGCAAAAAAGTAACTCACCAGCAGAAGGATGATATGAAAGAGAGCGCCAACAACCATTCCACTCGAGCTTCTTGAACACTTGGGTCATTTTCCAACCCCTCATTAGCCCCTTTGAGTTGGCTCATGGCTGCTATTTAAGGAATCCAACTCAGACTTTTGACTTAGTGCATTGGAAACTTGATTTGATTGGTCCTCCCAGGCTTGTACTAGAGGACCATGTCAAACCCTGCAAGAAAGTATTGCCTCCATACTCGCTTGGGACTCAATTATGAGTAAGGAAATAACTCATAGCCACGTTATCAGTCTTGACCATGAACCTTGAGCCCAAAAAATAAAACTACACTGTACTCTAGCAATTCCATTATCTTAATGACTTGGCTATCAAGGTCATTCGCCACGAGTGCTTGCTACACAAAGTTAGTTCAAAAAGAAAAGCACGACATCAATTGGTGCTTAATTACAGAGAGTAATTTGGACTTGATGAAGTGGAGATCAAGATCACTCAGCAAGTTCTTCACCTTGCTCTATGTAAAGCCCCATCCAATCAGGTTGCCAAGCTAAACAGTTTGAAGTGGACTATAGGTAAATTGGGCAATCGGCCACTTGACTTCATGTATGATGTCTCGAAGGCTGATGAGATCTATGATTGCTTAGAAAAAGTAGGGCTAGTCAAGTCCCCATCAAGTCCAGTTAGATACACTAAATGGAAATAACCCCATATGTGAATTTCATGCTAGTAATAGTCATGCCACAGCTGGCTAGGTTGCCTTCTACCATGCAATACAAAAAAAGATTGATGGAAGCTTGCAGAAGTGATAAGGAAAAAGAGAGGTTGATTGAAAAGTGACCATTTCCAAATCCCATGCACAATGGCTTTTGAGTTGCCTTTAAGTGATGTTATTTGGGCTTGATCTTCTTATTTTAATTATATATAGAAAAGCTCCTATGGTGTAGAGTTCAAGGGAGTAGGTCAACTTACCTGAGGTAGGTCGTTAGGTCGTGTAGGTATGGGTTTAAAGAACACGATTCAATCTACCATTACTTTGACATAACAAAAGGGAACGGCTACAAAGCCTGTTTGGACAAAAAAGGAATGACTAGATAAGGAAGTACTCCTTTAGATGAATATATAAGCGAATGGAAATTGCATATTTCAGATCCTTCCCCCTTGAGTTGAGTAGCCTCGAATAGCCTAAACCCTCTTTCATACCTCTTCCAAAGAGAGCCTTCTCTTCTGGTGACTAATGGAATGGATGACTAGTAATAGGAACCAGCAAGTGAAATGCATAATATAACGAGAGAGTCACGAGCCACAAGGTTGCGAGTCATTTTTACAAGTAAGAAGATGTATCAAATCATAATCTCAATGTTTGGTATGCAAGCCTACCACTAAGCAATAACAAGACCTAAGAGGTTGAATGAACCAGCCAAGCAATCGAAATCAAAATAACAAGAACATGTCTCTTGTCACTCACCCCTCGCTCCACTATCTAGGTCACTACTATGGCTATCTACGAAATAAACCTTTATCAAGCATATCACCATGACCTGGTACAAAACCAATCTTCATCCATACCGGCCATACTACTAGTAGTTACACAACCCTTGAATGTCTTAGATAGCTATCAGTGTGTATGTTAAGTTGCTGGGAATGCGGCTAGCTAGTTTACTTACTTGTTTGTACTCCCATCTTCAACTCAAAGCAGATGCAAGATACCTTGCTCATTTCCCCTAACTACTTAAACGAATAAATCTCTTACTTCCCATAAGAACTACCATGCTCTAACTCCAGTTTATAGAAAGCTAAGCTTGCTTGTTTCGCAGACAAAGACATTTTTTCCAAATGGCCGTAGGCCCATCTGCCAGCTCATCTGTTTACCCGAGCTTGCTTATACCACAAGCAAGAAGAAATCCTTACCTTACTTTTAGTGAAATAAGGCTACATAGTAGGCTAAGCGAAGCAACTAGTTTACTTGCTTGAAAAGATGCGACTAGTCAAGTGTCAAACAAAAGCATGAGTTAAGTTGTGAGGGTAGCAAAACTAGGAATGGAGTTGGCTTGTTTGAGCTGGGATGTTGAGTGAAAGTAAGAGAACTAGTTATACGAGCCAATGAGATAGGTAGCTTGCTATAGTTGCTATGGTAAAATGGGGTGAAACAAGTTGGCAGTAGAGAAGGAGGGATAAAAATGTCATTGGAACATTTACACAAGGGCGTTATGGAGATGCGAACAAAGCAAACGGCATATCGTGATCATAGGAGCTATATCTATGGACTTTGGCACTCAGAACTATCGTCTCCTATCTGTTCTTTCTAAGTGAGCATAAGAAAAATGGAACACATAGACTGATTTGGAATTCACTTCAGAGATCTCAAATATTGGCTTTTAAGATAAGTGGTGAGTGGACATGATAGATGGAAACTAGAACTAAAGCAAATCTTGAGTTTGAAGTTCCCTACTACTTGTAAGTATGAGTTACTAGGAAGCAAATCATGTAGTTAGCTCAAAACCTTGCAACTGGGAAAGTAGGAAAGGTAGCTAGAAAAAAAAAAGAACTACAAGAAATCTACTCGGTCCAAGTATTCCTTCTCGATAAACAATGGGGGAAGTCTCCGAGTAAGGGTCTATGTCCCATGTTTGCAAAAAAAGCATGTATCCCTTTATATACTCAATTCAATCAAACTTTCTACATCTCTATGAAGAAATAAAAGTAGGTATGTTTAAGTCTAGTGGGGAGTAGCTAGAATGGATGGGAGGTAATTCATCTTACATTGGGTGGCTTGCTAAAGCCTTGTATTTAAAAATTGAAAGAGGTTCAGATGTCACAACATGAGGTGTTTCAAAAAGAACTTAAGAAGAAAGAAAAGGAGGTCTACTCTTTGATAAGAGCTACAGAGGCAGATGCCTATTCATTCTCAACTAAGTTCATAGGTCTTGCCAAAAAAAAGATATTTTATAGAAAAAGAGTGACCTAAACTATACCTCTTCTAATGCATAAAGAAGGTCAACCTCACCCCAGGTAATCATACCTTTCTTCCTCGAAGTATAAACTTGCTTTCTATGGAGCTACCAGCCGAGTTCTCATTCACGGATAACTAAGCTTTGACAAGAAAGAGGGGGACCCCCGCCCTTATAGAAGACTAATGAAGAAAAGGCTATGCTCAAGTAAATGATATCTATCCATTGATGGCTAGCAAATATTGGACATAGTATTGGACCTAACTTTTTTATGGATCTGGCATTGTCGAACATGTCTGAAATCGAGGTTTGAACACAAAAGCTCACCAGCCAAGATGAATTGGTGAGTAATAAAAGCAATTTCTACAAACTGGGAACAATGGGATGTACTTGCCACATTCTCTAGCCATTACCACTCATCCACTGTTTTTTCTTAATAAATACTTTTGGTCGTTCTAAGCTATCTTTTCCTTATGTCATGAGAAAGAACCTCCACTTTTATTCATTTCAAATCTAAAGTTCTTGTTTCGAATTCTCGTAGATGAAGTTCGAACGAGAGCTTTGATTAAATTCAAATTACAAGTAGTAGTGACAGCATTATCAATGTCCTCCGGACAATAATTCCTAGGTTTTCACTTTATCAGAAATAAGATTCAGTCTCTACAAGGGAAGGATAATAAGAAACCGATCCTAAAATAGGTAGATTAACTAAAAGAAAAGACACTTGGCCCACTAATCACTAGGAGAGTCACTTAGATAATATGCCTTGACTAGAATACTTTGATATTATTTAAGGTATTTAGGTCTAGATGTAGTCGTCTTTCAATGTCATGTCAATCAAGGCAAGCTCTCAGTGGATACCATTACTTGACTCAATCTATCTAGGTGATCGAAGGCATATCGCAATCAACACTTATATTATATGTATTATATGTATTAGACATTGCTTCGACTGCTGTGTACATCCCAAACCAATCAGAGGAGATAACAGTGGTTTCACGCCCCCTAACAACTGAATACTTGAAAGAGTTGGTTTATGTTAGTAAGGCATAAATTGAAAATTCTTTTCATTTCCTTCTTTTCAACTACATGCCTCTCTCTTTTTACAAAGATCTTTTATTGGCTATTGGAACTTCTATATATATAGAATATAAAGGAGTTGTCACACCTTGTCAAAGTATACCTAAAGACTTATTTGAAATTCTTTTAAGTTGATGAATTCTAAAAGTTATAAAAGTTCAAAGGCATAGGCCAATCTTTTAGTCATTTTCGAGGAATTTTAAAAGTTCTTAATAGGTTCATGAACACGACCCATCAATCATAGACCCTTCCTCTAGTTAGAGAGTTGGCTCCATTTTTTCTAGTCACTACGAGTAGGATAACATCTATTAGTCCCTTTTCTTCCGTCTCCTTTTCTCTAGTTTAATGTTAATAAGGGGAGTGTTCGCTACTATAAGAAAACTCTGCATTCCTTAGAGGCAATCATAGCCAAGCTTTGAGACTATGAAATCTAGCACGGTAACAATACTAAGGAGAGTATCAAGCTAGTCTTGAACTAGAGCAAGGAAGTTAAGCCCTCGATTAGCAAATAGCTCCCTGTTCTATTGAATAGACTCTTTTAATGGCCAGGTCCAATGCTCATAAGTAGTAAGTGAAACTACCATTCCAAAGCTTTTTAAGGTGTGATGCGGGTCGGGCAATCAAACGAAGAACCAAGGAATGGAAATGAACTAAAATCATAGGCTTTAGACAAAGCTACAACCAAAGAGGAGTGGAACATACTCTAGCCTTAGTCACTTAGCTACGGTTCTGGCCTAGAAAGAGTGAAAGAGATTTTCATTGACCAAGCCTGAAGGGGCTGCTCTTGGACCCCAAGAAAAATGGGGTGACATAGAGATATTGTGGGTTGGGCTCTTAGCTTGTGGGTACCACTCATTTCATTGTTATCAGTTTAGATTCTTTAGGTTCTGGGGTTCTGAGTTGTTTTGCAGACTCCATCAGTTAAAGTAGTCATTCCTTAGGTCTTTTTTGTCCCTTGGCAGGATCCACCTTTCTTGGCCCTTCCTGTGAGTCTTCAATAGACCACAAGGTAAGGCATTGTCATGATACCCATCCATAGGGATAGAAGAAATCCTCAGTGGCTTCTTTGGCTTTGGGGACCAAATTGGCATTCTTGTTCGGATGCTTGAATTGAACTCAAATGTTTATTTACGACAACCCTTGACCCTCGTTCTCAAGGTTCAGAAAGAATTACACGAGCCATTCCCATCGACTTATCTGGAGAGTATTCATAGTTTCGAAGGTGAGTGTTGTTAGTGAACCATGGGAAAAAAAAGTAGGAAGAGAGCTTACATCCCATCATGAGGTCTAGTCTCATGAGCTTATCATGCCAATGCGACTAATGTTTTGCCCTGACTAGCTAGTAAGAAAAGCTAGGTTAATCAGAGGTGGATTTAGGGAGTCTTTACCTCTTCAACTTCTTATTCATAGTTGAGATACTCCCAACCTCCACCAGTAAGCAGCACCGAAGTGAATCATAACGTAGGGGGTCAGGACTAGAGGTGTCAACTGGGCCGGGCCGGCCCGGCACGGAAAAATTCTGTGCTCGGGCCCATGCCGTGCTCGGGTTTGGCACGAGCCGTGCCGTGCCTGGCCCTGCACGGTTCGGCGTGCAGCACGGCACACCGGCACAGGTTTATCCCATGCCGGGAGTCCCATGAGCCCGACCCCAAGATGCCCCTCCCACAAAAAAAGACCGCGGGTCGGGTCTGATTCGACCCGACCCGCGGTCCCCCATATCCTGAACCGCTCAGACATGCAAGCCCGAGCGGGCCAGGCAAGGCACGGCACGGTACCGTAACCGTGCCGTGCCCGGCCCGGCACGGAAGCACGTTCATGCCCTAAAAAAATGGGCCAGGCCGGCCCGTCCCGTTTGACACCTCTAGTCAGGACATCTCGTCAATAGACGTAGCTCATATTGTTTGATCGCCATCATGAGATTTGTTTGTAGTTACTATAGCTAATGAATCTTCTGCTTTTCTTCCATTTGAAAATCTTCATGAGATTTGAGAGCGGATCTATGAATCCCCAAGTCATGGTCATTGGGTTTGTGAAATCTGGTCTTTCAAAAGGCCAACCTAGACTTCATCTCATTGGAAGAAGCTATGGAAGGTACCTTATAAAGTTTCAGACTTCTTATCCCCATCTATCTAACGAGAAGAGAATAATGAATGCAACTCAACATAAGAGTAAGGAGCGGTCCTAGATGGAGCAAGCAGGACTGTTGAGGATCTTTTTTTCTATGCTCAAAGTGATGAAGAGAATTATTTAAGTTGAATCTTATGAAGATTCTCCTCAAGTTGACTCCACTCTGATTATGCCTGACCAAACCGGAAGCACCCTCTCTACATGGGTTGGCAACTTGGTGAAGCAAAACCCTTGAAAGCCTTGATCTTTTCAATACTAGAGGATGCCTCTCTCTCAGATACCCATTCTTCATTTCCTTCTTCTCAAATCCAAGGGGGACTTCTCCTATTTTGAATCTTGTTGTAGTGCACTCTATTTAATATTCTTTCATTCTTTCTTCTCTTTACCACGTGCGAGGTCAGGAAAGCGTGAGCAGGCACGGAGAAGGAAAGCCAAGCACTTCGGCCTAACATGAATGAGCAATGATGAAATGACAAGATGAGGTGCCCTAGGCACCTCCATTTCGATTTCGAAAGAAAGTTCGAAGGTTTTGGAACTTTAACTTTACCCCCTTCGTTGGGTGATACTTGTGTGGAGGGTGTGCCACAAAGAATTAAGCTGGAAGTTCTCGCCTTACCAACGAGCCGACAACTGAGGGCTTCTAGTCACGACTACTACCAAAAAGCTCAAATAAAGATGAAGATTTCACATGGAAAAGTGTGCATCTGTATTTTAGGTGTTATTCTATCATGCGACCCACTAGCTTATGTACAACCTATGGCCCGGGCCTCCTCTTTGTTCGGGGTGGGTTATGTGAACCATGATTCGATCTAGGTCTTCAATCACATCGCTGAGATGCTCAGTTAACTCCTTAACCTTGATAGGAAGATGGCTTCTTCAAGAATTCATGCTTAAGGTTCAAGAATTTTGGATGAACTAATGTGAATGGGTCTAAACTTACGTGCTCAAAAACATCCAATTCTGACCACATTGAGAGACACGAAAGAAAAAGTAATGCTAATTGGCGAAGTGGCGTTAAGCATCACTAGCAGTACGAAAAGAGAGTCATGATTATCTTCATGGAGTAGATCCCACATCCAACCAAGTATTTGACCAGAAAATTGAAGAGTTCTCACTACCACAGGCAGGCCAACCGGGCCATGTGCCCAGTGAGATAGCCTTCACTCATGGTGTAAGCCCACTTATTGGGTTGAGGCAGATAAAGAGCGGACGTGGGAACTTAGGTCAGGGTATAGCCTAACAAGTCATTCCATTTAGGGTGATAATGAAATATGGCTAGGTAGGAGTAGTTTGATGTCTTAGCAAATTGGTCATGATGACTTCTTCTGAGATATTCAATTAGTCTGAGCCTTCTATCCTGAATCTGGAAAGAATGGAATAGAAAGAATGTGAAGTGCTAGCATTATGGGGTTTGCTGGGGGATTGTTTCAGAAGCAAGCTGATCCTGCCATTTTTTTGGGAGGATCAAGTTCAGCTGTAGGTCTCTCCATGTTTCCAAAACTTCTTATGGTCTTTGACCCAAGCTGTATGAGGCATAAACTCATCTCACATATGATTTGGAGGTCGAGCCTCACCCCAACAGTAATGGTGTAGCTTATGTCTACTATGACAAAGAAGATACAGCTCATTTAATGACTGCCTTTGGGTTCCGAAGTCCATAAGGGAAGGAGTGTTGTTGTTTGAGAGGTCTTGATCATTTACATGGACCCACTTCTCATTCCATTTGTAAATATTTTATGATCTATAAACTGTCCCTAACAAATGATCAGCTCAAGTTTGAACATGATGAATCACTTTGTGCCGACCTATTGCCAATAATACAATTTACAACCTCATATGAGAATGGAAAACTGGAGCATTTTCTAGTATCGGTGGATGAAGAATCGCAAACATAAGAATGTATGGTTGACCATGTTCCGAGTAAAAAGATACTTTTGAAAAATGATGAGCACAACTGATATGGCTATACATACAAATCTATGTACGGATCTATATGCTTTGATTGGAACTAGAAGTTCAAGAACAGGATGTTGGTATCCACCATAATGAAACTGCTTTTTATTTTTGTTATTCAGATTGGATTGATGTTGGTTTCATTAAAAGGCTCACATAGTTTGTTATGGCGATTCCAAAATGATAAGTTGTGTTGACATCGTGAAATTTTCGTGGAGTTCATAATTACATAAAAGGAGTCAAAGTCATTGTTGCAGCAGGTCGAGGAACTTCAGAGTGGGCCAGCAAGAGGGCGATAACCCCTCAAAGTAATTCACAGTAAAACATGCTTGATCTCACTCCAACTCAGCCTATATGTGCTTGGTCTTTTCAAAAACTTTTTGTTGAATTAGCAACTATTCAACTTAGAGTGATTAGGAAAGATTTTCCCTGACTATACCCAACAACTCTCAAGTCTTACCCCTGACTAAACCCAATGACCCTCAAGTCTTTCAATAGAAAGAGTCAAGCCCATTAGGTGATTATCTCTTGTCTTAAGATCAAAGTCGTCCACTTCCTTGAGTCTCGTTCTTTGAGATTGGTTCAAAAAGAGATCATTCTAAACTTTTAATTAAAAAGAGAGTGTTCCCCAATATTTTGGAGTCTCTCATTACTCATTGAGGCTGGTTTACTTGGTTCAGTAGTTCCTTTCTCTCCCCAAGACCCGATTAAAAAAGCAGAGAGAGAAAATAACATAATCATGGCAAGTACTCTAGGTAGTGAGTAGCCGCCCCACCTGTAAGCCCAAACTATTAATCAAACTGGATATCTTTGTTTGAAAGTTAGTCAAGTTCTTTGCATCGCTTGGTCTTGACAATTCAAGAAAAATGATCTCAAAAACAAACAAGCATCAACTTATCCCAAAGCATTACCGATGAGTAGCTTGCACTATACAATGGTTCAAGGATAGAAATGAGTTCTCCTAGGCATCGGCTCCATCTCAAACTTAGGCTTCTTGGTTTATGACCAAGGTCATGCTGATATGAAATTGATGATAGAGACTGACTTGGAGTGGCTCTGACCTTTATGTGAAGAGCAGAATTGGAGACTGACAAGATATGTAACTAAGATGGGAGAAATACTCCTTTTACAAAATTGCTAGACGAGAATTATTCCAAGGTTATGGTTACAAAGCTCCCTTTTCTTCGTAGATTCGAGATTGGGGGATAGTAAATAGGCTAATGCAGACGAACTCCTCCTGTCTCTCTTTGATCCTGGGTTAGGAAGAGCCCTTTTAATATGTGGCAATTGAGGAAAAGGTGCCATTTTTTTATAACATGACACAAGGTACCAACCAACAAACTTCTTTCGATAGTTTAAGTCAAAGAAAAAGAAAAGGCACAAGATCAGATGAAGTGAAGAAACCACCTTCTTTTCTTTTTATTAGAGTAGATTGTAATGGTGGTACCATTAGAGAAGTAAATATCAAAGTTCCCATGAAAGAACAAGTTTGATAGTAAGGGAGAGAGCTGAAGAGTTTCAGTTGAAATGCAAAATCATTAGCGAATAGCACTAAAGTACCATGTAGGTATGTAGGGTAGAGGAAGACTTTTTCACATAGCTGGAAAAATCCAAAAAATGACATATTAGTGTGGAGTTCAATCTCTCTTTTTTCATCCACAATTTATTTGACTGAAAGTTAAAAGATGATGAGCAAGCAAATCAAGTGCCAGGGTAAAAGTATATTCCGATGCTGCATGCTATTCAAACCGAATTCATAATTTCATAAAATAAGGTAAGGTCAGACCTAAAATGAAAGTGTGAACTAGGAGTCATATTCATCCAATCAATAAGCTTGGCATGTATGTGTTTGAAAGGTAGAAAACACAACCTCTATAGTGGGATTTGTATCTGAACCAATGTTCCATCTAGAAATCAGTGTTTGTAAAGTAAAGACTATTGGATAAATCGATCTCAGATCGTTTTATAGAACTAACAGCAAATGCAATGTGTATTCTATTCATGAAATCTATTGTTCTTTGGCCTATACTTTGTTGATCCACGTGTGAACTTTTTAGCATGTCCACTTTCGATTCAAGATATTTAACCCGAAAAATTTTGCAATGGAATGCAGCTCTTTCTGATGGATAGCTTATGCTAGTTTGCTAGGCCACCTGCTTGAGAAGGCTTTCCATCTAAACTAATGCCTTAGGTAGACCTTTTCCTTTTGTGGTCTTGATCTTTGATCTTAGACTTCTAATCCTTAGATATTTAAAAAAGAAAGATAATACAAAAGAAAAGTAGCTCTCCATGAAAAAGAAAATCTCTTTATCTAGACGTACACATGGTCTGGTTAGGAATCAATGTATAGTAAACAAGGAATAGAGGACTAAGCAGCTACCAGTGGAGGAAAAAAGACCCTTCAAGGTATATCTCTATACATGGCATCTAGTGAGGATGAGTAGGTGTAGTAGGAGTTTAGTTATGGTTGGCATGTTGGATAGCTATTCCCTTACTAGTGTATCGGAAGCAGAAAAAGAGCGGAGCCTTGTACTACTCTAATGTGGGAAATTATATTATTAAAGAATGAATGATTAAGTAGACTAACTAGTAGTAGTAGGAGTTCCCATCGAAGGGAAAATGATTCATTTAGGACCATTACCAAGTGATAGTGAGCTAGTTGTCAGTGCAATAAAAGTCACTCCGTGGTCAGCATACTGAGAATCATCTTTTTGCTAAAGTGGATTTCATTTGCTGGTATCATAGCATAGATAAAGAAGTATTGGATCCTGTAAATGGAGTTCTATATATGCCTTTCAGTTTACTTTGGTTTCTGTTAAAGAAATAGAATCTAGATTAGCTACTTCCTAGGCAGAGTCTTTATTCTAGTAAGTTCAAGGCCCAAGGAAAAGGAACGAGCGGAAAATTAACAAAGAATACATGACGTAAAATCATGAATTAAAAAAAAGAGTGATGAGAATTCTCAACTCGAGATGTTAGAAGGTGAAAAATCAATTGGTGCATCAGTTTAACGCCTATCCACAGTGAACGTTATTAGCTGTAGATACTACTTTCGAGTTGTAGTAGTTACATCTATGAATGGCTCCATCAATCATTGAAAAAGTCAAAGTTGAAAAACCACCAAGATGGAAACATCTTTAGAATACCCATTTTGTGTTCAGTGAAATAAAGTAGGACTATAGGCAGGAATCTCCTCAACGAGCTGGAGTAGGAAACGAGAACAATGGCCCTACCCTAGTAAATCTCCTTATGATACTCCTCTAAAGGAACTGGTTTGGCTTGTGCTTCAAAAATAATTCTTACCTTGGAATTCATTAAAGAATTCATGTTTTTTCTTAGCATAGCCCTAAAGAGTGAACTTCCTTATCTTCGTTAGACTAACCTTTGAAAACTTTCAATGAACTAGTGCTTTTTTCTTAGCTATAAAGAATGTGAAACCTCCAAACAAGCCAATCAAGCAAAGAGTCTATTCCATCCCCACACACAAGGGTCTTCTTTTGATTATTGCTTTTCTTCCTGGCTTTCCTTTTTGTTTTTTCTCTTGACTATATGCCTTCCAGTTGCCTTGGTGAAGACTAAGGTAGTGGTAATGGTTTTTTGCTAGGTTGATTGAATATCTCTTTCGCTTGCTTCTTTGTGGCAGAAAGATCTCGGGAAAAGAAATATCAGGCAATTTAGTTTCCATCCGCCCTTGCCTGCGAGCCTCGGAGCAATTTCACCCTATGTCTACTAACCCCTGCTAAAAGGCTAGTGACCCATAATCCAATGCTACTACTAGACTAGCTGGTATACTATAGAATTCAGTTCACTGAACCCGAAACCATGCTGCCAAAGAAAAGTAAGCCTAAACCTTTCAACCCCCGAGTTCGGGGCAAAGATTACATTTTCTAGGTTCCCCTCTTTTCCCCTTACTTCATTGTATGCAATTCATTTCATTTTTCAGATCAAGACCCATCTATCTTAGGTACCCGACTTATACCATATAATATCATATATGCACCACAACTAATACTTTATCCTTTTCTAAATCAAGCTTCAACCAAGCCCGTGGGAACAAGAAAAATATAAATTTTGATGTTGAAGTCTTTCCCCTTGGGGGGTGCCTTGCATGCCTTGAAAGAATCATGCTTTATATTTGAAGTTGTTGTCCTAGTGAGGAAAAGACCTAGGGGGGGGGGGAGGGTAGAGAAGCAGGGACTTTTAGGAGAAGCCAAAGTAGAAGCGGAGATAAAAATTCTTTACCTAGTCAACTCTTTCAAATCTATAGCTCACTGTGAGCCCCTAACCCCCTCCCCTACCTCTTCCAGAGAGAGCCTTCTCTTCCAGTGACTAATGGAAAGGATGACCAGTAATAGGAACTAGCGAGTGAAGTGCATAATATAATGAGAGAGTCATGAGCCACAAGTCCACGAGTCCTTTTTACAAGTAAGAAAAGGTTGTATCAAAATCATAATCCCAAGTAAGCTAGGTTGGTATGCAAGCCTGCTAGCAAGCACATTCAGGAACCAAGAGGTTGTATGAATCGGCCTAATCTCGGAACTGAGATTATGAATCTAAGCCTGCTTCCTCAACTACTAAGTCACTACTAAGGTCATGTTAACTAAAGGCATATGCCACTGGATTCCTTCACTCAACTAACCATGCTTACATCATAAAATTTTATCGATGATACAAACCTATATCAAGCAGAAGCATACCACTATGACCAAGTACATAACCAATCTTCATCCATAATGGGTGTTCTAACAATAGTTACATAGCCTCTGAATGTCTTAGATAACTTTCAGGGTGTAAGGGTACTAAGTTGATGGGAATGTGACTACTAGTTTACTTACTTGTTTGTACTCTCATCTTCAACTCAAAGAAGATGCAAGCTACCTTGCTCATTTCTCCTAACTACTTTAATAAATAAATCTCTCACTTATCGTAAGAATTACCATGCTCTAACTCTAATTTGCAGAAAGCTAAGATTGCTTGTTTCATAGACATAGACCTTTTCCCCTAATGGCTGTAGGCCCATCTGTCAGCTCATCTACTTACCCAAGATTGCTTATACCACTAGCAAGAAGCAATACTTACCTTAATTACAAAGAAAGAAGACTACATAGTAGGCTAAGCGAAGCAAATTGTTTATTTGCTTGAAAAGGTGTGATTAGTCAAGAGTCAAACAGAAGCATGAGTTGAGTGGTGAGGGTAGCAAAACTAGGAATTGAGTTGGCTTGTTAGAGCTAGGCTATTTAGTGAAAATAAAAGAGCTAGTCATATGAGCAAGTGAGCTAGGGAGCTTGCTGTAGTAGTTATGGTAAACTGGAGTGAAATGAGTTGGTAGTAGAGAAAGAGAGCTAAACATCTCATTGGAACACTTTCACAAGGCTGTTATGGAGATGTGAACAAAGTAAGCCGTAGCTCACGATCATAGGAGCTAGAGCTATGGTCTTTATCACTTAGAGCTAATCATCTCCTAGATGTTCTTTCCAAGGGACCATAAAGACTGATTTTAAATTCACTTTATAGATCTCAAATAGTGTCTTTTGAGATAAGTGGTGAGTGGATAAGACGAATAGAAACTAGAGCTAAAGCAAATCTTGAGTTCTAAGTTCCATACTACTAGTAAGTCTGAGTTGCTAGGAAGCAAATCTTGTAGTTATCTTGAAACCTTTCGACCGTGAAAGTAGGAAAGGCTGCTAGGGGAAAGAGAACTATAAGAAGTCTACTTAGTCCCAATACTCCTTCTTGATAAGTAAGGTAGGAGCAGCTTGTTGTTTAGTTCCAATAATCAAGCTAGGCTCTAGCTATTCATAGATCTGAAATTCTCTTCTATTTCTTATTTAGCTATCTTCTTTCAGAACCTTAGTAGCGAGTATCTTATAAGGGGAGTAGGTGGTGAGAATTATGTTATAATCTAAGGCTTAAGTTTTATAGTAGCTACAAAGAAAAAAGAAAACAGACCGACACACTCACTTTAGGTACGTAGTAACTTTCTTGGGACAATGAGAAATTAGGCTCATGGTTGCCTATCCTGATTATTAGTAAGGCAAGCAGTAAATGTTCTATGCTAAGGCTAATTTTTCTAATTCAATCCATAGTATAGGCTACTCAATGATAAGGAGACCTACATGACCTTGTAATTTCCATTACAAATATAGTGTAATAGAAGTCAAAAGGATAAAAGAAGGATACCTAGGCATGACTGTTGAACAGACATATAAAGAAAACAATCAATTAGCAGGAACAGAAGCTCCAACAGACATTAGAAGAAGAATACGTGGGCTTTCCTACTTGAGAAGAAAGGGAGGCTATTAGCTTTTCGATGTATGGCCAGGGTCCCTGATTATGGAATGTTAGATGTGTCGGAATCTTAAGTTTATGAGTCATACACTATAGAAGGCTGAGAGTCTTAAATTAAACTTGATAATGAAGTTACTCTACTTGTGGTTGAAATCAAAACCAGCAAACAAGGGATAAGGGCAAGTCATCCCTCTTAGCAACTTTTTCCTAATTAATCAGCTTTAGTGCTCTCCATGGAATTGGAAGAATTCAACCAAGGGAAAAACATTGAAACTAGACTAGATTTTTCTTGCACCATGCCGGAACATATAGACACTACCTAAAGTTAAATAATAAAAAATTAGGGGGTGGCTACCTTTCCTGCTTCTATGCTTGTAATTCAGAAGATTGATAAGATATAGTTATCTTTCATAGGCAACTCTATAAAGTATTTCACTCATTTAAGGAAGACTCGTACAGCATATGAAAACAAGGTTTACGAATTTATTCTCATATGGAGTGAGATTGATTCCGCTAGTCTGTCTCGTAGTTAAAGCATGAAGAAGGTTAGAATGATTTTATTGAATCAATAGGAGGAATCATTACTAAAAGAGAGTTCATATTAGTTCGAATCGGTTGTGGTAGCTATAAACTCTTCTTTCTTGATGGTAGCCAAGTTAATGTGCTAGCTTTTCATACTTGAATCAAATAGAAGGTAGAGTATAGAAAGTCAATAGACTGATTGAAATATTCATTCTGTAATAGAAGTGATGAAGATAGAATTCTTACTATCAATGAATGTTTTCCATACTCTTATATTTTATAACATTCATATGACTATCTAGTATGGATAGTAATTGATTACTTTCTGAGATTTCCATCTAAGTTAGACTACATGCCAATTATCATGCTTTGTGAAGGAGCTAACTGCCACTAAAAATTTTTTTGTTGAAAAATAATATTTTCCTAGAAATAGATGGAGATCTTGGTGGTAGAGCATGGTTTTATTTATAGCTAGGGGGCTTATGTCAAAAAACAAGCAACTAACCAAAAGCATCTTAAAAGTATTCCACTGATAAGATACATCTTAGGGTGATCACACATATGTACTCTATTCTATCTAGTGGCTAGAAAGGCAGATGAAGCGAATTGATGATATGCACAAGCTGCTTCATAAGTAGCATTTTCTATGAAAACATCTTCTTTGTAGATCTAAAAAGAAGAGCTTGTAGTGGAATGGGAAGCTTTCAAAATGGATCAAAGAAGATCAAATTAGCCAAATTAGCTAATGTTTGCAATAAAGAAGTAAAGTACACACTTGCACAAGAAATGAAGTATAATAAGTCTAATCACGCTTGAGAATAAGGATGAACAAAATAGGGAAAACTAACCCTTATCTTTTGTCCCTGCAAGAGTTAGCCTTGAAAGCTTGATTTGCCAATAAGATAAGAAGAGTCTCGTACAATCATACTAGTAGAGCGGTAATCCTTTTATGGTTGAATCTTTCTACATTCAAAAACCGAGGGATAACCTAAGTAATATTCTAAATCACTAATGTCTGAGAAATCTAAACAAGACAGAAACATAAGTACAAAAAGATGGACTGTAAGGTGAAATGCCACTAGTGTCGCGGAAATGCATTTCTCCTCGAAGAATGCTGCACACAGGTATGTCTACTATAACTAGCAACCATTGAAAGAAAGGTGAAAGAGGTAGAGCTTTATCCGCATCGACAAATTAGCTTGAGTGTACTTTTTCTTAACCAAGCGTAAAATTTTGTGCTTGGAGTTTGACACAAAGTTAGTAAAGAACTTGTAATTACTAAAGTGTTTCTTTCTTCTTTTCCAGAGATCCATTGAATAAAGAGAAGTAGAAGCCTTTCCTTATATTTGAGTATTCTACCAATTGCTTCCTTCCCGGCCTCCCAAAGCCATTAGCTGAGAAGTAAATGAAGGTGTGGATATCTAAAAGAATGTAATAGAACACATCTAGAGACATCAAAATATGAAAGCTTCAAGCTAATTGGTTGGGTAAGGCAAGGGCATTTATCAAAGAGCTTGATGCTAGAAGGTTGTCGTATGCCATATAAGTAGATTCAAAGAATTGTTGAAGCTGTCAGGCATCTACGTACGTAGGACCACTTGCAAAGTCTTCCTAACCATAAAATCAAAACAATGCAACTCCTACCAACATTATATATGTTCTCCAAATCTAATAGGATAACTACCTATATCTTATAGAAGGATGATAAATTACAGAGTAAGCCTATGCAATCTACTTAGGACTCCCTGCTATGCCTTTGTATTAAACTGAGAACTAGCCCTTGGCTAAGGGTCATTTTTTGAACTAATCCAACAATGGAACTTGTGTGCCCCTTAAGTTAAGAAAAAAACCTTCCTGTTTTGCTTTTAACAGGTGAAAGAAAGTGATCCTCGGTTGCTTTCTCTTTCATTAGGCTTGAAATGAATAGGATAGATTTGACTGACTTGACAAGGAACTGTCTTTATCGCTTCTTGTATCCTATATGTCTATCTTTCCATTTGCTGGCCCCTTATGACTTTTTTAAATGGATTTAATTTTTGTTTCTTATGAAAACACTTTCACTATAAAAAGGACTACTGGTAAGTACTTTAACCAAGCAGTCAAGATAGGGTGAGAACTAAAAATCTATCCTATCCAATCCAATCTCATCTTTGAAAGAAAGAAATGAGCCCGAGATACCCAGTTGCTTTCCTCAGTTGCTTTCCTTATCACTTGTAGTTCACCATGTCTTAAAAATGAATTAATGGCCCTCTCATCGGTAGCATAGTATTCTGCATGTAAATTGACTAACTAGCTTCAATTTCATTTCATTAAGTAGTAGTGCCTTATGTGACGGCACGATATACCCATTCAATCTTGAGTTAGCGATTAAGATAGGTATTCACTTTTCTGAGCCATCTATGCAACTGTCATCCTAGATCTTGGATTTGAAAGAGAACCTAAAAGTTCTCAGCAGGCTATTCCAAATTAGCATGCCTCCTAATATGCCTAACATTTCACATCCCACATACTGTATCGACAACTATCTCCTCCTCCTATGACCGACATGAAAGACCATCCCATTTCCAATTAAGGAAAGACTTTGCCAACCCAATTAGTTTAGTCAGGAAACACCCCCTATAGAGGTAGATAAGCAACTGAATTTTTCGAAGTCTTATTCCAGTAGAGTATATGTATATAAGATACAGATGTAAAATGATTAATTAAGCTAACAGAGGCAAAGTGAAAGAAGGCAAACTCAAGTTGAAAGGCCTCTCGAAAAAATTGGGGAGTCTTAAGGTGATTAGGATGATGTAGATATTCCAACATGAATTAAAAAATAATATAATAATAGGAAGAGCAGTAGAGAGATAAGGTGCTGAAGGGTTAAGAGAAGATTTAAGAACAATCCATGCTACGAGGCGTCACTTATTGTATAATTGCTTTATCCGAGGAGCCAACCTAGCTAAGGCAATATCTCAAAGTAGGGGGCATCTCATTGTGTAGATAAATGCTCTCACCTCTTGTGAAAAAGAGTTTCTTCATCAACTTAAACCTTGGCTAGTGAATCGGACCTATAAGAAGCCATGGACCCGATCCATGATTATCTGATGATTCAAATGAAAATGGAACTCTTATGGTGACTAGCACTAAAAAAGAGGTACTGATTAAGGAAAAGTATGACAAATATCTTTCTCAAAGGGATCCCAAACAGTAATCTAGTTATCCATTTACTAGAGATGAGCGGGTTTCGTTGGTAAGGTAGCACCTTCCGTTTCTACTTGCCCTAGATTGCAAGTCTGAAGTGGGAGTCTTCTTTCTTTCAGGTTCTTTCCTCGTCCACAGATCAATAGAGAAGAAATCCTAGGCTTTAGATTGGCTAGAAAGGATCTGGCTGATTCTTCTTTCCTCATCCCAGCCTTAAAAAAATAGGCTAAAGTTTTCTACCGCCTCTGAATCAAAGCCCTTATTTACTAGTAAGGTGGGAAAGTATTGACTTGTACAAAGTATCATTACAAAAACAAATCCATCCCAGGTAGTGAAAGTACTATAAAGTTCAATTCAAAATTCCCTATTGGCTTTTGATAGCAATGTGGTATAGATCAACTAATCCCAGATAAAAGGGTCTACCCAAAAAAAAAGACTAGCCATCTAACGTATGAAAATCAATGAACAAAAAGAAATCCCAAGGATCTGAGTCTAATCGTGAAGTGAAAACCTGCTCAAAGTAAGGGATTTGGAGTTGAACTTAGTTCACATCACACATAAGGAGAGAAAGAAAAGTAGACCCTTTGTCAGTGAAATAGCTTTTTCATTCCCATACTTCTTATAAGTAATCTCTAAAGATTGGATATAAATCAAAGAGATGCACCTCCTAATCCCTGCCAAGCTAGGGTGCACTAAGCGAATCAATTACTGCTCCATGGGATTCTGAGAACGGAAAGACCCACTTGACAAAAAAGATATAAAAAGTGTGCCTGAAAAAGGGAAAGATCAAAAGGATAGAGATGCTTGCTAAGCAAAGGCAATAAGACCATATTACAAAGATCAAACTGACTGGCTTTGATTAACTAGTCTCATGTTTATGGAATGGTTGGTCCTCGTCTCCTAGATAATAGAAAGTTGATGCTCAATCTTAAAAATTAAGAAGACCCTCTCATTACGAGTTGCTAGTAAAATATGGAATGCTCTAACCGGGCCAGGCAAAGCAATCAGTTGGTCTTCCATCAGTGTACACCTATGTCTCGATGTAATGGTTTAGTCCATATTCTTAATCCCACTAGTCTGATTACTATTGCCATGATGAATGAAGCTAGAAACTATGTGCCAACAAATGATGAGTGTCGTCTACTGGTGATTGACCTTCTGAGAATTCCACTTTCTAGTGACTTAAAAAAGGAGTTTCTAGGGCCAGACTTACTCTCTTTTTTTCTGCTGCTAAAGGGGACGTCAATTGGATAATGAAAGAAGCAAAAGATGACACGGTTGCACAATCCATGCTAAGCTTGTACCCACGAAGGTAGGAAAACAAACCTTAGATTTCTTTTAAAGAAAGAAAAAAAAGTTACTCTTTCCTACAATTATAGAAGGCAATGGCAGCCAAAGGTATCTAACTCTTATTACCAGCATTCTTGTACATAGGAAATGCAGCTACTTGTACATAGGGAAAACATCTACTACATGCCCTTCATCCCCTTACTCGATGTGGGAGTGTTTGGCTTCCTCCTCCGACAAAGAGAGAATAACAATACCAAGAATATAAAAGTTAATATATACTTTGACAAAAAAAAAAAGAAAGACAGGTAATAAGACATAGGAATTGGCCAAGCAAAACAATGGAGTACTAGCTCCCCATTCAGTAGTTGTTCTGGGATGAGCAGAAGCAAGAGTATTTATAGATGAAATTGTATTGAAAATAATCACTTTAAATCGAATTGTTGAAAGCTCAGACAAAGAGAATAAACGAAATCTTTGAGGGCTACTTAAGGCAATTTTGTGCAAACAAGAAGAACTGGTTGGATGTTGCTAAGTGATGCCATAACTTAGCAACCAAAAAGCTATACGTTGAACTTCAGCCACTTCGAGTTGGCCATGCACAGGGCAACAGCCTCTAATGCCCCACACCATTGTGACATGAAGGGGCTTGCCCATCACTTTTCCAAGAGAGGAGCACATCAACCTAGACCAAACCTACTTAGATGAAGTAGCAAGGCAAGGCATATGGAGGGAAAAAAAATATTCTTCGAGATAACAATAAAAAATCAATCAACCCAACCTACTTTAACAACCCTAAAGACCTGGCCTGATCTGAAGAAAGAAGAAAGTAGACCATGTAGAGAAGTGGATAGGAGAGGTAGTTTATAGACTCAAGTGACCAACTCAGTGAAAACTCACCTCGTATTCCATGTGAGTCAGTTGACTTCGATTTGACCATAATGGCCCTGATAAGAACATGCCCATGAGGGCACCACCAGGTGTTGTAGATGAACCTGCAAAAGAAGAAGTTGAGTATATCATAGATGACCACACCATGGGCTAGCCCATACACCCACTGCACAAGTGGAACTTAGTCAAGTAGAAGGGCCAACCTTAGAGCTAGGAAAGTTAGGAATGGGCTGTAAGATTTAAAGACCAAATCAAAGACTATTGGATGTCTCGCAGAGCGATTCTCAATGAGGCTGTTGATACTTTTCGGAAAAAAAATGATTTTTTGGCTTAATCGACCTTTACTAAAGATCAAGGAAGTACACGTGTACTCCATCTAATAATGGAAAAGCTTTTTTTTCAAATCCAAAGGTTGTGTTGTTATTGTTTGCTGCCTCGACACATTCCCCTCTCTCCCCATGATCATCCCACACAAAAAGAATGAGCATAGAGCCCCACCCCTTCTTCTTTAGTAAAGTCGAACTCTTTTTTAGCTTGTCCCCAGATCAAAGTAGAAAGGCTGGCACTGCATCATCCTTGGACTCTCAGAATCTCTTGCATTTCTATGGAAGACTAGCAACTTTAATAGAGGGAACCCTTAAAAGTACTTTGTATGAACTGTATGGTCCATAAAGGACACCTTAAAAGAGAGCATTTCTTCTTTCATATTCATATCTCTCATATCTAGATTATTATATTGCATACCTATTAGCAGAAAAAGATCTTGTTCCCACTCGAGAGCTTGTATTTGTAGTTCCTACAGATCTCTAAGGTGGAATTTATCCAACGGATGTAGAGCATTAGAGCTGATTCACTAAGTAAATGACCTAGTGAAAGAATCGCCCAATCTGTTAAAGCCCTTTATCCAGTTGAATAAGATCCTGAAACTGAGTCCCTAGTTCACAAACATATTCCATAGCTAGCCCAGTTTGAACCCTACTTCGTGGAAGCACACATTTAGGGATAGACAAATCAATTATGTTTAATAATTCATTCTAGTTCCTTCTACCTCTCTAGCCACTTGGCATGAAGTTGAATGTTCGAGAAGATCGGATAGTGCTCAATCCTTTTCCATGCTTTTCTTTCCTTTCCTCTATCAGGCTTTCTTAATTTCATAATATAAGTAATTAACTCATAAAAAGAAATCAACAAGGGCTATTAGTAGGCTGTTTACAATTACTATAAGGGTTATTCACCTATATATGGCTTGCTTAGCATTTCTATTATGGAATGATCGAAAGAATCTCGCTTCATCTTGTTCTCTCCCTACAACTATAGCTTCTCGCTATAATTGCTTGCTTCTCGTGTTGCTCTCACCCTAGAAGGTGCGGCTACCCAGAGAGGGATTTTCATTCGGCCTATTTTTCTAGGTGAAAGGCATGATAAGTTTTATGAATCTCACTGCATTGACCATAGTAATCTCCTTTTCGTTGTACCATAATAGAGGTCTGATTTGAAGGATCAGTCACAACATCACATTTGACACCCTAGGAAGGTACAACCTAACTAGGAGGTATATCAGCAGGTGTGACAATAAGACATAGATTTGTTTTGGCTGGTACAACCAATCTTTTCTCCACTTCTAATAAACATGATTGAGCCAATTTTAGATCATTTTCTTGAATCTTATAACTATTGTAGGCCCCAATAGATCTGATCTACCTAGCGTAATTTATCTCATGGCTTCCTAATTTGTACAAGTTTAGCCCCCACTTTAGCAGGGGATTTGAATCCCTAACATATTTCAGGTTGGTTCCAATTTCTATCACATGAACAATTTTGTTATGCTTTGTAGCATCCACATCGGCTCGTGTGGATCTCTCAAAAAAAGTTGTTATAAAAGTCATACCTTTTAAGTCAAACACCTCCATCTGCTCCTCAACAAGTAGTTCTTGAGAGGGGATTCTTGGGGCAGGCAACACAGCACTTGGTTGGGGAGTTGACTCCCTTGTTACATGTCCCTATCAAAGGTTAAGGTACATTCACAATGTATACACTTAAGCTATGAATGGTAGTATGGTCCCTATCGAGATTTTTCAATGCTTGCTTGTAAGTGTCTAGCAATAAAGGAATAGCTGGGAAAAGGCATAGCCATTTAAAGAAATTAGGATTACACCCTTTTTTATATCCCTATCACAGAGTTTGGCCAAAAAAAAGGTCATGTTTTGGCCTATCATGAGATAATGAGTTTATGCACGTGGTGGACCTGGTAGTCTTATGCCTTGGTAATCAAAGATATGAGTAAAATGGCCCATAAAATCAAATACGTAAAAATGGTAGAGGAGGCTTTTTTTATAAGTCCATTATGACGGCCATTGACATTGAGGAGCGATGCTTGAGGAAGAGTTCACTTATCTTTTGTTGTAGGAGTTTCCAGAATGTCTACCACCTTGGAGATAGGTAGATCATTAGTCTGACTACTAATCAAGTCATCAGAGAGCAAGGCCCTTTCTCGCCTGCAGCAAGGAAGCAGGCAGTTGTTCACCGATTTGACAAAGTCACCTATCGAAACAAATAAAGCGGAAAGGGGCAAAGTCCTAGTTTGAATTAAAGTGCAAGTAGAGGAGAGATTAGTTCAAAAGAATTCCATTAGTTAGCGAACAACCCGAAAACAATATCATCGCCTTTTTTTATTTAGCTAAGCTTGTCAGTTATCGTCTTTGAACTCTTCCATCTACTTTATTCTCTGATGTTCGGTAAGGTAGGTAGCAGTAGCAGCTTTGTAAGGTAGTTTTACCCTGTAGTAGCCAACTTTGCTTCCACTAGGCTAGGAAGGACTTCCTTGTTTGATCTTCATTCTTCATAGGATGGATTCCTCTATCAATCTCCTAGTTGGCAAAGTCCTTATCCTTAACTAGTTTAACACTCATTGTCCAATTTTCATTCCAGAGCTAGGTAAATTTTACTTCATAAGCCGGTGAGTTATCCATTTGATCTTTCGAATCACTCATCTGATCCTCTGTTTCCTTTTGATCATTGATCCTTACTTTTCATCTTGGCCCTGTGATCCTTCCTATCCCGTGGTTGAGAACCCTTGCCTGAAACTAGAGTCTCTTGATCACCTTTTTTACCATGAGCGTGATCTCGAAGTGAAAGAGGGTATCCTATCTGCCTTAGATTATGCCCATGACCAATGGTATTTTCTCAAATATGAGATGAAGAGAAGCACTTTGACCTATCCCTCTTTTCTAGATATTGGGACCCTTTACTTGTCCTTCGAATACTTTTTCACTGATGAATAATCTAACTCTTATCATATGCCCTCTTCTTCTTGGACATTTGTGCTAACTTGGTAAGGATGCTAGGTTACCTCATTCTCAAATTGGGTATGGAACCGTATCTCCCTTCTACTACAACATTTACCTCTATCTATACTTTTGGGTCTTGATCTCGAACTCATATTGATACCAAGCTATTATTCTAGATGCTGAGATGAGGGGACATGATACTGACGGACGATGAATGATAAAAGATCAGATGATCTATCTTTTTTTAACTTACTCCCTTAATTTAGTAAGGCTGCCAACAAGGTCAATGCAATGTAGCCGAGTAGGCATCAGTCAGAACTCAGCACCAAGCTAAGCATTAGCCACCTTCTGATCACTTGAATCAATTCCTACCTTCACATAGTTGCTGGATTAGAGGTGGGCTTGCTAGCATCATGCTATTGGCTTTATGGACAAGATGACTTAGAGCTAAGGTGAAATGGAACAATCTTAACAACTACCTTTAAGACTTTAGAAAAGAAGAGACATTCACCCATCCATCATGCTACGCGAAAGCTTAACTTAAATAAGTAGGGCCTTTATGCCTTTAGTAGCCCCTTTATCTGTTTAATTATTTTGACCGCGGGCTAAAAGTTGAATTACTTTCTTTCAGCTAGCAATCAGGCATCCAAGAAAGGTAAGGACAAGTACCAACTGTATGAGAGGAGAGCTGTGCACACTTTTTCCTAATTAAGATAAGTGCACCTGCCTATATGATGTTTCATGCTCAAATTGTTCAATCTACTCTTTCTTTCTTCTTTTTAAGCCAGTGCTTCAAAATCATTGAATTTCTTTCTTGATGCCAAAGCCTTTCTTTCATCTCATTATATGAAAAAGAATGGAATTGATCAATCCGTACAAACCATATCAATATACCAATATTGTGCTAATGCTAACCCCACTTCCCTGGCAAGCTTGCTTTTGCTAGCTTCTAAAGCTGGCTTTTGATATGTGCTAATTGACCTTCTGATGAAAGCATTGAAAAGTAACTAACTGAAAAGTGGGTGGGATATAAAAAAGGAGTCTTATTTATTCCTTAGGACCTATTTAATATATGATTTATAGCCTTACGCCGAAAAATATGTTTCTACTCTATAGCAGCAAGGGTATGTCTCGGTCTCCTACCATCAATCAATAAAAAGTGCTTATGAAAGCACAAAGATAAAATCAATTGAAAGCTTAGCTTCACATGCATGCACAATAGTCGCTTAGCTAGTCATAAGCTTTCTGGACCCGTGCCTATCTTTTATCTAAATGCTTTCACTAATATTTTTTTTTCTCTTGCTGTCTATGCTAGCCTCGGATCTAACTAAAGGAGCCAATTAACTCAATCTTAATAGGAGCTTTCAATTAAGGGAGAGCCTTCTAGAATAGCAATAGCCTATAGCTCTATAATGGAATTTCCTAAATGAAATTCAATAATAAAGACCGCTCAAAGATCCATTTACTTTGCTTTACCCTTCATTTTTTCTTTTTGACCCTTACTGGCACACAAGACCTGGGTCAACACAAACAAAGAAGTTTATCTTCTGCAACCATCAGCTACCTTGGAACTACCACATCTAATGACATATAGTTGATTGCTTACTTTACTCCACTTTATTAATCTTTCTAATTGCTAGTTTATTCTCTAAATGTAGCATCCCGGCTAAGGGAAGGAGGAAAGCCTTGCCCTACTTTACTTTCATGTCCTAGGCCACCCTTGTTAGTTACCTAGCTTGAAATACTTCCATCATCAACTAACGTATTCCTGTGCTAACTATTACTATTAGAGCAAAGGGTGAGGGTCTTTCAACCAAGTACGTCACAAAAAGAGTGGAAGGCCAAAGTAAACCATACTTCTAAAAAAAGCTGTTAGAAAGTCCTAGACTTTAAGCTAGGTAGCGAATGAGCTTAGGGTAGAAAATTCAATAGAATAGGAAAAGTTACTTGCTTCCAAAGATAGGGGGCACAAGGAACAAGTTTCATCGGAATTCGGTCCTTTCCACTGATGGTTGAGGAAGCTTTTTGTAATAACCTTTCAAGATAGCATAGAACAATTCAACCTACCAGTAGACCTACCAGAGTTGGAATGGATCATACTTGCTTTACCAATGAAGATAGGTTAGGTATCTGCTAATGGCAGTAACATCTAGCATGAGGAATAGCTCGACTAGAATGGGGAAGGATATCAATGCTACTCTTACTGGACCATATGTTGTTGGATATTGGGTTGTGCATGGCGCCAAAACCCACATGCATGACCCACACCCTTTCCTGCCAATGCAGCTTTAACAAATGTTTCTCCTGGAATTGTGAATTGTTCGTTGTGCTAATAAATTCACGTTAAAATGTGTTTTAGAGCTATGACTAGAAAGTAGGGTTTGTTTGACTTGCTACTCGCTCTAATGGTAGCAGTATCTGTCATGAAAGGTAGCAAAAAAGAATGACCTCCTGGGTATGTATGTATGAGCCCTAAAATTGGTGCGGCTGGTTCAATGCAAATAGGATTGATTGATAGGAAGGACGGTGCATGTCTACCTTGATGTACCACTTCTAATATTTCCAAGCTGTACTCCCACTAACTACATCCACTCTCCTCTCACTTTTAGCTACATTCAATCATTCATCATATATCATATAGAAGATAAAGTAAAGTTCTAGCACATCAGACATAATGCCCGAACTGGCATGGAAGGTAAAGAGATGTCTTTCCTATTCTATCAATCCTATTTCTGTCTTCTCTTGCCTTTGTCTCATTGAGCCCTTTCTTTCTACTAGGGCATAAAAAAATTTGTGTGTTGATAGCCCTCAATTCTATTTCTTGGAGATATTGATACCTTGTTGTTGCTTTTCTCTCTTTCCTATGTGCGCTATCTATAATTAAATAAGGAATCAACTCCTTTCTCTTGTGAAGCTGTCTTTTATTTAGCGAAAGTCTTATTTTGCTACCTATGAATCTTTGTTCTCTTTCAAGAGCCAATTTTTGAATGTATCGAGGCTGACCTACTTTTTAAGGACATATAGGAGGGCAAGTCAAAATTCCTATTGAGGAGGATGTGCCATTTCTATGCCATAGTAGAAAGGGATATGCCCATAATTGTTCGCATTGAAAAGATAGGATTCTATGGTGGCATTTCTTTAGCATCCTAGCAAGGAGCTTACCTTATTGTACTATAATACATATTCAAAGAAGATCCTTGTTTGGATATTACCAAGTCATTTTATTGACCTAGCGGGCCCACCCTTTCTTCAAGAGTGAAATGGAGGGAATGCCCCTATAGCTTCCATGCGTAAACATTTCCCATTTTTTCGTGATGATGATTTGTTAACATTCATTACTGAGGGAAAAGCCTGGATGGAATTGGGCACATTCAGAGTATGGTCCGAATAAATCCACTATGCATAGTTAGATAAAGAAAAGAATGCAATTTTTTTAAGCAACATGACATTCCTTTGCTCCTTAAAAAACTGAAGCTTTTAACCTAATGTTGTCTCACATGATGGAAAAATCATTCACGTGCAATTCATTCTCAAATACCTATGCCCTTTCAGGACTTAGGAAGGAATCTATGTTCAGAAAATCTCAGCTCACACCTATAACCAAGAAATCAAAAGAAAGGAAGGTCAAGCCGTCCAATACAATCTCAATAACTACGTGTAAACCTCCTAAACGTGAACCCACATACCCTCACAATCATATCGAGACAAATAGTTAGAGGTTCCTCGCCCCGAATGCTGAGCTACTCTTCTATTGATCGAGCCGTTTCCATGTTGGAAAAGGTGCTATACCCCAGTATTGCTTCTCTTGATCCCCACTCATCTTCTAAATGAAAGCACCATAGATGTGTATAGATTTTGAAAACACTTGCATCTGGTACTTTTTTACGAGATTCTATCTTGACTTTCTCATGCTACACTTCTATTTTGCACTTTTTTGCTCTTTCCCTTGCCCTTTCACTTATTCTTCTACTTGAATTAAAACTTTCTCTTATTAAGATCCCATTGGACTGACTTGTACAGTGCTAGGGATAGCTTAACTAGTTGTCTAGCTATAACCTTCCTTATTCACTAGCTTACTTGATAGCAGGATTAGTTACCAAAAGGGTACAATGCGGGTTCCAATTAGGATTCAAGATGATTTTCCCTAAGTTTAGAATGCACATAGAAAAAATGAGACCAAGATGGAGGAAGCATCTAAGAAGCCCAAAGCGAGATGCCTCCCTTTTCTTTTTGAATTGACTATTGTTATGTTGGTGTGCTCTATCTAGATTTATTTGTACTGCCCAACAATGAGGCCAAAATCATAGAGTGGCCAAACATGCAGAAGTAGACTCAAACTTTTAAGGATGGGATACTTCTCGCTTTCATTATCTTATCAAGTTGAATCGATGCTTGAATTGGAACAAGAGACGTTCCAAATAAAAAAGGATGTGGTTGTTGTCAGACCTAAAATAGCAACATTGCAGGAGACAAACAAAAGAAAGAGATAATCTACTCCTGTGAAAAAAAGAAAGAGATGCTTGAATTGGAACAAGCAGGACTCCCTGCACATGTGATAAATGGCTTTGAATCCATTCTGAAAAGAATGGATGACTTGAAAAGCTCTCCATAGAAAAAGAGATTATCTACACTACCCCAGAGCACTCATTTTTTTGGTTTGGCCTATCTGGGAAACTTATGCATAAGAAAGGGGATCTACACCAGAAAAGGCGTTTACGACCAGTTCCCATATAGACACTTCACTCACATTGCTTTAAGCAATACTATTCTTACAAAAAAAAGACTTACTAAAGATGGAGAAAATCAGTCATGGGACGATGAAGGAAAGGATGATTTGTATAAGAAAGTAGATTAGAAAGAATTAACAAGACTATCAGACCAAGAAAGGAACTACTGGATGAGCAACTACCTCAGGCTTAAAATGACATAAAATAAATGGAATCTCATGTGAACTATGAGGAATGCTATGTCTGCCTGCCGAGATGGCTATTATTACTTTTGATCATTGAAAAGGAGATTTTCCACTCCTTTTTGCTTAGGGCTTTGTCACCGCAAGATAAGTATGTGGGTTATGTGCAGAATCCTTTCGATATATATGGGTTATGGTAGTTATCCCTTTTCTCTAGAATGTTTAGAGTAGAACTTGTTGGAAGTTAAAGATTGAGTCTTGTTGTCTACTGTAGGATTCTCACAAGCCAAGTTGGTGTCATAAGATACTTCCTTGCATTTCGAGTAATAAGGGCATCTAGAATTGAAGCCTGAAATTAGGATCAGCAAGGGGTATGACCTAATACATTTGTAGTTCATTTCAATGGGGATTGAGTTGGAGCCCCTATCTCATCACAGTAGTCCCAGTATCAATATGTGAAGTCCCCATATCACTATTCTACTTTCCAACCATCTTCATACTAGTCCCTGGTTTGTACTTATTGTAGTAGTTTCTAGGATAGTGGATTCTTTTTTCAGGTAAGCAAATAAGCAAAACAGTGTTAGATAGATTACTAATATAAAGAATATGTAAAGCTAAGTTTTGTTCCAGCCATTGGGATCAATGCAGTTGGGGTGGTCCTTTGATATGAAGTTTTTAGAAGTCCCCAATCCAGCTTGATATTTTTCCTGTGAGTTACCAGCCATGAGGTGTAGGAGTCATTTTGAGGGCCTTGATTGATATTGCCATTGTACCTGAAAATAGATAATTACAAGAAGAGGTTGTGACACTAAAGAATTGGATTATTTTCTCTTGTTTTTTTGATTAGGCTTCCCCTTTTGTTAGCTAGAAAAATTACTGCTCATTCTTTGTGAGCTATTTCCATTGTGAGTTTTGATCGATATGGAAATATTCTTTTTATAACCATTAGCCAAAAGCTTTATTTGATTATATAACAATAAATAGAAAATTCTGCATAAGAAGATGATGCAACAATGGTTGTAGTTTCTCTTCAAGTCGTTCTAGGCATAGAACTAGAGAACTGGAGTTCTCTACCAGTGAATTCAAGGGATGGATTCTAGAATAGAAGTTGGCACTGTAGAAACCACATTAAAAGAAGCAGACAAATCATATGCCTGTGAATAAGCAACTTTAGTAGTTATCACTCTTCCATAGCTCTATAGCCGGTAAAGAAGAAGAGAGATGGAATTTGACAATTCAAAGCCAAACTTACAAGTGAGAGCCTGATGCCAGTGAATTAGGTTGGGTAGAAGATGAGGCAGGGGCTATTGATTTTTACTAGGCAAGATGAGTATGCAATTCTACCCTACCTTTTTCCTAGAATTGGATTGTATCCTTACCTGCTTGATGATAACAACCTACCATTGACTTGAAAGTACCTCTCTCACTGCACTAAAAGAGTTTGTATTTGATGATAGGGCTTGAGGTCAATTGATCCACAACAAAGGATCTATGGTAGGTTAAAGAGGATTGAAAAGATTGTCAGCCACTTGTTCTTATACACACTATAAGATAAGGCTTTCTATGAAAGCTAATAAGATTACCTAACAAAATAGAAAGGGATTCGAACTCACCTAGTTCATGTCTATCAATGGGAGATGTCGGATTGCCTCATAGCATGGTTAGAATTATTAATCCCACATAGTGGTAATAAGTGTCGTATTTTAAAAAGGAAGGGATGATTCTTGCCAAACTCTGTCATGCACCTCCTCCTTGGAGTTTCAAACAAAAAGATCCCATTATGTTTTTCTGTCTTCTTCTCTGCCGAAAAGAAAGGCAAAGGTGAGTGACTGGTAAACCTACAATTGAGAGGTCAAATCACAACATCCTCATTGATCCAACTCGGGTTGGTATGCTCACAAATAGAGATCCTACCACATGTGTTCAGTTTGAGAGCCACCATGTTTTCTCGATGTCATCTTCTCTTTCAGGTGAGAACCATTCTTCTATGTTTTCATTACTGAGGAGACCAAATTTCAGAAGAATAGTCTCAAAATACTCAATCTATTCGGTCATACCATATTGTCTCTTGAGGTGTTATCTCTCTAGCAGTCTAGTTTCCATACAAGAAGAAGAGGTAAAGATTAGAAGGTCTCAATAATATCTACTTTTTAGCATTAGGAATGGTAAAAATTAAATTCTTTCGAGCCCCATTGACCAAAATGAGAAATGAAAGGTTACCATTGCAAGATCATCATAAAGAATGAAACCATGTGTCATTATCACCTCCAGGAAAGATTTTATGTATTCATCATTCCTACTCCACCTTGCAACTTTTGGTAATTTGGAAAGCCGTTGTTGTCCAACTCTCTAGTCATGTAGTGAAACAAAAGAACACATTGCCCTCAATAATGAGGGTTTTTGAATGTCTTTTGAGTGTCCAGTCACAAACAATCAAAACACGTATTTGAGCCATCTCATTCTAATGCATTATGCTTGTGCTAAATCGACCGGTCCTGGAGAATCTTTGTTATTAGATTTGAAGTAAGGAACTGTTACTAGCAAATTAAAAGGGTTTAATGATCATACTCCTTTATAAAATCCATCTCTCGATCACCCAGGATGTGCTTTTTACATGCTATTGGTTGCTCTTTCTCCAATTTTGACTAAAGTGTGATAATGCCATAAAGGAAGTCCACAAGTCCGGTCACAAGTCCAGCAGTTAAGATGGTTATGTAGTCATTGGTGTGTTAGGTAAGATCCTTGTCAAAGGGCATAGCAATAAAGTAGATATTTCATTATAGTAAGGATTAGAGCGTGGGGGTCTACTCAAAGATGGGACTCCATATTCCTCGAAAATCAAACACGAGACTCAATGCTTTAGAAAGGCCTAGTGTTCTATAAGATCACGACTACTTTTAGGAGCCTCGGTGATCCCTATTTCACTGAGACAGAGAAGCGAGAAGGCTAGATAAAAAAGAAAAAATAAATGAAATAGGGATTATATCCTTATATATATTCAAGAAGCGAAAGCTTTCCTGCTAGGGATCCCTACATAGCCATGGGGCCTTGAGAATACCTACTTTTATGCAAAGCCTAACTACTTTAGAACATGAGACACATAGAAGTTTATTCTATTCGCTTGGGATTCTCAAAAGACTTTTGTGTGTTTCCAGAGACAAGAGAAATCACCTGTGAGAGGAGGTTCATCTAATAATTAGTTAAGAAAGGATAAAAAATTAAGTATCTAGAAAGTTAGAGTTGCACTTTCTAGATAAGGCCACTAGTCCATAAAGAAAGATGCTAGATTGTAGTACAACTTCTATCCCGAAGTACCTGTAGGGGAAGCTAATGTAAAAGAATAACTGGGAAGACCTTCCTTCGCCCACCCAACTCTTAGAATAGAAAGTGAACTAGCCCTAGCTTAAAGCCTCAAAAGAGGATCCTATGGAATATTCTTTGTACCCAGATGCTAGAGTAGGAGAGTAGTAAGCTAACCTTCTTTGTGTATCCTTAAATTTTTTATAGCCTACCACTCTGTGGGAACTAACGTACTAAGTAATTTTATATCTCCTTTTTTTTTGTTTTGTTTGTGAGCAAATTTGGCTTGCTATCAAGTAAGCTAGTGAATAAAGAAGGTTATAGTAAGATAATCGGTTAAGCTATCCCTAGCAATGTACAAATCAGTCCCATGGGATCTTTATAAGAGAAAGTTTTAGTTCAAGTAGAAGAAGAGAAAGCCCAATTAGTGTAAGCAATTCTAAAAGTTATTGATAGGTTCATGACCCGCTCCTTCTAGTTGTGTCTTCAAATGACATTTCTTTACCGACACAGGCCCATAATAAACTTACCTGGAGAAAGCCTTACCTTCAATTTCCTCTTTCCCTTCCTCTTCTTACTAGCAATCTAAGTCAGAGTTACCAAGTCCTGAGAGGAATCCATCTCTTACTAGATTGATAAAAAGTTATCTCGATATGATCTTTTTTTGAAACACTAGAACGAACCATTCAAGACTAGTATACTGGCCAGTGTGATCAAGTCTTCTTTTACTAGTACTAGATTTCAATTATCTTAATGTATGTTCATATGGGAGTCGATACTATTACTTTCCTCTTCTCCCAAGAGAAAGTACTCTCGCAATGAACCTTACATCAAGACTTTTCCTTCTAGCAAGTTGTATATTCTCTAGGTTGGTGCTTTCTTCATCTATTAAAAAGACCCCTTCCAGGTGCATGAAAAGTGGGGAAGGATTTCATGGATGTTTCTATAGAGGTAAATACATGGGATGTGAAATAATGACTAGAATCGCTCCTGGGAAAGACTAAGTAGTCAGGGTGCCCATTGAAGAAAGATTTTCCAGTGCTATAGCTGGGAATTGGAAGAATGCATAATAGAATTCCCTTCCTTCTCATTCAATCCGTGATATTAAGGAAGTACCACTTTTTTTGTTGTTTCAATTCAAAATCAGTGGTTGAAATCTTCTAGCCCTCCACCACTAACAATAGAGCAGGAGTAGTGGATTCGCCATTTCAGAGTTTTAAGTAAATCCGGATTGACTATATTTCTTTCAAGTAAGGCTGACTTTATTAGCTATCTCTAGGTAGACAAAACACAAAACCACTCGTCAAATAGATCAACATCAATGTTGAATAGTTGAATTCCATCTAGGGTTTACTGCAAACTTATTATATCTACCTTCTGATCTTCCTTGAGAACCTTGTATTGCTTGTGTCTTTCTTCTCCTAATTACTTCTTGGATTCACCGCAAACAGATGACTAAAAGCACTTACTAAGTACAATCTTGGAGGTTCCAATTCAATTAGCTGCGAGCGAATATTGCAATTGAGGAGCAAATCTCTATTTGTAAGAGCAAATTAGGTGCATGCCATGGATTAGCCTTTCTTTCTTTACTTCATACATATTATCAATACCTGCAGTTTTATCTAAAAAAAATAAAAGATCTAGCTCTTGTTAGTGGGTTAACGTATTCTGTATTCTCGAAGCACCATGTCCCAAGTTCACATGCCTTCTACCTCAATCCAAATCCGCAAACACATTTGATGAATCCGGTTCCAATGGATGCCCCAAAAGAGTTTGATTCCCTTATTATTATATTAGAGAAAAGAAATTTTTCGGGTGGAGGGGTGCCCAGGCCCACCCAACTCTTAGAATAGAAAGTGAACCGGCCCTGCCTTAAAGCCTCAAAAAATGATACTATGGAATATTCTCTGTACCCAGATGCTAGAGTAGGAGAGGAGTAAGCTAACATTCTCAGTGTATATGTAAATTCCCTATAGCCTACCACACGATGGGAATAGAGTACTAAGCGATTTTATACCTCCCTTTTGTTTTTTGTTTTGGTTGCTAGCAAATCCCACTCGCTATCAAGCATGCTAGTGAATAAGGAAGGTTATAGTAAGATAACTGGTTAAGTTATCCCTAGCACTATACAAGTTAGTCCCATGGGATCTTTATAAGATAAAGTTTCAATTCAAACAGAAGAAGAAGATAAAGCCTGATTAGTGTAAGCCATTCTAAAAGTTCTTGATAGGTTCACGACCCACTGCTTCCAGTGGTGTCTTCATACTTACCAATGCACATTTCCTTACCAATGCACAGGCCCACAATAAACTTACTAAAGGGAAGCCTAACATTCATTAAGTCTTTTTCCCTTCATCTTCTTACTAGTAATCCAAGTCAGAGGTACCAAGCCCAGAGAGGAATCAATCTCTTACTAAATTGATAAAAGTTATCTATATACAATCTTTTTTTTGAAACACTAGAATGAACCATTTTAGACTAGTATACTAGGCAGTGTGATGAAGTCATCTCTTACTAGTATCAGATTTCAATTATCTTAATGTCCGCTCTTATGGGAATCGAAGCTACTACTTCCCACTTCTCTAGAGAGAAAGTACTCTCACAAAGAACCTTACGTCAAGACTCTTCCTTCTAGCGAGTTTCTTACTCTCTAGATTAGTGCTTTCTTCATCTTTTAGAAAGTACCCTTCTAAACGCATGAAAAGTGGACAAGGATTTCATGGATGTTGTTATAATGGTAAAGACAAGAGATGTGGGATAATGGCTAGAATAGCTCCTAGGAAAGACTAAGTTGTTGGGGCACCCATTGAAGATAGATATTATTGTGCAATGGCCAAGAATGGAGAGAAGGCATAATAGAATGCTCTTCCTACTCATTCGATCCATGCTATTAATGAATTACCACTTTTTTTGCAGTTTTGATTCAAAATTAGTGGTTTAGATCCTTTAGCCTTCCACCCCTGATTCTGGAGAAGTAGTAGTAGATTTTCCTACTTCAAAGTTTTAAGCAAATCTGGATTGACTATATTTCTTTCAAGCATGGCTGACTTCATTAGTTATATATAGGTAGACAAAGCATTATCCCTCTCGTCAAATAGATCAACACCAACGTTGAACAGTTGAATTCCATTTAGTGTTTACTGCAAACTTATTATATCTACCGGCCACTCTTCCTCGAGGACCCTATATTACTTTTCTTTCTTCTCATAGTTATTTCTTAGATCCACCGGTAACAAATGACTGAAAGCACTTACTAAGAACAATTTTGGAAACCCCAATTCAATTAGTAGTGAATCTTGCACTTGAGGAGTAGATCTTTATCTGTAATAGTGAATTAGGTGCATGCCATGGATTAGCCCTTCTTTCTTTACAACATACATATTATTAGTACCTGCAATTTTATCTAAAAAAATAAAAGATCTATTACTTGTTATTGGGTCAACCTATTCGGTATTCTCGATGCACCATGTCATGAGATCACATGCCTTCTACCTCAATCCAAATCCTCAAACACACTTGATGAATCTAGTTCCAATGGATGCATCAAAAGAGTTTGATGCCCTTATTATTATATTAGAGAAAATAAATTTTTTGAGTGGGGTGAGAGCGATCCTAGTCTTATTCTACTTTATACGCTATGCTTTTGAAAGTAATACTAAGCCTTCCCATCCACCTCTACCCCATCTTAGCTTACCAAGCTCGATCAAAATCACTCACCGGCCCTACTACTTCATTTTTTATGCCTGAAAATCCAATGTACTTTTTCATGAATGTCTAGAATGACAATGACTGGCCAATACATGTCATGGAAGTCTTCAATTTCTCTAAAGGAGTTGCATCATTCAATAGTTGATTATCATGCACAAAGTGGCTTTTCCTATTAAAAAATAGGGAAGAGACTAAGGTTTACCCATAAGTGGGAAAGGGGACAAGAAGATTAAACCTTGAAAATAGGGATGTTGCCTATGCAGAGGAAGTATCCCATCTCAATGTCTATGCCTATAAGGATAAAAAGATTCCCCTTATGAGGGTGTGGGCACACTAATACATAAAGCTACTGATGGATTCCTATTCATACTTAGGGTACACATCATGCATATATGTAGATAGTCAAACCACCTGAATCTCTCATTATGGACTAGAAGATTGAATGCTTCTCTTAGATAAGATAGTTCAATCTATAGAGCTTTATTCATATGCTTGAACCCGCTTTACTAAAACTTCTTATTGGGGCACGGCTAGGAAAGACGGTGAAATTATTGCAAGCTTTCACATGTGACTAATAAACTAATGACCATAGCTCCTGCAACAACGAAAGATCTTGATTATAGGACCAAGAAGCTATGACTGAATGGTTAGGAGAATCACTAAACCTTAGTGTTCATAAGTTTCATTATATTTATTCTAGGTTAAACATTGAGTTCGAAGTTTGATTTCATGACATTATAAGTCACCTACACAATAAGGGAATGAAAATTTTTATTAGGAACATTGAATCATAAGTCAAGGTGGTCCGTGGGTCTGCATTAAGGATAGCACTCTTTTTTTGATTTTGATACTTCATTTCCACATGGATAGGATCTTTAGATCTAGACCTTAAGAAAGTGAACCAATTGAGTTTTATCTTCCTCACATCAAATATCTCACCTATTTAACTCTACTAAAGAGATTAGTCTTCTTTGCTTGTGAATTCACGTAGAAGAGAGATTTGGAGACCCTTCCCTTCCAAAATTTGAACACTTTCTCGCCTAAGTTGTAAAGGCCTTGATAAACATCTTATCCTTACTTCATGGTGCGAGGCCCACCTTCTGCTTGATAGAAAAGAAATAAAATTCTTAGGTAAGGATTATTTCTGTAGAATCTCTCTCCTATCTTTTTTATAGATTCACTTTTGGTTAGTAGAAGTCCCTTCTTTAGCAGAGCTTATCTTCTAGTCTTTGTCTGTTGGAACAACTTTCACTACTGAAATAGCTTAGCCAAAGTAAAAGTAGACTACTTAATTCCAAACTTAAAACTTTCCTAGATATTGAAACTTGACTACTATAACAACTTGAGCATTGAATTTCTTCATAGAGGGTGAAGAAGGCTTGACCTTAATGTAATGATCTGATGGTGCATGCAGACCACTGCTCTCTCTTTCACTCTATGTTAGAGTAAGCAAGATTTTCTAATCCTAACATTGTAGCATATGCCTCTCCCCTTCTTCTACCCTAAGACATTGAGATTATTACTTGCTAGCCTAGGATTTCTAAAGTTAAATAAGCTATATGGACTATAAGATAAAAGAATGACTGCTACGTCTATAACAGTCGACCATCTTTCTACTAGACTGGATGAGTAAAGGTAAAAGGAAATGGTTGAAGCATGTTTCCCATTAGAAGAAATTAGGATCAATAGAATGAGTGAGACCCACTAGAAAACAATGTTTTAGAGTTACACCTGGTAAAGAAACAAATAATAATGTCTTTCTTCTAATGCTCTCCTAGAAGATAGGTCTATAACTTCAGCATCCAATTCAGTCAATTTTCATTCAAGCTGTAAGACTAATGTTTATTCATCAAAGATAGGAAAAGTCCAAAGGCAAAAGCATTCTTAGCCGATGGAATAGAAAAATATCATGCAAGCTATATGGTTGACATTACTCTCATTGAAAGCGAGCCATCGATCATCGGGCTCGGGAAAGACCCATATGTTATGAATGAATAGATTCATGATCTCTATCAATTAGAAAACAACTTTCATGCAGAGGTCAAAGTAGCTACTAATGAAGGATTGTTATTTTGCTACTACTATCCTATTTGTTTATCTTGTCGTTTGTTCACCCTTATGACTTTTGTAAATGGTTCCATTTTTTGTTACTTATGAAATCACTTTCACTATAAAAAGGACTTCTTGTAAGAACTCAAACCAAGCAGTCAAAATAGGGTAAGAACTAAAATGATGTCTTATCCAATGCAATCTCATCTCCAAAACAAATGAAATGAGCCCACTTACCCACTCTCTTTTCTCCACATGGGTTGTGAACTGGCGAAGATGAAGACTCGTATGCTAATGGTGTTCACAGTTAAGTAAATGGTTCTTTTCCGAATAGAATAAATTGGAGTTCTTTGCCCTTTCCTTATCACTTCTTGTAGTTCACCATGTCTTAATATGATGAATGGCACTCTCATCCATAGTGTAATCTTCTGCATATGAATTCACTGGCTTGCTTTAATTTCATTTCATTATGTAGTAGTCCCTTAGGTGACAACGCAAGATGCCCATTCGATCCTAGGTTAGGGATTAAGACAAATATTCACTTTTCTGAACCATCTATGCAACTATCATCCTAGATCATGGATTTGAAAGAGAACCTCATAGCTCTCAGTGGGCTATTCCAAACTAGCCTACCTTTTAATATGCCTGACATTTCACATCCCACATACTATTTTCTTGGCCAAATCATCGATAATGTATCAACTACTATCTCATCCTCTGACCTACATAAAAGACCATCTCATTTCCAATTGAGAAAAGGCTTTGCCAACTCAATCAGTTTAGTTAGGAAATGACCTCTATAGAGGTTGATAAGTAACTGTATTTTATGGAGTCTAATTCCATGCAGACTATAAGTATATAAGATACCGATAGAAAATGATTAAATAAGCTAGCATAAGCAGAGTAAAAGAAGGCAAACTCTATGTGAGAGGCCTCTTGGAAAGATTGGGGAGTCCTAAGGTTATTAGGATGAAGTAGATATTCTAACATGATGTAGGAAATAATATAATAATAGGAAGTGTGGCTATGAGAGAAGGTGATGAATGGTTAAGAGAAGATTAAAGAACATTCCATGCTACGAGGCATCGCTTGTTGTATAGTTGTTGTAGCCTAGGAGCCAACCTAGCTAAGAAAATATACCAAAGTAAGTGCAGCTCATTGTGTAGATAGATTCTCTTTCCTCTTGTGGGAAAGCTTTTCTACATCAACTTAAACCTTGGCCGATGAATCATACCTAAAAAAATCATTAGGCCCAAAACTTGATTATCGGATGATTCAAATGAAAGTGGAACTCTTACTAATAGAAGGTGACTACCTCTAATATAGAGGTATCGATTAAGGAAAAGTAGGACAAATCTCCTTCTCGAAGGGGCCCAAACATTAGTCTAGTTCATCCGTTTACTAGAGATGGGGAGATTTCGTTGGTAAGGTAGAGCCTTCCATTTCTACTTGCCCTTGATTGCACGTTTGAATTGGGAGTCTTCTTTATTTTAGGTTCTTCCCTCATGCACATGGCAAAGAGAAGAGGTCCTAATCTTTAAATTGGCTAGAAATGATATGAGTGATTCTTCTTTCCTCGTCCCGACCATAAAAAATAGGCTAAAAGTCTTCTACCACCTGAAAATCAAAGTCCTTATTTATTGCTAAGGTGGGAAACTATTGACTTGTCCAACATAGTATTACGAAAACAAATCCAACCCATATAACAAAATTCCTATTGAGTTCCATTCAGACATCCCTGTTGACTTTTGATAGCAATAGTGTCGGGATATTCTAATCTCAGATAAAAGTGTATGGCCCAAAAAAAAAGAGACTGGTTGTCTAAACTATGAAAATTAGTCAATCAAAAGAAAACTTGAGGCTCTAAGTCTAATCGTAAAGTGAAAACCTACTTTAAGTAAGAGATTTGGAGTTGAACTTAGTTCTCATCACACATAAGGAGAGAATTAAAAGTAGACCCTTTGTCAGTGAAATAGCTTTTTCATTTTCATACTTCTTATATGTGATCTCTAAAGAATGGACCCACATGAGACTAGGGCATGCTAAGCAAATCAATTACAACTCCATGGAATTCTGAGAGCGAAAAGACCCACTCAAAAAAGGAGATATAGAAAGTGTGTCAAGAAAGAGGAATGATCAACAGGATAGAGATGTCCACTAAGCAAAGGCAATGGGACCATATTACAAAGATAGAGTGACTAGCTTTGATTGACTAGTCTCATGTCTATGGAATGACTTGATCCTCGAGTCCCTAATGATAGAAAGTTGGTGCTCAATCTTAAAAAATAAGAAGGCCCTCTCTTTACGAGTTGCTAGTAGAATGTGGAATGCTCTAACCGGGCTAGACGAACCAATTAGTTGGTCTTCCATCAGTGTACACCTATGTCTCAATCTAATTGTTAGTTCCAAAATCGCAATCCCACTAGTCTAATTAATATTGCCATGACGAATGAAGCTAGGAACTCTGTGCCAACGAATGTTGTGAGTGATGTATACTAGTGATTGACCTTCTAAGAATTTTGCATTCTAGCTACTTAAAAAAGGAGTTATAGGGGCGAGTCTTACTCTCTTTTTCCTGCTGCTAAAAGGGATGGCAAATGGATAAATAAATAAGCGAAAGATGACATGCTTGCACAACCCACACTAAGCTTGTACCCATGAAGGCGAAAATATGGACCTTATATTTCTTTTAAAGAAAGAAAAAAGGCTACCCTTTTCTGCAAGTATATAAGGCAATGGTAGCTAGAGAGAGACCTTTGACTACTATTACCACCACCCCTATACATAGAAAAACCAGCTCCATGTACAAATGAGACTACCACAATTGCTACATGCCTTTCGTCCCCTTACACGATGTGGGAGAGTGCAGCTTCCTCCTCCAACACAGGGAGAAAAACAATACCTGAAATATAGAAGTCATTGTAGACTTTGACAACGAAAAAAAAGACATGTAAAAAGACATATAGGAATTGGCTAAGCGAAACAATAAAGTATTGGCTCCCCCATCAGTAGTTGTACCGAGCTGAGTGGAAGTAGGACAGCTTATAGGTGAAATAATATTGAAACTTATCACTCTTAATCAAACCTTTGAAAACTCAGACATAATGAATAAATGGACTCAAGGGCTACTTAAGGCACTTTTGTGCAAACTAAAAGGACTGGTTGGATGTTGCTCAATACTGCTATAACTTAACAACCAAAAAGTTTTGTGTAGAACTTTAGCCCATTCGAGTTGGCCATGCACAGGGCAGCAGCCTCTGACACCCCACACCATTGTGATAGGAGGGGGCTTGCCCATCACTTTGCAAAGAGAGGAGCGCAACGACCGAGCCCAAACCTACTTAGATAAAATAGCAAGGCAAGGCGTATGGAGGAAAAAAATACTTTTGGAGATAACTCCAAAATATCAACCAATCCAACCTATTTAAACAATCTAAAGGCTTGGCCCAGTCTAAAGGAAGAAGAAAGCAACCTTGTAGAGAAGTGGATAAGAGAGGTGGCCTATAGACTCAAGCAACTAGCTCAGTGAAAACTCACCATGTATTCAATCTGAGTTAGTTGACTTTGATTAGACCAGACCGACCCAGATAAGAACGTGCCCATGAGGGCTCCACCATATGTTGCAGATGAACCTTGAAAGAAGAAGTTGAGTATATCATACCTGAATGCACCATGGGGCAGCCCATACACCCAGCACAAGAGTATAACTTAGTCAAGTAGAAGGGCCAACCTGAGAGTGAGACAAGTTAGGAAGAGGCTGTAGGATTCAAAGACTAAGCCAGAGACTACTTGATGTCTCGCAGAACAACTATCAATGAAGACATTGATACTTTTCGAAAAAAAAAAGAGTTTTTGGATTAATCTGCTTTACTAAAGATCAAGGAAGTACACTAGTACTCCAGCTAATAAGGGAAAAGTTTTTTCTTTTCAAATCCAAGAGTTTTGTTGTTGTTGTTCGTTGCCTCGATGCATTCCCCTCTCTCTTTAGCATCATCCCACATAAAGAAAAAGCACAGATTTCAGCCCCTACTTTTTCAATAAATTCGATTTCTTTTTTAGCATGTCCCAGGATTAAAGTAGGAAGACTAGCACTGCACCATCCCTGGATGCTTAGAATCTCATTCTTTTCTATGGAAGACTAGCAACATTAACAGAGGGCATCCTTAAAGCTACTTCATATGAACTGTCTGGTCCACTAAGAATGCCTTAAAAGAGAGCATTTCATCTTTCATATCCATATCTCACAGATCTAGATTATTCGGTTACATACCTATTAGTGGTAGGAGATCTTGTTCCCACTCAAGAGCTTGTTGTTACAATTCCTATATATCTTTAATGTTGAGTTTATCTAATGGACGCATAGTGTCAGAGCTGATTCACTAAGTAAATGACCTTGTGAAAGAACCACCCCATCAATTGAAACTCTTTATCTAGTCAATGAAGATCCTGAAACTGGGTCCCTTGTTCACAAACCTATTCGATAGCCAGTCCAAGTTGAACCCTACTCATTGGAAGCACACGTTTTGGGATAGATAAATTGATTAGGTCAAATAACTCATTTCAGTTTCTACTACCCCTCTAGCCGCTCTACATGAAGTTGAATGTCCGAGAAGATCGTACAAAGCTTATTCCTCTTTCGTGCTTTCCTTTCCTCTTTCAGGCAATCTTAATTTCATAATATAAGCAAGTAACTCAAATAAAGAAATCAAAAGAGGGTCATAAGTAGGCCATTTGCTTTTTCTATAAGGGTTGTTCGCCTTTATACATCTTGCTTAGCATTTTTATTACAGAATGATCAAAAGAATCTCGTTTTGTCTTGGCCTCTACCTACAGCTCCAGCCACTCATTGCAATAGCTTGCTTATCAGGTGGCTCACACCCAGAGTGGTGAGGCTGAGCTAGAGTAGGCTTAGCAGTCAGCCTATGTTTTTGAGCAAAAGACATGATGAGTTGCACAAATCTCACTGCACTAACCATAATAAACTTCTTCTCGTTGTATGAAATAGAGGTCTAATATGAGGAAGGTATAGCCAAATTAAAAGGTACATTAGTATGTGTGACAATAAGACAGATTTTTTTTGGCTGGTACAACCACTTTCTTGTCCACTTCTAATAAATATGATTGACCCAATTCTAGATCATCTTCTAGAATTATATAACTATTGTAGGCCCCAATAGATCAGATCCACCTAGCGTACCTAATTCCATGCCTTCCTAAATTGAACAAGTTCATCCCCCACTTTAGCAGCAGATTTGAATCCCTAGCAGATTTCATGTTGGTTCTAGTTTTCTATCACCTAAAATTTTTGTTATGCTTTGTAGTGTCTGCACCTTTGATGCTCAATGAACAGAGCATTGTGTCGACTACATCTACCTATGGGGATCTCTCAGAAAAAGTGGATAGAAAAAGCTGGACCTTTTAGGTCAGACACCTCCACCTGCTCCTCAACTGGTGGTTCTTTAGGGCTGATGCTTGGGGTAGGCGACGTAGCCCCTTGTTGGAGGGTGGGCTTTCTGGTTTCAAGTACCTATTGGTGGTTAAGGTACATTCATTGTGTAGATGCTTAAGTTGGGAATGGTAGTAAGGTCCCTATTGAGATTTTTCACTTCTTGCTTGTAAGGCTATGGTAGAAGGTTAGAGCAATGCATGATGGCCGGGAAACAACATAGTGCTATAGAGAAATCAGGATTAACATTTTTTTATATCCCTATCACATAGTTTGGCCAGAAAAAAGATCACGCTTTGGTATATCATGAAATATAAGTATATGCACGTGGTGGAACAGGTAGTCTTATTAACTGGTAATCAAAGAATGAAGTAAAACAACCCTAATAGTCAAATCCATAAAAATGGCAGAAGATGCTTTTTATAAGTCCATTATGACAGCCGTTGACCTTGAGGAGCATTGGTTGAGAAAGAGTTCGCATATATTTTGCCATAGGAGTTTCTGACAGGTCTGCCCCTTTAGAGATGGGTGGATCCTTAGTCTGACTACTAATCATGCTAGGGGAAAGCAAGGCCCTTTCTCACATACGGCGAGGAGAAAGGCTACTTTTCAGTGACTTGACAAAGTCATCTATTATAGCAAAGAAAGAGGAAAGGGATGAAGCACTAGTTTGAATTGAAGTACAAGTAAAGGAGAGATAGGTTCAACAAGAATTTCATTAGTTAGTGAACGGCCTGAAAACAATGTCATCGCCTCTTTCTTATTTAGGTAAGCTTGTTAGTTATCAGCTTTGAACTATTACACCTACTCATTCCGCTGACCTTCCAAGACTAGGTAGGTAGCAGTGGCCGCTTTGTAAGTTAGTTTTCCATACCCTGCAATAGTCAACTTTGCTTCCACCGGGCTAGGAAGGACTTTCTTGTTTGATATCCTTTCTTCATAGGCTAGATTACTCTATCAATCTCCTTGCTAGCAAAGTCCTTATCCTTATGAAACCAGCTTACTGCTCGTTGCCTAATTTCTTTTCATGGGCTAGGTGAATCCTTCTTCAAAAGCCAGTGAGTCTATACATCTGATCTTTTGAGTCTCTCATGTGATCCTCTCTTTCTCTTTGATCACTGACCGTTACTTTCCATCTTGGCCCTGTGATCCTTCCTCTCCATTGGTTAAGTACCCTTGCCTGAAACTAGGGTCTCTTGACCACCTCTTCTACCTCGAGCATGATCTCAAAGTGAAAGAAGGTATCCTATTTGCCTTAGATTATGCCCATGACCAATGGTCTTTTTCAATGATCTGGGATAAAGAGGAGCACTTTGACCTATCACTATTCTCTAGATATTGGGACCATTTACTTGTCCATCAAATAATCTCTCACTAATAAAAAATTTTACTCTTATCCTTGGCCCTCTTCTTCATGGACATTAGTGCTAATTGGGTGAAAATGCTACGTTACCTCTTTCTCAAATCAAGTATGGAACTGTCTCTCCCTTCAGCTACAACCTTTGCTTTTATCTTTACTTATAGGTCTCGATCTCAAACTCAACTGATGCCTAGCTATTATTCTAGATGTTGAGACGAGGGGACATGATACTGACTGCTGGGAACTGCTAAAAGATTAGATAATATATCTTTCTTTGACTTCCCCCCCTTAATTTAGTAAGGCCCCCCAGCAAGGTCAATGCCATGCAGCTAAACAGGCACTATTCAGAACTCATCACCAAACCAAGCAATAGCCACTGCCTGATTACTTGAATCTATTCCCATCTTCACATACTTGCTGGATTATAGGTGGGCTTGCTAGCATCTTCTTACTGACTTTATAGATAAGTCGGCTTAGAGCTAAGGAGAAATGGAACAATATGAACAACTACCTTTAAGACTTGAATAGAGAAAAGACATTCGCTCACCCACCATGCTACGTGAAAGCTTAACTTCAATAAGTAGAGCCTTTTACACATTTAGTAGCCCATTTATCTGTTTAATGATTTTGGCTCCATGCCAAAAGTTGAATTACTTTGTTTCGGTAAGAAATTAGGCCTCCTAGAAAGGAAAGGACATGTACTAGTTGTACGAGAGGAGAGCCATGAGCACTTTTTCCTAATTAAGATGAGTGGGCCAAGCTATCTAATGTTGCATGCTCGAATTAATAAGCATGTCTTTTCTTTCTACTTCTTATGCCAAGGCTTCAGAATCCTCGAATTCCTTTCTAGGAGGCCTAATTGCCTCCTAGAAATTGATCCATCAGTACGTACTGGATCAATATGCCACTACCATGCTAAAGCTAACCCCGCTTCATTGGCAAACTTGCTTTCGCTATCTTCTGATGTTGGCTTTTGATATATGCTAATTGACCTTCTGATGAAAGCATTGAATAGGAACTAACTGGAAAGAAGGTGGGATATAAAAAGGAGTCTTATATATACCATATGACCTATTTCATAAACAATTTATACCCTTACCCCTAAAAATAGGTTTCTACTTTATAGCAGCAAGGGTAGCTCTAGGTCCCCTAATGTCAAGCAGTAAAAAGTGCTTATGAAAGCATGAAGATATGATCAATTGAAAGCTTAGCTTCACGTGCATGAAGGATAGCCTCTTAGCTGGTCATGAGCTTTCCAGACCGTGCCTATCACTTATTTAGATACTTCTACTTAAGTCTTTTCTTCTCTAGCTGCCTATGCTGGCCTCAGATCTAACTGAAGGAGCCATTTAACTTAATCTTAAACGGAGCTTTCAATTAAGGGAGAGCCTTCTTGAATAGCAATACCATGTGCCTCTATAATTGAATAAGAAAGACTATTCAAAGAACCATTTACTTCACTTTACCCTTCATTTTTACTTTTTGACCCTTACTAGCACATGAGACCTGGGTCAACAAAAAAAAAAGAAGTCCATCTTCTGCAACCATCAGCTACCCCAGAACTTCCATATCTAATGACCTATAGCTGATTGCTTACTTTACTCCTCTTTATGAATCTTTCTAATTGCTAGTTTATATTCTAAATGTAGCATTCTAGGTAAGAGGAGGAAAGCCTTGCCCTACTTTACCTTCACAGCCTCGGCCTCCCTTGTTGGTTATCCATATTGAACTACTTCCATCATCAACCAGCTTATTCATGTGCTTACTATTTCTATTAAAGCAAAGGGTGAGATTTTTCAGCCAAGTATTTCATAAAAATGGTGGAAGGCCAAAGCAAATCATACTTCTAAATAAAGTAGTTAGGAAGTCCTAGACTTTAAGCTAGGCAGCGAATCACCTTTTGGCAGGCAACTCAATAGAATAAAAAAAGTTACTTGTTCCAAAGATAGGGGGCATAGGGAACAAGATATTTCATCAAGATTTAGTCCCTTCCACCAATGGTTGAACAAATTTTATGCAATCACCTTCCAAGATAGCATAGGAAAATTCAACTTACTAGTAAACCTACCATAGTTGGATTGGTTCATGTTTTCTTTCCCAATGAAGGCAAATCGGGTATTTGCTAATGCTAGTAAAATCAACATCTAGCATTAGTAATCGCTCGACTAGAATGGGAAAAGATAGGAATGGTGCTCTTGTTGCACCATCTATTTTTGGCTGACGGGTATGCTTGCCCCCAAAACCAACCTGCTTGACCCACACCCTTTACTACATATGCCGCTTCAATGACTTCTACTCCTTGAATTCTGAATTGTTCATCGTGCTACTAGATTCACGTTTAAATGTGTTTGAGCTATGACTTGAAAGGAGGGTATGTTTGATCGACCGCTCACTCTAACGGTAGTAGTATCTGTCATGAAAGGTGGTAAATGGTACGACCACCTAGGTAGTATATATGGGCCCTAAGGATGGTGTGGCTAGTTCTCGGTAGATAGGACTGATTAATAGGAAGTATAGTGTATGTCTACCTTGATGTTTCACCTCTGACATTTCCAAGTTGTTCTGCCACTAACTACATCTTCTCTCCTCTCACTTTTTTCTACATTCAATCACTCATCATATAGAAGATAGAATAAATATCTAGCACATCAGACATAATGCCCGAACTAGCAAGGAAGGGAAATGGATGTCTTTCCTATTCTACCAACCCTACTTCTGTATTCTCTCAGCTTTACCTTATTGAGCCCTTTCTTTCTACTCGCGCATAAAACGATTTTTGTGTTTGTAGCCCTCAGTTCTATTCATTGGGGCATATGAAACCTTGTTTTCACTTGTCTCTCTTTCTAGTGTGCACTATCTATAGTAGAATAAGGAATCAACTCCTTTCTCTTGTGAAGCTGTTTCTTGTTTAACAAAAGTCTTATTTTGATGCCTATGGATCTGTCTTATCTTACAAGAGTCAACTTGTGAACGTAGAAAGGATGGCCTACTTTATAAGAAGGACATATAGAAGGGTAGGTCTGAGTTCCTATTGAAAATGATGTTCCATTCCTGTGACATAGTAGAAAAGGATATGCCCTGAAATAGTCCGCAATGAAGATATATAAAATTCTAAGGGGGCATTTCTTTAGCATCCTAGCAAATAGTTTACCTTTTGTAACACATATTCAAAGAATATCCTTGTTTGGTTATTAGTAAGTAAATTCATTGACCAAGTGGGTCCACCCATTCTTCAAGAGTGAAATGGACAAACTATCTCTACAACCTCCACGCATAAACATTTCCCCTTTCATATGATGATGGTATGTTAACAATCCTTACTGGGAAAAAACCCCTGCATGAAATTGGGCACATTCAGAGTATGTCCCAAATAAATCCACCATGCATAAGTAGATAAAAAAAATAATACAACTTTTGAAGCACCATGACATTCCTTTACACCTTAAAAAATAGAAGATTCAAACCTAATTTTGAATCACATGATGGCGAAATCACTCATGTACAGTTCGTTCCTAGTAGACTAAGCCCTTTCTGAACCTAGAAAGGAATATATGTTCAGAAAAAATCAACTCACACCTAAAACCAAGCAAACAAAAGAAAATAGGATCAAGCCATTCAATGCAATCTCATTCACTATGTGCAAACCTCCTAGATATGAACCCACGTGCCCTCACAATCATATTGAGACTAAAAATTAGGGTTTCCTCACCCCTGAATGCTGAGCTACTCTTCTTTTGATCCAGTCGATTCCACGTTTGGAAAGAATGTTGTACCCCAGCCTTGCTGCTCTTGATCCCCACCCATCTTTCGAATGAAAGTACCAAAGATGTGTCTGGATTTGAAAACTCTTGCATATGGCACTTTCTTATGAGATTCTATCCTTACTTTTTCATGATATCCCTTCTCTTCTATACTTTCTGCTCTTTCCCTTACCCTTTCTCTTCTATTTATGGTTGAACTAAAACTTTTTCTTATAAAGATCTCATAAGACTGACTTGTACAACACTAGGGATAGCTTAACCAGTTATCTTTCTATAACATTCCTTATTCACTAGCTTACTTGATAGAGGGATTAGCTCCAAAAAGGGTACAAAACGGGTTCCAATTAGTGTTCAAGATGAGTTGCCCTGAGTTTAGAATGCACCTATAAATTATGAGACTAAGATGGAGGAGGCGATTAATCAGCCTGAAGTGAGATGTCTTTCTTTTCTTCTTGAATTGACTATTGTTACATCGGAGCACTATCAGGATTGCTTTGTACCACCTGAGAATGAGGCCAAAATCACAAAGTGGTCAAAGATGTAGAAATAGACCCAAACTCTAAGGGAAAGATACTTCCCGCTTCCCTTCTCTTATCAAGCTAAATGGGCACTTGAATTGAAAGAATAGACATTCCTAATAAAAGAGGATATGGTATTTGTCAGACCTAAAACAGTAACAATGTAGGTTATACAAAAAAGAAAGAGCACATGCATGGCTCCCTTCACCTGTGAGGGAGGACTTTTAATCCATACCAAAAAGAATGGACAACTTGAAAAGTGCTCCAGAGAAAAATAGATGATCTACACTACCCTAGATCACTCTTTTTTGGTTTGGCTTACTTGGAAATCTTATTCATAAGGAAGGAGATCTACACCAAAAAAGGAGTTTATGACTAGTTCCCATATAGACACTTTCACTTACATTTCTTTAGGCAGTACTATTCTTACTAAAGAAGAAGACTTACTGGAAGAGGGATCAAATTTGTCACTGGACTAGGAAGGAAAGGATGATCTGTACAATAAAGTAGATTAAAAAGCATTAACAAGACTATCATACCAAGAAAAGGACTACAAGAAGAGCAACTACCTCATGCTTAAAATGATATAGAATAAATGGAATCTCATGCAAACTATGAAGAATGCTATTTCTGTCTGCCGAAATAGCAGTTGTTACTTCAGCTCATTGAAAAAGAGATTTGTCCCTTTTTTTGCTATGGGCTTTTTCACTTCAGAATAAGTAAGTGGGTTATGTGTGGTATCTTCTCGTTATATATGAGCTATGGAAGTTATCCCTTTTCACTAGAATGGTTAGAGCCGAGATCTTTGGAAGTCACGAATTGATTCTTGTTGTATACTATATGATTCGCCCTGCATTTTGAGTAATAATAGCATCGATAATTGAAGCCTGAAAGTAGGATTAGTAAGGGGTACGAGCTAATATATTTGTAGTTCCTCTCGATGGAGATTGAGTTGGAGCCCTAGTCTTATCATAGTAGTCCCTGTATCAATAGGTGGAATCTTTTTATCACTATTATGCTTTCCACTAGTCTTCATACTAGTCACTAGCTCATACTTATATTAGTAGTCTCTAGGATAGCTGATTCCTTTCTCGTGTATGTGAGTATGCAAGACATTATCTAATAGATTGATAATATAGAGCATATGTACAAGTGGGCTATGTTCCAGCCATTGGAATCGATGCAGTTGGAGTGGTCCGTTGATATGGGATTAGTAGTGGTCCCCAATCCATCTTGATCATTTTCTTATGAGTTACTGGTTAGGAGTTGTAGGAGTTGTTTCAAATGCCTTGATTGCTATTGCCATTTTACCATGAAATAGACAATTACAAGAACGTGTTTTGACATTAGGGAATTGGATTATTTTCTTTTCTTCTTTTAATTAGGCTTCTCCTTTTGTTAGCAATCAACATTCTTGCTCATTCTTTGCGAACTAGTTCTATTGTGATGAGTTTCGATCGATGAAAGGAAATATTCTTTTCATAACCATTAGCCAAAAGTTTATTTGATTCTATAACAAAAAAAAATAAAATTCTACATAAGTAGAGGATGCAACAAAGGATGTAGTTTCTCTTCAAGTTGTTCTAGGAATAGAAATAGAGAACAAGAGTTCTCTACCAGGGAATTCAAGGGATGGATTCAAGAACAGAAGTTGGTATTGTAGAATCTACATTGGAAGAAGGAGACGAATCATATGCCTATAAATAAGCAACTTCAGCATTTTCACTCTTCAGTGGCTCTATAGCTGGTAAGTAAGGAGAGAGAGGGTATTTGAAAATTCAAAGCTAAACTTAAAAGCAATAGCTCGATGCCGGTGAGTCAGGTAATGCAGAGAAAAAAAATTTAACAATTCCATGAGCGGTGATTGGTTAGAATAGTATATTTCCAAATCTATATATTATTTTTTAGGTCTTTCCAATGTCAAGGAAAGGATCAGTAGCAAACAACCTTCTTGTACAAATGATTGTGATTGTGGAGTAGAGGCATGAGTTATTGCTATTTACTAGTGTTTCTAATTTTTCCCAATATTGGATTGTCGCCTTACTGCTTGACGAGAACAACCTAACACTGACTTGAAAGTACCTCCCTCATTGTACTAAAAGAATCTGTCTATGACGATCGGTTGAAGTCGATTGGTCAACCACTAAGGATTTATGGTAGGTCAAAGAGCACGGAAACAATTATCAAGCTCTTGTTCTTGTACGTCCTATAAGATATTGGCTTTCTATGAAAGCTCGTAAGATCAGCTGACAAAATAAAAAGGGATTCTAACTCACCTGGTTCATGTCTATCGACGAGAGATCTCAGATTGCCTCGTAGAATGGGTTAGAATTCATAATCCCGCAAAGTGATAATGATCGTCATCTTTAAAAAAGGAAGGGTTGATTCTTGCCAAACTCTTTCATGCCCCTCCTCCTTGGACTTACAAATAAAAAGATCCACTTATGTTTTTCAGTCTTCTTCTCTGCCGAAAGGAAAGACAAAGTTGAGGGATGAAAAAATCTATGATTTAATGGTCTGATCACACCATCCTCATTGATCCAACTTGGGTTAGTATGCTCACAAAGAGAGATCCTACCACATGTGTTTTAGTTTGAGAACCACAATATTTTCTCAATGTCTTCTTCTCTTTTGGGTGAGAGGTATTATTCAATAACTTTCATTAATTAGGCACTCAATCCTTAGAATAATAGTCTCAATATACTCGATCTATCTGACCTTACCATAGTCTACCTTGAGGCATTGTCTCCCTAGCATCCTAGTTTCCATGCGAGGTTTGGCTAGGTTCATTCTTGCAAAAAGTTCGAATAGTAGGCGCGGAATGTGTATTTACATGGACATGAAAGGACCCCACTCGCATGTGTCAGGAATATGCATAATGATCTCCTTGCATCAAAGTGATTCCTTCCATGGTTTCAAGGACTTTCTATGCGAAAATAAAAGAGGGACTACCTACTCATCCCCATGCTCTTATTGTTAGGAGGAAAAGAGCCCCATTAAGGAAGACCTCTCAAAACCCATCATCCATTTAAGAACCAAACAAAGCTAGGGCACTGAACCAATCCAATGGCATTGTATAGTGTCTGCTAGTATAGCAGCTTAGACACTTTATATCCCCAACCATGAGAAAGGATCTAAACCAAAGCTCATTTATATAGCGTCGACAAACACGCGGCATAAGAGGCAAAAGTGATATTGGCTCTTTAAATGTTCCTTTTCTCTCATCAATTCCAGTCTAATCTCCTTCATTTACCAGTTGGTGCCACAAGAGGCCCAAAACTAGGCAGTTCTCACTTAGTGAATCTAGGAACTCAATTCCTAAGCATCAAGAGAGATTTGAATTTAGAAATAACCACTTGACTTAATTTAGATCCTGGTCAATGAAGGAAAAAAAAGCTTTTCACTTATCCGCTAGTTCAAACCTCGTCTGTCTTGTTCCATCACTTTGAATTAGTGGAAAGTCATTCTCAATCAGGCCATGTGGGAATCACACATCTACTGCTCTTTCTCTAATATCAGGCTGAATGTCATAAAAATTATATTTGTTGATGAAGCAAACAAAAGCCTCTCTAGGACTTGCCCTTTTGTTTCCACTAAGCAGGCTCTCATCTTATACTATAACTGGATCCCAAAAGATAGATAAACTATACTAGACGTGCTGACCATATATCCCAGAAGAGTTAGCAAGGAAACTTGTTGATGAAAGTAAAGAACCAGGGGTTTGGTCTGCACTTTTGTAAATAGAAATGAGAAAGAAGTTCATTCTCGTAGGAAATTGGCTGGGCTACACTCTTACAGAATTAGTGTATTTATCTCAAAGAGGCTTTAGCCTTGGCCTTCTTTTCTAAGACAAGCTTGTTTTATTTTAAGGAGTAAGAAAGTGGATTGACGATTCATTGTATAACACAACTATAATAGCAGGAAAGGAGAGTTCAGCCTTTAATTAAGTCCTACACTATCTTACTCCTATTCTATCTCTATGCTTTTCCCACTGTGATATCTTTTATAGTTAATGAATTTCTAGTGACATTTTTTTAATGCTGAAAGTCCTACATATACTAACCGCTCCTTCAATATTTAATGCTGAAGCAGGGCAGAAGAAGAAGCAAATGTCTTGTTTTTTGCATTGGGTTAAAACATTTTTTCAAGGGTATGATGACTCAATTCGAGCTCCCTAAAAACATAAAGGAAACCAAGACCAAACTTTCTTCCTGACTCCATACCCCATGCTCAAAAATGTTAAGCTATATTCCTCTTCTCAGAACATCACTATTTTTTATGTCTGAAGCACTTAGGGTAGGCAGTGAGACCAAAAAGGATGACTACTATCAATGTCAGTCAGGTCATTCTCTCCATCAAGCTCGAGCACCTTCCAAAAAGATAGGTAGGTCAGGCATCACATACGAATTTCCAACACATCCCATATTTTTAAAGGGGAGATGCTTGGTTCCTACTAACTGAACACAGACAAATTCTTTATTAAAAAAGGAAGTCATCAAGCACACCCTCGAGGCTTCATTTTCTTTAGTGAAGGCAGGGATTTATAAAGGTCTTTGGACTAATGCTTAGCCACTCCTGTTGTGATGGATTCAGACATGGATACGGATGCTCACTCAATTTCAGACTGATGGACGAATGATTTCCAATAGAATCCGGAGTATCATGGATAGGCAAACTTTGGTATGAGGCTCACAGTAAGCTATAGATTTGAATGAATTGACTACATAAAGAATCTTCGTCTTCGCTTCTACTTTGGCTTATCCTAGAGTTCCCCTCTTCTCTGCTTTTTCTAGGTCTATTTTTTAACTAGGCCAACAACTTCAGATACAAAACATGATTCTTTCGGGACGTGAGAGGAACCTCCAAAGGGGAAAGACTTCAACATCAAAATTTATATTTTTCCTATTCCCATGGCAGACGTATGCGTGATTGAAGCTAGATTTAAAAATAGACAAAGGATTAGCAGTGGTGCATATAAGATATTATAAGGTATAATTCTAGTACCTAAGATAGTTGGGCCTTGATCTGGACAATGAAATGAATTGCATACAATGAATTAAGGGGGAAAAGAGGGAACCATAGAAAATGTAAACTATGCCCCGAACTCTAGGGTTGAGAGGTTTAGGCAAATTTTCTTTGGCAGCGTGGTTTCGAGCTTAGTGAATTGAATTCTATAGTATACCAGCTAGTTTGGTAGTAGCATTGGATTATAGGTCATTAGCTTTTTAGTAGCAGTTAGTAGATGCAAGGATAAGCTGCTCCTAGGCTTGCTAGCAAGGGTTGATGATAACTAAATTGCTTGATATTTTCTTTCCCGAGATCTTTCTACCACAAAGAAGCAAGAAAAAAAGATATTCAATAAACCCACCAAAAAATTGATACCACTATTGTAGCTTTCACCAAGATAGCTGGATGAATAGAGTCAAGACAAAAAAACAAAAAGAAAAGCCGTGAATGAGATCAAATAAGGTGTTAATCAAGAGAAGACAGTGTGCATGAAAACAGAATAGATTCTTTGCTTAATTGGCTTGTTTGCAAGTTTGACATTCTTTTTATCAAAAAGGAAAGCACTACTTCATGGGAAGTTTCCAAAGGTCACTCCAACTAAGGTAAGGAAGTTCACTCATTAGAGCTATGCCGAGAAAAAATATGAATTATTTAATGAATTCCAGAGTAAGAAGTATTTTTGAAGCACAAGCCAAATCAATTCCTCTAGAGGAGTCCCATAAAAAATTAACTAGGGTAGGGCCATTGTTCTTGTTCGCTACTCCAGCTCATTGATGAGACTCCTGCCTACATTCTTATTTTATTGTCTTTCAGTGAACACAAAATGGGCATTCTAAAAATGTTTCCATCTTGGTGGTTCTTTAACATTGATTTTTTCATTGATTGATGGAGTCATTCATAATTGTAACTACTACAACTCTAGAGCATTAACTACATGTAACAATGTTTACTTTGGATAAATGTTAAGCTCCTATACCCATTGATTTTGCACCTTCTAACATCTCGAGTTGAGAATTCTCGTCACGATTTTTTTTTCGTTCATTATTTTCTATTATGTATTCCTTGTTGATTCTTCCCCTAGTTCCTTTTTCTTGGGTCTTGTACTTACCAAACTAGAGACACCACCTAGGGAGTTGCTCATCTAGATTCTATCTCTCACCAAAACAAAGGTAAACCAAAAGCCAAACATAGAACTCCATTAATAGGATCCACTACTTATTTGTCTATGCTATGATACCAACAAATTAAATCCACATGAGCAAGAAGATGACTCTACTATGGACTAACTCTTATAGAACCAATAGCTAGCTCATTATCACTTAGTATCAGTCCTAAATGAATCATTTGGCCTTCGATGGGAACTCCTACTACTTCTAGTTAGTCTACCTATATCATTCTTTATATAATAAGTCAAGTTCCCACATAAGAGCAGTACTAGACTCTGTTCTTATTTTGTTTCCTGTACACTGGTAAAGAAATAGCTATCCAGCATGCCAGCCATAACTGACCTCCTGCGACACCTACTCGTCCTTACTATATGCCATGTACAGAGATATACCCCGCAGGGTCTTTTTTCTTCTACTAGAAGCTGCTTAGTCCTCTATCCCTTATTTACTATAAATTGAGTCATAACTAGACCATGTGTATGTGTAGACAACGGATTCAATTTCTCGTGAAGACTAAGATCAAAGATCAATACCACACAAGGAAAATAACTGCTTAACGTATTAGTTCGGATGGAAAACCTTCTCAAGAAGGTGGCCTAGCTAACTAACAAAGCTATCCATCAGAAAGAGCTACATTCCACTGCAGAATTGTCAGGTTTAAAAATCTTATATTTAAAGTGGACATGCTAAAGAAGTCGGTTAAAGAAAGTTGACACGTGGTGCGACAAAGTGCACACAAAAGAATAAGAGATTTTATGAACAAAATATGCATTGCACTAGCTGTTAGTTATATAAAATAGATTGAGATCTATTTGTCCAAGAGTCTTAACTTTACGAACAATTATTTCTAGATGGAATGTTGGTTCAGATCTAAATCCCCCCACAGAGGTTGTGTTTTCCACCTCTCAAATACATACATACCAAGTTCCTTGATTGGAATAATAGGACTACTTGTTCACACTACAATTTTAGGTTCATTCTTACCTTTTTTTATGAAATTATGAATTCGATTAAAGTAGCATGCAACATCGGAATATGCTTTTGCTTTGGCACCTAACTTGTTTGCTCTTCATCCTTTACTTTTAGTCGAATAAAGTGCAGGATGGGAAAAGAGAAATCTAACTCTAAACCAAAATGTTATTTTTTGTATTTTTCCAGCTATATGAAAAAGTCTTCCTCTACCCTACATACCTCCAATGTACTGACAATGCCAGTCGCTAATGATTTTGCATTTGAACTGAAACTCTTTATCTCTCTCTCTTACTTATTATCAACCTTGTTCTTTCGTGGGAACTCTGACATTTCATTCTCTAAAGATGCCACCACTTATAATTTACTCTAAAAAAGAAAAGAAGATGATTGCTTTGCTTCTTCTGATCTCGTGCCTTTTCTTTTTCTTTGACTTAAACAATCGAAAGAAGTATGTTGGTTGGTAGCGGGTGTCATGTTATAAACAAATATCATATTTTCCTCAATAGCTACATGTTGAAAGGGCTTGTCCTAACCCATTTAAAAGAAAGATAGAGAAATTCGTTTGCATTAACCTATTGACTATCCTTCAATCTCCAATTTATGAAGAAATGGAGCCTTGAAAGTGTAACTTTGAAATAATCCCTATCTAGTACTTTTGTGAAAGGAGTCTTTCTCCTATCTCAGTTACGGATCTTGGCAATCCATGATTCCGTTCTTCACATAACGTTCAGTGCCACTCCACATCTGTATCTATCGTTGATTTCGGATTAGTTTGAACTTGGTCATAAACCATGAAGCCTACGTTGGATGGAGCCTATGCCTAGGACTAATTCAATTCTCTTCTTGAATTATTTTACAGAGCAAGCTACTCAATCCCTCATGCTTCGGGGCTGAGCTGATGCTTGTTTGTTTTTAGGGATCATTCTTCTTTAACTATCAAGAGCATGTGATGCCAAGAAGCTGACTAACATTAGGACAAAGACATCCAGTTTGATTACGAGTTTGGGCTTACATGTGGAGGTGGCTACTCATTGATCAGAGTACTTGCCATGATTATATTATTTTCTCTCTCCACTTCCTTAATCAAGTTTTGAGAAGATAAAGGAACTATTGAACCAAGTAAACCGGCCTCAATGAGTCATAAGGGATTACAAAATGTTGGGGAACACTCACCTTTTTCATTAAAATTTAAGGTCAATCTCTTTTCGAACTAATCTCTAAGCATCGGCTCAAGGAAGCGGATAACTCTGATCTTAAGTCAATAGACAATCACCTTAAGGGCTTGACTCTTTCTATTGAAATACTAGGGAGTAGTTGGGTTCAGTCAGGGGAATGGTTTCCTAATCACTCTAAGTCTGAGCAGTCATTGGTTCAACAAAAAGCTTTTGAAAATACCAAGCACATATAGACAGAGTTGGAGTGAGATCATGCATGTTTGACTATATGAATTACTTTGAGGGGTTATCGCTTACCTACCGGCCCACTTTGAAATCCCTTGATGCGCCACATCCATGACTTTGACTCATTTTATGCAATTATGAACTCCACAGAACTTTCTTGATGTCAACACAACTTATCCTTTTGGAGTTGACGTAACAAATTATGCAAGCTTTTTCACGTATCAACATCAATCCTTTCTAAATAACAAAAAGAAAAAGCAGTTTAATTATAGTGGTATACTAGCTGCCTATTCTTGAACTTCCAGTTCCAATCAAAGCATATAGATCCATAAATAGATTTGTATGTATAGCCACCTTAGTCATGTTCATCATTTCTCGAAAGTATCTTTGTTTTGGGAACATAATCAACCATAAATTCTTATGTTTGTGATTATTCATCCACCAATGCAAAAAATTCTCTAGTTTTTCATTCTCATATGAGATCAAAAATTTTCTTTTTGGCAATAGGTCAGCACGAAGTCATTCCTCATGTTCAAACATGAGCTGATCACTCGTTAGAGATAGTTTATATATCATAAAATTCCCACAAATTGTATGAGAAGTGGATCCATGTAAATGATTGAAACCTCGCAAACAATGGATGCTCCTTCCCCATATGGAGTTCGGAACTCAAAAGCAATCATTGAGTAAACTCAATCTTCTTTGTCTTAGTTGACCTAAGCCACACCATTACTGTTGTGGTGAAGCTTGGCCTTTGAACCATATGTGAGATGAGTTTCTGCCTCATATAGCTCGAACCAAAGACCGAGGGATGTTTTGGAGAGATTGGGAGACCCAGCAGCAAAACTTGATCTTTCCAAAAAAAGGGTTGGTATCAGCTTTCTTCTGAAACAAACTCCCAACAAATCCTATAACACTAGCACGTCACATTCTTTATATTATATTCCTTTTGGGTTTGGGATACGCCGTTTAGACTAATAGAATATTTAAGAAGTAGTCATCTGACCAATTTTATCGGACACCAAATTGCTCATGCCCTACCACATTTCATTATCATCCTCAATGGAATGACTCTCTAAGTTAAGCTATGCCCCTACACGAGTTCTCACGTCCACTCTTTATCCGTTGCAACCCAAGAAGTTGGCTTACAACATGGGTAAGGGTCGTCCTCTTCATTATCGACTAACTCAAGCTTGTATAGCTTCTTCATGAATCTATCTAAGAAGAACAATGACACATTTGTTTTCTTGCTGGAATTGGCTTGGGGCCGACTTTTTGGGAAGTCCCTTCCCACCGTGCTGACGACCCGGTTGACTTGCCAGCAGTAGTGGGAATTCTCCCATTCCATGGTCTAAGACTTGATTGGATGAGGGATCTACTCCAAGAGGAGTGATACAAACATAGATTATATCATCACGACCTCTCTTTCGTACCTCTAGGAGTGCTTAATGCCACTTCGCCAATTGGTATTACCTGTGCTTTCATGTCTCTCAGTGTGGTTAGCACTAGGTATTTCTGAGCAGTGAAGCTGACACCCATTCACATTATTTCATCCAAAGTTCCTAAACTTTATGCACAAATTCTTGAAGATGCTTTCTTTCTATCAAGGTTAAGGAGTCAATTGATCATCTCAATGGCAGAATGGAAGACTCGAATCAAATCAGAGTTAATGCTGCCTGCCCTGAACAAAGAAGAGGCATGGGCAATAGGTCGCACATAAGCCGTCGAGTCACACAATAGAAAAACACCCAACATACAATGCACACTCCTCCATGTGAAATTTTTATCTTTATTTGAGCTTTTTGGTAGTAATCATGACCAACAGCCCTTAGTTGTCGGCTCATTGGTAAGGTGAGAACTTCAAACCTGATTTCTGGTAGCACACCATCCACACAAACATCGCCCAACAAAGGGGGGAAATCTAAAGTTCGAAAACCTTCGAACCTTCTTTCAATATCAAAATGGAGTTGACTGGGGCACCTCATCTTGTAATTTCGTCATTGCCTATTCTCGTTAGGCAGAAATACTTGGTCGTTCCTTCTCTATGCCTGCTCGTACTTTCCTAACCTCTCGCGTGGTAAAGAGAAAAAAGTATGAAAGAATAATAAATAGAGCACACCGTAGAAAGATTCGAAATAAAAGAAGTTCCCCCTGGATTTGAGAAGAAGGAAATGAAGAATGGAAACGAAACGAAAGAAGACCTTTCTAATTTAAGTTTCAGGGGAGCTTCTCCCAATTATGTTTGGTAATAGAATAGGGCAGCTTGCTCTGACCAAGTCTCTAGTTTTTGCTTCATCTATTGAGCGTATGAATTTCCTCATTTATAGATAGACAAAAAGAGGAAGTGACGAGATATGAATAGAAAATAAAGTACCATTGAAAGAAGGGGTACCTATGGGATCATCTCTACTGATAAACCATTCCAAGAGTATGGGTGTTTTCATGCCATGAAGCATGACCATGGAAGTAATGAAAAAGACAAAGTTATGTAATTAGATCATCTGCTCTATCCATTTGAGTTTCACTTCTATATAGAAGGTGACAAGCTCAAAATGAAAGTGTCTGCAATGCATACTGAAATGAGACCAATGAAGTTGACCATGAATGATGAGTTCAAACTCAATATCTTATGAATTATTTAAAAAATCAAAGCAAACTATCAATTCAATTGGATAGCCAATCCACCTAAGTCAGAGTCACGTTGATGGGTATCTGAGAGGGAGGCATCCTCTTGTAATTGATAAGTTCAAGGTTTTAAAGGAATTTGCTTCACCAAGTTACCAATCCACGTAGGAAGGGTGCTTCTGCTCCGATCAGGTGTATGCGGAGTGGAGTCAACATGTAGAGAATCGTCAGAATATTCGGCTTAAGCAGTTCCCTTCGTCACCTTGAGCAGAGAAAAGAAGATCCTCAACAGTCATGCTTACTCCATTTAGGAACACTCCTAACTCTTCAGCCAAGTTGCAATCATCGAGGTACTGACCCATGAAAGCCCCCCTCCTTTTCAAAGTTCATAACCACCAGTTGTAGCAGAAATAACAGTCAGACGCTTCTCCCGAGCCGAGTCCCCGAACTATTTTCTTTCTATAAAATGCAGGGTTCTATATAAAAAAGTGAAAGCAGAAAAATCATATAGCATTAATGTAGTACTCATCACTTTAGTTTATTAATCACAATTTTTTTTTGCCTAGTGTAATGACTGATATAATATTAATTCTAGGTATCTTATACTATTTTTTTCAAATTAACTAACTAATTAATACTTCCCCATTAATTTTTTTAGGATAAAATAAAAATAATTCAATCAAAATGATTAAAGTTGATTCGTACAAGTATTCAATCTAAAAAATAAAAATTATGTTTTGATGATTCAAAACTAAAATATTTACCTGCAAAATTTTTTTACTATTTAAAAAATATTAAACCCAATTCCATCCCTATAATTTTCAAAAAAAAAACATTCTAGTGATTTTTGCAATTACATACAAAATTAGAAATTACTATGGTAATGGATTTCAAACCTTGAAACTATAACATTAACATTGCTCCTAAAACCATCCAACAATTAACATCAAATTCATTTAAAAAGTGAAAAATAGATATATAAATATACATTAATAGATTTAAATATATGAATAGATGAACATATATAAATATGTTTATATATGTATATATATTTATATGTATATTTATACACACACACATACATATATGTGGGTGTGTGTGTGTGTGTGTGTAGTTCAAAATATATATACATACATATATATATATATATATATATATACACACACACACACATACACATAAAAATATATTTACATATCTAAATATATATACAAATATGAATTTATTTAAATATCTATATATATTCATATATAAATATATTTATATATATTCATATATTTATATATGTTCATATATGAATTTTTCACTTATTAAAAATTTCAATATTAGTTATTGGATGATTTCAGACACATTGTTAATGTCATAGGTTCTAGATTAGAATCTCACCACAATCGTAATTTCTAATTTTGTAGGTGGTTTCATAAAAATCCAAGATTTTTGTTTCTAAAACACAAAACTACGAGGGAAAAATTGAGTTTATGATTTTTGTTGGCCCTAAAACATAAATATTTTAAGTTTTAGGATATTATTTTTAAGTTTAAAAAAGTGGACCAGAGCATAAATATTTTTATTTTGAATTCAATAAACATAATTTCCACAAAAATAAAATATTAACTTTTAATAATGAGATACTTATTTGATCCGGTAAAGCGAAACTGATGAAAATGAGTGAAAAATATTGGATGAAAATATACTTCATGACCAATTCCACAATTCAATAGTGAGCCAAGATAAGTATTTTTATGAAAAAGAAATTAAAACAGAAGAAATATAGATTATAGTAAAAATACAAAAAAAAAAAAACTATACCAATGAATAAGACCTTATTAATTTGACAATTGATCAATATATAATATCAAAATATGACTAATGTTACTACTAACATTAGCAATTAGTAAGTATTAATTAACTAATTGATATTTATGAAAATGTATTTGCTCTCAAGCTTTCTTCTCAATAATTAAAAAACACTTATTATATCATTGTATATGCTAGATCATATACACAATTAGTAAGTATTAATTACATCTCAACTAACTATATAAAAACCCTGGGGCAGTTTGTTCTTGTTGATATCATATTAATAATCACAAAATAAATAATGCAAAAAAAATTTTATTTAACTTTTAAATGTACGCTTTTTAATAAATAGTCTATGATTGTGCATTAATATTTAAAAAAATTGATTTTATACCCTAAATAATATCATTTATTATTCGAATATTAAATTTTAAATTTAATAAATGCAAAATTTTACTTTTTTTAGCAATACTTGTTATAAAAATAAACAAAACAAACATGAGACGCTAAAAAATAAATTAAAGAAATAATTATATAAAAACTTTGGGGCAATTAGATGTCATTATTATAAATTTAGATAAGTTTAATAAAAATTAAAAAGTAAAATACAATAAGGTACCAACAGGCCTAAGCCCAAATATGGGATGCTAAAAAAACAAGAAATTTCAGAAAAAAAAAATAACAAAACCATATATCATGTCTATCCGTTCGCCGCGCTTTTTTTTTTCAGAAAAAAAAAGACAACCCTAAATGCCAATATATGATCCGCAGCGCAACAAAGTGCCATTCCAAGGCCAGAACGAAAAACAACCACTACACATTTAGATTAGAAGAGGATGAAGCTTCTGGAAAAGTATTGTTTATAAAACGAGACTTAAAACTCCTACCAAGTGCAGTCTTCAATGGCAGAAAGAAAGTGTCAAGCACTTGCTCTCTTGGGAGGTGGTTGGCAAATAGAATCCACAGTATAAGACACAGCAGAACTCCAACAGAGATCAAACCCAGGCCTGCATTTACAATCTGGAGATGATGCACCAGAGGATGACAATAAGTGGAAGTGATGTGTTGGAATGTGTTCATCACGACCTTGCAGTTCTGGAGATTGAGCAGTAGCGGAGTGTAATGTCTTAGAGCATACGTTTCATTAACAGCCGCAACAAGCTGCCTATGAATATCAGGTGTCACTCTGCCGGTTGTGGTGCACAACCCAGCTGCAGAAACAGAGCATATGTATTTCTCCCAAGCCTGACAAATATAATCTCAAGTTGTTTTCTTTTTGTTGGGGGTCAAGTAAAAAATCAAATTCATTCACGTTCCTGTAACACTGAAAATTGATTCATCTTGATCTTCAGCTAATTCAACTATGTTCAGGCTTAAATATCATGAAATGCGTATCAACCTTCCAGCTCCACAAAATAAGACAGGAAGAGATATCATTTGAACTTGAGTTAATTTGAGCATATATACTAAGAATAATATCAGAATATGATTATGGGTCAAAATATTTTGGCTTTATCAATCTTTCAGCTTCAAGATCAAAGATTGAAGAACGAGTTCATTAACAAGCCTTGATGCAGAGTTAATAACTTAAGTATATACTCAACAAACTTTCAGCTTGAGTTAAGAAGACGGGGCAAATGAGATCCATGTTAGATATAATAATGAAAGCCAAGCAAAGAATCATACCATAGATGCATTTGAGATGGAAACTTCAATGGGGTTACATTCACGTTCTTCGAGGAGAGAATCGAATGGGTAACACAGTGGAGGCAAGATCGGGCCCGTCTGGTTATAGTAACCAAAATCTGATGAGGATGGATTTGCATTCGCAAAAGTGTAAATAAAGGTATTCACAACATTGACAACATCATTGATGACCACTTTGCTTTGGACAAGACTCTGGTTCGTTGTTCTTTGGTCCACACATGGAAGAATGCTACTGAGTGCACTTTCTGTATGGGGATTGTCCACCCATTCATTCATGGCCAAGCACGTATCCGAGATCACACTACACAACATTCGATAAGAAAAAAAAAAACCACTGAAACATGATTCTTCACTTCACAAGATCTATAAGCTTACTTGCTGAGAACCACAAATACACCAGAAAGAACAAACATAAGCGCCACTAACAACCACCCACTCCCAACGAATCTGCAGCAATTTAAAAAAAAAATTACATGGAATAAAACAAATCCACCATGATAATTCAGCTAATAACTTGGAGAAAACATAATCAAAACGAAGAACACAATTAACTCACACGTATAAAGCATGTTGATTGCCCGAGAAGGACAGCACTGTGAAATTAAGGGAAAACGGGTGAGCTAAACAAGTATATGGAAGATAAAACAACAATGTACATGCAGCAGCCCAAGTGGAATTGATACCAAAACCAATGAGAGCCAGCACAAGCATAACGACGGCCATGGCAATCAATGAAGAACGGCTGAAATAGGAAAGAAATGGTTCATCTTAAGTGTCGCATCATGAGTGCATGACACATAACACAAAGCATGCAATGGAAGTGACAGAACATACACAGCTCGGAATACTGTTGAGATTTTTCTAGCATTATGCCTTGTTTTTTTAGTCAGGGTAGTTGCTGCTACGTTCAGATCGCCGTTCAACTTGTCTATATCATCCATGATATTGGAAGGAAGAAAGACTTGGGCTACACTGATGGTTTTAGCAAGGAAAAGATACTGGGTCACATTTCTCAGCGTCTCCACGGTATAATCTGATTGATTTATCACGTAGTTTAGAGTCCAAAAAGCTTCGTTATGAAACTCATCTTGGCCAACTGTAAGAAGAACACACCCAATGCTGGGCGGAAGCGAGACAAATTTATGTTAGAAACACGAGAAACAGAGAATCAATCATTTTCTATCACTTAGCGTTCATGAAGTGGTGTGCCTTTACATTGCCGCAAAGGTGAACACTGCCAGTAACATAAAACATATCTTTTGAGACCGTGGTGATGCTTTGTGCTTAATGTTTATTCTCCATTTGCTGCAATGATAGACTACAAGGATCAAGCCAAATGAGATAAGCCACAGGGCCGCCAGAATGAACCCTGCAGCACCCGTGAAACCAACAGACTGCAGACGAAACAAGTATATCAGGAAACAAGAACCTAACACTGATATAAGTTGATCTTTGAATGGGTTAACGTAGAAATGATAACATTCATATTAAAATAAAATGTAGCTTCTCAATGTGATAAGAACAATGAAAAGAATTCAAAATAGTAACAGCAAGGTGGGGAGTGCTTACGGCCCAATAGTGGCGATTCGAAACATCCCAGCCATCATGATAATACTTCAGCCCATGGAAAATGTCAGGTCTATTGGTGCGCCTTTTGGCCAATACAAGTGTCTCTTTGGAATCACTGTTTGAAGGACATGGAGCTTTTGCATCAGAGGAAGACCATTCATTTCTCCATGGCAAGTGACCATCTCCTAGAGACCCAAAATAAACAAACATCAACAAGGAGATTGATCCATTTTAAAGAAAAATTAAATAAACATTGAAAATTCATCCATTTCCATGGGAGAAAAACGCGTGAAATAACCATGACAAGGTTTCTATAATCAAAGGTAAAAGATTATTTTCGAAGAAAGCAATTCAAGTTTGATGAGAAATAATCCATTTCGCTCGCAATCTACTTGGCTGAACAAAAATAAATTCTAAGAATCACCCATTTCTGACCAACTAAACATAATTTAACATCGCAGCGCAGCAACGAGAGGCTACAAATCCAGCATAAGAAGCAATAAAATAACCAACCTAATCCAAACTTTTCGAAATCTCTTGCAGACCCTTGTTGATTCACAGAAGAAATAGCAAGGTTCCGTGAAACAAGAAAAAGCAGAAAATATAACATAAATAGTATGATCGACATGGTTGTGATGGTGTTGCAGGTGGTCTGCTCCGAGGAAAAAAAAAAGATCTGCAAGTCATTTGGCGTTGATAAAATTCATCACTTAGAAACACGAGGCGGATGCGGGCTGCCCCAAGCAACAGAATAACAAAAGCCTAATTACAGCTCACAAGAAAATGCTTAGGAGAAAGCGAGGAAACGAAAGGAGAGTCAGAAAATTGGTAAAGCGTTCCGTTTTAAAAAAAAGAAAATGAGAGAGAGATGGAGAGGGTGGGATTGAGGGAAACAGGAGCTGCAAACTGTGTCAGATGTCAGAACGCCGCTTGTTGATTACGTTTTCGGCTAAGTATCTCTCGTCCATGAGAAGGCGAGCAGAATCTTTAATGGAGCTCCCCCGTTCAACATCAATCATCACGTGATACGTATAATCTGTTTGACTTTACTGATATGTTCTGTTTGCATAAATATAATATTTATAATGAATAAAATAAATTGTAAAATTATGTAAAATAAACCTAAATCAAAATAGAGTTTTTTACGGATATAATCTTTTTTAAATAAAAAATTTAAAATAAAATGATAATTTTAAAAATATAATATAATTAGTAAATCTAGAAAAGCGTGTCAATGGCCGTCGTTATGAACGACGCCCATTACCACGCTGTTGAATTTTAGAAATCAAATACCGTGAATATCAGTTATTGAATTATAGAACTCACATGGGTCGTTATTTTATTTTTTATTATTCTTTGAAGTCAATTCCACCAATCTCACTACTAGAATTCAGATCTTTTCATCATATTGATCACATATTATATACTCGGCTAGTGTGGAATCTCAAGCATTATCATTTGCAGTCTATGCAAATCTTGGCCTTGTAGATTTGGCTTGAACAAACTTTCTTTTTAGGTGATTTAGTGGACCATATGCTATCATTATTTGATACTATAGTGAGTGCTTTAGTCAACAAGGCTGTTATTTGTTTGCATTACATGGTGACTGGAACGAATCCTAGTTACAATGATGTTCTTCTGATTGACAGTGTAATACCCAAGGAGAACTTGTCTTGATGATATTTGTACGATCATCACTTCCTTATTCTCCAAGGGGTTTCAAAGATTTTAGATGAAGTTTGCACCAGGGCTTTCGATGGTATTTTCTACCAATCAATGGTAAACATAGCAATAGTCAATAATCATGCGTGCAGATCACCTACATTTTGCAGTAACAACACAAGGATAGGCGTCGGACGAGAATACAAATTTGGATTTCTTCTTAGAATTCATACTAATTATGAACATAGAAGTGCGATTGGCAATTTGTTGCATTGTGTGCACCTTGGTCCGAGTTAAAAAGATGGTGTTTTTCCTGTAGGTGATAGGGACTGTTTTCTTAACATTCTCCAAAGGAGACCCTATTGCAGAAGACAAAGTTAAAGAGTTCTTTACTAGGTGTGTACTTATTTATTCATCTGTGAGGTGTTGATATGTATAGACCAAATGACAGGTATGTTAACACCTTTGTTCTCTTGAAAGCAGAAAATATGGTGATTGTATTGAAGGAGTATACATGCAAGAAGTAATAGGAGTGGAGCAACCAATGTATGCAAGACTGGTTCTTTCTTCTCCAGCCATTATTCAAATAGTTCTAGGGGGCAGAAGCAAGACAAAGTTTTCCATTAATGGAAAGCAAGTTTGGGCTCGAAAATATGTCCATAAAAATCCAAGGGCTTCATCCCCAGAATCACTTGCGAATTCTATTTCACTATAGTGATATAATATGAACTAGAAAATTGGATTTACAATTCACTTAGCTGGGAGGAATACAAAAGCAATGCATTTTATTCTGGTAGTTAATCCATAAACAAATAAAGAGATCTCTGGCAATATAAGGTGGAGTTGGAGAGAACATTAGGAGTGGTGGAAGTGACTTTTAGAAATCTAATATAAGGATCATGCTTGAGATTCCACACTAGCAGGGTATATAAAACTAGATCAATATGATGAAAAGATATGAATTATGGTAGTGAGAGTGATAGAAATGACTCCAAAGAATAATAAAAAGGAAAATGACTGCCCATGTGAGTTCTATAATACAATCGTCGGCATTCACAATGCTGACATTTGATTTTTAAAATTCAACTACGTGGCAAAGGTTGTCGTTGTGAACGACGGCCATTGCCACAAAGAATTTTGGATAAGTTATCTCTAGGTGTCTACCTTGACTCTAAGGTCCCAATTTTGGAGAAAGAAGATATATGTATGATGTCATTACATATATATTTATGTTTTAAACTATACATACATAAATTGTTGGGTCCAACAGAGTTGGGTAGGCCGTTCCATTTTTTTTTTGTTTTTGTTTTTTTTTGTGTATGTGCTCCTATTGTGTACGTACTCCTTTAATGTGAAAAAAACAATCCTATATTTTGATATTCAAAAAAATAATTTAAAACTTGTATAAGGAAATGTCCTCCATTTTCACAAAGAAGGCAAGTGTGACGCCCACTTGGATGAGGGAGTGCTCCCAACCAACCCCGTTTTAAAACCAAAAAAATGAAAATAAAAATTAGGAGTAATTTTTTTTTTTTGTACATGTTTTGATAGAAATGGTTGTGTAAGTGTAATTGTTTCTATGCATTTTTTGTGGGGTTGATTGGGGAGAATGTTCTTTTTTTTTGTTTTTTTAAGTATTGTGTATGTACTCCCATAATGTAAGAAAAAAAATCCTATATTTTGATATTCAAAAAAAAAAAAAATTTAAAAATTTGTGTAAGGGAATATCTTCCATTTTCACAATGAGGGCAAGTGTGATGCCCTCTTGGATGAGGGAGTGCCCCCAATCAACCCAGTTTTAAAACCAAAAAGATGAAAAAAAATGGGTGTAATTGTTTTTTTTTTTGTGCATGTTTTGATAGAAATGGTGCTGTAAGTATTTTTGTTTCTATGCATTTTTTGTGGTGTTGCAATGCATCATGCCTTTTTTCTTCTGATTATAGAAAATTTGTTTTGTATGTGTTTTTCTCTACTTTGTGAGGCTTCACAAGTAAGTCTTCTTCCCTTTTTTGTGCATTAGTTATAGGACATACATTTTGGTATACTTTTTGTATATTTTTCATTCTATTCTCTCTCATTTAAGTATTAGTTTAGGAGAGTTTTATTTTGGAATCATTTACTTATATAACTTGTTGTTTTATTATTAAGTTATACAAATATATATTATACAATCATGGGTTGTATACTTAAATTATGTAGCTTATATTTTCTTTGTTTCTAATTTATATATTTTGTGAATGTATATTATAAAATTATTGTTTTTAATTATCCAGCTTATAATTTGTATATTATTGAATGTCATGATGAATTAGAGCTTGGATAATATTTGAAGATTCAAAAAGTTATAGATGAAATTTCTTATTTGGTACAATAATTGAGACGTAACTATGTCGATGATTCCGTGTCATAAAGCTGAAGAACCAATATTATCACCTAGAAAATATTATAAAAATAAATTCAAAACATTCATCCCAAAATCTTAGATTTATATATTTGTACTAGATTTTATATTTCAAAAGTTTTTTTTTTAATAAAACATATATTTTAGTCAAAAACATAATTTTGAGTATTATGTACTTTATAAATTTATGTAAGTGCGAAGAAGTCTTTATCATACATTATTCAAATGAGTACTTATGTAATTTGGACTTTATTTTTCAATATGTTATATTTTTTAAAATTATGGCATTGAGGATTTCTTTATGTTTGGGTTGTTGTGTTTATTATTTCTATTTTTTTATTCATCAATCATTATTGTCGAAATTTTAAAGTTTCAAATACACCACAATCCAAAAGTCCTACCTCCAATAACTAGTATCATGGTGATGTTTTGACAAAGGAGGACGTTCTAATTGATACCAAGATGTTATCTAGTTAATTCATCATCATTATATTAATATTTGATTATTCATTATTTTGATATTGAAATAATGATTTTGGTCATATTTTGAGACCTTTTTGTTATCGTGCTAGTTATTTTTGGTTCGTATTATGTTCTGTTATCATAGAGAATTATTTTATGATAATAAAGTTAATTGTAACTAATTATTCTATTTAGAAAAATAGAATGTGAGAATATCTTGTTGTCAAATAGTTGTATGACCCACTAAAAAAAAAGTAAGAATTACAAAATTGAGTTAACATAAGTGAGAATACATGCACTTTAGGAATGTCTCCACAATTTGGCAATTAATAAGTAGTGATACTTATCAATATGTTGATGAAATAAAGGCAGATAAATAATGAAAGAAACTAGAGTCTATGATCGAAATAAATACATTTATAATTAAAATATTAATCATTAGACATCTAGCTAACCTGAAGTTAAAGGATGGTAGTTTAATTTTGGTGCACACTAGCATCTTTTGATAAGACTGTAAATTAGCTTTTATCCATAAAAATGATTTTTTAAGATGAGCTATTAGTTTGTCTAATATTGAACTCATTTCTAGACAATTGAGATAATTTTTTGGTTTCCTTGACTATGTTACCACCTAGAGGTATTATATCAATGCACATAATCTCAGAAAACTTATTATTTGAAGAAGGAAGGAGTAACGAGAAGGAAGGATATTCTCATAGTATTCATATTTCTAAGAAATATTATAGGAGGACCATGAGGCACACACATCTTGATGGAAGAACTCATTTTTCTAGAGGAAAGTTGTAAAGTAGAAAAATTATGAAGTGTTACTATTATAATAAGATGTGATAGGTGAAAAAAGACATCTATTCTAGGAATAGACTATAGCGATAGCGATGAGAGGAGATAAACCTAAGAGAGATGCCAATGTCACCTCAAAAGGTGCCTTGATTCTAGTTAGCAGTGAAAATTTTGCTAAAATAGTATCTTAGGAGGGTGATTGGATTTTTGACTCAAAAGCATCATTTTATATCACACCGCACATTGACTTCTTTTATTCCTACAGACCTAGTGAGTATGACACAATAAAGATGGAAAATAGTGGGGATCAAATATATAGGATTGGGAGATATTTGTATGCAAATGCAAACAAGACATCAACTAATGCTAAGAGAAGTCCAGTACATACTGGATATTCGTGTGTACTTGATGTCTATTGGCATACAGGATGACATATAATATATCAGTTATTTTGGTGATGGATAGTAGAAACTGGTCAAGGGTGCATTAGTATTTGTGAAAGGTATAAAAGAGAGCACTTTAAATGCCACTCGGGCAAAAGTGTATGGAGATCAGTTAAATGATGTTTATTAAAGGAGTAGCATCGGCCTTTGTCATGAGAGACTTGGTCAAGTGAGTGAGAAGGATCATCAACTTTTAGCTAAAAAAAATATCTTGCCTTTTGACAAGGGATCTTTTGGTCATAAGTGCATGGACTGCAAGGCTGGAAAAAGCCACACAACATCTTTTCACTCTTATCAACCATCAAGAAGATCAAATATTCTCGATCTTATTCATACCAATATCTACTCCAAGCAAAGCTAAACACTCGATGAAATCCTTTATTTTATCATATTCATTGACAATTACTATAGGAAAGAGTGGGAATATATGCTAAAAATGAAAGATCACTTCTTTCCTATCTTTTAGGAATTTCATGCTAGAGTTGAGAGAAAGACGAATATGAAATTAATCTTTATAAGTTCTAATATTGATGTAATATGTACACACACATCTCTACATATTTATGTAATCAACATCTAACATGCTATCACCCTATATGGAGATGTTTTCAATAACATCTAGACTAAGAAAGATATTTCATTTGACCAATTGTGAATGTTCAGCTGCAAAGCCTATGTTCATATGTCAAAAGATGAATGATATAAACTAAATGATATTGCATGTTTATACATCTCTATTGAGTATGGATACTAGGAGTTCGAGTGCATACTATGTAATCTAATTGATACTAAACATTCATATGCCAAGAGATGTATCCTAAAAATCTAAGCTGCAAAAGTGCATAATACTATCTAGTATTGAGGTTGAGTTCATTATAGATATTAAAGCTTGTAAAGAAACTTTATGGATAAAAAATTTTCTTGCATATATGAATGTGTGACATGATACATATATTATGTGGTCCAATAGTTAGAATATTATGCATCTTTTTAAAAATTTGGCCTTCCATAGTAGGTTGAAGCATATTGATGTCCAATATCATTGAATATGAATTACATTAAATGAAAAGTAATTGTATTTGAAAAAATATACATGAACAAAAATGTCGCTAATATGTTCATGAAATCATTATTATTGGTAAAATTTAATTTCTTTTTGCCACATGCTAGTATGAGTCTCCCCACCTAGGGTAAAGGGGGAAATTTATTGGGTTTGCTCAAGTTGGATGGACCAGTCCATTTTTTGTTTTTGTTTTTTAAAGCATAGTAGTATATGTAGACCAAGTATGTGGGATAAAATCCCATGTTCTATTTTTAAAAAAATAAATAAAAGTTTCACTACAATAATGTTGTAGGTTACCTACTGAATTTACCTACCGAAACAATTTTGAATGTAAAAGTAATAGTTTACCAACTTATTACCTATTAAATCAGCAAAAAATAATTTTTAACAGCCCACATTTAGATTGTTGTAGTTTAACTTCTAGTATCTACCTACTAAATTATTTTGTTGGTAAATATGGCACTAAAATTTGATGCAAGCTATTAACTACAAATTATGTACAATCTACCTACTAATATTTACTTACAAAAATATTTAGTCAGTACATACAATGCTTACATTTCATCAAATATATTAGTGATTATTTACCTACAACTAGGATTTATAGGTATATTTTTTAATGAGGGAAAAAGTGTCATTACAAACCTTTTTAAAATATAAGCAAAAAACCTAGTCTTCAATCTCTCTCTTCACATTGTATCTTCATGGTTCATGTTGTCTTCCCACACCTTCACAATTTATGCTTGTGCATTGGCACTTAAATCCTATTGGAGTGAAGCTCTTCAATTAGTTAAGCTTTGAAAAAGTGTAGGTTCAAATCAATCTTCTACCTATATTTTGATATTGAGGCACTATCCATATATATATATATATATATATATAGTTTCAGAATTACAAATTCAATAGGAATATTGGTTTTGTAATCCAGTTATTTCAAGTTTAATGAATAACAATTGATGTCTTATTTTTTTTTATTCTTTGATGAGATTGAATTAGATTGTTTTAAGTAAATAGGTTGTTTAAGTTGAAATTTTCATGAATAGAATTAATGTAGTAGCTTTTGAATTTCAATTGGGGGGTTGGTTGTTAGGGTGATTTGTCTTTTATTGAATTCAAAATTTAGAATTGTTGTGTAAATTTGATTTATTTTATTGTTGTGGAAATTTTCTTTTGAGTTGGAATCACGATTCAACAATCATGACATGCCTAGGGTTTTTAGTAGTTTGAAATTTGTTTATGGCATTAGGACTTCATTGACATTTATTTCTTCAAAAGTTATTGCCTTTGAAGAAATCCGGTGGAAATGAAAAAATAAAGTAGTTTATCTATTATCTGTTATGTATTGAATATACAAGAGATGAACTTTAAATAGAGATTTATGGAAAACTTCTATAGAATAAATGGAAGAAATAAAAAAGAAGAAAATCATTCAAAAAGCCTTTGAAAACTTCTATTATCTGTTATGATTTTCTTCAAATATATTCAATACATAAATCTATAGAAGAAAACTTCTATAGATTTATGTATTGAATATATTTGAAGAAAATCATAAAAAATATGTCATAAATGGAAAACTTCAAAAGTTACTTATATATGCATATATATATATATCAATTTTATCCATTCAGATGAACAATTTCAACTTATACAACTTATTTACACTAATAACAACATATATGACTTATTTCATATAAAATTGACATATTATTTATAAGTCAATGAGTTATAAATATACTATATAACTTTTTTATTTAGAAATAATTAATATAATTAATTAGTTAAGCTTGAATTAAGATAGTTGAAATTTTAATTCATACACTGATATGCATAATATTAGGTTTATAAATTTTTTCTTCTTATTTCTAAAGTTAATTTATACAAATTAAATTAGATTTGACAAGGATTTCCATAAAAACTATTTATAAGTTGATTATAATAAACAAAAGTTATAAGTTATAAGTTATAAGTGTATTATAAAAATAATTTTTTCACATTGTTGGTTATTGAAGCTGATGATAATGACAAAAAAAGCATTTAAAATAGTTTTGCATTTATTTACTTTATTATGATCTTAGTAGAAATCTTATTGGTTGATATTGATATTGTTACAATAAAATATTATGAATTCTTATTATGATGTTTGTAGAAATTTTAATTGTTGATATTGATATTGTTACAATAAATAAGTAATGACTATTTTTTTTTTGTATAATACCTTATTTGTTTAATGTTGTAACTTGCTCACAATTTCTTGTTTATATATTTATAGGTTTGTTGAAGACATGGTAAAATTTCTAGCAGCCAAGAGAACAATGCATGAAAAGGCACAACCATCTCGTCAGCCATTTCCTTATGACACTATCACTAGCATCGCTCCAAACAACAATACCCATATTTGCTTCTTCACATATAGAGTTGATAGCTATAAACCAACTTCTTGCACTGCAGATGGATCTCAAGATATTGTTGTTCCACCTATAGAGTCACCAGCCTCATCCCAACTTGTTGCTCCTTTACATATGACTTCACTAACACCTACACATACTTCTGCACTTATTCTTGGAACTACAAATTCTCCAAAACATACATATGAATTTGGGATAGCTCAAAATCATACTATTATGCATTTACGAAATAATATCTAAGTAGTATAGTATAAAATCTTATACTTTTAAATTCAATGATACTCTCATTTGATTTTCTCTAATAATCATATTTTGATATTTTAAAGTCTTGCAATTTGTTAATTGTGAATAATATTTAAATTAAATATTATTTTACAATTTGGACCTATCTGGAAGAATCTCTCGCATAATGACTTTTGAGGAAAATATAAATCCTGAAGGGACAAATGGACTAAAATTGAAAACCATTTAGGGTGAAACTAAGATTTTTTTTTTGTACTCTATATTAGGTAATAAATGCTAGGTTAACTCATTTCAAAGTATATTTTTGCATGTTTTAGTTGTAAAAAAAAAGGTGAAACAACCCCTCCTACAACTATTATTATTCAATTGTATATCTATTTTGATTATAACATGTAACTATATACTATAGAATTGTTTCATGTGGGACAATGCAATAAATGAATAGGTCAAAATAGCCTGGGAGGATAAAGTGTGTAATCGATATTGAGACATGATATAAGATATTAAAAGAAAAGGGAAGAAAATAAACTTTATTGATCTAGATTTTTGGGAAAGATGTGCTATTGGAACACACCGAAAGCAAAAAAGATTCATGAAACATACTACAAGAACAAATTTTATAAGGTAACAGATAGGAATGGAACTTCAACTCACACAAAAGACACTACAACTCATTATGACCATAGGAGACGATTAGTAAGACTTTATCCATAACTAGTTTTAAATTATTTTTTATTCTTTTTCCTAGTATAACATGTGCATGTTTACACAATTGAAAGTCAAAGTTTGCACTAAATTAAATCTAAAATGAATAGATTTTAATATTCATGAAAAAGTGATATTATGATATATTATAATTTGGTTGCTTAACAATATTTATCCTATTTGTATTAATTGATTCAGGAAATATTTAAATGTTATGCTAGATGATTGTTTGGTGTTTGTGATTACAATAATTTCTCACTGTGTTTGTGATGTTGGGTAGTTTTTATTGTGTGTTGTTGGTTGTTAACACAAGCATCTCTATTGGTTTCTAATGAGTTTCTGTATTTATGTATATTTAGCCTCATTAACTTGGGCATCAGCCCATTGCACCTGAGTTTATTTTTGTACACTCACACCAAAAAGGTGAAAGAAAGCCATTTCTTGATATGGTGTCAAATATTGTGCACGTAAGATAATTAATTTAATTAATGCATGACTTTTTTTATTATGATATTCTAATTAATATAACTTTTTACCAGGATGCTCTTGAGACAAGGAAAGAGCAGTTAACATAATGCAATGATACCATTGATGAAAAAGAATATTTTTGGATATTGTTGGTGGAAGGTAAAGGAATGTTGTGTATGGTCTTGGGTCTCAAGCTGGTGAGGGGCTAGTGGTGCATCAACTTCAACAATGTCCCCTTCTCAACAAAATAAGAATATTCATCCTTAACAAAATTGGAAATAAAATTAATTTTTTTTATGGAATGTACATAAAGACAATCTTTAAAATCAAATAATTTTTGCCTCTCAAACTAAAGGCTATAATCTTCTACTGCAATCATCGACACCTTCATATTATCACTCATGCGAAGATCAATCTCATCATCACTTAGTTGTCTGATTTCTTGAAACAACTACAAAGAATTACATACATTATTAGTAGCTCTTGTATATATATACTAGATATTAATAAATACTACTACTAAACGTATCTCACTACTAGTAAATAAGATTTACCTTGATAATTCACATTGTAGAGATAAATTAGAAACTACTTATTCTAATGTCTTGATTGCTGGGAATGAAAATATTTACATGTTAGCATTTTTACTCCCACTTGTGACATAAAAGGTTACTATCAAAAACGAACATATTTCTTAAATTTCGTCCTCTTCTTACCTTTTTTTAAAAGAAGTCTTTTCGATAACAAATACTTGAGATGATTTTCTGATAAGTCTCTCAAGTCTCAACCAATACTAATTCTTTAAGTAATTGTACCAATGTCAAATCAAGTTTATTCATATTATAATTTAAACAAAATTACTTATTTGAATTTTACTACAACTAAAGCATAATATTGATCTAGGAATCCACATCGATCTCAGCTCTAGAAATCTCTAGTTCATTCAGAAGACCAATCAAATAATATTATAATCCCTCACTAAGGTGTTTTTAGCCATCATAGTATTTAATAGATCCCTCTTGGATTTAATGTCTAGTATAATGAGTTTGCTTCCTATATATATTTTTGAGATTATATATCATAACATAGATAGTAGTGCTGGATTAACACTAATGTTGAAATATATCTGACATAGAAGCCATAATATAATACATTAACATCTCATTAGCTTTTATCCATTTCCCATAAGGCATGACTTTCTGTTCGGTTACCCCTTCATGAGGTATATTCGAGAAAAGAACTATGTATAAAAACTTACACTTCTCAATAGTCATAACAATATTAAGATTTATTTTCCAATCTATCTAATTAGTTCAATTGAGTTTGTTTTCTTTGAGAATAGTAGTGAGTGAGTTGAAAGTCAATTTTTAAATCCTAAAAATTTACATCAAGATGATTAGCTTTGAATTCTATTTTGCGTGTTGGTTCTCTCCATCAATTCTCAAGGGAAATCATTATTAGTCTGATACATCGTGAACTAATTGCCTCGAATGAGACATCTACTATTCATTATTTATTATGATATGTTGATTCCTATAAATCTTGCTGTCTAGGTAATGAGCCATATCAAACAAGACTAAACATGTGACTTTGCTTTGGCCTATAAATAATAATAGTGACTCAAGTAGAGATGATGCTATTATTTATAACTATGTATACACCATCATCTAATTCCAGACCAACTATGCTTTATTGAATTCTTTAGATAGAGAAGTAATTTATTTTTAATAATTCACAGAATTATCTCATGGTGGTTTGTGCTAGGTAGAGGTACAAATCAATCAATCTGATAGGTGAAGATAAACCAAGACCAACAAGCTAACTAACTTGAATTACTTATAAACTATTGATGGAAATCACGAGATTTATACATGATGAATTCTCTCACTTAGTTCGTTATTTTTAAAGTTTGAGGGTTCTTCATTTTTTCAAAAAATGAGAATACTAATTCCTTTAAAATATTTATCTTAAAATAGGAATTTTAATTTAATTTTCATTTTTGAAATAGTGATTTGTTACATGAACATGTGTGTGTATGAGCGCTACATGAAATATTTATTATTTACACACAACTATCATACAAGTTGCCACATATATACATCATTCGTATCTTCACATACCACTACACATTGCATCATTTCCAAATACAAGAACATTTCATTACATGCATACGTTCAATATTTATGTGATGGCTATGCCATCACATACTTGCATCCTATAATTATGTGATGACTATGGTCATCTCATAATTCCTAGGTTCAATAGCTTTATTATTTAGGTTTTAAAATCTATTAACCAATGAATTCTTTTATGGAAGTCCTTGTTATGGGACATCGGCCTAATGGGATTCAACTTCTACCTGAAAGTTTCAGGGGATTAGGGTTAGTGTCGCTAAAATTAAAATGAATAAAAAACTTAAACAAATAAAATTGATGCAGAAACAATTCTACTATGATCTTTTTTTGTTCGCCACTGCAAGCTCCACCATAAGCCTCACCACAAAAAAGTTTTCTACCACAAGTCCACCACAGCATGGTTCACCACAACTAGCTCCACCATTACAACTATTTGTTACTGCAAGCTCAACCACAACATGGTTTGCCACTGCAAGCTCCACCATGACATGATTTTTTACTATAATCTCTGCCACGACAATGGTTTTCCACTACAAGCTATACCACAACATAAATTTTCTACTACAACCTTAGTCATGATATGGTTTGTTATTGTGAGCTCCACCAAGGAAACTTTTTGTCACCATAAGCTCCACTATTGCTGCTTCTTCTCAATTACAGAAGACTTAGCTTATTTTTGACTAACATATATTAATTGCGCCACATGCAATTATATAACTACACAAATCAAATACAAAATTAAAACTTGAAAATGAATATGCATTACCACAAGCATAATCACATCCAAATGCACATTCAAACACATTCAAATGCACATATAAACACATCCAAATAGCTAGGAAATAATCATTGATTAACATAGGTTAGAATGCTTATGTTAAAATTAAGGACATCAATCTATTCCTATACTTACATTAAAACATGATTTTTTTGCACATGATATCACAAATGAGGCTTTGATACTAATGTTGGAGCTAAAAAAATAATTCTGTAATATTGCATGCAAATACATTTGTTTTAAATTTTTTCTTCTTAGATGAAGAGTGGAACATAATGATTAAGTGCATATCTTATTTTCACATAGTTGTAGCAAGACATAACCTTCTCACATGTCACTTGATCCTTAGTTCATCACGAGGAAAAAGAAGATGCACATTAGTCATGGGTTGTACATATGCTTGCCTTTTTTATAAAATGCAATAAATAGAAAAAATTAAAAACAAAACATATGTCACATCACTTTATAAAATTGATGTGATATGTTCCATTATTATTATTTATTTTAATTTTATATTAAAGATTCGATTAAATTTTATATATATAATCAATTAATTAATTTGGTTTTATTTTATATCAATTTATATAATTAATTAGTACTATTTAAAAAATTAATTAAATTAATTTTATATAAATTAAAAATTTAATTATAACTTTTATATTTCTAATGACACTAGATTAGGCTATGGAAGGGATTCTGGCATAAATAGGATCTTAGGTTTCTAATATGAACTATATATATGTATCATAATTCATATTATTATAAGTCATACCACTATAGAATTATAATTGCACTCTCACATTTATTTTAAGTAAATCATGCTCTTTGTTATTCAACTCTACATATGAAGATTTTAAATTACTCATTAATTGAATTAAATTACTAATAATTCAATTCAATAAATCTCTCATACATTACCTCAAGACCTTCACCTTAACTTATTCGATATGTCAGACCAAAATCTATCTACAAGATTTGACAATATCAAAATTTATAAGCATCGTCAAAGGAGTATCATCAATCTATTTTTCAAGACATTGATTTAATCAATAACCAATATTAACCATGTAATTTATAAAGTTATCCAACTTACTAAGTATATTGATCTAATTATAAAATTCACCCTTTATTAGTCAAAATAACTATTAGCAAGTACATGTGTTTATCAATTATATTAAGATTGATACTAATCGTATTTGTAATAATGATGGTGTATATTTATTTTATATGTTGGTATAAAATAATTATACCACTTTGGTCTCATTCAATATACACAAGTGTACTAGTACAAGAAGTTAGAATTTTATCATTATACATAGTCAAGACATACCTACTGAAATCTTATATTATAATCTTACCAATAGAATCTCCAACTTCATATAGATTGTGAATAATAAATTTATATTCTACAAGAATCAATGATTAAATCTTATGTGCGTTAGCTAAATTCTATGCACTAAATTATCAACTATATAGAATAAAGGATGCATGTATTTTTTTTATTTTAAATATAATTTTAGCTTATTGCAATTCAAAAAAATCAAAATGAATCCAAATAACTAAAGTAAAAAAATATATAAAAAATTGACTTTTAGAATAAAATAATTTAATCATTATAAAAACTTGGTATCTGATAGCAATAACTTTAACATAATAGATAAAGTTTTGAGATATTTACAATAATTGAGTTTTATGTGAAACAAGATTTTCCTAGAACTTTCAAGAGAAATGTAACATAAGACAAGAATGACTAGGTTAGATTATTGAAAGAATGAATATAGCCAAAAATAATATAGATGTTGTCATTTCAATGAGAAGTATCAAGATCATCAACAACTTAAACAAAATGTTTTTGATATGGATGAAAACACCATAATCATGCAAGCTTATACATACTTAATTTTTGTCATCAAAGAATCCTCATTTCTTATTAAATTTAAATTGTTATTATTTGTAAGCAAAATAATTATCCATATTATGATGCTAATTTTATGAAAAGTTCACTAATTATTTTTTAATATTAATGGTTACAATATTATTTTCAAAATTTTTAATATTTGTATTAAATATTCATCATAACTGCCATACTTACTTGTAATTATAAAATTTTAACTTCTTATTCTAATTTATAAAGTATATTTGTGTCTGAATAATACTTATCAAGTTTGTATTGAATACCATAGGACTTAAATACGTGAATGATCATTGAAATTTATAAAATAACATGTTGTGTATCGAGAATAAATGAGTTTTCATGTGAATCTAGCCTTGTTAAGATTGGTTGAAAGAAAATCATAGTGGAGATAGTTTTTGGAATTAGAAACTAATTTTAAACTCCAAAGAACTACTTAAAATAGGTACCATGGGACCACTCGAGATATTTAGACACAACAAACCTTGTGAAAACTTAATTACAGAAGGGTGCTTGTCATTTGCTCGGAAAAAGACATTGAAGCTACTAAGTTCATTGTCAACGATGCCGACACTCAAAAAACTATCTATGGTAACTTTTTTTTTGACACGGATGAGTCTCTACACATAAACAAGTTCACAAATAAATAATTACATGCTATTAATGATCAAACTAGTAATCAGATGCTCGATAATTTGAATTTATATGATGATATAGAAGAAAATTGCCATGATTCGGTGTCTAATATGCATACTACGAGTCTAAATGGCTAGTGGTCAAAATATATATATTCTGTAAGAAAATATCATGATATGGAATCTATTATGCATTCTATTGATGAAATGAGAAATAAAACTCATTTAGTTGATAATGAAATGGAGGTTTCAGAATTTCACTATATTCTTAACTTAGATGGTGTCTCTAATAATAATTGAAATGAAATAAAAAATCCAAGAAAATGGTTTAATCTCTAGAATGCAATGCAATACTAGACCTGACACAGTTAGAAGTATAAATGATGAAGGCATGCTATCTAACCAACCATTGGAGCATCCCAAAACATTTGGGGAAAACAAAGTCTCATGGAATATCTTATTTTTAGGGAATATGACTTTGGGAAATACTACCAAACTATCCTATATCTACTCAAAATAGCATGGAAATATATATTTTGAAAATGAAGATTTGCTTAATGGAATTGAACATTAGAAAAACAACATTATGGGATATTTTGTAACAAAGAGCCCCAGACAATTGTTACTCAAAGAGTAATGAAAAGTTAATGCTCAAGCCATATAATTTTCAAGCAGGTGGATCTTTTTTAAGTTCAAAAATATAGAAGAAATGGATGAAATTTTGAACATTGGATCATATTTAGTGTTTGGTAGACCTTTGTATGTTAAACCACTTCGGGTGGGTTTCCATTATAGGCTAAAAGAGATTGATAAAATACCAATATGGATTAAACTTCCAAAATTTTCCATTCATTTATGAAATCCTATTGGGCTAAGAAAAGCAACAAACTTATTTGTCATCCTCTACACATGAATAAACTAACCTCAAATATTTCAAAAATGGCATATACAAAAGTGCTAGTTGAAATGGATCTAAATGAGGCATTTCCAAGGGAGATTACCCTAAACTTCTTGGATTGCTCTAAAATCAACAAAAATGATAATATATGAGCAATTACCTCTTTATTGTAATTTTTGTTCTATTTTTGGACATTGTTTGAGTAGTTTCCGGGTGAAGAACAAGAGAGAAAAGGTGAAAATCTATCTCTTGTCAGCCCCCAATACCTCAATTAGAAGTCAACAACCATATGAAAAGGAAAATATTGGCTCTCCACTAGAAGCGGGGCAAATGCCAGTAGAGTGTAAATAATAATAAGCCTTAAGGTCCTCATATCACATTGCAAATAGATAAAGAAAGCAATGGCCAGCAAAGAGAGGAGGAGAAAGATAACTTCATCTTGGTTAAACCAAAGAAAAGGAGAAAAGATCCGGTATTCTGAAAAAAAGCCCCTCTCTAAACCTCAAAAACAAATGTAGATTGAAGGATAGTATGCAAAAGGGTATTGCCTCATATGGCCTAATCTAAAAGGTTTAAAGGAGTTCTTAGCTCCTTAAAACTTGAGATGTTGCTTAATTTGTTGGTTTTCTTTTGGTTGGAGCTTTGGAGGTTGGATGGTGGAGTCTCATTATTGGAAATTCTTCTCATAGGCTCATACTATCTAAGTGTTTTCTGGGGTGAGGTAGGGGCACCTTGAGGTATGGTTATGGTATGGAATATGCTGCAGGGATCTTTTCCATGGACATTTGGATTGTCCATGAAGTACTCATGGGCACCGAATGAAGGATTGAGACAAGCAACTAGCTGAATCCTAAACATACTACACTGTCTGAATCTAATGATCTGCATGGATGTTTGTTGGGAATTTTTTTTCATTTATCTAAGAATGTAAGGGTGGTGTATGCACATTAGGTTGTTGTATCGGGGTATATGTATTGGGGCTATTTGTACAAAGGGATGGAGATATGTGCTAATTGTATAGGTGTAGATATATCGGGGGTCAAAGCTAGATTGGGGTTGATTATATATCAGGTAGAGGTTGAGCCAATATGTGTTATGTTATATGGAAGGATGTTTGTCTGTCCTTTTTGACTGTGGTATGCTATTATATGTGCTATGGAAGTGGTGAAATGTATAAAATCAAATGGGGTTGTCCAAATCCTCATAGTGATGTAGAATGATTTTACACTGAGAATTACTCACTTCACAGACATGGATGCATAATAAACATATTAGGCTTAATATGACTAAATTTGTTTGTGAAAACATATTGAATAAAAAAAGGAATCATCATGTTTGAATGGTATGAATGTTTGCGGGACCCCTATGTAGAGCTTCTAATGCTCCATGTGCATGGTTTAAGGTCTTGTTGTTCGAAATGCGTATATGATAAGGCAAATGTATCTGTATGTCAAGATGTTTGTATCAAGATTATTGTAATCGAGGGTGAGTGCCAAGATATTAAGATGGAATCACATGTGAAGATTCTAGAATTTTTTACAGGGGGTGAGTTTTTGTTGAGGATGTTGGGTTTTTATGTTGATCTTTGTATGTGTGAGGGGCAGAGTCTTGATCTGACATGGTCGGTTTATATTCTAATACTACATGAGATTGCTCCATGGAGGTCTTATTGAGTTTATATGTTTGATGTATGCTAGGATGTGTGTTGTACGATATATATGAATCAAAATGAAATGCATGGATCTTCCTCTTGACTAGTGCAGTAGCCTAAATACCCATGTACTGGCCAGCACGTACTAGGATGTTCTGAAATGACAATCCAGAATACCACATCTCAGATAAGAATTGTCTACAATCACGGAGTAGTGCATAAGATATCTTCGAATGGAAATGGATGGAAAATTTTATGAAGATCATCAGTTGAAATGTAAAGGGTTTTACTTTTAATTTTCCTCGTAAACACAAGGAGGTTTTAAGGCTATTAAATGCCCATGAAAATGATATATTCACCATTATCGAAGCTAAACACAACTCAGAAAAGTTAGCAGATCTAATGAAATCAAAGTTTAAGAGATTCAACTCTCTGGACAATTTTTCGTGTAAAGATAGGATGAATAAATTAGCTTCAAACTATCAGTTGTAGATTATCTCCACAGGACACCACTGTGGGAGAGTTTAGAAGTGGAAGGGTTATCTAAAGTCTCTCAATGGATAGTCATTTGAGATTTCAACTCCCTGCTCTCTAGACTGGATAAGATTGGGGGTAGAGTGATAACTAATTATGAGTGTCAAGATTTTATAGATTGTTGCTCGACTTTAAGCTTAGAAGACTTATTGCCTTCAGGCAGTTATTTTACTTGGACAAATGGGAGAACATCAAGTAAACTAGATAGAGCAATGATAAACCAGGAATGAGCTAATATGTAAGTTGATAGTCAGGTCTGATTCTTTCCCTTGGGAATTTTCTCTGACCATTGCATGATTCTAATGACTATGGAAATGAATGCTTTTGAAAGGAAAGTTCCTTTCGAATTCCGTAATATGTGGCTCTAACACAAAAAGTTCACTCCAACATTAATTAATGTATAAAAAGAAAACATCCAGGGCTCTATCATGTTTCAGCTAGTTGAGGAATTAAAGTTACTAAAAGAGTCACTTAGGAAATTAAAAGAGAAGTACTTTGGCCATATTAGGAAATTAGTGCAAAGGAAATTAAAAGAGAAGCACTTAGGAAATACCCTTCTCTTTCTCCAAAACAAAATATTACAGTCTCCCACCCCTTCTCTCAAGGAAGATGAGGTTGCCCAAAGGATACAAATGAGGAAATGGGAGGAATTCAAACTATCTTTCTTTAGACAAAAGGTAAAGATAGGGTGTCTTAAGCAAGGTGATAGATATATGAAATTCTTTCATGCATTGACAAATACCAAGCTACAAAGGAGTAAAAATGTAATGGGTTTAGAAAAAGGGGAAATTTACAACCTCACAAGAAGATATTTCAAAAGCATTTGTCAAATATTACAAGGATCTATTAGGGACATCAAAAGATAGAGTTACTATCTACGATGATATCATAATATGAAGAAAGATTCTACAATATTAAGAGCATGATAAATTATCATTAATCTTCATACTAGAAGAGATTAAAAGTGCCTTGTTCAACATGGGTAGCTCAAAATCTCTTGGACCAAAAGGTTACATGGCATAATTTTTTAAAATGTTTTGGAGTCACATAGGATCAAATATCATAAATGCTATATCTAGTTTCTTTCACTCTAAAAGAATGCTAAAATAGATTAATCATGCATATATAGCTTTAGTACCTAAGTCCTTACATGCTTCATAAGTTAATGACTATAGACCAATATCATGTTGCAATGTGATATAAAAGCTTTATCTCTAAGCATATTACTACAAGGGTGAAAGGGTGTTGAGAGGAATAATAAATACAGCCCAAGGCGCATTTGTGAAAGGCTAGTTGATATCCAATAATCTTTCCCTAGCACAAAACCTAATAAGAAGATATGCTAGGAAGAGGATGTCTCCAAGATATTTTTTAAAGATATACCTCCAAAAAGCCTTCATTACAGTTGACTAGACTTTCTTGAAGTAAGTCTTAATGGCGTTCAATTTCCCAAAATAGTTTATTAGAATAATCCTTGAATGTGTTTCCACAACTTCTTTCTCAATTGCTATTGATGGATAATTTCATGGGTTTTTCAATGAAAAAAAAGGATTAAGGTGAGGGGATCCTCTATCCTTTTATCTCTTTGCTCTATGCAAGGAATACTTGTCCAGGAAATTATCTAGAGCTTCAAATTATGGATAGTTTGCATATCACCCTATGAGTACTTCTCTTGAAATCTTTCATCTCATATATGCGGATGATCTTATAAAATTTTTTAAATGTGATCTCTCCTCCATAAATATTATTCTGGAAACAATAAGGAACTTCTTTGAAACTTTTGGTTTAAATATAAACTCCTCCAAATCGAATATCTTCTTTGGAGGAGTGGGTGCTATGCAAAAAAGAAGAAATTCTAAAGAACTATGAATTTCAAGAATGCTCTCTACCATTTGTTTTTTCAGTGTTCCTCTATCTTCAAGTTGACTGATCACTTCCTAATTTTTTATTTTATTAGTAAAAATAAATGCATCTATCCACCAATGGGCTAGCAAAATTCTTTCACGTGTGGCAAGGCTGGAACTTCTACACACGGTTATAATAGGCATTAAAATGATACTGGTTATCATTATTTAATTTTCCTTTATCAGTAATAAATACAATTGAGAGTGCATGCAGAAGATTTCTATGGGGTAGCCATAAAATAAAAAGATTTAGACCGAAAGCCATATTGGAGAAAGTATACATGCTCACCTTTCATGGTGGGCTTGGTATCTTTTTTCTATCTATTTGGAACAAAATATTTTTATTAAAACATTAAAGATAATTAATATGAAGGACTCATTTTGGATAAAATGGTTTCTTCATTTTTACTTAACTCACAAAATATTTGAAAATTTAAAATATCCAAGGAGGATCCTTTTTTCTGAAAATCTTTAATCTTAATCAATGACATATTGTTTGAGAAAGTTGACAGCTTGGAAAAAACTGAAGAACTACTCACTCAACGGGGTGAGGAAGGAAAAATGGTATCAAAAACTTGCAATTATTTAATGAGAATTTATACAAACAATAGGAAAAATTGGACCACAAATATATGGTTCCCAAATCACATCCCCAAACATGTTGCGCTGTTATGGATTGTTAAGCAAGGGAAGAATAGAACCAATGTCCAGTTATATACAACCCCAAAGAATATGTATTGCAAATTCTGTCCAAGCACAAAATATCTAAATCATATTTTTTTTCAATGTGAATTTTCCATGTAGATTTGGGAAAAACTTATGAGCTAGATTGGAATTTCGAAACAAAAAAAATCTATACCTGCTACATGAAAATGCATGAAGAAGTACTACACTACCAACAGCAACACGCCCAAGAACATAGAACGAAAAGTTATCTTTGCCATATCAATATATTATATTTGAAGAGAAATACATCGCATGTGGCAAGAAGCAAAGTCGTAAGATCTGAATACTATATTCCTGGAAAATCAAAACAAAAATTTATATTGTATTCCACAGTGGGTGTAATAGTTTGAAGTTTTTTTATGTTGTAAAGATTTTTTTAATATTATTTTTTATTACTTATCAATAAATAAGGTTTATTAATTTTACCACAATTACATTTTAAATTTTTCCCATTTGTACCACAATATTTTTTGTTTTCACAAATATATTTTGTATTTTTTAAATTAAATTTATAGTCCAATTTTAATGAAAAAATAATGATAATTTTCAATTTTAACTTAAAATAAAATTTAATTGAGATCTAAAATATTTGAAAATCAGAATTGTAATTAAGATACACATGTATTTAAAAAATAAATAATACACATGGCATGGGTTTAAACCTTACCATGTTTTATGAAGTTTTTAAAAATTGAAATCATTTTCCAAATTTGTATAGTAATTTCGTAGTTTCTAAATTCCTAAAGATATTTTCGTAGTTTTTGAATTCGTAAAGCTATTTTGTAGTTTCTGAATTCATAAAACTATTTTGTAGTTGCTGAATTCTAAAAGTATTTTAGATTGTTTTTTTTTTTAATTCAGGGACCAAAATCAGGTCGATAGTTGATACGTTCCAGTATACCAAAAATTTATAAATTTTAATTTTTTTAAAAAAAATCTTTTTTTTTAAATTATTTTATATTTGATGCACCAAATCATAAATTTCTCTTAATAAAATATACACATTAAAAAAAAAATTACATCATATATATTAATACTAAATTTTAATCAAACAAATAATACCATCAAACATTTAATTAAAATATCTATTCTATCCATACCAGATAGACCACCATAACAAACCTTTCAACATTTATTTATAAACAATTGATATAGATTTTAGTAACCTTTAATAGTTTTGGCATGGTATACGCACACATACAAACAATCATATATATGTTTGTATGTGAGTGCATGTGTCACACTCATGCACTATTATGCTATATACATGATGTTATAGGTACATATGCATAATGTTATATGCACATATGCATAATGTTATATGCACATATGCATGTCATACAAAAAAAAATGTTTTTTATACATAACTTTATATATATATATCACAATTTTAAAAACATCATATATCAATATTTTTTGTATAATTATGTAAATACATATCTTTACACACATTTTCATGAAACAAATCAATGTCATAGAATAAATATTAAAAAAAAACATCTAATATTATCAAATAATATACAAACTACAGATATCAATAAGTCATTCATAGAACCATATCAATCCATCTAAATCATGGGGGGAATAAGCGAATGCTAATGAACAATTTTAATTCTCATCTAGTAACATACTAAAGCACATTATTAACAATAATTTTTAAAAAATATATAGAATAACATTAAAAAAAAATCAATCAAATTAAAATAGTTATCCAATTGCCAAAGATCATGCATCCTCTAACCTTGGGACACGAGTTCAACTTTAATCCTTAGCAATGTCAAATCCTTAGCGATGTCAGACTGCAGCCCAAACATACTGCAGTCTTAGGGCCTCAAGGCCCATATATAGGCCGAAGAAAAATATAGGTTAGATTTGATGTAGATAAAAAATAAAATGATATACATTTAAATGATTTTGATCTTGCCAAAATATTCAAATGCCATTAAAAACATTCTGGCGTAATTCATACATATGATGCTTACTATAGATACTTACATAACATTTTGGTTGCTTTGGATTTCATTAAATATTATTGAAGGGATAAATTTTGTTTACATATATGCATCAGCATTTAAAACATTATTCAATTTTAAAGTTGTGTTGATCTTTACGAATTGATCAAAGTAACAAACCCATCAATGACAGTTAGAAGGGCAAGATTTGTTGGCATACAAAACTCTGTTATCTGCGTAAACCGACAAACATGGTAGAAATCCATGTGAAAACGACTCAAAGCAACAAAAGTCACCGCAAACGACTCATGCAGCGATGAAATACAATTTTGTACGATCTAAACCAAAATTTAAAGACACCGCATCTCTATAATTGGTGCCAATAATGTTTGTTGCATGCTATCGTTAACAGATAAGAAAAATATTTGATTAATAGCCGATGATGTCAGTAACCCACTTATCCACAGTCCACCTGTTTATTCTTTACTGTAACCCCCGTCTCTCCGGCAACTATAACTGTAGTTGCCATGCCTAGAAACATTCCATGCTCAATCACACCCGCTAGTCTCAAAATCTGATCACTCGCAACCTCCAAATCGCCAATCTCTTTGGTGTAGAATAAGTCAACAATATAATTACCATTATCAGTGACAAATGGAACAACCTTGTCTCCAAAACAAGTTGTTCTCAACTTAGCAACACAGTTAGCATAGCAGAACAAGTTTTGAAGCCTCTCCAGTGTAAATTTCCAACAAAAAGGAACAATTTCAACCGGCATTGCTCCACTGGCTCCAATGCGTGGAACAAGTTTTGATTCATCAACAATCACAATGAACCTTTTACAAGCACTTTCCACCATTTTTTCTCTCAACAAAGAGCCGCCTCTACCTTTCACTAAATTGAAGCATGCATCCACTTCATCTGCGCCGTCTATAGCAATATCGACCACAGGATGAGACTCGAGATCAGATAAGGGGATACCCAAAGAAAAAGCTTGCTGATGGGTCTTTTTAGAGGTTGGAATGCCAATTATGTCCTTCAATTTCCCTTGCCTTAGTAAGTCAGCAATCCGATCAATAGCGTGCTTTGCAGTGGAGCCCGTGCCAAGCCCCACGACCATGCCAGATTCCACGAAATCGACGGCTTTATAAGCTGCGATTTTTTTTAGTTCATCCTGCGTGTGGATTAACGGCGTTGGAGAGTAGAAAACGGCATCACCGGCACCGGATAACATTTCTGATCCTAGGAGAGGTGGGCATGGAATAGCATACATTTTGTTCCGACCAAAAACAGGTGAAAAATAAGTTATTTCATACATATGAGAAAGGGAGTCGATCTGGGACATTATCAGACATGGTGCAAAAAGGGTCTTTTGGAGATGGCGAGGGCCGTGGCTTTGTAGACGGAATCCCAGGAAAAATAGATTGCGACTCTTGTACCTTGCAGAGAATCGAATAAGATAAAATCAGAGGTGGTGCCGGCTGAATTGCGCTGAGTGGCAGTCTATTGAAAGGAAAATAGGGTTTCAAAATCGCATAAAAATTTTCTGCTGTGTTTGTTTTTTATGTTCATAAAGAGAAGATAATGGAGCAGACGCGTCATTAAGCATTAAGCTTTACTAATTTTAAATGAATATATTAACAAAAGGGTTTGGCTTATTAAAAAGTGAAGATTATGCAAATGAATTCAAAATAAAAATATTTATATTTTTGTGCAGGGCAACCCAAACACGTTTATAAGTGATAAGAGTCTATTTTACCATCCTTAAATTTTGTTTCCAAGATACTAGTAACTAGTTATCAATCTAGATATTTCTCATTGACACCATTTAACTAGCTATTTCTCATTGACACCATTTTACTAGCTATTTCTCATTGACACCATTTAACTAGCTATTTCTAGCTAGGACAAAGTTGCTAGCTATCTACACTTTATTTATTTTAAAAATATTTTCTTAAATTTATACTAACTATGTACACTAAACATTAAATAACCTAATAAATATTTTTTTTGCATAAATATGTATATCACAAAAAACAAAACATATTGTAACTATTGGTTCAAATTTTAAAATTTTTTATTTCATGATTATTATAAATAAGATCATTATTAAAAAAATAAAAAAATTAAATTTTGATGACGTGGCTTAATATTTTTCGTAAAAAAAAATTTGAGTTTTCAATTCAGCTCAAATAATTTTATAGTTTGTTTAAGTATAAATGATGGATCTATCCTTAATTTAAAAATTATACCTCCGCAATGTGTGTTTGTGTGGGTGTTGTGTCTTTATTATTTAGTGTGTTTGTATGTGTGCTTGTATGTATGCTTGTGTTTGTGTGATTGTGTGTATGTGATTGTGTGTGTGTGTGTGTGAGATTGTGTTATTGTATGTAAATAATGATACAAGTAATATAAATATGACCATTTAAAAATTAGTGTCTAAAATTTCAAATTTAAAAATTTTTGAATTTAATCAGTATGGTATTATGGTGATGATATGGTATTTTATATATTATTTTAAATCTTTTTTTTAAGTTAGTTATAGTTAGTTGAAGTTATTAGCTAAAATAGATAGTATTGTTAGAGTTAACTTAAAAAATCGAGTAGCTAAAAATAGACAATATAATATTATAATATTTTTTAAGTAGCTATTTTAGGGAGCATTGTTGGAGATGCTCTAATAGATCTTCAACCACACTTAATAAAATAACTAATAAAAAAATATTTAAATATTTAATTCATTATTTTAGCTAGCAACACTTCCAATTTTGATCCAACCAAGCTTGGCAAAATATTGAATTGTGGTGCAAAATTGAGTTTAGGTGTAGCTGGATAGAAGAAGCAATAATATTTTAAGAGAAAAAAAATGATTTGTTGAGCGATAAATGCTCTCTACATTTATTGAGCGAGAAACCGGATGGGTAAAAACGTGAGAGGGATAGCGAGGGCGTTGGAGCATAATTTTATTACACTCAATAAAATATCGAAAATTTTGATTTTAGCAATCCCGTTGGAGATGCTCTAAGATCATCTCAACCATACACAACAAAATAACTTGTAAAAAATATTTAAATAATCAATTCAATATTTTAACTAGCAAATTTTCAAAATTTATTCCAACCACACTCAGCAAAATATATTTATATCTCAACTAACTTTAACTAAGTTTCAAAAATATAATTAAAAAATATCATAAATTAAACAGTAAAATTGTCTTAATGAATATGTGTTGTGTCATGTCATCAAATTTAAAACAGTGAAATAAAAAAAAATTCAAACATTTATTCATAAATATAATCTAGATTATAACACAAGTTGCAAGTCGGTGAATACGGAAAACTATATTTTCTTTGCCATGATTTCCATCTGGAGGCGCTTAAAATATGCAGCTTGAATTGGAGGAAGGACACTAGTTTCGATACACATTATTTTTTGTTCTTCCTTCATTTTCTTGTGTTGTACATTCTCTTGTTCAATAACTAACTTCTCTTGTACGATAACCACCATTTTTTTCATGAAAGTTATTTTCTTCTCTGCCATCTTTTTTTTCTCTTCCTTCATTTCTTCAAACAATTTAATAAAATAAGATGAACTTGAATTATTATCTTCAAATAGTTTGCTCTTTGATTTTTTTTACCCACTTTTTCGCAGTCTTCCTTCCAATTGGCCTCTCCAAGCCCGCACTATCATCTTCTATGTTTACCAATTCTGGTGTTGAAGGATTAGAGCTACTAAGAGTTGCACCACTTTTTATTTTTTGTTTCTTTGAGTGAGAATCCTCCATCCATTTTGGGGTATACCGCAACTCATTCCAACAATGTTCAAATGAAAAATATGATTTATAAAGTTCATTGTACACTTTCTTTGCATCACGAACATGAAATTTATACATTATGGTGCATATCTAAAATAAAAATTGTACAATTATATTATGTATCATAATAATATTATCACACTTGTAATTAAAATACATTCATACCTTATCTTTCTCAGTCAGTCCACTTTGATTCAACCTTTCAGTTTGGTCAAAACAACCATAAAATTTATTGGTGGCCAGTTGAATTTAAGACCAACGATTCATCAAAGAAACTTGATTTCGATTATAATCTGACTCAGGTTTATATTTGTTGAAGTACTCCAAAACCTTTTGACAATACATTTTAGATTTTTGTTCATTCCCATTCACTACATACACACTAGTATTTAGCAAGCCCGAGATTAAAACTAAGTCCTCCTCAATTGAAAAGTTGCCGCCTCGATACTTTTCGGTGGTTAATTCTTTTTGAGGTGATATTGGTGAAGACTGAGTTATTTGTTCTACAGATTGAGTGTTAAACTCACCTACGTTTGTTACCTCATTCAATAGATTGGTAAAGTAATATCCATATTCATCCATCAAAGCACATACATTGTTGAAGAACAAAGATGAATTGTGGTTAACCATATAAAAGCAATATTTATTTCCATGAATAGAAAGATTTACCATCAAATCCAACAAGGAGTCTTAAAGTAATAAACTTGAATTTATCAAACAAAAAAAAAATTTATCCAAACATTTAATCAACTTTGAATCAAAGAATTCATTATCCATTATTCTAAATATCCAAGAACAACAAAAACACAAAATTTATCAAAACAGAATATATCAATAAATCATTTCTATGCACAATTTTGAATTCAAGAACTTAAAATACATTTTTATCGCATTACATGTAATCAAATCATCATCTACCAAGAAGTTTATGCAACTAGTTACTGGATAATTTTCAACTAGTTTTAGCACTAAAAACATAAATTATCAACTTGTATTTGTAAAAAAATTGGATGAAGATTCTGTAAATATTTTTATAGAATCAAACATGATTCTGTAATGGAGAAGAATGATGCCGAAGAATTGAAAATCAAGAGACGATTCTATAAATATTTTTACAGAATGAGGATTGGTTCAACGAGGCTTTCCTCCTTTTTTTTCGGTATTGACAACAGCTCCTGCAACAAGGAAGATGTCGATTGACGCCAATGAACTAGCTTCTACCGCTGACGCTAATTCGGATGCTGATCTTCCCCAATAGCTCACAATTCACATCGACGAAAAGGTTAGGCACTTCATGTTCGAACGAGCTCGCTGAGGCATCACTGGAAGGTTAGGCGAATGAGTGGGTAAGCGATAGTTCACTCAAATACAATTGAAAATCTATGTGATTGACGCTGAAGAATGGAACTAGCAGTAAGCCGAAGAAGGGAGCAGAGGTTTTCAAACGTTCATCAAATGTTCGGCAAAATTTTGTAGGTGATGAATATTATTGGTGAGCGATAAACGCTCGCTAAATTTGTTGAGCAAGAAGTGGATGAGGCAAAAACACGAGCGGAATAGTGAGCGCGTTGGAACCCTATTTTAATAAGTACACTCAATAAAATATCGATATTAATGTTTTTAGCGAGCCCATTGGAGATGCTCTAAAACATTTATTTTGTTAACATTAATTTTTTCTATTTCCGAAATTATCCAACATATATAATTAAAAAAACAAAAAAAATCAAAAAATGAACAATATTTATGCTTGAACAATAATTTTACAGAATATTGTTGGTAAAAACTCAAGGTGAAATATATACAGCTATATATATGGCTTAAAACTATATAATTATATATCAAAAATTATGTGTCAAAAATGTATAGTTATATTTATATGTAATTATGTGTATAATTATATTTAGTTTAAAACAATATATGGTTAATTATATATGTTATATGTGTGTGTGTAACAATAAAATGTACATAACCTATTTACATAAAGATATATAAATTATATATAAAAATAATATGATATAGTTTATAATTACTATATATATGTATATAGTGTAACATATACATACATATATTGTGTAACACACACACACACACATATTTATTATTATATGTTATAATTTAGAATATATGTTATAGTTTAAAACATATAAAAATTGTGTATGGTTAAATCAAATGTTACACTATATATATATATATATAGCTATACTATATAAAATAACCTTTTTATATAAAGATATATTAAATTATATGTTAAAATTACATGAAATAGTATAAAATAACTATATATACATATATAGTGTAATAGATACATGCATATATTGTTTAACACACACACAAATATATAAATATATAAATAAATAAATAAATAAATATATATATATATATATATTGGTTTGAAATATATATAGTATGACATATATGTTAAATAGTATTTGATATATAAGTATATATGTAGTTTTAAGTTATAAATATAACTATATACATTTAATGTTTACATATATGGTTTTATATAATATTGCTTTCAAAAAAACATTGTACACATGAAAATGCTATCCAATTTGCAATATTTTTATTTTTAAATGATGTAGGTGGGCAAATTCAGGAAAACAACAAAACATTTCACAAAAAGTAAATATTCTAAACCTTAAGCAATTGTTTGGATAAAATATTTTTACATGGGGACCAAAGGGTTAATATCTTTATTTTGGATTTTCTTTACATAATTTTTCTTATTATAAATAAGTTAATTTATCTTAGAAAAAATAATTTTTTAATACACTCTATATATGTATATGTCCTATTTCCAAGTGATATGGTTGAATATGTGTTGGAACTTTATTTATACTAAAAGTAATTTGATTGTAAAAAATAATTAATTAATTAATTAAGTTGTTTTCAACTCTATACAAATCTACAAAGAACATAGTTAGTATTTAAATATAATACACATGTGTTATATATTCTATATAATAGATAATTTGATGCATTGAGTTTGACATACGCATAAAAGATCAAACCATTAGTTTTGTGGAATATAAATTTTTTGTTCACAATCTAAATAGAGTTGGACATATCTTTGATAAAATTATAGTATAAGATTTTAGTAGGTATGTTTTAATAATGAAGAATAACATAATTCCAACTTCTTGTACTAACATACTTGTATGTATTAATTAGGGTCACATTTGAGTATTTATTTTATAATAACAAGATAATAGAAACTCCAAGGGCATTATGAATAATATTACTCTTAATCTTTAAATAATTAATAAATGCATGCAGTGTTAATAGTTATTTTATTTCATACATGCTAAGATCTATATAAAGATTAATAAGCTAAATGAGTAGAATAACTATATCGAATATAGTGAATATTAATTATTAATTGAGTATGTCCTATAAAAATGATTGATGGTACTCGTATACTTATAAATATTGATAATGTCAAATCCTATAGGTTGATTTTAATCTGACATGTCAAATAAGTTAAGTGGAATGTCTTAAGATAAATATAAGATATTGATTAAATAAAATTATTAATAATTTAATTTAATCAATATGTATCTATAATATTAACATGAAGAGATTATTAGTATTAAATAACAAAAGCCTCGAATTCAATTTCAAATAAGTTAGGGAATGCAATTAAAATTTTATAAAGAAAAGATTTATAATAAATGTAAATAGGATCAATTAATTTATATTAGAAACTTAAAATCTTATTTAAGCTTGAGGTCCATTCCATATCCTAAACCAGTGCCATAAGTGATAGCTTTATAAATCAGGACAAAAAGTTATATATATATATATATATATTATTAGTTTAAGTGATTAGGTTTAATATATATATAACAAATTAACTTTTTCATTTGAGTGATTTAAAGAAAAAAGCCATATCACTTTAAGTGATGTGGCATGTGTTTGTCTAAATGAGAAGAGAAAGAAGATAGGGGGAATTATGTTTTGCGTGCTACCTTAGAAAAATTTAATAATCTGAAACTTATCTTTTTAAGTTTTTAAAAAAAGTCACTAAAATCTTAAAATATTTAAATTTAGTGTACTCTATTATGTTTATCCTAAACTACCCTCACCCTGGCCCTCGCCCTCTCCCATCGAGCTCGACCACGAGCTCCATCGATCTTCTAGAGTTCATTGTCGTACTAGTGGACTTTGATCGAAAGCTCCTTCAAGCTTTAGGAGCTTGGCGTCATCCTCCGTCGAGCTCCTGGAGCTCGACCGAGAGCTCCTGGTACTCGACCGAGAGCAATGTTGAGTTCTTGGAGCTTGACGACGAGCTTGATGGAGCTCTCGGTCGAGTTCCAGAAGATCGGCAGAGAGCTCCTTCGAGCTCCAGGAGCTCGACATGGAGCTTCTTCATGCTATAGGAGCTCGGCGTCGAGCTCAATGGAGTTCTCGGTCGAGCTCCTTCGAGCTTTAGAAGCTCTATCGAGAGCTCCATCGATCTGATGGAGCTCGACGATGACTTCATGATGGAGCTCGTGGAAACTGGGGGGGGTGGGGAGAGGGCGTGGGTAAGGACGAGGAACGAGGGCGAGGGCGTGGGCGAGGGACGAGGGCGAGGGGCGAGGGGAGAGGGGCTAGGGCAAGGGGCGAGGGGCGAGGGCGTGGTTGAGGGTAGAGGTGTCAAACGGGTCAGCCCAGCACGGCACGGTCAGTTAAAGGCAGGCACGGCACGGCCCGTGGGCACGGCAAGGCCATGCCATGCCGTGCCCGGCACGCTCGGGCACGCCTTGCCACTCACAGGCCATGCGAGGCGGCACGGGCGCACGGCAGGGCAGGCGGGGCGGGTGCCGCAACGCGGGATCGGGTCAACCAGAGTCCGGGTCCCGGGAGGCCAGCCCTAAATGGCAGATTACAAAATTTTTTTTTTTAATTTTTTTATTAAGTTACTGTATATACTTTAGAGTATTAGTAATAATTAAAAAATATAATTTTTTGTAAAAAATATAACATTTAAAATTAAATAAAACAAAAAAATATTAGAATTTTTTTTTTTTTTCAATTAAGTTTAGCTTTTTTTATTATTATAATTTATTAATTATATATTAAAATTTAAAGTTATTAAATTTTAAAATAAAATTTAAATGATAAAATAATAAATAAATACATTAAGTTAGTAAAAATTTTAATTAAAAAAAAATTAAACTACACAAATGAAAAATTACCATTAATGCTTTTGAAACCAATAGTCCGAACAAAACAAGTATATGTTTCAACACAATGTATGGTATAAAGTACAAACAAAGCGAATAAATAAAATAAATAAAAAAACATCGAAAAAAAGAGCAGATGAGCATCAATCGTCAAGCGGCATATCATGAGAATCATCAGCCGCAACATCAAGATCAGTATCATATGGGTCATCATCATCGGCAATCAGCTCCTCCGCCATCGTAGTGGATGCGGATGCGACTGCAGTGTCTGTCACAGTCCCAGCTTCAGCACGATCACTGATGCTAAATCTCGATTCCTCCCAATCCTTCAAACATGCCAAGGTCTCAACCATATCTGGACGTAATCTCAATCTTCTATCCGAAATCACGTTCACTGCAACAGAAAAAGCAGACTCCGATGCTACGCTCGACACCGGAGGAGTCAGTAGATCCCGTGCCATCCTAGATAGCACGGGATAGGCGGACTCATATGATTTCCACCACTATAATAAATCAAGATTCTTATTGTCAGAAGGTGATAGGATTGAGCAGTAATCGGTATCTAAGTACCGAGACAGCTCGCTCCTATGTGAAGGTCCACCCCTACGTTTCCCTCTCGCTAGGTTAATGGAATAATCGTCATCTCCGAACAAGGTATCAGTGTCCGTACTCACAGTCTCACCACCACCACCATACCTAGTATCGTAGTATGTGAACAGGTCTGTCAACTTCTCGTAAATGAACCCTTCAGGTGGCTCTTCCAGGTTCATGCACGAGGAAATGAAAGTCAGGGTGTTTTCAACCCCTTCCACCTTAGCCCTAGGGTCCATGCATGCTGCGAGGCAATAAAGAGATGGAATGGTGGACCAGTACTTCAAGTACTTGGTCTCCATCTCTGCAACCATATGGCTAAGCGTCGGGTCCGCTCGATACTTCCTAAACATGCTACTAATGTTGCATATGCAACGAAGTGCAATGCAAGTGGTGGGCGTATAAACCGACGAACACATGTTCGTCGTGTCATAAAATATCTTCAGGAATTTTATAAATGAAATTCCTGAAGCTCAGTCAGTGTCGTCAATAATAAGTTCGCCACTCTTACTATTGACGTAGTCGGATATCACGTGTTCGTATCCAAGACATGATTCCAACATCAGGTACGTGTAATTCCAACGATGTCTCACATCTGATTGGAATTTCTTCTTCTTAAGATTCGCAGACAAACAGAGATTACCAAACTCTTGTAGTCTGCGAGGAGTGCGAATATACTTGAGTGCATTGCGTATATTTTCCAACGCGGGGGAACACACCTTCATACTCGCTTGAACTATCAGGTTAATCACATGACACATGCATCTGACATGAAAGATCTCTCCTAAAGGTGCGTCTCTAATATTCCTAACAAACATATTGATCGCTACTCTATTATTCGCAGCATTATCGAAAGTGACACTAAAAATTTTATTTTGAATTTTATATTCCCTAAATATTTTCATCATACACTCAAAAATGGCCGGGCCATCATGAGGATGAAGAATCTCAGTGAATCCTAATATTTTTTTATTGATTGTCCAGTTAGAATCTACATAATGACTCGTGAGACATGCATAAGAAGAATCATCGTGACATGTCCATATATCGGACGTCACGGACACCACTCCACTAAATGCCAAAAATTCCTTAATTATTTTATGTTTTTCTAACTTATATATCTTTAGTATGTCACTCCTAGATGTGGACCTAGGAATCCTACGATAGGATGGCTGAAAATAAGTCTGCATGATGCGCACTACCCTCGGATCTTCCGAAAATCTGATCGGAAGACCCATCAATGTGATGAGCCTGGCCATGCCGTCCCTACCCAACTCGCTGGAGTATACGAAGGGAGTAAACTTTGAGACTGAACTAGATCCAGTCTCAAAAAATGTAGTGCCAAGTTGGGTTTGCCTAGGATCTAAGGGTCCATGTTTTTTGGAGCATATTTCAGCATGCCTCTTGAGGTGCCCAGTCCCACATGTACTCTTGCATGTTAAAAGTCTCATACAATATTTACACTGTGCTATTTCAAGTTCCTCACCCCTAACATCTACTTGTGTTATGATTTTAAAATGTGTCCAAACTACAGAAGTCCTCCTAGTTTTTTGTTTTTTAGAACTTTGGGCTGAGACGACAGGAGAAATCAAAGTTTCAGGAGCCACGGACGTCTGTGTAACACTAACATTTTCATTTTCCAAATTTAAATACGTGTCAGGTGTATTTGTCATTTTTTAATTTTCGTAAGTTTTTCTAGAGAGAGAAGCTTTAGAGAGAGAAAGTACAAAAAAACGTAAAATATATTACCCGGTAAAAACAATGAGGTCACTCACGTGCAAGGTGCACCGCAGGAAGCTCTGATGTTCAAAACTCAAGTTGAGTTTCACGAAAATCCAAGCCGAAATCAAAATCACGAGGGCCGAGAGAGAGATGCACGGTTTATGTGAGAGAGAGAAAATATTGAGAGGTTTTATGTTTTTGAAAAACATAAATGTTATAGGGAGGGGGGTAGATTTTATAGGCTAAATAAAGTTTTTTTTAATAAAAAAAATATTTTTTTATTATTTTTTTGAATTTTTTTAATATATTTAAGGGGCAGAATCACGAGGACCGTTGGATTCTGCCCCCTAGCCGTTGGAGGTGAATCCAAGGGCTGAAAATCACTCAAGTTTGAATTTTTTTTTTTGCCGTTGGAAATGCTCGGATCGGACTCGGGAGACGGGTTTCGGCAGAAAAGACCGCGGGTCGGGTCTGTTTGGACCCGACCCGCGGTCTTTTTACCGGGGGAGGGGGGGGGCCCGGATGGGTCACGACTCACAAGGCGTGAGTCGTGAGTACTCACGAGTCGTGAGTCACGACTCACGCCACGGCACGCGTGGCACGCCGCCAGTGCCACGCGTGCCTGCGTGAATCGGCACGGGATGGACCCGTGCCGGCGTGCCGTGCCAAGGCACGAGCCGTGCCGGGCCAGGCACGGCACGCGATTTTCTTCACCCGGGCACGGCACGGGCCCGGGCACGGTTTAAGAACATGCCGGGCCGGCCCGGCACGTTTGACACCTCTAGTTGAGGGTGTGGGTGAGAGCGAGGGGCGGGCGACAAGTGGGTGAGGGGCGGATGAGGGGTGGGCGAGCGGAGGACAAGGGGCGGGAGAGAGGGTAGTTTAGTACTTACGAATTTGGGTGCACTTGTTTTTAATTTATTTTTAGTTTTGTGACTTTTTTAAAATTATCAAAATTTTAGTTTCTAAATCTTAAAAATTTTAGAGAAACACCCCCAAAATATAATTCTTCCAAGAAGATAATCAATCTCTCTTCTTCATTGTGTGGTTTTTGGAGTAGGAGGATATATGAGAAAATGCTTCGGGCTTGCAAACAAAGCTTTCGAACAAGTTATGCCATCTACGACTTCATCTTAAACCTCATTCAAGTTCTCAAAAATAATGTATTTGTATGTATTATCAAGAGTAAGGATTCAAATCCTAACAATATATTCATTAAATTCTTGTTTTGGATAGTACTAGATTATATTAAGATAGAATTAGATTATAATTTTCTGATAATATTTAAAATTTTTTATTAATGTTTTCTAGATGCATATCAAATGTGGCTCAATGATCTTAAGTGATTATCATATGTATTATTTGAAGAAAATACTATCTTTTTATACTTTTTGAAATTATTTGATGACAATTGATGTAAATTTGCTAGTAATTAAATATTATTTTGATTATTTTTTAAGAAAGTTATGTAACTCTCATTTGTATTATTCTTGATAGCTATTGTATTTTTTGATACTTTTTTTATGTTCGACAACAATTTTTTTATTATGTTCAACTAATCAAATATCATTGATGTATTTCAATAATATTTATTAATATAATATGATATTTAATATGTTTGACAAGCATCAAATATCCATTTGATAATTTTGAATAAAGTTTGAAAAATATTAAATGTGTTTGATGATGTATTCAATTAAGTGATACGTATCAAATAGAATACACCAACATTATGATCATCTAATTGGAAAAGAATAAAAACTACTCAATCTTAGAAGATATGAGTTTGATCCCCATAGATAATGGATACGAATCCCAAAATATTTCTATCAAATATCCTATCCAAACTAATGAGATGTAGGTCTTACTTGCTCCAACCCCTGGGTCCCAAGGCCCACAATGGGGGTTGAGTTATAATAGGGGATGCGTCATGGGGAGGGGAAGGAAGGGAATAAAAAATACTTATCGCATAGAATGTGCACACATTCAAATAATGGGAATGTCTACTCAAGGACAATTGCCTTATTTGAAGGACTTTCATCGTAAATAAGGATAATCATTCAAAAAGACAAATTTACCCATCTAACCATTTCTTAACTAGATACTCCCTAGAAAAGGTGAAACAAATTTCTTATAGATAACTCCTGCATAGCAATGTCATCAAATGCTATAAAAAATACTAACATGATGAATATACAAATTCCATTTATAGAATTTTATTGTCACGATTTTAATGAGTAAAATTATGCCATACAATTCAACAATATGATGATAACAACACAGACATAATTAAAATTTCTTTTCATATCACTTATAGTTTCAAAGAGTATGACATACCGACCCAGACAATTCATCCCTTTCTAGTAGGCAAATTTTCTATATCATGAGTAGTAGAAAATCACAATGTTTGGATTTAGCATATCTAAAACCTATAGTGGCACAAGATTCAGCATATCATAGATTTCAAAATCTATGTTATAATAATTAGTATTCTTTATGGGAAAATGGAACAAAAAAGAACACTATGAGAAGCTAGAATGTAAGCTCAACCTTGACTGGATTGTTCTCCCTAATCCAAAAAAAATTCTATTGAATTTTAATGACTTGATCTTTTAAATACCATGAGTATGTTGAATGATTGACTAAACCCATCCATGGAAGATAAGCTCTAGCTTGATAGAAGACTATTCAAAAAAAAAAAGAAGACTAGGTGTAGTGATTGCAAAAATATTTAGATGATATTATGCACCTACAACATAACAATAACTTAATACAAATTCAAGTCACTATAATACATAACTATCATAGTCTATAATATAATTTTAGTAGTAATTAAGAATCATAGCATCTTGTAGATAACCATGGAAAAATGTCCATGTGATAAATATAGCTTAATGACTTTTGCAGATGATAAGTTTTCCACTGACAATTTTTTTGTATCTACCCCACCTCTCTCTCATTCTCAAGAGAAATTTCATGTGAGGTCTCATTGGAGATGATTAATGCTCGATCACAAAAGTGATTATCATATTGGCTCATTGAACAAACTAATGAAGGTAGAAATTAAATACAACAGAAGCACCCTAACTCCATCACCACGATCCTACATAAAATAACATCAAAGTAGCACTAGACTCCAATTCAACTGATTCATCCATCATTAGAACATGGACCTACAAACTTCTTGATATCAAATGCTATAGTCAGAAAGGAAGATGTCATGTTGTCCTCACCACTTGACCAATATATTTCATTCGATTAAAAATCCTTTTAGTCATATATTATATTTCAATCATACCATAATCTTAAATACCATAAATAACAGACTCCTATTTTAATTATTCTCTATAACCTCCATTAACTAGCATTAGCTTAGCTTCGCAATCTATAATGAAACACCACCAATTCATTCAGAGACATATTAAATATATTTATCACTCAATACTTGTATTAATTTTAGCAAAAGTAAAGGATCACCTCTCTAAAGAACATTAAAATGCAAAAAAGGTGAATCCATTCACTACGTTACAAGAATGATTTCTTAGATCATTCAACAAGTTGAAACCTACATTCATTGACCCCTTGCAACAGATTTTTTGTGTCTAACAAACTCCACGACCACTTGTTACACTCCAATCAAATAATGATCACTAATGCTAGAAATGGTTGAATACTATGTAAAATGTTTTCTAAAGTTTACAAAAGTCGGCTTTAAATTTGTTTTACAAACTATCATGGAACACTATTAATTCCTTTAAAAACTTAAGATGTGTTTAGCATGCAATATTTATGCACCTTGTGCTGAAAATTAGATTATCAACTCTTTTTAGAATATTCGAATGCAATAAGGTGATTTCAATTACAACTTCACCAGGAGGTTTAGCTAGAATATGCAATATGTAGAGACCTACATAGATGTCATGATATTCATATTATTTGATATGACTAAAAATCTCTACGATCATGTGTTACACTTAAATTAGATTATTAATATAAATGGTAGAAATGACAAACTACTATGTGAAGTGTTTCATATAACCTACAAAAACCAACATTAATTAGACTAGATTCATAAGCTACCATGGAACATCATCAATCCTTTGAGAAACATATATATGTGTTTGATACCCAATACTCATACTCAATGTGCAACATATACGCTTGAGTTTTCTCTAGAATAATAGAACGAAAGAATATGAATACATTATAACTTGGATAGGAGATTTGTCTAGATTATACAATTAATAGAAACATACAAGATTGACACTATTTCATAGAGTTCTAAATAAAATATTGGGTTGAGAATTAATTTTTTAAGTTGTCATCTTTTAAAACATATTGTTATCATAATGCAACTATTTAGGCAACCAAAAATGATTTTCATCTTAGTATATAATATTTGAGCGATAACTTAAGAAATGATAATAATGAACTAATGCAATCCAAGGATCCTCCAATTAAGGCTAGATATTGCTAATTGATTATTCCATAGCATTCCCACATTTAAACACCAACTAGGTGATTGTTTAACAAAAAAAAATTATTATTCTAACTCCATGTATTAATAGCTTTGATGTCTAGATATTGTAAAATGACTTAAGGTGGTATGATAAGTTTACCAGAGTTTCTAGCTATAAGTAGATGAATCTTCCCATATCCGATTGAGATTCAACAATGGAATTACGATCACCACATGAGGTGCTAAACCCACTATAAAAGTGGGCCAATCATATTATAAATATATTTGGATTGCATTGGACACAATGAGAGCCATCTCCGTGACATGCCACCAAATGGTAAACAACATAACCAATAAGGGCCTCTATAATCATGTTATATATATGAATTATTGTTGCCCACCTTGGAGTAGTTAGAAGTGTGGGATATACTAGCAACAAACATTTTAGAAGAAGCAAACCTAGATGGACTTGATATATTCATTTGTCTCACCACTTAACATCCACAAAAATAGAAAAGCCAATATTACTAAAGAAATCAGTAGTCATTTACAAATGGGATTCATCCAAGAAGATAATATTTTGATTAGTTGGTAAACATCATCATGCTGCCTACGAATAACGTAAGTGGAGGGTTTGTGTCAACTATTCAAATATGAATAAAGTCTATCTGAAAGATGACATCTCATCCTCTCAAATAAATCAAATCATTGACACCATGGCAAGACTCTATATGTTTTTTATTCTGGATGTCTTCATAACTTACTACCAAATTCTAATATATGTTGTTCAACTATTATAGATTTATATCATTGGGTTAGATAATGCATAAGCCACTTGATAGAGGTAGATCACCAACATGTCACATTGTTGAGATATTCACATTGTTGAGATAATATAATATGAAATTGAAGACCCTAAAATCAATATTTGGAATTAATAATCGAAACTTTTTTATGTATATTTTTTTCCAGAAAGACATCAAAGTTGACCTAACCTAGTTTAATGTCATTATATAATTTTTAATACCATCTAACTCAAAAGAAGTAGTATAACTTTATAGCTGACTAAGTTCTCTGTTAGATTTATATCTCATTAAATTGATCATCTTCACCTATTTTTTGATGATGCTAGAAAGTTTTAAAAATATGGGTAGAGGAATGAACGTGAAAACATACACAAAGTCATTGAGCACAATTTAACATAATGAATTATTTTTAATAGCCTACTTGCAACAAAACCAGTCTATATTAACTTGGCAGTCTAAAAATAGCAATAACCATAGTCTTCTTCGTAGAAGACTTGGAGATAAATTAAAAAATTTTATATTATGCAAGAAAAAGTTTAGTAGGCACATAATCCATTACTCTCACATGAAGTATATATCTATAGCCATCAGGGTGGTGGATAAGAAATTTCACTCAAAACTTATATGCCTACCCAGTAGTGATGTTTAGCAATCTTTCGTTCATATTTCATCGAATAAACTAGATTTATCTAGGAGAAAGGTTTGTAGGGTAGTCAACTCAAAAAATATGGAGTGCAATATATTTGTCTTCTAGCATCAAAGGGAGAATGCCAACTAATTTTCAAGATAAAATCTTCAAAGGCATGATGAGCAATAGAATGAAGATGGATTGATTGTTTATGTAGATGAATCTTTCAACCAACTAAGAGAAAGCATATACATATATGTCTAGGATCCAATTAAGAAAAGTAATAAACCAATCCATATATCTAAAATTATAGTGGTTGTTAATTCATAACTTGTGGTTGGAAAAGTACATGGTAAATATGACTAGAAACTAGAACACATATCTAGAACACATACCTAGAAATATTCATTGGTGAAAACTAATTTTCTGGAACCATGTATGTGACCCCATCTAGCATTTCAAATCTAGAACAAATAAATATGATTTGTTAGGACAACACTCCAAAACAAGCTATGAAACATTAAAAGCATGTTGTAGATGTCAAAGATAACAAGAAGGAAGAGGAGCAATCTGAAGAGAGAATAAGTGGGTATGATGAAGAACAAATTTTTTTCTTTAAAAAAAGGGGGAGCAATTGATCAAGAACACATTTGCCATCAAAAATATTCTTAAAAAAAGGAATTTAACGAACTCATCTCACTATTTCTCAAGATAGTAGAGAAACACAATTGAAATATTCATTACAAAAATTTCCACCAGCCATTATAGTTATAGTCAAGAAGTTTTACACTAATCTAGAAAAAAGGATGGTGAAGATATGTTTTCCTAGGTAAATTTAAGTACCATTTGATAAACATGCTATCGACATGATATTGAGCTGCATGCACTAGATGAACACATAAGGTAGAAGAAACTGGTATGTCACAAAGAAAATGTTCTATGGGCACATATAAAGGGGAAGTATCATTGAATCAATGAAGGTTTGGTTTTATTTTTTTAATTCAATACTGGAACCTTCTCTCAATTTCTCAGCTATAAGCCAAGATAGGAAAATATTTTTTGTATGCCCTAGAAAAAAGGCTACCAAATTAATATTGGAAAGATCATTGCGAGTTCAATTCTTGACTATCAAAGATGGGTATTTACTAGTCATATCATCCACCCTAGGTTGATCTTCAAATTATGCATCTATGGAGGTGTAAAGATTGATCTGGAAAATAAATGAAAGTAACCCAGAACTACATCTCTCACTCTTACAATAGTGAAATAGGTGCTAGCTTCAAAAGGAAAAACTAAAACAGCTTCCATAAGAAGAAGATGAAGAAGTAGAAGGGGCAAAATAGAAGATATAGATAGAATAGTTAGATTACAACCATTTGAAAGACTTGTTAAGATCATTGCAATGTAAGAGATTGATAGAGAAGAAACATACAAAAATATTGAACAAATGAGATCATCAATAGAGTTATGTTAAACAATGAGATAGAGATAGAGTATTAATGGATGACCTCAAATTGATGGACACCTACTTGGAAAATGAAATCTAAAAAAGAGATAACCACCATAAAGAATTCCTCCGGTAGGAAATACACTAAGATAAGAAATGAATTCAAATTAAGAAAAGCAATTTGGGGGTTCAAGTTAAATAAAATGGAGCAAATTTTTATGATAGACCAAGAGAAACAAGAAGATGTCTTGAGGATCATATTGGAGTAGAGAAAAAAAATTGGAGACCAATATACTAATGAAACCTCAAGCTTTCAAGGTGCTTTAAAAGGAAACCACTAAAGAATGGAAAAAGATGATAAAACAATGAGACAACATATTGGAGAGGTCTCTCAATTATAAAGATAATTTGTGGATAGAGAGTTTGGAGATGTGCAACAATAATAAAAAATATGAATTATGCACAGGGTTCATTCAAAGCTACATTGAATTCCATTGGTGAAAAGAAGAATGAACTAATCAAGTAGACCATTATTTTGACTTTGTTATAATACCTAAATATATAATTTGTAACATGGGACTTAAAAGCTCATTGGAAGATTTCTATTATCTAATGAAGATTCACAATTATATGGATCATACAAGTAATAAAGATGAAAGTAAACCTAGATATTAATTGTAGAGAGATCATATAAGAAGTATGACCAACTAATAGTAAACTAATTATAACTCAAGTTGAGTGGACAAACTTGGATTTTAGAGTGATACTTAGATTCTAGGGTTTACTTACTTCCTTGCATATGATGAGATTTAATTAGAATTTTAGCAATGTTATACTTGAATGTTGGATGAATGGTTGATTGATGTGAATTTCCATTTTTCCCTCATAACATGTAAGGTGGTGGTCACCCTTGGACCATCACTATCAAGGATCTTCAAAGTTATGCTATTGATATTTAACTATTAAAACTATACTTATTTTGTTCATGGGTCAATTATTTGTCTACATCTTTTAGGTAATATGTAAACTATCATTGATGATTAATTTGAATATATATTTTTATTCTTTGATATCTAAAGTCATAAAAAATAGGAAATCATGTGATAACAATTATGTTTGTATTTTCATCTTCATAAGCCTTATAATCACTTCAATTAACATGTATTATCTTATAAATTTCATCTATAAAAAGCATACAAGAGGAAATGATTTTCATGGTTCTCACCACTTTATGAAATACCTTAATTTGTGCGTGTTACATAAATTACCTATTGGCATCAATCACAACTAATACATGACTCACACACTATGGTAAAACTCCTTAGATTAGATATTATTCATAACTCTTACATCATTTAAAGGTTAGTTCTTATAGAATATTTATAATGTAATAATCAAAAATTTATTTGTGATTTTAGCTTCATGAGCATCTCACTCGCATCAATTAAACTTGAATAAATTAGGGTTTGCATGTATGGATTCATCTCACTAGATAAGATGAGAATGATTGTCACTTTCTTCAGATCAAATCTCATGAGTATTTCTCAAGACTTTTCTATCACCATCCACCATTGTCTATACAAAAATCTATATTAGAGTGACACCCTAAATCTTTGTTTTGAATAAGATTAATTTTCATCAACAATCAAACCATAATATTACAACAAATAAACATTGAACAAACATAATCACCAAGCACATTTACATTAAACCAAACCTAGATCTCTATTTAACTTGACATTAGAAAAGAATTCACATGAAATATTTTGTGGTTCATCTCATCCTATCGAATATTTTGTGATTCATATCATTGAATCGATAATTCCTAATAAAAATCAATGTAAGAATCTAAGTCTCAAATTTTATCCCCAATTAATCATTGTTTTCTTTCTCTTGGAAAAACCTAAAAGTCTCTCATTTTATATTATTGAGGTCTCATTGTGATACTAAGCAGCATTTCAAGCTAGAAGTCATCACTTTAGGTTGAGATCGTGGCTTTATCATTTCTTTAAATCTCCTATAGAGTGAAAAAAAATAAAGCTGGTGTTGTATATATAATTTGTTTTTTGATAATCTATTTGTATGACCAAATATTTCTATTTTAAAATTTTCATGTAAGTGTAGGAAAAGAAATATTAAGAGACAGTGGATGCAGCAGTAGCACAATAATGGAGGTCCCACTATCCGGTCAGTAGGCCAAACTTTTTTGGAGTAGAGCCTGACTCGTCCCATGATCCGACCAGCTCCGGTTAATTAAATCGAGAGTTTTTATTATTAATGTTTTTGAATTTTATTTTTGGGTTGCTATTTTTTTCGGACCCGTAACTGTTCATCGTCCTCTCTCTCTCTCTCTCTGCGTGATTTATCATGACTGTCGCTACGTTGCACATACTGTAAGATATTTTTTTTTGGTTTAATCTCTAACGCATAAGTATTTTCTGGTGGAAGTAGCTAGTCACACTGAGCGACTAGCGAACCATGTTATTTCTAGTTTCTGCTTGATGTTTCTTTGATTCTTCCATGGTTAGATTGTGGATTGGATATATATTGTTTGTTATTCTGTTGTTCTTTTTGTCTTCTATATCTTAAAATCACCACCGTGGAAATGCAATTGCCTAACAACTAGCTAAGTAATATATTAACTAATGAGTTTCTTCTCTAGAAAAAAAAGTCAATGGAAAAGGAATACCATGACTAATAAACTTCTTTTTTTAAATACAAAGTTGTGGTCGCAAAAATATTATAACTGAGACAATTCTTCATTGAAGCTCAAATCCATGGTGATAAAAATGTTGTGACAAAGATAAGTAATTATCCTTTAGAATACAAAGTTGTGGTGGCAAGAATTTTGATGACTAGGCAATTTACTTTCTATAGCACATAGTCATGGTGGCAAGAATGCCATGAGTAATATATTTTTTCTTTAAAATACAAAGTCACAGTGACAAGAATGACAATGATTGAGGTTGTTCATATCTAGAGTAAAAAGTCATGACATAAAAATTTTGACATGACTAAATTTACTAGAAAATGACTCTATATTGAATATGTCATTGTATTAGAAAATATCATAATTTCTTGTACTAGACTAACACTTGCTTGCCATGAAATAATAATAAAGCCATGACCAAAATTGTACTTGAGTACTAATGCACTATGACTCCAAGATAATATCACATTCATGAAGAAAATATTACATAGTAAAAAAGATTATGACAATTAGGTTATAGAGTCATAATATACAAAGATTACCATAACTTATTTTATATATACATGGCCAAGAAATACTATCATGATTATTCAATAGCCTATTTTCCATTATTTATATAACTAAATTATGATATTCGAAATAGTATAACATTTCATTATTTTTCTGCTCTCAAAGTCAATTTTCCATTAAGTTCTCAAATTTTACCTAAATTAAAATTTAGATATGATTTCATTACTATTCATTCATATCCATAAAAATTATAATAAAGCAAAATTCTTTCATTTTATTCCCAAATTTAGTACAGACATATCATGATACTACTATGAAATAACCCACAAAAATTGATACATTTAAAGTCGAACAACCACCAAGCTGATGAACTAAGAAGCAAACATAGAAGAGAACATGGAGAAATTAGAAAAACCTACTCCATCTATACTAAAATCTCAGCTGACTAGAGCTAAATTTCCCTTCCATGACTTTAATGCCAAAGCACAAAGTTCTTTTAAGTTTGACCAATGCAAATAGAAGTAACTCTATAATCATCACTTGCAGGGCTGTCAAATAATTGTTGAATTGAAGTCATGATCATGTTTGTAGAGCCATGAGGTTGTATGGTTGTTACTATTTGATTTTTACACCATAACAATAATTCACTAAGTTGCAAAATTCATGTCAAAAAAATAACTTTTGTAGGCGTGACAACTTTCTTTTAGAAAAAGAAAAATACATGCATAATTTTGTTCCTATCATTTTATATTAATGGGAACACTATTTTATATTTTTTACCTTTTGTGCTTGAGGACAAAAAATCTTTGGGTTTGGGCTTTGGGGTTGTTAATTGGCATCAATTATACTTATATTTTATGGTTTATAATTAGAATAATTTTAATGTACACATTTGATTATATGTTATTTATCAACATTTCAGCTAAAAAAAAATTTTTGGAAATTTTTATAAAAACAAAGAAAACACAAGGAACTTAAGTAGAAGTGACCAACAAATTAGTCATGTCTTCTACACCTAAATCCTAACATTATTTTGTGCAGAGTAGGAGGAAAAATAGTATTTGTTCTTGTTTAGTTTGTGTATTCTCTAGTGGGGGTTATAAATAGTCTAAATATGGTAGGTAGCAATTCATGACAAACCCATGAAAAACTCATCGATACACACATAAACTTAAATCAACACAACATGAAGATACGAGATTAAATGTTTGAGTTGGCATCTAATTGATCAAAAAGATGGTTGTAGCAAAGGCATTGGACCAATGAGTCAAAAGAAATAGAAGCATGAGTAAGAAGTGTGAGACATGTTTCTGTAATGTGGAGATGATGCCACTCAAAGAGTCATTATGTTCGGATGTATGGGGTGGAGTAGTGAGATGAGAGATTCTATGCAAAGCAAGGAATTTAGAAAGAATAATATATTAATCATTATTATCTGAAAACAACATTTTGATGCATTGATTTAAGCATTTTTCCACAATGGCTTTGAATATAATGAATGACTTTCACTTTGAATTTTTGTTTTAGAATATAAAACCAAATATAATAAGTAAAATGATTAACAAAAATTACATAATATTTAAATTCATCATAAAAAGGAATTGGGGATGTCCATACATCAAAACAAAAATTAATTGAAGAGGGCAAATTGAGACAATGGTATTATAGAAGGTTTGAAGTTGATAGAGATGGTGATGTTTTCTATGTGATGTAGATATATTGTATCCATGAAATTATTTTTTTATGATTTATAGTACAAAAATTACAATTGGTTGGATACACCATTATACTTGGTGATCATGTATGCATAAATCAATTTTCTTATGATTTATAGTGCAAACATTAAAATTGTTGCTAGTTACATGAATTTGTTGTGTGCACCTTAAGTCATTTGTAGTTAGTTGAGGATTTTATAGTATTTTTTCAAAAATATTTTTTCCTATGGTGTGGTCGTGTGGTTGGTGGTGGTATTTTTTTGATTGGCTATCATGTTGATAGTTGTTTCGTGCATTTCTAGTTATGTTTATTAAAAGTAATTGTGATCATGAATATAGCCATTTCATATGCTAATATAGGGCATGTTACTTCTATTAAATTGAATCATGATAATTATTTATTATGGTCAAATAGAGTATGCATGTATTTAATTAGACAAAATTAGCAAAAGTATTTGACTAGATGGGCTCTATTGTCTTTTGATGATAACTATGCAAAATAGATCCAAGATGATGCACGAATTAGAAGTTTGATTTGGCATTCAATTTCACATACTATTTTAGGCATAGTTATGCACTTAGATTCTAGAAAAGGTACTTGGGATGCTTTGAATCTGAGATATAGATAAACTAAAAATAATTCTTATTTTTGTCAACTATACAACCAATTTTTTGATAGTAGGCAAAATGATAACTCATTACTTGATTATTTTGCTGAGTTGAATTCATTGTGAGGGCAGTTGAATCCATTACAACCACTTACCAATGATGTTTATAAGATTACAAATTAGTAAATTTTGTTATGAATGGTGAAGTTTTTGTCTTGATTGTTACCTGTATATGAATAATGTCAAATCAAATTTTCTTTTTTAGCATACTTTTCATGAGGTGAATGAGACTTTTTTTCATATTCAAAATATTAAAACTATCTAGTCTCAACCATCACAAGTCTCCACGAAAATTGTAGTTTTTACTTATGTAAGTGATATTCAAGATTGAGGCAAAGATCATGGACCAAGTGAAGACATGGTGGAGATTGATATTGCCTATATTGTCATAAGAAAAATCACCTTCCATTGAAATATTGTGTACAATTTGGTAAGCAAGATTTAGCTAACCATGCTACCTATGAACCTTCTATTTCTATGACTTCTAATAGAAAGAGCATCTAACTTATACTATTCATTTAGGTAACTCATCTATCATGAAAGCATGGCAAGTCATATTTTGTAAGTGATATTCAAGTAAAATTTGGTAAGCTAGATTGGCATAACACATATACAACAATTCATGAAGGAATGGAAAAAAATTTATCAGGTAACTCGTCTACCATGCCAGAGCATATAACTTCTATTCATTTAGGGATTTAGGTTTTTTCATTTGATCATAAATCTATTTAGTGTATAGATTCTAAAGCTGTTTGTATTATTTCAAATGATAAATCATTCTTTAGTAATCTAACGGAACAAACTACAAAATCACTTATTACATTAACTGGGTTTAAATCTCATATTGTTGGAGATGATGGTGTGTTCTTGAGTCATAGTTCATTATCTTCCACTTTTTTTATTCCTAAATTTCCAATAAATTTATTATATGTTTGTCACATTACAAAAGAAATTAATTGTAAAGTGATGTTTTCCTTCGTATTGTACATTTTAGGACCTGACATCTTGGAAAATGATTGATGGAGTTCTTGAAGTTGGATATGTCTGTGTCGATACAATCACCAAGGTTACACATCTATATACATTCTACCTTTGTGAAACCAACCTAGTGGCATTATTTCCTTGATCATGTATATGAATAACCATATATATGAATAAATATATGTATTGATATTTTAAAACTTATTCTTAAACTCGTAAATTTGTATATTGGAAAATATGTGACAATATAGGTAAAACAAAAAATCTTTTCATGTTTCTTTAAATTTTTTTTTAGAATTAGTTGCTCACCCTTATTTTTTCCCAAGTGAAGAAAATGTTGATGGTCAAACCTGATTTTGAATCTTGAAGATCTATGCGAGGATTTTGGTATAGCATTTAGGTAGATTATTTTGAAACTATATTATATATTTGGCTATTTGTGTTATTTTGTTTAAATGACTTTACTTTTGAATGTAAATGTTTAACTTAATTGTTTATATATATTCATAATGTTCTCTAGAATTTGATACATTTTAAATGGAAAAATATGAAGGATCTCGACCTATTTTTTTTTCTTGCATCTACTTAATTTTTGAGGTTATGGGTATTTTATAAAATAAAACTAACATAAAAAATGAGAAGGGAAGAAACTATTTTGACTTGTTTATAGTTTTCTATAGGCATGCAGTCAATCACAAGAAGTGCAATTTATAGTACATATTTTTCTTGATTTTTCAATATAAATTCATTTATTTTTGATTAATATTTTTATTAAATACCCATTCATTATTTTTACATGTATACAATGAGTAATTTACTAAATTTATAAAAGCTAACATTGGATTTTAAAGTATTTTAAATCTTGTTAAATTTAACTAATCAAACCAAACACATCATGGCTCCTGAGTGTGAGTGCCTAGAAGTCATGATAATATGGACTACATATATGATTTCAAAACCTTTTATTAAGAATCTACATTTTTATCTTTAAGTAAATCATAGTTATAGGGGTCATAATCTAGCTCATCAATAATTCTATCATAAAACTCTCCTTGTATTGTATTCCAATAAAGTTGATGGATAACCCTCTCGCTATAATGAGACACTCCCTTTGGTTGTGTACCCTCTATGTTGATGGTAGGACCACAAGGTTCAATATCAACACTTATTCCAATAATTCTCCCACTATGATGTGGCAATGGGATGTTTGGAACACTCTCTTGTGACATTTCTTCCTGCACCATTGGTATTAAAGAAATTTGTACCAGTTTACTTCCTCTCAATTCTTCTAGAATAGTCCTAATTGTAAGCTTATAATTTATTACATAGTCATCTTCCAATAAATGAGTATTAGTGCTAACAATGGCATTCCGATGCTTTTTATTATATGAAAAATCAGCTTTGGTTTCTCTAGATTACCTTACAAAGAAATAAACTTATATTCTTGTTCCAATTTTTTTATTTTCCCTCTTAGCACATGCATTGGGAAACCCCAAAGATGAATGTGTTTTAGACTTAGCTTGTTATATGTTCACAGTTGAGTTGGAGTAGTTGGTGTTGACTTAGATGGTACCAATTTAGCAAGTATGTTGTTATTTCTAATGCATATCCCCATTAAGAATTAGGCATTTAGATTACTTATCATTGATCTAACTATGTTTATAAGATTTATATATCTTCTTTATGCTATACTAATCTATTGTGGTATACAAGTGTAGATAATTAGGATATAATCTCTTGTTCTAGATTGAGATTTATTTTAGATTTATATGACTTAGGCACATAAGTGCAAAAGATATGTTTGGTTCATTCAAGAAGGTTATTTTCTTTGACATGTCAAAATATTAATTTTTTTCTTTTCATTTTGTTGTAGTGATGGAAAGAAAAGATTAATAAAATAAATATTATCCACCAATGTACCAAAATAAATTAATTTTTTATTCAGCTTTATAATAAGAGAATCAATAAATGAAAATGAATATCAATCCTTAACCATCCTAGAAACCAAAATTAAATGCCTTTGTATGGATAGTACATAAAGATAATATTTGAATAATAAAAATTTCTATCTTTTAAAATCAAGATAAAAATAACTACCACTTTCATATTATTGCCCATATAAAGATAAATCTTTCCATCACTATGCTTATTAGTTTCCTAGAATCCATAAAAAGAATTACAAACATGACTAATGGCTTTCATATATGCATTCAAGTACTATTAGATAACACTACTAAGCATGTCTCAATTACTAGTCAATAAGATTTACATTATATATTTGCTTGCTGAGATAAAATAGGCACTATTTTTTTCAATGTCCTAACTGCTTGAAATGAAGATACTTGCCTTTAGATTTTTTTTCTTCTTCCATTTTTTTTGACTTGGAAGAATAACCTATTTTATTGACAAGGAATAGTAAATGAATTCTTAATAAAGCCTTCAACTTATACTAGTTCTTTAAGCAATTATGCCAAAGTCCATTGATGCTTATTCATATTTTAATTGAAAAAAAAATTGCTTATATGAATCTAGAAACGATTGGAGAGTGATGGCAACTTGGGTTTCACCATCAATTTCAGCTCATAAGATCTCTAGTTCATTTATAAGACTAATCATCTTGAGAATATAATCTCTAATTGGGTTTATTTCAGCAACTATCGTGTTCATCAAATCTTTCATAGCCTTTTCCCAACATAATGAGTCTAATTCCCAAATTTTTCTTTTAGGTTCAACATCATACCATAAGCTGAGCATAGACTAATAATAATGTTGTAAAATATTTGACATAGAGGCCAAAATATAATATTATGACATCTCACCAGCTTTAACCCACTTTTCATAAGGTTGGCTTTTGTTTGATACCCCTTCATGAAGTTTAGATAGAGATAGGTATATGAGCAAAATTTTAGTCTTTTACAATCAAAATAATCTTCGGGTTTCTTTTCCAGTCAATATAATTAGTTCCATCAAAATTGTTTTCTTTGATAATTACAACAAGTGATTTGAAAGTTATTATTTAAAAACCTGAGAATCATCCAACATTTATAATTATAAAGAGCATTTTAACATTGAATTTGCTAGCAGCCTAAATACACTATGAATAGTATGCCTCGATGGGAGGACATCTACCATCTATTAATTATTTAGACATGTCAATTCCTATTAGCCTTGTTATCTAGGCAATGATCCATATGAAACATAGCTAAATTGATGACTTAGTTTTGGTCCTTTTAATAATAATAGTGATTCAGATAAAGATGATGTCATTATTTATAGCTAAATATATATCATCGCTTAATTCTAGATCTATTATTCCATTATGAATACTTCATATGGAAAAGTGATTCACATTAAAAATGGATAGGATCAATTTCTAGAAAGTTTATATTTTATGAGTCAGCTAATCAATTAGTTTGATAGGAAGAAAGGTAGCAAGATCAACACACTAATTAATTGAGATCATTTACAAACTCCTAATTGAGTCCACGAGATTTAACTTTATAAATTCCATTACCCACTTAGTTATTAAAAAATTGAGGGTTTAAATTCTAAAAAATACACAAAATTTGGAGTAATAAAAAAGAAAATAAAAATTCCAAGTCACGTTTAGAAAATGATGCATATTAAAACATGAAAATTGGTTTTAATCTCTTGTTTCATATCCATCATCCGAAATTGTGATTTTTTGCCTTTTTTTTTTTGATTTACATATTTAAACATGGGTGCATGGAAACCATCATGTATGTTGTCCCACAGCTATCATCATGCATGTCATCCCCTAACTACCATCATGCATGTTGTCCCATAGCTATCATCATGCATGTCATCCCATAACTACCATCATGCATGTCTTTTCATAACAAACATAATGCATTTTGTCATATAACAACCAACATGCATCTCTACACATAACTACCAATATGCATGTTATTATATGATAAAATAGCTCAGTTATTAAATATAATAGACCATCTATTAAACATAATAGCCTAGCTATTATTATACATGTTATGACATAATAAGTAAAATAATAGATAACATTGAAGATTATTCAATAGAATTGCAATAAATGCATAAATGTCTCCTGTTTCACCTAACAGTCATTGTAATCACTTCTAATAGAACATAGGGTTTGGGGAAAGACCCTAATGGGAATTGACCTACCTAGTCAGGTTACATCATTACTCATGTGATTAAACAAAATCACACAAAACACAAATTTAATACACCTATTTAAATAAGCATTGAACCACATACATTATCATCCATTCATTTTACCATAATAGATGGACATTTCATTTTCCTAATGAAGGTTAGAGAACATTTTTTTTCATCCATATCATATATGCATTCCATTATTCAGATTAAAACTCAATTAATCTATGTGCACTATCATAACCCAACTCTGAGACCAATGTTAGGATCTAAATCCATTTGTTCTTTATACCTTGTGCGGACTAAACCAAAGAAGAAATTTAATCAAAGCTTAAAGAAAATGTATATAATTCATACCTCAAGATTCTTTGGAATCAAATCATCTCTGATAGGTTGATTCTTTTTTAAATCTTCTAACATATTTCTCCCACCAAGGAATAGAAGAGGAAGTGGGTCTCTGCTTCCTTGACCTCATTTGACTACATCCGAACACCCAAAAAAAAAACTCTATGGAAAGAAGAAAATCTTTTTTTATATGCCCCCTTATGTTTTTTTTATTAGTTCATTGCTTATCATGCAAAGGTGATTTAATACTTCAATAAAACAAAAATATATTTTAATTTTATTAAGCAATCAATTATGGCTCTAGTTAAGACTATGGTAAGGACCTAAAAGCTCACATAAGATATTGGACTTCCAATGTAAATAAATAATTCTATTTATATTAATTATAATTCAGTCCACTAAATAATTATAATTGTATTCTTTCATTTATTTGAAATATTATTTGTACCTTTTGTTATTTAATATATATTAATCTAACTATGCTAAGATTATAAGCATTCCACTTAACATATTTGATATGTTGAATTTATTTCCACCTGTAACATTTTTCATAATCAAAACTTAGAAGTATCCTCAAGAGAATATCATCAATTCAATTTATAGGATGTGAATTCTAGCAATAATTATTATTCACTATATAATTAATGTAATTATTCAACTCAACAATGTTATTGATCCATATTTAAATATCACTTTATATGAATCAAAATAACTAATAATAAATATAAAATATATCTATTTATTATCTCCATACTAAGAATAATAGTACTAATAATAACAATGAGGTACTAATTATCTGTTAGTAAAAAATAATCACCCCAAATTAGTCTCATTTACTACATTCAAATATACAAGCATAAGAAGTTAGAATTTAACTATTTTTCATAACCAAGATGTACCAAATGAAATCTTGTATTATAATTTTATCAATGATATGTCCAATTTTATTTAGACAATGAACTGATAGCTTATATCCAATAAGAGTTGATGGTTTGGTATTCTATATGTAAGTCGAATTCTACACATCAAATCATCTACTATATTAAATAAAAGACACACATACATAATTATTAAATATAAAATTAGCTCATGTAAATTATCTTTAAGATAAAATAATAAAATAAGCATCCGTAAAGACAAAATGGCTTTTAGCATATATAGCCCTAACAATGGATTCAACAATTTTAAAAGTACGATTATGTTTTATTGAACCAATAATCCAACAGTATTTTTCCAGCTCTTGGTAGTTTGGAGATTGATTTAAAGGGAGTCGCGTTCTACCATGAAACTAAACAAAATTACTAAACATTTACTAAAATCCTAATCTTTATGATGCGAAAAAGTAAAATGGTAAAATAAAATAGGTTTCGTTGTGTAAGGGGGGATTGTGTTTTGGTGCACTCCCCACAAAATAATTAAAAATATATAACTCAACTTTTAATATTTGAAAAAAAGTACATCAAACTCTTAACAAATTGAAACATAGTGTACTCAACATATATATCATAAAATATGCTTACTTAATTTTCACTCGCCCATCCTTTGTAAAACTCACCCCAGCCCTCTTTCTTGTAACTCACCTATCGTCGCCTCGCTTGTAACTCTCCATTCGCTCCTCACACTCTCTCTTTTGTTGTTTTAGAACAACAATTCCTTGTTAAAACAAGGAATTCTTAAGAACTATAAGCACAAATAGGGAAGATGAGTAGGAGAGAAGAGAGGAAGAAGGAGAATCGCGCAGCAGTAGAAAACCAAAAATACAATCACTTAGAAAAAATGTTCAGCCATCTAGGTCAAGAAAAATAAGGGCTTTTCTCTCAAATAGACAAGCTTTTCTCTTGGTAGGGACTTCGTAAATATATCGGCTACTTGTTCTTCGGTCCTGCAAAAAACCAATTTAACTTCATTAGATTCAATTGCATCCTTAATGAAGTGATATTTTAAACCTATGTGTTTAGTTCGACTATGCATTCCATATCACTCGTAATAGATATAGTCGATTGATTATTACAAAGAATTTTTGTTGGATGTTTTTGAAATTTATCTAAGTCACCCAAAAGTTTTCTAAGCCATAAGGCTTGGGAGGTTGCAACTGAAGCTGAAACATATTCAGCTTCAGTAGTGGACAGGGCTACGGTTGATTGTTTCTTGGACTGCCAAGAAACAGCCGCAGTTCCTAAAGTAAACACATATCCAGAGGTACTTTTGTAATCCTCTGGATATCTTCCCCAATCACTATCACAATAACCAATAATTTTTGTATGGTTAACTTTGTGATATTTCAGACCTAAATTAATTGTGCCTTTAAGATATCTCAATATCCGTTTGGCAGCACTTAAGTGTATGTGATTTGGACAATGCATAAATCGTGAAAACAGGTGAACAGAGTATACAATATCAGGTCTAGTTGCTGATGCATACCGCAAGCTTCCAATTAAGCTTCTATATGTCTTTTCATTTACAGGTTTACCTTGAGCTGAAAGTAATTTTTGGTTTACTTCCAAGAGGGTAGATATAGGCTTGCAGTCACTCATTCCAAAACTTTTCAGCAATTGTTTAATATATGTAATTTGAGAAATGGACACACCACTTGTGTCTTGAGTTATTTCAAGTCCTAAGAATTGTTTTAGATTTCCTAGGTCCGACATCTCATATTTAGTTTCCATTTCTCTCCTAAAATTATTTATTAATTCAGTTTTATTGCTTGTAAAAATAATATCATCTACATATAAAGAGACAATTAAAATTTCAGAATGCTTATCTCTTTTAATATAGAGTGTAGGATCACACTTAATTCTGCTGAATCCTTGATTCAGAGAGTATGAGTTAATTTGTTGATACCAAGCACGAGGAGCTTGTTTCAACCCATACAAAGCCTTATTTAATCTATAAACACAGTGTTCACTCCCCTTTTTTACAAACCCAGGGGGTTGTTCTACATATATCTCTTCCTTAAGTTTTCCATTTAGAAAGGCTGACTTTATGTCTAATTGGAATAAATTCCAGCCTTTCTGTCCAGCTAAGGCTATTAAAAGCCTTATGGTTTCTAACCTTGCTACTGGAGCAAAGGTTTCATGGTAGTCTATTCCGGGTTTTTGTGAGTAACCTTTAGCTACCAATCGAGCCTTGTATACAGGCTGATTTGAATTTGATTTAGTTTTAATCCTATAAATCCACTTAACACCTATGCTGTGTTTATTTTGGGGTAAGTCCACTAAAGTCCAAGTGTTATTTTTCTCAATGACAGACATTTCTGTCTACATTGCTTTGAACCAGAATTGATGTTTTACAGCCTCTTCATAGTTGAGGGACTCAACTGAGGCGTAATTACATCTCTGGTAAATATTCATCAAGTCTTTATATTTGATAGGGGTTATTTTATTTGGTTCAGTCACAGATTCAGAATTAGGTGAGGAACTATAACTATATTCAGAAAAAGATTTAGACTTGCATTCAGAATCATATTCAAAAGAAGAATCAGAAGAAAACTCAGAAGAAAAATCAGAGAGTGAGCTGAAATCATACCTTGGAGTGCTTATTAATTTATTGCTAGTTGCAGCAGCTTCTGTGCAACCATTTTTGGTTCCAGAGTTTGCTTCATTCAAATTTTCAACCCACTTACTGTTTTCATCAATTAAAATGTCTCTACTCACCAGAAATGACTTAGTTTCTGGTGAATACAGTCTGTAACCCTTGGATTGCAGACTGTATCCTACGAAAATGCACTTTAGACTCTTGCAGTCTAATTTGGTTCTTTGTGCACTTGGTATATGGGAGTAACAAATACTACCGAATACTTTTAAATGTTTGACATTAGGTTTCCTTCCAGTCCAGGCTTGCACTGGAGTAAGGTTTTCCAGTGCTTTGGTAGGGCACCTATTGAGCAGATACACTGATGTGTTCACTACCTCTGCCCAAATGGTTTTTGGTAAGCCTTTCTCGTTTAGAAGTGATCTGGCCATTTCCATTACAGTTCTGTTTTTTCTCTCCACAACTCCATTTTGTTGTGGTGAGTAGGCAGTGGTAAGCTGCCTAGATATTCCTTTAAATTCACAGAAATTTGTGAATTTTTGAGAGAGGAACTCACCTCCTCTATCTGTTCTAAGTGTTTTAACACTTAGTCCAAATTGTCTTTCGACAAGTGATAGGAGCTTCTTGAAGCATTCAAGTGCCTCAGACTTGTGCTTCAGGAAGAATACCCATATATGTCTTGTGCAATCATCAATAAACAGTAAGAAATAACTACTGTTACCTAGTGACTTCTCTGACATAGGACCATATATGTCAGCATGCAGTAGTTCTAAGGGTTTGGAAGCTTTCCAGGCAGAGTGCTTTGGAAAACTCTTTCTGGTTTGTTTTCCCAGTGAACACTCTTCACAGACAGAGGTAGGTAGTACTAGGTTTGAAGGCACTCCTTTTACAAAATTATTTTGAAAAATATTTTTTAGGTCTAAATAATTTAAATGCCTAAACCTTATGTGCCAGAGAGAAGCTACAGATTGGACATTTATAAACAATGCCCTATCTGTTTTCTCAGCAAATGTCAGTGGAAAACTTCTTCCACTTGACATTTTTACTGTCCATGAGGGTTGATCACTCCCATGATCAAAAATTTCACACACTCTATTCTCAAATGACAGTTTATAACCATTTTCAATTAACAGGCCAACACTTAATAAATTCTGGTCCAAGGCAGGAACCAGAAGTACATCTTTTATGAATTTTGTTCCAGAGCAGGTGGGTACTGCCACTCTGCCCTTGGTTTGTGCCTGAACTAATTCACCATTGCCCAGTTTGACTTGTGAATTTACCACTGGAAGTAAATCCACAAATATTTCCTTATTTCCAGACATGTGGTTCGAGCAGCCATTGTTCAGAAACCAGGTATTTATCTAAGGTGTATTTTCTGTTTCATTTGCATAAAATAGATGTTCTACATAGGCTACTCGCTCTGTAAAACTAGCATTCTGTTTGGAGATGCTTTTACAGTTCTTCGAAATATGCCCAAACCTTTTATAGTTTTGGCATTGATTCTGTTTTCGAAACCAACACTCAGTCGCAGTGTGGTTTAATCTCTTGCATATATTGCAAGAGACAGATTGGTCCTTAGGTGAGTCAATTGAGAGAGTAGAAGAAGAGCCTGTTTTAATTTTATTTTTGTTTTTATTTTTAAACTCATACCTTCGAGTGCTTTTATTACTCCTCATGTCTCTGTATTGATTTTCGGCCTTGTTGGAATTTTCCTCCCATCTTGACTGCATTGCAGTTTCTCCAGAACTTTCTGCCCTCTTCAATAATCGGCTTTCATATGATTTTAATGAACTCAGAACTTGCTGGATTGAGAGCTTTGATTAATCCTTGGTTTCTTCTATCACTGCCACAATGGCATCAAATTTATCAAGCATACAGATTAGTAGTTTTTCAACTAATAAAGTCTCAGAGATGTTTTCTCCATGAATCTTCAATTGATTAACTATATCAAGGAACTGAGTTGAAAACTCAGTAAGAGAATCTGAGTTTTTCATCCTCATATTCTCGAAATCTTTTCTCAAGGAGTGCAAAAGAGCTCCTCGAGCCTTCTTATCTCCTTGGTATTCCTCAATTAGGAGGTCCCAAGCCTCCTTGGCTTGAGTATAGCCAAGCAATCGGGGAAATATTATATTACTTACACCCTGTTGGATGAAAAGTAATGCTTTGGTATTTAATTTTCGTAATTCCTTCTCTTGCAACAAATCCTTATCTTCCAGAATAGAGAAATTTGGGGCTTCTACATATCCAGAAACCACAATTTTCCATATATCTTGGGAGATAAATAATGTTCGCATTTTAACAAGCCAGTAATCAAAATTTTTACCATCAAACAAGGGAATAGGAATCGAACCCGAGTTTGATGAGTTTTGAGCTTTTGAAAACATAATAATTTTAAAGAACAGCTTGAAAAAATTTTGAACAGAATGTTAGGGTTTTGTAAAAAAAAAGGTTTTAAAAACCACAAAACCTTTAGATCTTAGTAGATCTGGTCAGATCTATGCTAGATCTTAAAAAATTTGTGAAAATAATTAGGTTTTCAGAGAACGCCTAATCTAGAGAAATTAGATTTGAATAATATTCAAAAATAATTTCGATCTCAGTTAGGAATCGAGGCTCTGATACCACAATGTTGTTTTAGAACAACAATTCCTTGTTAAAACAAGGAATTATTAAGAACTATAAGCACAGAACAGAGAAGATGAGAAGAAGAGAAGAGAGGAAGAAGGAGAATCACGCAGCAGCAGAAAACCAAAAATCCAATCACTTAGAAAAAATGTTCAGCCATCTAGGTCAAGAAAAATAAGAGGCTTTTATATCCCTTCCGATAATTGAAGTAAAAGAAATAATAATAAAAAACTTTACAGCAATAAATCAATAATCGCTCATTAAGGGCTTAGTAGTCATTTTACTCTAAGCCCGCTCAACTTAACGAACAGCCCGTCAACATCTCTGCCCCTTGCCCACTCTCCTTGCCCCTTGTCCATCGACCTCTCTCCTCTCCCTTTCCATCAAGGTGTGGAGGAGCTCGTTGGAACTCCTCGACCTCCTCCGTCGAGCTCCCTAGACAAGCTCCATGGAGCTAGTGGAGCTCCATCGAGCTCCACGGAGGAGATAGAGGAGCTCCACGAGCTCCTTAGAGCTCCTCAAGAAAACTCGATGAGTTCCATCGATCTCCTCGGTGGAGCTTGATAAGCTATATCGAGCTTGTCCATCAATCTCGATGAGCTCCATAGAGCTCCTACGTGGAGATCGATGGAGCTCTGTGGAGGTGTAGCACATTGTGTGTGAGTGTAAATTTTTTATATTGAAAATTTAATTAAATTAAAATTTTATAAATCATTTATATTAAAAATAGATATATATATATATATATATATATATATATATATATATATATTGTGTGTGTGTGTGTGTGAAAATGTCTTAGTGTTTTTTGTTTTTGAAAATTTAATTAAACTAAAATATTATAAATCATTTATGTAAAAAACAAACATATATTACACACATTAATGTGTGTGTGTGTGTGTGTGTGTGTGTGTGTGTGTGTGTGTAAATATAATTAAAACTTTTGATTTTTAAATTTATTAAAAATAAAATAATGTAAATTGTTTGTTTTAAAAACAAATATATGTATATTTATGTGTGTGTGTGTGTGTGTGTGTGTGTGTATTTATATGTATGTATAAAGATATATATGTATATATGTGTGTGTGTGAGTAAATGTAATTAAAACTTTTTTATTTTGAATATTTATTTAAAATTAAATATCGTAAATTGTTTATTTTAAAAACAAATATATATGTATATTTATGTATATACATATATATGTACATGAGTAAAAATTACATAATTATTAAACAATACTTAATTTACATACATGTAACTGAATACGTGTGCATGAATGTATACATTATTATCAATGCATCAATATATACATAAGTAGTGTTCACAATACATCATTATACTCGTGTATATTAATGTACATAACATACACATGGATCTATATATGTATGTATGTATGTGTGTATATATATATACACACACACATACATACATACATACATACAAATATATATGCATATGTATATTTATATTTGTTTTTAATATAAACAATTTAAAATAATTTATTTAAAAAAAATTATCAAAATCATAAAGTTTTAAATACATTTATACACAGACACACACACAAACACATACATACATACATACATACATACATACATACATACATATATATATATTATTTATTTTTTTTATTTTTTTGATTCTAATATAAACAATTTACAATAAGTTATTTTAATTAAATATTCAAGATAAAAAAGTTTTTATTACATTTACACACACACACACACACCCATATATATTTCTATACATACATGTACATATATATACATATTTATATTTATATTTATTTATTTATTTGTTTGTTTTTAAAATAAATAATTTATAATATTTCATTTTAAATAAATTTTCTAAATCAAAAGTTTTAATTATATTTACACACACACACACACACACACACATATACATGAATATTAATGTGTGTGTGTGTTTGTGTGTAAGAGATTTTTACACGCACACAAAAACACGCAAGCTCACGCACGCACACGCAAACGCACACACACACTGTGTGTGTGTGTGCGTGTGTGAGCGCGTGCGTGTGTTTTTAATATAAATAATTTATAAAATTATAATTTAGAAATTCACACTCACACACGATGCGCTCCACGTAGCTCCATCGAGGAGCTCCGTGAAGCTCATCAAGCTACACATAGCTCCACCAAGGAGCTCATGGAGCTCCATCGAGGAGCTAGTCGGAGCTCCGCTATCTCCATGGAGCTCATCCTTTGAGCTCCAATGAAGGAGGTCGAGGTGCTCCAATGAGCTCCTCCACCTCGATGGAGAGGACGAGGTGAGAAGGCAAGAGATGCGGAGAAAGGGCAAGGGGCAAGGGGCGAGGAGGGAGGGAATAGGGAGATTGCGAGAGGAGGGGGCAAGGGGAGGGGGCGAGGGGAGGGGGCGAGGGCATAGAGAGCGGGTGAGAGAAGAGGGCGAGTGGCGAGTTATAAGAGAGATGGCAGGTCGAGGACAAGTTTTATAGGTGCGGGGCAAGTGGGGTGGGAGAGTGAAAATTAATTAAGGGTATTTTATGATTTATATGTTTGAATACATAAACTTTCAATTTGTTTGAATTTGGTGTACTTTTTTTAAATATTAAATGTTCGATTATTTTTTTTCAATTATTTTATGCGAAGTTCAACAAAACATAATTCCTCTTTTATTTTAGTCAAATATAAATAATAAAACATAGGTAACGTGCATTGCAATGCAACACTTAATTTAAAAAATCAAGGCAAGGGACTGATGAAGAGAACATTCAATACTTTTCATGTTTTATAGCTTCAAATAAAACTTGGCATTGCCATCCCCAAAGACCAACTCATATCAAATATCTAATCAAATACCTGACTTTTACCAACCCCATGAAACTACAAGTCAACTGATCATTTGATCTTCTTTTCCATTTGCAAACAATTGATAGAAAGAATTGTAATTGGCATCATGGTCCAATTTAGTGATAAAGTTTTCTATAAAATATTTGTAGAACAAATATTGAAGTCAAAATGAACAATATAATAGAATCGATAAATGGATTGTGTGAAAAAAATAAAATATTGTTAAACTATAAAATATTTCTTTTTTTCATTGTACTACATGTTACTACACTAAGTATTTATAGAAATAATATTGTAGGAGCACAAACATCATTTATAAGAACATGTTGTCAATCCATACATGGCGTATGCTCACGCGGACACACACAAAGTGAAATTTATTGATTTGGTTCGCATCGTCATTGCTTAGAAGAAGTAGAATGAGATTAATATTTGATAGTTGATGACTATGGGTATGATAACAAAAATTTAATATACCTGAAATATACATACATATGTATATTGGCATATATACATTTATATATGTATATAGTTATATATAATTATATCTTTAGGTATAATTATATATAGTCCATGTATACTTGTTACATGTATGCAATGACATTATTTATATATTTAAAACGATGTATTTTATATATATATATATATATATATATATATATATATATATATATATTTCTATATATTTCTATATATAGTTGTATATAATTATAATTATATAACTTTATTATACATTTATGTATGTATATAGTCATGTATAGTCATTCATATATACATAAACATAGTAATATATATATATATATAGTTATACCTACTACAAGAAAACAAGCAATTAAACTATGATAATTAGAAACGTTCAATTCCGTTGCTAAAATTAGCAACGGAATTGAAACGGATTAGAAACGAAAATGATAAAACATACCTGGATATTAGAGATTATAGAAGAGGTATGAAGTTTATTTCTATTTCTATTTTTGTTTTTTGAAACACACATGGACGATCCCTTTGGTTTTCTTCTTTAAGTATCTAAGTTTCCCGATCTTGATTGCATGGTCGATACAACAGATGATTCTGTCCTCTAGAGTAGTCTGGTCTCATATGATTTTAAGAAGCTTATAACTTGTTGAATGGTCAAGTCAAATTAATCATTTGTCTCCTCTATTATAGCTACAAACGAATCAAATTTATCAGGCATACAAATGAATAATTTCTCTACTAATCAATTTTTTTAAATAATTTTTTCATGTATTTTTAGTCAATTTATTATATCCAGAAACTGAGAGGAGAACTTAGTAAGAAAATTTGAGTTGTTCATCATTAGATTCTTAAAATCCAACCTCAATAAGTGAAGAAGAGCTCCTCGGGATTTTTATCTCCCTCGAACTATTCCTTAAGGATATCCCGTTCAACCTAGTAACCGAGAAAAAATAGCATTACTAACTCCATGTTGGATGAACAATAATGTTCTTGCGTTTGATTTTCTTAATTCTCGTTCTTTTTATTACTTCCTTTTCTTCCAGAAAAGAAAGTTTTGAAGGTTCTATGTATCAGATTCAACAAGATCCCCATATATCTTAAGATATAAATAGTATTTTTATTTTGACATATTAATAATCAAAGTTTTCACCATTAAACAATGGTATAAGGATAGATCTCGAGCTTGATAAACTTATATTCTTGGGTGCCATTCTATTTAAAAATTTTTGAAAAATGTTGAGCAAAAAAATTGGAGATCTTTGTAGAATTTAATGTTTAATTAACATAAATCATTTAGATCTAAATAGATTTGCACTTGATCTTAAAGGATCTGAGAAGAAATCTGTTTAGGTCAAAATGATATTTTCAGCTCGTTTATTATAGAGACGTTTTTAAATAATTAATTCAAAATACTTCAATCTCAGATAAACAACCTATTCTGATACTAATTATTGAATTAATAACAAAGTTACTTACTAATTAGAAGAAGAAGAAGATAAGATCCATGAAGAATAATATAATCCATATAAAAGAAGAGAGTGAGATCAAGCACATAAATTGTAATAAAATAAATGTATATACAATCATGCGCAAAAACAATAAAAGACAGATTATATAGTCACCATAAAAAAAATAGTAATAAAAAAATGACTTTATTAAAAAACTTGACCCCACACACCTTATTTAATCAAAACCAATTACTCGATAATTGCAGTCCGATATATATAGTAGTGAGCTCGATAACATCAAGCCCATGAAATTGGAATGAGTCCCAATATCAACAATTCTCACCTATTCCATATTATTTCATTAAAAAAACACATCAATAAAATTTTTACTGTTGATTTATAAAAAAAAAAACTAAAAATATAATGGACACCAATATGCATTCAATATTTCAATTTCAAGCTTAGCTAGAATACTAAGGATGAGGCAGTAAAAAATGTAAACAAAAATAGAGATACAGTATTAGAATTCATTACAATAATGATCAATAACAAGTTAACAACAGTAAGCAAACTAATCGAATAACTAGAATACAAAACTCTAAAACAAAAATAGCGTTTCCGATGAGAATTAAAGCGATTTTATTCATCAAAGTTATTTAGGAGGAGTCTCTTTGAGTTGCATTAAAATTAGCGTTTGGGGAAAAGTTACAATCAAATGCCTTTTTGCCATATCCAAGAATCAGAAAGACGCCAAAAGCCGCCTCCCCCTAGAAGACTAGAACCCTAGTATTCCTTTTTCATGTAGTTGTTGTTGTTGGTCACCATGTATGGGAAAACTGCAACTGATATAATAAAATCGGAGGCAGAGAATCACAATACATGAAAATCTAAAGCTGCTTTCGACTTGTCGTTTCGACATGTCGTTTCGACTTGTCGTTTCGTCTTGTCATTTCGATTTCCTATAACTCTTTCACGGCCAATGTCGTTTCATTATTGCGAACAGAACAACACACATATATGAGCTTTACGTTTCATTTTGCATTGTTAATCAGGTTAAAAGGATGGAAGAGTTGTGCTTGCCGTGAGTCACTAAACCTTTTACTTCCCGACCAACTATATATTTTCGGAAAACTATCATATTAATTTGGTGAAATTATATTTTGGAGTGTTACTAGAAATTTGTAAAATTTAAAAACTAAAATTTTGATATTTTTAAAAAAAATTACAAAACTAAAAATAAATTAAAAATAAGTGCACTCAAATTCATAAGTCCTAAACTATCCTCTATGATTCCCCTCGCCCCTTCCTCACCCTCGCCACTAGCAATCGCCCCTCCCTCACCCTCGCCACTAGCAATCGCCCCTCCCTCACCCTCGCCACTAGCAATCGCCCCTCCCTCACCCTCGCCACTAGCAATCACCCCTCCCTCACCCTCGCCACTAGCAATCGCCCCTCCCTCACCCTAGCCACTAGCAATCGCCCCTCCCTCTCCCTCGCCACTAGCAATCGCCCCTCCCTCACCCTTGCCACTAGCTCACCCCTCCCTCGTCCTCGCCCCACACCTCTCGCCCATGCCCTCGTCCTCGCCCCTTTCTCATCGCACGTCTGCCCTCACCTCTCACCCCTTAAAAGGATATACATTATCCATATAGAATTATTTCAACACCTTTAATATATAAGCTGATTAATGAACAAAAATTCTATTCTCTAAGTGTTTAATCTACAAACCAATGCAAAATTTTGTTTTTTCAAATATTTTCATCTCAAATTCTATCTTTAAGTTGTCTACTACTTCTGAAAGCGCATTCGTAGTTCCAATAATACTTAGGTCATTAACATAAATTACAATTATAACAAACTTAGATCCAAACCCTTTAATAAATATACATGGGAAAATGAGATCATTCTTATACCGTTTTTTGCAATAAATATTCACTAAGATGATAATATCACATGCGTCCATATTATTTCAACTCATATAGTGATCTATAAAATTTTATCGAGTAAAGTTCTCGATGACATTAATTATGTGTTGCAGGCAATTTTATTCCTTCTGGGATTTTTATGTAATTGTCACTATCAAGTGGTCCATATAAATAAGTCATAACTACATCAATTAAACACATACTAAGTTTTTCATATATTTCCAGGCTAATTAAATATTGAAAAGTAGTTGCTTCCACTATAGGGGAATACGTCTCTTCATAATCAATGTCATGTCTTTGAGAGAATCCTTGTGCAACTAATAGTGCTATATATTTGAAAACTTTATTTGTCGCCTCTAATTTTTTGCACAAATATCCATTTTTATCCTACAGGTTTGACACCATCAGGTGTACATACAATATGACCAAAAATTTCATGTTTTGAAAGAGAATTCAATTCTACTTCAATTACATCTTTCCATTTTGGCCAATCATCTATTTGTCTGCATTCCTTAACAAACTTTGGCTCAAGATCCTTGTTGTCATTAATAATGTTGAGTACCACATTATAGGGTAATATTTCATCGATGTTGATTTTATTATGATTCCACATTTGCCTAGTTGTGACATAGTTTATCAAGATCTCTTGTTTGTCACAAGTTTCAGGTACTTGAATTTCTTCTAGAATTATAACTGGGGACTTTGCTAGAGCCATCAATTCCTCAACTTGATCCTTTGATCCTTTTTTTTGAGGATTTTTATCTTTGGAACCAACTAGTCGACCATGTTTCACTGATGCTTTAGGTTCGTTAGCAACAAATTGTCCTACAAAAACTTCAATTCTAACTGGAGGATTAGCAGCTAGTATGTAAGATGTAGTCACACTCTTCGGATTAGTAAATGTATCTGACAATTAATTTGTTAAATTTTGAAAATGAATAATCTTTTGAACTTCCAATTCACATTCCTTTGTGTGAGGGTCAAAATGAGACAATGACAATTGATTCCAACTAATAACTTTTCATAACTGTTTATTTTCTTTCTTTAAAGTTGGAAATTCTGATTCACCAAAATGACAATCAGCATAATGAGCCCAAATAAATCTCTAGTTAATGACTCTAAATATTTGATTATCGCTGAAGATTCATATCCAACATGTATTCCCAATCTTTTTTGGGGACTCATCTTAGTGCGTTGTGATGGAGAAATCGGAACATAACCACACGCCCAAAAATTCATAGATGGGAAATATTTGGTTTTCGACCAAAAAATAATTCTAAAGAAAAGAACTCATGATAATTGTTGGTCTAATAGGAATTAGTACTGGCACATTCAAAATAGTATGGCCCCAAATAGAAGTTGGGAGTTTCAACCTCATTAGAATTAACCTTGCAATCAATTGAATGTGTTAAATAAATGATTCTGTAAGACTATTTTGTGTATGAACATATGCTACAAGATTTTCAATAATTATTCTAATAGAGATACAATAATCATTAAAATCTTGGGAAGTAAATTCACCAGCATTGTCAAGATGAATTGACTTAATCAGATTATCTAGAAAATGAGCCCATAATCGAATTATTTGAGCAAGCAATCTAGCAAATGCTTGGTTGCATGTTGATAACAAATAGACATTTGACCATCTCGTTGATGCATCAATCAGAATTATAAAATATCAAAATGGTTCACATGGTAGATGAATAGGCCCACATATATCACCTTGTATATGTTGCAAAAAATGCAAGGGGCTCTATCCTTATTTTTGTTGGTGATGGCCTTATAATTAATTTTCCTTGAGAACATGTAGCACATGAAAATTCATTGGACAGAAAAATCTTTTGATTTTTCAGTGAATGGCAACTTGAATTTTTAATGATTATCCACATCAATATAGACATGGGATGTCTCAATCGATCATGTCAAAAAATAAAATTATTTTCATCAGTAAATTTATGGTTTACTATGGCATGTGGGTCAATAGTACTTATTTTTGTGTACAACAAACATGAGGAAAAATTTGGGTAATTTTTCCAATATATTTTTTTTACCCGAGACAATGTTAGTAATATATAAATACTTAGTGTTGTCTTTATTCATATTCTCAATATGATATCCATTTCATCGAATATCTTTAAAACTCAATAAATTTCTTTGAGACTTTGTAAAATATAATGCATCATCAATATGATTTTTTGTTCTTCCGGATAATAATATATTAGCGCTTCTGGAGCTCTCAATCAATTTTATACTACCCAATATTGTATTTATAGCTGATCCTTGCATTATTAAAAAGGAAAATAGTTTTTTATTCTTAAGTATAGTATGCGTTAATGAACTATCTGTGAGACATATATCATTGTCATCGATTGAGGATCTCACTAGATGAGTTTCCATTTTCTTCAATATATCTTTTTAAAATCCAATAGAGCTTCATGCTGATAATGTATTATGAAATAGAAGGAAAAAAGAACGAGAGATATAGGAGAAACATGAGAGAGATTTCTTATTCCTTCAAGTATAGTGTAACGCATACAAAGGCACCCTATTTATAGGGTTTAATACATGAATACATAATAAATGTACATATGAATACATATTAATCCATGCCAATTAATACACATTAATCTATGAAAAATAAGAGTCACAATAATATCAATAGTCAAGAGATTAATGGAGAGTTTATGAACATCCATAATATTGTTTATAATACAGTGCTCCTTCACACGTTCCACGAATTATCGAAACACTTGAGCACGTCTAACATACCTCCATCATACGTTCTCTGCATGTAATAGTTAGAGACAAATACAAGAATATGGAAGAAACTATGTAAGGTTACCCAAGATTTTCAAAAACAATATTTGAAATAGTTATGTATTTATAAAGAGAGATTTGTTTTTTGATGAACCAAACAAAAAATAATTGAAAAGAAATAAATATAAATTTTAATAATAAAAAAATTTAAGAACCAAACTCTAAAGTAATTAAGTGTATGCACTCAATATTAGTAATACCAAATTAGCCTCACATTCCGTGTAATTAAAAATAAAAAAATTAATATTGATAAGAATTTCTTCTAACCTCATCACATCTCCTCCAAAAAATACTATTTATGGGAATTTCTCATCATCTTCTCCCCCAATATATTGAATTCCTATAACATCGTCACATCTTCATCTTCGTATGCCCATTCCTCTACCCATTCCATATAATTAAAAATTCCATTCTTTGCCCATCTATGTCTTCCCCTTCACCATCTTATCTTTTCTCTGTTTACCCCCTTCTTCATCTTTCTTTTTCTCTTCTTACTCCCTTCTTCATCTTCCCTTTTCTCTGCCTATCGCCTTCTTCATTTGACGCCATCCCAAATTGCTCCACATTTCCCCACTGATATCTCTCCTTGACAAACAACTTAGTTGCCCTTGTTCTTGTGAATTTGTGATATGTATAAATATTTGTGTGCATGTGTTTCATTGTTTCTCTTCTCATAATTAATGTTGATATTTACATATTTATGTGTATATGCACATAAACATTACATTACACACACACACACACACACACACACACACACACGTGCATATACACTATTATACATGTAAATATCCACATATACGCACTTCTGTACATTTTGTGGGTGTGTATCCACGTATGTATTTATAATATTATTTTGAAATATGTACATTTGTTTGTACATATCTATAAATATCCATGTATGTGAAAAAAATAAAATATACACGTGCATATATGATTGCATACAAGTATATACACATTATTTTGAAAATGTAGATATATATGTCGATATATATATATATATATATATATATACACACATATATATGTGTACATACAAATCTATAAAAGTGTGTATGGTGGATATTTATATGTATAGTAGTGTATATGCACGTGTATATATATGGAGAGTAATGGTTATGCACATTTATATATGCATATACATATACAAATCAATATTAATTTTTAAAAGAGAAACACATGCACATACAAATATTTTCATATACCACAAATTCATGAGTATTGAAGCAAGGAGTGGGCTTATCAGTGACGGAGAAAGGGCAAGGTGGGGAAGGAGATGAAAAAGATGGGTAAGAAATAAAATTTTTAATTATGTGGAATGGGCAAAGGAATGAAATTTTTAATAATGTGGAATGGGTAATGGATTGTGCAGGGGAATGTCAAACGAAGATGGAGAATGGACGAGGCTATGAGAATTCAATTTGTATGGAGAGAAAATGACAGGAAATTCCCATAAATAGTGTTTGTTGGGGAAGATGCGACAAGGTTATGAGAAATTTTTGTAAATATTATCTTTTTATTTTTAATTATGTGGAATGAGAGGATAATTTTGTAGTATCAATTTTGAGTGCCCCTAAACTTATTTACTTTAGAGTTTAGTGCATATATTTTTTATTTTGAAAATTTAGGTTAAATTTTTAAAAGTGATTTATGTTTAGTGTACAAAAACATAAATTCCCCTTTTATAAAAACATAGTTTTTGGAAAAATAATAAGATAAGAGTGTATTTTCATCACTCGCGTAAAACTTTTAAAAAATCCATCTAATTTCTTTTTTTTATAATTTTTATTTTTTACTTTTATTGTACATAAAATAAAAGATTCAGAATGTGGTTTACCAAAATATGGAAACTACTTTTCTTTTCGAAAAGTGGTTTTCAAAAAAATCATTTTTTTAAACCAAAACTTTTATATTATTTTATTTATTTATTTATTTATAGGTGTGTATACACACACCCACACGCACACACATACGCGCACACAAACACAACAATATAGCACATTTAAAAGAATATACATATATATATACACACACACATTTATTTATTAGTGTACAAACACACACACAAATGTGTGTGTGTGTACATGTGTGTGTGTGTGTACATGTGTGCGTGCGTGTGTATAAATAAGCATATATGTTATCTTTATATATATAACATACACACCCTAATTTGATCAATATAAACTTAATTAGTGGTTGTTGGGGGAGATGCAACGAGATTATTAGAAATTCATGTAAATATTATTTATTATCTTTTATTACGTGGAATGAGAGGACAATTTGGTATTACTAATTTTGAGTGCACCTAAACTTAATTACTTTAGAGTTTAATACTTATATTTTTTTATTATGAAAACTTATGTTTTTTAAATTATTTTATGTTTGGTATACCAAACCATAAATCTTTAGAGGTAGCAAGTGGGTTGGGTGGCCTAGCCACGACTTGACTGAACCATGCCTAGCCTAGCACAACATAGTCTAGAACTACGCTTGGACCCGTGGCATGTCAAAATGAGGCATGGGTCATGCCTCGTGTCAAGCCAGAGCATCACTTGGCTGCCCAGCCCATAAGCATGGTCCATAGGCTATTTTGCCCACGAATTCAAACTAGGTTTCGGGTGTAGTCCGATTTTATCTCAATTGCCCTGCCCGTGTGTGTGTGTGTGTGTGTGTGTGTGTGTGTGTGTGTGTGTGTGTGTTTGTGTATTCATGTTCTCCAACCTCATTAGTCACTAAGAAGTGAATTGATATGATTTAAAAAATATTTGCATATTTAGTTTTGTAAGCATCATACTCATGATAATTAATGTCTTCCCTCAAATATCATTGATAGGAGTCATATGATAGAATTAACTCACATAATTGTCACTACCTTATGAGCTACCCCTACTCATGAATATCTAATGACTTAAATGTCATTGTCCATCACAATGACATGTGAATCTCACACTAAAGGTAAAATCCTTATAAAAATGTTTAATATAACTATAAAAAATTAATTGATGGTCAGTTCATCTAAGATGTGTGCCATGGATTCTCTTATAAAAACATTATGTTTTTGTCTTCATGAGCATCATACTCACATGATTAAACTTACCTTAACATTGAGTTTTAATGTACATGATTGTCTTGTGCATCACTATCAGAAAGACTATCACTTCCTTCATATATTTATTCATGAGTACAATTTATTGCTTACCTATCATCATCCATCATGATAACACATATAAACCTACTATTAGTAAAACCCTAATTTCAATTCTAAAAATCCATCAAATCATTTATTAACCACACCACAATACAAACTAAATATAAAATCTATTTATTATATATCCATCACATGAACTAAAATATACCAACCCTAGATTTTAATTTTGCTTCACATTAGATAGAATTTCAAATGAAATAATTTGAAATATAACTCATCGAATTTTGGGTTCCTAATGATGACCCTCAAGAATATCTAGGAATCAAATCACTTACCTTACAATTCTCATTTGCTCACCTCAAATATGCCCCTGCGTGCGAGTCAAAATTTATCATTCCCCCTTAGGACTTATGCTTATGTATTGTATTATCTCTTTGCTCATGGATCTATTCTAGGGTTTGACAAAATTTTGTTCTAAAACTATAAATTTTCTACCTCTTTGCTCATGCCCTAGTTCTCCCCTCTTTTTTGACTCTATGTTCCACTTTTATACTTGAATAGTTGGATTCTTTTTTTAAGTGGGAAGTCATGGCACTAGGAATGACTATTGCTTTAGTTTTGCATATCTATAATACAATGTTTTGGTGCTGAGGAATGACCACAACTTTGGTTTTTGTCTTGCATTAGATTGACATAATGCTGGGAATTGCCATGGCTCATATATTTCCTTTTTGCAACACAAAGTTGCAATGTTGGAATGGATGTGTTTTGTGCTTTTCCTCTCTATAATATGAAGTCCTAAGGATGGGAATAACCACAACTCATATATTTATTTTATGCAACATGAAGTCATGGTACTAGAAATAGCCACGATTCTTCTATCTCTTATCTAGAACATGGAAGCATTGTGCTAGGAAAGGCTACAACTTTGGTCTTTTCTCCAGAGCAAAAAGCCATGATACTAGAAATGATCACCGCTCAAGTAAAGGCTCAATGAAAGTCTCTATAGCCAAAATTCATGGAACTAAAAAAAGTCATGGATTTTACATTAGTATTTGTGGCTCTATAATGAGAAAGACAAAACACTAGAGAATTCCATGACTTTTAGCACTAGTGAAGTATTTAGCTACTATAATAAAAAATTAATATCAAAACTATAAAATTATGTTTTGTTGGAACTCTAATAAAGTTTCATAGTTGAAAAGAATATGTTGTAAATTGAAATGATTGTATGAATAACATGATAGAGTCATGGAATATTAAGAATGTCATGACTATTTGTGTAGAGCTTCAAATAAAAATAGATGTCGAAACTATCATATAAACTCATGGAGGTGTAACAAAGTTGTACCACAATGAATTCTATGATTTTACATGACTTTTTGCTCATCTCCTAGTCAACAATCCTACCAATTCTTGTATTTCACATAAAAATTGACAAATTTTATAACTATTTATCATAATCCATCAAAATGATAATTTTATAAAATAGTTATATTCATAGCCTATTTTCATGTAAACATAATATGCATAATCAATAAAATTGTTAGTATTATTTGGTATTTAGCATATTGAGCAAAATCCTATACTAAAGTGATAGCTCATCCCCAAGTAATTAATCCTACTCTAAAAAATACAACTTTCCATCTATCATACATAAGTATTTTCTATGACTATGTTTGAGTTTTATAGTATGTCCATAGAGTAATGCTACTTCTTTTGTAGATATGCAAATAAGTTATTACAGGGTTTGGGTACCATGACTAAATTTGTGAGTGGGTAAAATATTTATAATGACATGTATAAGTAAATACATAAATTTTTATTTTATCATATCATGCAAAACAAAATTCTTGGGTTTCCTCCCAAGTAGTAATATGTTTAATATATATGGTAAGACTATTAGTAGAGCATTCTTTCTATCTATAATCTCTATAGTCATTCCAGCTTCTCCTTTATTCATTTATATCTTTTCTTCTTATATCTTTCATGCTGGCCAATAATACTATATATAAGATTGTTTAATGGTAGTCTCTATATAGGTCCATTGTACTGAATGGCCAATTTTTCCTTTGTTCTAGTTGTGAAATTAAGAAGCATCATAGCTCCTTTGGCTTCCATGACATCTTTCTCATAGTTGACCTAATTCATTTTAGTCATTAGAAATTATAATGTATTAATTTTTTTAAGCATGCTCAAGTTAGTATCTTTAAATCTCATTGCAAGTCATCTTACCTTCTTTTTTTCTACTTCATTCTCACTTATTGTCTTAATAAGTAACTCGATAAGTATATCTTCAATTGAAGATCTAGAGATTGGATATGGACTATAAATACAATCTCTCTAGGTCTCACAAATATTAGATTTCCATGCTTTCAATATTATAATATTCGAACTCATTCAAGTCTCTATTAGATATGAGATAAAAATCAATACTTGGTAGAATTTAGGCTTCAACATCTTCCACTACCAAAGTTTTTGTCGTATTATTTTATTACGCTTTAAATCTCAATGTATTAGCTCAGTCCCAAATTTTTTCTCTATTGAATGGTGGCAAAAAAAATAATAAACTAAAAGATACAAAAAAGTAATATAAGATATACAATAAAAATCAAGACAACAAAATAAGATATTTTTATCCAGACTACTAAAAATATAACTATCTTTTTTTAAGGATAGTTATGTCAACTAAAATTGACTAACAAAATGAAATAATTTATGATACTTATGCCAAAAACTTATTATGACATTGTTGTGATCACTAATATTTAGGATAAAAAATGTCTCAAAATTTCATTAGGTGCAAGTCTTTAATCCAATATAATTCCACAAGTATACCAATCATACAAGCAGTAAAGTAAATTATCATATAGTTATCAAACAATTCCATTAAAAAAGTATAGCCAGTTCAATCAACTAATAGTGAGTCAATTACATCTCTAATCAAAAGAATATAATTGGATATTTTGTAAGACTTTTAGATTCTAATATTGGTCAATTTTATTATGCATAATGGTCTTTCTAAATTATCTAATTTTTATTATGCATGGTTACAGAATGAATATTGAATTATTGTGAAAACACTCTAGTTCCCTACTAAAATATAAGATGATTGTCACCTATTGGGCACTTCCCAATGATGATCTCATCATAGCAATCCCCTCATAACTTTACCATTTTAAGTCCACATCATTTAGGCAACTCATCAATTACTGATAAATAAGATGGTTTCTTTGTATTTGCTTTTTTATTCTCCAACCTCATATCTCATAAAGACATTAACTGATATGATATTAACAACTATTTTATATTTTTGGGTTCGTAAGTGTCATACCCATGAAAATTAATATACACTTTCTCTCAAATCTCATTGGTAGGAGTCATATGACTAAAAATAACTCAAAAGGATATTAACACCTATGAGTCACCTAAAACTCATGCATATATCATTACTTACCTATAATCATCCACCATGATGATACGTGACTCTCACACTAAAAATGAAATCTTTAGGAAAATATTCTATAAAACTTCTACATCAACTAAAGGTCTATTTATCTAAGATACAAAAAATAGATTAGCTTATAACATTATTAATTATTTTAGCTATTTAAGTGTCATACTTATATGATTAAACTTACTAGAATGTTAGGGTTTAATGTATAAGTTTTTTTTGTGCATCACTATTAGAAGGGTTGACAACTCCTTCACACTTTTATGCATGAATATGCTTCATGGCTTACCTTTCACCTTCCACCAAGGTAACGCACACAAACCTACTAATAATATAATCTTACTTTCATTTCTAAATGACTACCACATTCATTAGTGACAAAACCACAACATAAACCAAACATATATATCCATGATTTCAAATAAAACATGTCAACACTCTACCTCAATTTAGCATGACATTGGAAAGAAATTTACATAGAATAATTTGAAATACAACTAATTGAATTTTTGGGTTCCCATTGATAGCCATAAAGAGTGTCAAGGAATCAAAACCTTAAACCCACAATTCTCATCTATGCACCTTAGATTTGACCCTAGGTGAGAATCAAAATTTGTACACTCTCTTAGAGTTAATGTTTATGCTCTGCATCACTTTTGCTAATAAATCTATGTTTGGTATTTAAACTACTAAACTTTTTTATGATAATGAGTGAACATGGAAATAGGGATAGTATGTGTTGATTTCATGACTTTGACATTTTAGTGTGTTTTGATAAATAGTCATAAAATAAATATGTTTTTCGAGGTATTTAGCAAAGGGGATAGAATATTGAGTCTCATGTAGTTTTGACATCCAATATTAGTAGAAATTCTACATAATTGTTTGGGGTAATTTTTGTACTTCATGACCTTACTAACTTGTTAGCACAATTATTCCTTTGTATCACACATTCTTAGGGCTATGATATTATAATGGAATCCCATCCATACTTATATTTGAATATTTAAATAGTTGTGATATTAAATATATTTTATAGCAACAAAGTATCTCATTTGTGATCAAGGTCATGACCAAGTCCAAGCATCGAGACTTTATTTTTAATATGGATCAATAGTCTCAAGTTAGAGTCATGACCTTTATACAAAACTATGTTTTTTTGAGCTACAAAAAATTACAGAGTCATAACTACTCAGGACAAAGTCTTGAAAATTATTTAAAGTCGTGACATTGGAACACTAAATGTTATAGAGGATATTACTCGAGTATGGTCATTTCCAAGGTCATAACTCTTATACTTAAAGAAAGGCACAACCTTGATTTGTATGCTCAGGTTAATTTTTTAAGTCATGCCATCCTTTCAACACTATGACAAAATAATATATGAAAGAAGTGAATGCCAATGTCATTTCGACTTACTATGTTTAAGACACTTAAGTGATATGAAAAAAAAAGTATGTATATTGGCCAATTCCTAGTGTCACAACCATGACCAACACACAAATTACCTTCTTAGTACCATGACTATATCTCAATATCACAGCTATATAAAAGTGATGAAAGGCCATTATCAATGTCATGACTTCTACAAAATATCATAACTATTATAACAAAATGAGAAGACATTCATCATGTCACTACCATCTCCTAGTGCCACCACCCTTTAATGGATGACAAGATAAAAAAGACATAAAGTTGTGGCTATTTAATAGTATCGTGACTTTGTATTATTGAGATATTAAGTCTAAGTCATGATCATTTCCAATATCACAACTTTGTGTCATAGAAAGATTAAGATGGAGACTACTATTGTAACTAATTTTTTGACTTGTGATCTCAAGCTGGATAGATGAAGGCTAAAGTTACAACCTTCTTTCAAAAGTCATAACTTTTTACTTAGAGTAATACTTGTTCATCTGAGTATAAATATGTAAGATAGAAAAATTCTAAAAAAAATCACTCAATTTTTTATACTTCTCCCTTATGCAACTTTTTGTACTCCTAGGGTCCCAAAAGATGGAAAGTGACATAAGATTAATGTTAATCCTTACAATTTGGGGAATGACTTTCAAATGCTCATTTTTCTAGGGTAAATTTAAGAATTTATACCAATTTAGCATGTGTCTAGGGTTTGTGTAAACTTGGGTATGTGATGTGACATTATTTTTTAATTAATGAATAAATATGTTTGGTTTATTTAATATTATAGATATTGATGTAAATGGTGATTAAATATAACTTAAACTAGGGTTTTAACTTTTAGTAGGTTTATATAAGATTGTCATGGTGAAGGGTGGTAGGTAAACCATTAGGCTTACTCATGCAAATAGTAGGAAGAAAGTGACAACCCTTCTTACAATGATGTATGAGTTAAACTTATACATTGAAACTTAAAATTTGGTATATTAATCATCGTGAGTATGATAATTACAAAGCCAAAAGTATGAATAATTTTACATGTCATTTCATTATATTTATCTTAAAAGAACTTATTCTCAATTGGGATTAATTTTATATAGAATATTCTACCAAGAGAATTACCTACAATATGTGAATTGTATCATCGTCGAGGAGGATGGTAATAGTCAATCCTTAGGACATGATAATATTGTGACTTGTAAGATGGTGACAGTCTTTGTGAGTTCTTTTTAATTGTATGGTTCTCATTGGTAAAACTTGAAAGATATGTATATTATTTATGCAAGTATTATACGAAATTGAAAGTATAATTACTTACAAGCTATGTTAATCATTGGTTTTTAAGATAATAGTAGCTAGTGAATAAGAGTGTGCATATGAAACAACTGTCAAGAGAAGTTGATGAAATTGCCTATGATATGAGATTGTAGATGACCCTCACATAGAAATGAAGTGTTGTCTTAGTGATGATGTACTAAGAAAGACGCTATGAGAAGATCATCATTGGAAGGGCTCAATGGTAACAACCACCTTATATGCTAGTAGTTCAAGGGTTCTTTTGCATAAAATCTCAACCTACATTTATGTCCAACATAAGATATATCAAACTAATAAATAGTATCACATAAGATAAGTAATAGATCTTGGACCTATGATTGATTAAAATCTTAGTATCTCTTCTACTAAAAATGAGTTTCCTCTTGTTGGATAATAGAACTACAGATACAATCCATATAGGATTGATATATGAGCTTAGGTCCATTATATTACTTATATGACCTATATATTTGTAGGCCTTAGTTGATAGGACATCTCATTAATGAGTCTTTTGAAAAAATGCCTAATTGATTAAATTAGGTGGAATAATAAAGTTGTAACAATCTCCTTATCATCAATAAAGTTTCTAACTCTCATTATTTAATTTATAGGATTTGGTAGCTAACACATGATACTAACATTAAGGAGGTATAATTCTAATAGTGTCATACGTTCAATTGGAATTTTTTAAGCCTTCCAATAAACATTTAAGTATGGAACTTTTGTTGTCTGATGGTGTCCTAACCTATTTAAGTAGGTTTTTTATGTTTTATAAAGCAAAAAAAAAACTTTCATTTTCACTTGTACTAATAGGTTAATAATGTGCCACATGCAATTAATGAAAAAAATATTAGTTATAGTCTATCTCTAATAGTTTTGACAAACATATTAATTATGACACCATTATTTGAAGTATTACTAGAAATAATACTATATATTTTATCTTAATTTTTGTATTCACTAATGATCCTTATCATATACTCATATATGATAGGGTCATTATGATGATTGAAGATATCATAAAATCATATACTCATTTTAAGTAGGTTAGAGAGGCATGCGAAATAAATATCATCGTGACTAGTCTAAATATCAGATATCATAGAGTCCACTCTATTGTATTTCCCAAATTTGTTAATTACTAATTATTTTTATAATTTAAAATATTTTATTATATTATTTTTATTTGTTGACCTAAGAATTATATGATAACCAAGTTGGAAGTAAGTTTATATAACATGAACTACTTTAGGATTCTCCAAAAATCTAATGAGAAGAACCATATGTATAATAAATTTCTCCATACCTTCCATCCCAAAAATATTATGGTAAATAAATGGGATTAATAAACTTGAAGTTAATCCAACCTCAAAGACCACACACTGCTAAGTTGGGTTTTCATGAGTTTTAATAGGCCATATTTTTTGGTACATTGATCAGTAAGTCTCTTGTGATGGTTAGTGATACCAATATATATATATATATATATATATATATATATATATATATATATATATATATATATATATGTGTGTGTGTATGTGTGTGTGTGTGTGTGTGTGTGTGTACACACTATGTCGAATCTTCTTTGATATTCATATTATTTTTATTTTTAATATTTTAAAATATATACATACTACAAAAGTTTACTTATTTTTAGGTTTTTAGGTAAATGGGAGAAGAGTATGGCATAGAACATAGTTTTGATCTCATACTTTTAATCAGTTTATCTTTATTTTCGATATCCATATCTAATTTATTTTTATTATATTTAATATTTATCATTTATTAATATATGAGATTGGACTAAAAGTAAGTGAAGGAGAAAAGAATTTTAAACTTTCTTACTTATTTATTTAATATATCTACTAATCTAAATATTACTATATAAAATAAATTAATTTCAACACATTCATAATATGTATCTTATTCTTACACATGGAAATCATAGCTCGTCTATTAAGAAAATTACAAAATTTTAAAGAAAAATAAGTATAAATAGAGCATAATGTCAATGATAAAAAAAGAGGAGGAGGGGAGGGGGGGAGGGGGGGGGGAGATGATATTAAATAATAATTATGAAAAATAAAATACATAAATATAATATTTATACTTTTTTTTTTTAATATTGTTTACGACATAATTCATGTAGTCATCAGATATATGCAGATGCGCTATCGCATGCAATTTGATGGCTCACGAAAACATAAAAAAATAATATTATAATTGCAACTAACATGACAATGATAGGCATTGCAATATCGATGCATCAAAATGAGCAAGAAAAAAAATATTCATTTTAAAATATGGCTTCTTTTATTAAAACCTTCCATGGGCCAAGTCGGTGTGCCAAGCGCACTAGCCATGACACATGCCATGCCAAAATGCCAATCAAATGAGACTTGTCAAGCATATAATGAGCCTCATGTACCTTTAGCCTATTATAAAATTAGCCATGATATTGGCTAGTACAATTATAGTCTAGGTATGGCTGTGGATCATGGCATACTAGGCCTATCATGGATGAATCATGTCGTATCTCCTATCATGCCTAAATCATCCAGGTTATTTGACATTTCTAATTGGACTTATACAATCATCCAATGATATTTTGGTATTTTGCTATGAACAATAAGTTTTTGACACTATAATAAATTCACAATTATGTTATTAAATATCTATTTTTGCTTAGTGTTTGTCTTTTGTGTTTGCTTGTTTTGTTTTTGTTTTTTAGCCACCAAAACATTCTATTTGTGATATAGTCTCAAAATCTAGTTGGTTATTTGATTTTTTCTAATGGAAATCTATAAGTATATGAGTCGTATAAGTAGTAAAGATGGACATAACTCTAAATATCAATCTCAAACAGATTATGTGAATAGGTTGATTAACTAATAGTGAACTAACATCTACTTGAGTTGAGTATATATACTTGGATCTCAAAAAGATACTTAAACTCTAAGGTTGGTTGACTTTCTTGAGTATCATGAATTTTCTTTAGTATTCGAATAATGTTATGTTCAATTCTAGGATGAAGAGTAAATTAACACAAAATTGCTTCATTGCCATCTTGACATATAAGGTGGTTAATATCAATAGACTATCGATACCGAGGATTGTAGCCTCATAATTGTGCCATCCATGAATCATCGACATGTCTACTCCTTTTAGGTAGTATGTCAATTTGTCTGACAACAGCTTTAAATATACATTTCTTTTTTATGACTAGTCATAAAAAATATGAAATGGTATAATAATAATAATTATATATGTACTTTATACATCATAAGTATCATACACATGTTAGTTAACATATGTCTTCCAACAAATTTTACTTAAGGATATCATAGAAGATAAAATGATTTGTAGGACTATCAATACCATACAAAATACTACTTCTTGCATATATCTCATGACTTACCTATCAGTATCTATCATTACCAATACATGAATTCCACACTATAATGAAACTTTTATGATAGATATTCTACATAACTCTTATGTCATTTAAAGGTTAGTTTTTCAAGAAATTGCATAATAGAATAGTTATAAATCCATTTGTGCATTCAGTTTCATTAGTTTTATATTTAAATCAATTAACCTTACATTAAAATTTAGGGTTTTCATACTTAGGTTCATCTCATTGAACAAGATTAGAAGGGTTGTCACTTCTTTCATTATGAATCTCAAGGGTATTTCCCATGACTTATTTACCATCATCCACCATAGCTAGCACTCATTAATCTATTTTGGAGTGGAACCCTAAATCTATGTTCTAAATAATATTCATATTCATGAACATTCAAATTTTATATTATCACAATGCAATGTTATACAAACTCAATCAACATACATATATATAAATTAATCCTAGATCCTTTATTTAGCCTAATATTGGGAAAGAAGTCAAGAAGAATATTTGATGCCTCATCTAATCTAATCGAGGGTTCCCAATGATAGCATGCATGAAGATCTAAGTCTCAAATTTTATTCCCAAGCACTTCTTACTTTCATTTTATATGAATTTGGCCCTATTTAAAAGTTGGAATTCACATCGCATATGGTTGCATGGATTTGGTCTTGAAATCTGAATTCCTTATCTTCTTCCTTTAACTTGAAGCCGTGACTATGTCATGACTTTAAATATTCTCTAGAGCACAAAAACTATTAACACAAAGAAATATCAATGCCTAAAATAATTCTTCTCTGGAAAGTCATAGTGGAAAGAATGTTGTGACTGAGATAATTACTTACAAGAACAATATTAATGGCGGAAAGAATGACACAATTGAAATATTTTTTTTTCTAGAATATAAAGTTACGACAACAAGAATGATTGTGACAGAGATAATTGTTCTTTGGAATATAAAGTCATGTTGGCAAAGATAATGTCATAGCTATGAAGGAAGTATTGCATAGTGAAAGTATTGTGACAACTAGGTGGTATAGTTATCATGTACAAAGATTATCATGAATTGTTTTGTAAAATTGGGCCAAGAAAAGATATCATGACTACTCGATAGGTTGGGTTAATGTAACCAAGTCATGATATTTAAAATAACATGAATTTTCAATACTTTTCTACCTCAAATTTAGTTTTCTGCCAAGCTCACTAATTTTACTCAAATTATATTTGATTACATTATTATTCATGTACTTCCATAAAAATAATAATAATGTGAAATTCTTTTATTTTACTCCCAAATTCAATTCAAGTACACCATGAAAACACTATGAAATAACCCAAAAAAAGTCATTATATTGAGTGTTGAACACTTTTTTTAAATACCTTTGGACCCAAAAATTGTGAGACCAGTTATGGAAGACAATGACAGAAATGAGAATAATCAAGGAGGTACAAAACAAACTATTCAACAACTTATTACCACTTAAACTTATGAGATTATTGGAATCCAACATTGATTGATAACTTTTTATGAGATTTGGATGTAACTAGTATAAGAAATCATTTTGAGTTGAAGATGATCCATATAGAAATAGTGTAGCAATATCAGTATGGTGGATGATTAAGAAGACTCAAATAGTCATGTCATGACTTTCTTAGAATTATATGACATGATCAAGATGAATGGTGTTAGCATAGATATGATATAATTGTACATATTTTCATTTTCTTTGAGGGACAAGGAAATGAGATAGTTTCAATGCTTATCTAGAGGATCTATTGAAAATTAATATAAACTTATATAAATATTTCTAACTAAGTTCTTCCTACCACAAATCACTTCATAATTTATGGTGGAGATCAATCATTTTATACAAGATGAGTAGAAGGCATTGTCTGATGCTTGGGATAGATTTAAAGACCTATTAAGAAGATGAGCATAATATGGATTCAAGCTATGATTCTAAGCCTAAAAATTTATTAATGGGATAAATTATATGATGAGGTAGATAGTTGATACAGTCTCAGGTGGTTCTAACATGAATAACTCATTGAAGGAAAAGTATTTTCTATTTGAAGAACTAGTCAAAGTAGAAAAGAGTAAGCTAGAATATTGGATCTGGATAGAATGGCATCAATTAAAGCAAATATGGATGCATTTATAGTAGTGCTCATATGTTAAAAGTATTGCTCATCATCGAGCAATGAAGCTCTCTCCCTTTCTAAAATTCATTTAGGTAGCAAGAAGAACAATATAACATCACAAAAAAGAAAATAAGTACATATTGCATCAACATGAAGAAGGTAGATGGTGTGATCAACCCTTGGCATCCAAATTCTTATTTGGGGATTATGCTTTGGAAGGCTCAAAATTGGGCATGGATGTCAAAGATCTTTTAGCATCTTTTTATTGCTCTTTGCCTATTCCATCATTTTTGTAATCATACTACATAATGCCCCTTATTTTCTTTTTATAAATTTGAGTGAATCCTCAAATGAGCATAGTACAAAGTACACATAATATTAGTTCTCGTTGAAATTCTTCAAATTTTCAATCCACTATTTTTTTATACTTTATGTTATCATCTATCTCAATATTTCTGCCTTTTATAATCTTTTTGGCACTCACTTGCGATGGATTCATAGAGCTGTCCAAATCCTTTAGTGCTTTCCATAACTCTAGTCTCCACCATTTTTACCAATACTTCTAAGATCTGTATAACTTGATCCTCGAATTTGTCTTAGGAAGCACAAATAAGTACTCCTTTTTCTTTAGATGCATCTTTCATAATAGATCAAAATTGCTTCACCTTAACTTTGTCTTCCTTTTCCTTTCACTTTATGTATTCTTCTTCGTTGTCTCTTTTCTCTAATTTAGGCACTAAGAAACTATGCATTGACTTTAGCTCCACCTTCATTTGAACCTCCCTATCATTAGCCTCTAACTTCATCTTCTTCAAAAGTGTGAAGACTTCTTCCAACTATCCTTCCCATCTACCCATAGGCAAATTAGATTAGAGTGGTGATTTATTGTCAAATATCTCTCCAATTCCTTTTATTACATCTATATCGGCTTCGAGGAAGGTTAGCATTTCTTATCCCATCTTGGTTGATTCTTTTCCTTTGAGAACCAACTTTTTCTTCTTATCTATTTCAAGTACTCTCTTCACACACACTAATGTCAAAAAATATCTGTGGACATATTTTGTCTCTATCTTCAAAAGTAGAGTCTTTTTTAGCTTAGCATAGCATCGTAATTTAAGGAGAAGCGAATCGTGTAGCCTAAGAACTTTTACTTTTGAAAGTTGAGAATTGACTTCTCTAATATCTTACACACATAGATTTTGTAACCTCTCACTAAGGCATAAAGCAAGATTGCCCTTTCTTGCATGATAGTGGAGAGGTGGATAGTTAGCTAAAAAAAGAGTATAGAAATCAACTAAACCTTTATTTCTTATGTGAGTTATCCCCTCACTGAGTGTTCATTGGCACTTTTGATGAAACTCTCAGACTACCCTTACCATTCATCAAAATCATGGTGATTGTCTTATTGTTTGGTTGCATTTTCAAAGTTTTGATGGTCATACCATCCATAGCCTGATGCAATCCAAACACTAAGTTAACAAAGTTTTTATCAAAACAAGCCTAAACTCTTCATACATAGTACCACGTGGCTTTATATCTTCAATATTGAAGTAAAACTTTCTAATTATATTCATATTACCATCTAAGTAATACCATCTAAGTAAAACTTTTTTACTTAGATTTTCACTTGGTAGTTCATTGGGAACCCTCGAATCTATGAGTTAAAGTTTATATTTATGATTGTGTTTGTATGGTGATAGATATGAATGAAAATTAAAACTAAAACTTAGAGTTTTAATGAAGATGTAGATTTATGAAAGTCATTTTATGAAAGATAGTGACAGATATGTCATGAGACACATCCATGTGGTATGATATGAAAGAAGTGATAGCCCTTCTAATCTTAATATATGAGATAAATCAATGTGTGAAAGCTCGCAGTTTAGGCAAGTTTAAAATATTTGTGAGTATAGTATTTATGAAGCTAAAAGTACAAATATATTTAAGACCAATCCATTATGTACTTTTTAGAATAATTAACCTTCAAGTAATATGAGAGTTAAGTAGAATATAGAATATAGAAGGTGCACTATAGTGTGTGAGTCATGTATTGATTATAGTGTATGATGACGTATATGTCACAAAACATACTCAAGTGAGAGAGGCTATTATGGTGATGATAGTCTTGCAAATCTTTCCCACATTCAAGTCTTTCCCTCTTATATTTAGTTCAATATTATTTTATGTATTTAAAATAATAAAAGTTTGGATAATATAAGTACATATTCAAAGTAATCATTAAAGAAATTTGATATATTACCGAAAAGATATGGATATGAAATGACTCTTTCATAGAATGATGTGTTAATTAAGTGTTGGACAACTAAGAGGATAACTATCAAAAAATCAAATTTGATAGTGATATTCTAGAGATGATGGTAATCTTGTATACCAAGAGGGCGTATGAGTATTTTTCACATTAATCTACATTTTATCGATTAACTAGACACAACATTGATCAAATACTATAAAAATATTATCACCCACAAGAATGTGAGCTAGCCCTAGAGTCTGCATATATTTCCTTAACTAAGAAAATTTATTTAACTTATGTAGTAGTTAGTTTAGTGTTTGTTCATTGAACTATCTACATAATCTCTATGAGATTGATTTCTTAACTTATATCTATTTTATTACTTGTATGAATCATATATTTGTAGAGCCATATTGAATAAATAATCCTCACCTAATGAGATTCTTGGGATCATGTAAACTAATGATAGTTTTGGCACCCTCACAAATCACAAGTTTTTGGTGCCATTACTATGAATTAATTTTTTATAATTTGATTAGTCAACTTGAATTGACATACCTATACTTATATAAAGATGGTTATATTTATAGTTGTGTGAACGTGATTATTACTTAGTATTTATTTTGCATTTTGTATTTTATTTTGTATTTATCTTTTTGTCTATTTTGTAGCCACAATCACTCACGTGAATAGATCTTTTTGGACAATTATACTTTTTGAACCTAAAAATTAAGTGAACAACAAGAATGCTTCTTAAGCAGAAAGTCGAGAGAGAATTAATTGAAGGAAATGTAAGCAATAGAGAACACAAAGGTGGTAAAAAATAAATTATCCAATAGCCCAATCCTAACCATATCTTGAGAGATTATTGGCGACCTACTATGATGGATAGCTATTATGAGATTTAGATGTAACCCATTGTTAATGTTTTTTGAGCTATGGTATATATATATAACTATAATTGAAGAATTTCAAAAGATTTAAATTATCATGTTGCAATTTTTTTAGAGTTATGCAACATGGTTTAGATACAAAAAGTTAGTTTGGGTGCTATAAGGTTTGACTGAGAGTTAGGATTAACTTGTTCAAGCTTTTATTACCAAATTCTTCCCATCTCAAATTAACTTTCAACTAAGTGGATAGATAAGTCAATTTCTTTAAAATGAACAAGAGATGCAATATGATGCTTGGAATTAAAAAAATGTGATTTTGAGGATGTGCCATCAACATAGATTTTAATTGTGATCATAAACACAAACTATCTACAATGGGATGGACTATATGACTAGGTAAATAATTGATATGGCCTCGAGTGATTCTATTATGAACAAGTCACATGAGAAATCTCATTTTATATTTGAAGAGCTAGCAAAAATAATTAACTTTGCATGATCGAGAGTATTTGTAATAAATGAAGAAAGATTATTAAAATTGGATAGATTGACTACAATGGAGATAAAGATATATGCATTTTTTTAATAAGTTTGGATCCCCAAATGATAAGCAAATAAGTATGAGAAAAAAATTTTATTTTACAACAATACAAAAAGATAATTTTGAACTTATGTATCAAGTAGATAAAACTAATATTTTATAGAGTAAAGATTATATGTTCCAACATTATAACAATGCTCTCACGCACTATCATCTGAATATAAGAAATCATGAAATCTTACTATATAAGAGCCATGGGAATGTGCAATAGAACTTAAATCAATTTTATTAGAAATTTAGGAATAACTCAATGGGATATCATATGCAAGGAGCATTAAGCTCCAAATACATTCAAATGAAGGGAGTAAAAAAGTCATCACTTCAAGAGAATATATTAGTCTTACTCATGGAAATGAAGAAAAGAAATAATTTTCATGAAAACCAAATGAAATAGATGAAATGAGGATATAACACATTATCACGATAAAAAAAATCATTGAGAATCAACTTGAACAACTAGCAATATCAATTAAAGAGAAGAGTATGAATAGACTATCAAATTATACTGAGGCAAATTCAAAAAGTATTTGTCCATTATATTAAGAACCATTAAAGATTTACATGGGCAACAAGCTAAGCTAAAAGCCAAAATGAGAGTTATCATAGAAGTGCGAGTTTTGACTGAATAAGTCATGACTTTTTCAGTCATGATGCAACCTAGCGATGCAACACAAGATGCCAAGACATCTGCCAAATCCCAACATAATATTCCATGGCATTTTCCAAATGTATGATATTTATAAAACTTATTACCCAACTCTCACCCTCAACCAATATAAATAAAGAAATAGAAAAGGAGAATAAGATATGATTACCCTAAGGAATGATCAGAATGATGTGCAACAAAAAGATTATACTAATGATAAATATTTTATTAATCTTCTTTTCCACCATATTTTGGAAAGGGAGATTTGATCGAGAAATTTGATAAATTCTTCAATGTATTCTGGAAGTAGAGGTGTCAAGTGGCCCGAGTAGCCCGAGAAAGGCATGAGATAGTTCGATTGAATCATGTCTGACCCAACATGGTCCTGAACTATGCCTTGACCTAGATCATGCCAGCCCGAGGCATGGCTCATGCCTACTTGGATAATAATTCAGGCCGCCACATGTACGTGGTGCCAGACATGGATAATTTGGGCCACCATTTATAGTTTGAGTCACTTTAACTTAATAAAAAATAAAAATGCTAAGGATGTCAATGAAGAATCGCTATAATATATATATTATATCCCAAGTAAACTCAATTGAGCATGAGCAATGGGGTCTTTGAAGCTAGATCTTGTTCATCTTCTTTGACCACCTTCATATACCACAATAATTTAGGAACAAAAGACATGACCAAATTGATTACCATCATAGGTCTTACGATTAGATTTTTGGAGGATGCTAAGGTTGTCATTATCATGATGTCATACTTTTAACATGCTTATCAATTGGATTCCTAGGTCCACATGTAGGAATGTCATAGTTAAATATTATAAGTTAGAAAAATAAATAATAATTAATGAATTTAGGAAATATAGTAGAGTGGTATCCGTGACATCTAATTTCTTGACTAGTCAAGATTTGTATCATTTGCATGCCTAATTGCCCACTGTGAAGATTCTACATGGAAATATAATAAAAAGATTTTAGGATTTTTTGAGATTATACATACTCATGAATGTCGTGGCATATATGAACGCATGATGAGAATCTTTAGAGATTATCATATTTTTAAAATAAAATAGTTAGTATCATATTTAATAATTTATCTAACAATGAAGTCACTATTAATATGTTTGATAGGACCATTAGAGATAGACCATTCAGTGAGATTTTTCACATTATATGCATGTGTAATATTATTAACTTGATAGTATAAGTAAGGATAAAGATTATTTTTCCCCCATGTTATAAAAAATAAGAAACTCACAAAAATAACTTAGGATGTCTAATAGATAATAAGAAGCTGGTAGTCTTTATTTGTCTGTGGAGCTAAAGAAGAAAATATTCTATACTAATATGAGACACCATTAGAGTTATACTTGATTTTAGAATCATGTGTTGGATTTGAACATATGATATCTGATTATATCAATAGTAAGAGTGATGAACTTATTTTTGACGACATTGACAATGATACATAAATTTCTTTTATAAAATTCCTGAAGATTTTTATGACATGATGAATATGTTTTGTCTATGTACACTCTCACTCCTTGTAGTGTACTCGGGTGCAAGTGTAACATTAGCAACTAATTTAGTAAGTTTAGAGATGATCCTACATTTAGTGTCATGTCTATTGAGATGGAAACCAAGTACTTAAACTGGTCCATCATTCCATCTCTTTATTACCTAGCTACTTGCAAAGATCCTAGGGTTAAGATGGAAGGGATAGAAAATATTTCAACATATATATCCACATGCATGAACTAGGAATACCAACCTGAAAAATTTATACATGAAAAATTAACTAATTTATTTACATACTACGACACTAGGTATGGTAGTAATTGTAGTCAGGATCTGAGTACCGACATGGACAACATATTTAGAGACGACTTCTCCATTTAGTTAGCAAGGAAAAAATAAGAGGGTGGTCCATTGAATAGGAATGAGCTGCCTTGGTACTTAGTTATTGATTACTGCTCAATCCTATCACATAATAAAAACAAGAGCCTTAATATTTTATTTTTATAAAAATCATATGAGTCCACCTATCCCATGCTATCTAATATGGTATGAGATATACTAACTCCTCTAGTATTAAGCATATAGTATCAAAATCTACTTTTTTTCTATTATAGTTAATGTCATTTAAGATAGAAGATCAAGACTATGGTAAGATATCATTGATGCATATGCATACTTGAAAGATTGGGAAGATTCGAGGTTGACATCTAAAATAGAATTGGACCGAGAGCACAAGAGTTTCTGGCAGATGATTCCTCGTGAGACTTAAAGGATATTGATGTTACTACAAGTGATACCATCAGATACTTACATGATAATGATAATTTACATATAGACACTGATTAGCATTGGGATTGATGATTATATTTTTTTGATTTTGTACTTATTTACAATTATTATATTATCATTTATTTTCATTGTCATACGATATGATTGCATTGTGATTTACAATTGTATTTTTTGTATATTTATTGTTATTTTTGTTTATGCTTGTTTTATTTGGATGATGGTTCTTTTTTTGATTTTTCAAATAAAATATTTATTCTAGTTTTTAATTTCACTGCACTACACAATATTGCTTACAAGCATAAATAAAAATATTTATTTAATTCATTATTGTGGTGACTATCATAGTGGTTGGTGGTGGTGGATGGTGTATATGGTGTGGTAATGCTGCCCAAACAACTGGCATGACCAAAACTGATCCTGAATGAAAGACATGATTCTACCTAAACTCATATATGTCATGTCGCGTCTAGCCATGCAGAATACAAGTGATGTCATGACAAGCACGACACAACTTCCTTATTAGGTCATGCTTAACATGACATGGTGGCTCGACTAGGCCACCCAAAAATGGGTCATGAGACTCAAATGATATAATTTAGGACACTTGAAAAATGAATTTAAAAGTTTTTATCAGATTCAAACAAATAAGATCAAATTTTATAAATTATTAAAAAAATATGCAACTTAATATACCTTAATAGACTCGCAAATATATTTTGTTCTTGCAACTCGATCAGTTTTTGCATTGTATATTTTGAGTGCACTAATTTAACAAAATATAATAATTGGGTGAGACTTAAATGATATAATTTATGCAAATTATTATAAGAATTTAAAGAAATATACATACATATTAATAACACATTTAAATTCTTTTCTTGCCGAACATCAAATAAAATCACAAAAATATAATTTGTCTCCATGAGGGTCAATAACCACCATGGACCAATGATCCCTGCATAAATATAATAACAACAATCAACAACTTAATATCAAAAATATATATTTTCATCAAAAAACTACTTACCCAAAGTTATAAGGAGCTAAAAATTGTTGATCCACATAAAAATGCTCTAATCTTTTAGCAATCAAATTTGATCATACTTTAGCCCATCTAAAGTCTACAAAGATCTATCTAGGATCTATGAAGCCATTCATGTTGAGCAGTTTTGATATCTTGAGTTGGTTGTACAAATAACTACACAAATAAAATTATTCAATTCCATAGTTTTTATTAGAAACTTGTGACTTATAGTAATTGCATATGAAATCCAAATATATATATATATATATATATTATTACCTCATATATAGTGAAATACAAGCATAAGTAATATTCTCCATTAAGTAAAAGTTATCGATATATTTTTGAATAACATAACAGACCCATACATAATCAGAGACACCAACATCTAATATTACTTGTATTATATTTCTCAGATTCAAATTCATGTTGCAAGCAACTTCATGGTAGATCTTTGAATTGATCACAAGCATCATATAATATTTTTTTCTCCTCTTGTTAGAATTGGCTTATCTCTCCCTTATTTGAGAGGTAACTTGAGGTGGGAAGAACATGGTGAGAAAATCTTGAACAAGATCATCTCAACACTCGATTCATTCTTTAGATAAGTATTGGAACAAGCTCCTCACCTTCTTGCTCAAAGAAAATGGGAAAAGTCTTAACCTTATATCATATGGACTAACTATATTCATTTTCATTTTATCACACAACTTCAAGAATATAATGATATGATAATTTGGATCTTCTAATTATCATTCACCATACTAATGTTGATAAATTATTGTTATGAGGCTATGTTTCAACTCAAAATAATTCACTTATATTGGTTACATTCAAATCCTAGAGTAATTATTAATCAATAGTGGCTACAAATAGTCTCCCAGTGTGTGATGAGGAATGAGTTATTTGATAGCTTCTTTTATACCCCCTTAGTTATTTTAATTGTTTCCATTATCTTTCATATTCTCTCTCTCTCTCTCTCATCTCTCTATCTCAAAATAATTCATATGTTTTTTAGTTTCTATGCCTAGAGGTGTTAACTAAATTTTAGATATTTGGCTCATGCAAGTATGAAGGCTACAAAACATAAAAAACATAAAAAAATACAAATATTATGCATGATTTTTATCCAAACCAACTAGAAAAAAACTATTTTTTTTTGCAAAGATAGTTATATCAACTAAAGTTGACCAATCAAACTAAAACAATCTCAAATAATGGAACCAAAAACTTATTGTGTCATTGATATAGTTTAAAACTAGTTATTTGTAGGATAACACCAAAAGCTCATTAGGTGATTGATTTTATCTATTGAAGATCAACAAGTATATGGGTCATACAAGTAGTAAAGATAGATGTAAGTTTAGATATTGATCACGTAAGAATTAGAAAGATAGTTTGACAAACTAATAGTAAACTAACTACTACTTGAGTTGAGTAGATAAACTAGGATCTTGGAAAAAAAATTTAGACTCTATGGTTAGCTTGCTTCTTTATGTATGATGATATTTCTATATTAATAGAGCAACATTATATTTGACTGTTATATGAATAGTACATTGATATTGAATTGACCGAGTATCCTCTTGACATACAAGGTGGTTATTATCTTTTGACTTTCACTACCAAGGATAATACCCTCATATTTATGCCTTCAGTATTAAAATACTCAACCCATACTTTTTTTTATTCATGAGTCATCCAAACCTATACACTTTTTACATAGTTTATAAATTGCCCTTGATAATGACATTTGATTTGCATTTTTATTTTCTAACTACCAAAGTCATAAAAGTTGTGAAGTGATATGGTAATAATTATATTTATACTTTTGACTTCGTGAGCATTATACTCACATCAATTAACATACATCTTCATTTTTTTATAAGTAAAAATTTCAATATAAAAAAAAATTTCTGTACAAGCTAGGGCAGCATCAAACTATTACACTCTTTACTAAAAATAATGTAAATTTTTATTTTTATTTTCCTAACTAAAGTACTAGAATCTTGGGACTTCCCTTCAAAACATCTTTTATTTCTTTCTCTCCAAATGAAGTAGACTGCTGCTGCAGTATCTACTTTCTAGATATTTTTTCTTGGCGTATCTACTACATACACTTCTTTCATGTCTTTAAAACTCGATGAAAGGGATTCCATGTCTTCATTGATCCCTATCCAACTTTTCAAATTATTCCAAATACTTCTGGAATAACAACATTTGAAAAATATTATGATGTGCAGATTTTGCATGTGTGTAGAATTTACAATTTGTATTTGTAGGGGTTGAAAATAATTGATATTTGGTTCTAAGTTTTCAACATCATGTAAACCATAAGTATATGGCATGTTTGGGCACATGATTCTTTATCCAAATAGTCTTTTCCCAAGCATTAATTTTCTTGGAACTAACTCCAATAAAATACTTGTATGCATCTGAAATAATTCTTCCTTTTTCACCTCATTTGTCTAGAATTTTCACCGTGTGTTGCTTAGATCCAGTTTTATTAATCAAAATATCCCTAACCGAGATTAGAAATTTCTAAAATGGAGAATCCTCTTTATGTATCTAGTATTCCCAAATATTTTTGGAATTAAAGTAGATATGATGGTCTCACTTAATCCAAAGTGGATCCTTTTTTCTATTAATCCTCCAAAGTGTCTTAATGAAAAAGGCTTTATTCCATGCATAGATATTAAGGATACTAAGACCTCTAAGAGAGGTATGCTTGCATACTTTCTCCCAGGCATCTTTGGGTTTATATCTCCTCGTTTTTGACTCACCTCATAAGAACTTTCTAGCACTTTCTATAGCATTTATGATATAATTGGGTATAAAAAATACGAAAAACCAATAACCTTCTATGCCTTGGATATCAGTGAGCAAGAATTCTAACCTCCCAACTATTGAAAAAATTTTACCTTCCCATTGATGTATGGCTAAGGTAATTTTATTCGATAGAATGGAGAATTATGATGTTATCAGGTGACTTGAAGTGGAGCCCCTAGGAAGATAAAAGGAAGCATCCCTTCCTTAAATCCAGAATTTGTGAGTATCCGCCTCCTTGATAAATTTATTTACTCTTCCAAATAAGATATTTGATTTGGAGGAGTTAATATTAATGCCTGATAGTTCTGCAAAATCTTTTAAAGTACCCAGAATAATTTTAATAGAGGAGGCATCTCCTTTTGAGAAGATAATTAAACCATTCGCATACACCAGATGTGATATCTTTAGAGATGCACATCTTGGATGGAATGAGAAGCATTTTGAGGATACTGCATTTGTTAGCAGTCTTGAAAGGTATTAAATGCATATAGTGAAAAGATAGGGAGGAGATCAGGTCCCCTTGCCTTAAACCCCTATTGTCTCAAAAAAAAAACTATGCAATTGATCATTAATAGCCATCATGAAGGATGTTAAACTAATGCATTCATAGATAAAAACTATGAAGTATTTGGGAAAGTTGAGGCTAATTAGGATTTCTTTCAGAAATTCTCATTCAACAGTGTCAAAATCCTTCTTGATATCAATATTTAAGAAGCATCTCGAAAAAATTCTTCTCCTTGCATATCTTTTTATCAATTTTTGTGCTAAGAAGAAGTTATTCAATATTAATCTACCCTTTATGTATGTTCCTTGTGCAAGATTTATGATACTGCCTAGCACCAATTTAATACAAAAGGCAATAAGTTTGGCTATTATCTTGTAGATGAAATTACAACATGATATTGGCCTGTAATCTTTGATACAAGATGCATGTGAAGATTTAGGAATTAAAACTATATAAGCATGGTTAATCTGCCTTAGCATTCTTATAGAATGGAAGAAGCTATTTATAACTTTAATTACATCATTGCCAAAATAATTCAAGGCTAATTTGTAGAACTCAACAGTATACCCATCCTGTCCGAGAGATTTGGAATCTCCCATGCTGAAAAGTGCATTTTTGATTTCTTCCATAGAGAAGGATAGTGAGAGTAGTTCATGGTCTCCTGCCTGGAGCTTCCTGCCCTTATCTATGATAAGATTATCCACTTCCTTCCTATCCTTGAAAGAGCCCAAAAGATTCTTATAATATATGACAAAAGTCTTTTGATATCCTCCTTGGATGTAGTGTAACTCTAATCCTCCTTAACTATAGTCACTATTTTGATTTTAAGCAGTTTACTGTTTGTGACTGCATGGAAGAACTTCATGCACCTATCACTTTGTTTAAGATATCTAATCTTGGCTTTTTGCCTAAGAAATGGTAACTCTTCCTCCTCATGTTTTTTTAGTTCCACTTTGAGATTGGTTTCTTTCTCGCAAAGGATTGGAGTGGGTGACTACAAGATCTCCTTTTGAAATAAATGGAGTTTATTTCTAGTTAGAAAGGCCCTAGCACTAATGTGCCCAAAATATATTTCATTTAGTTTTTTAAGGGGATCTTTTAGTATTTTCAGCACTTAATGAGTTGAAACATGAAAGGCCCATGAATGTCCTCTTTCCAAACTCTAGGATTGAGGGAATGAAATCTTTGTGGGAAATCCACATGCTATAGAATTTCAAAGGTGCCTTCCTTTTCTTATCTTTCATATCCGTAATCAATAACATAAGAGAATGATCTGAAAAAAGTCATGGGGCTAAGAATCTTGCATGATAGTCTAGATACAAGCTTGCCCATTCGTTATTAATCATTGCCATACCTAATTTACATGGAACTCAACCATTTATCCAGGTGAAGTAATTGCATGAAGATGGTAGGTCTTCTAGATTAAGAAAAGAGGTGTATTTAATGACATCTTTGACACTCGTAGTTAGTTACAATTCTGCAACTCACCTTGTCCAGCCCTGAAAAGGGAGAGTTAAAATCAATTATAATGGCCTAGGGAGAAAAATCTAATTTTCCTACTTCTATTAGATTATACAAGAGAGGCCTTTCTACTAATGATAGAGTGAAGAGCATATATAACTGATAATCTAAAACTTATTCTTTGCTCTTTGTTCCATATCCATAAATACATATGCTGGGATGTGCAAGAGATTAGATCAATGTCTGTGGATTGGTCATCCCACAAGACTAGGATTCTACCATTTCCGTGACATGAGAAATTATCCAATGTTTTGAATTTCTTGAAGTTCATTTTTCTCAGCCAAGCCAACTTATCACCATTTAGCTTGGCTTCAATAATGAGAAATATATTAATCTTGTAAGCATTGAAAGGCCTAAGGACTTCCTTTTGTTTGGTGGGGCAATTAAAACCCCTTATATTCCTGCAAATGATCTTCATGATTCACATGATTGGGTTCCCTCTACATTCTTCTTATGCACTCCTGGTGACATCATATTTTTATATTTTGAATAGAATTCATTATAGCATACAACAACTAGCATACCCCTTTCTGTGCCCATGTGCTCTTTATATGTGTTTTCTTTTCCATTCTCAATCTCTTATACAAATTGTATTTTTCCTAGCTTGAACATGTTATTACATATTCTGCAAGGGTGGATTTCCTCACAAAACTACTCACAAGGCTTCCAATATATATACCACCCTTACATTCATAGAAAACCCCAAGAAAACCCCCATACATTCATACATATCTGATTGCACACACTATTTTCCTTCATTACATTGTAATTCACATTCATTATATCTCTGAATGTTTGTATTTAGACCCAATTCTTCTCTGGTGTGTGAACAATTTATCTCACTAACTAGTTTGAGCACATATCAGTAGCTTCATTTAGTTTGGAAATAGTTCACATCAATTCTCATATTCCCCATATAGAGCACTCTAAGCTCTAGCATCGAACCCAATTCTTGGCAATATGCATGTGGTGTCTTTTTTTCAACAATATAGTTACATATTCTAGGTAACATCAAGCCATTACCTTCCATACCACGTATAACTTTACATTCATAGTGGGTTTCACCACAATGGATACTGCCAAATAGGGGGCACTCTGTAGCCCACTGAGTCCCACAAGGCAATCTAGTTCCATATGATTCTAAAAATAGATTTTAAAATGTAGGCAGCATAAAGCATGCCCTTTTCTTCACTGGGTGCCCTTTTGCATACATCAATCACCTAATATAACCATCTAGTACCAATCATCATCCAACACAAGACAACCATGCCTTGAGGTGACCTCGCCTCTCCCCATAAAATCCTTAGAAAAATTGAGAGAGAGAGAGAGAGAGAAAGGCCATAACCTTCCTCTTCCAAAATCCACCCACCAAAATTCCAACAAAGTGCCTCCCATAAAATAAAAAGAACATGCAAACCTCATTTTTAAGGGTTGAGGGCCCCTATATAACTTATATAAATGACCATGAGGGGTTGTGCCCTTATTTGTATTTCCTTTGAATCTTTCTTTATTTCTGAGATTGAGGGAGGGGCATTCCCTTGGTACGATGGGTTCTTTTATTTTTTTTCTTAGCTTCAACCAGTGTGAACCCTTTATTTCCTTCATCAGTTCGAGGGAAGTCATCATTCTTGCTTGCTTGTGAGGTGCGGCCTTCATTACTTAAAATTTTTGTGCTCATGTGCTGGTTTTGGCCATCCTCCAAAGCGGTCTTCATCCGGTAGCAGCTTATTTGGTGTCCAAAAATAGAACAAAATTTGTAGTAATGGGATAACTTTTCATACAAAACTGATTGATATATCTTTGAACCATCTTGAAAGTTCTAAGTAATTTCATTTGGTAAATCATTGTTCAAATTAATTTCCACTAGTACTATTGCATAAGTAATTTTAGAAATATTCGACATTAGTTTGTCCATGTGAAGGGGCTGCCCGATACAAATTGATGTTTTTCTTAGCCCAATAAGGTTCCAAAGTTGAATTGGAAATTTTGAGAGTTTAACCCATATTGGGATCTTGGTCATCTCCGTCGATGGTCATCTCTTATTGGGCTTAAATTTGGGAATTTAAGCCCAATATGCTTAACATATAATGGCCGACCAAATATAAGAAATGGATTTGATTTAAGCACATCCTCCATTTCTTCAATATTTTCAAATCTGAAAATGATCCAGCCACTAGGATGCTGGATAACTTGAGGGACTATTTTCTATTGTTCCTCTATGGACATCTTCAATATAAGATGTCTAGGATTTCTAGTCACAAAGTATCCTACCAATCAATTTTTCCAATGTTCTATTCCGTTTAATAAATCTTCCTCCTCAAAGTAAGCTTTACTAGGTAGCTTAGGAAAATGATAGAACAATTTATAGATATTGGCAAGAGTCTTATTCCCCAAGAATAAGCTACTCCATGGGGCTTTATTCTTCTTGAATGTCTTAGGAGGGTTAGGATGTTGAGTATTATCTCTTCCCTCAATGTTTTTATCAGAATTTTATATTTTGCTTCTCTATAAATCAGGGTTAGAAGTAAGGGGCCTCCTAACTCCACTATCTAAAACTTTATTTGGTGACAGAGGTTGTGGTTTATCAGTTCTTCCATCTTTTTCAATTTCATGTGAGTTATTAATATCAACCGAGATGTTCATGCTTTTACTTTGACTATTCTAGTATTTAGAATGTAAAACCATACCTCTATCATAATTATTTCTATCAACAGATAGCATATCACTATCTCCATCATTGTAGGAATCATTCCCATCATTCGGCAAAGAGTTAATCTGAGAATCATCAATAATATTATTCGAAACATCATTATTCGAGTCATTAATAATATTATTCAAAACATCATTATTTAAATCATCAATATAATCACTAAAAACACTATTAAAATCATCAGTTTGAACCATTTTCCCATTAATATCAGAAGTACTATCATTTTCACGATGATAAGACTTTCAGGAAATTTCATTTAGGTCCAAGGAAATCTTACCGAAGAAAATGTATTGGCTATTTTAATCGTCAATCACATATTCAGTGGTGTCAAAATCATTATATGAACAAATTATGAGTCATCTTCTTTGTATTTGCTTCAAGGAAGCATCAATGAGGTTCTGGACTAGCAAGACATATGCCTATACATTGGGATGACTTGAGGCGAAGGCTAGGGCTTTTGATATTTCTTTATCTCGAAATGATTAGTGTGGTCTCGATAAAACCATCTTAATATAATGAGATCTATGCGCAATTAGTTTCTAAGTCCATAACTAATCTCAAAAACATACCTTACTTGATTCAAGCCTTCTTAGGCTGAATTTTTTAATGTTTTGGAAGTTTAGGGTTTTGGGGGAGAATTTATAGGACGAGAGAGGGAGAATTTATAGGACGAGAGAGGGAGAGAGCGAGGGTTAGTCCTTCTAAAAAGTGAAGAGGTTTAATAAATGTATTTTTATTGATTTTATTTATGGAAGTCATACAAAAGAAAGTGATTCACAGGGATGTCACTACTTTATGAAGTATCTTCATTTTCATGTGTCTCATGTCTCTCACATTATGGTCAAACCCTTTGTTAAGATGTTTTACATAACATCTACATCATCTTAAAGTTAATTATTCTAGAATATGCATAATAAAATTATTATAAATTTGTTTATGTTTTTGTCTTTATTAGTATCATACTTGCATCAATTAACTTTACATAAACTTTATATTTCCACACATATGGTTATCTCATAAGATATGAATACAAGGGTTGTCACTTCCTTTTAGTCGAATCTCATGAATATGTCTCAAGACTTATTACTATTCATTATGATCAACACGCATAAATCTATGTTAAGGAGAACCCTAGGCCTTTGTTATAAATAACATCTACAATCATCAATATTCTAAACAAAACACTACTATAACTAAAGGTTATACAGATTCAATCATCATAAACAAATACAATGGGTCAACCCTAGATCCTTATTTAACCTAACATTTGGGAAGAGTTCCCACAAGATATTTTTTGAAGTGTTTCATTGGATAGAGGGTTCCTAATGATAGACGATGTGAGAATATGAGTATCAAATTATATTCTTAACTAATCTTTACTTGTGTTCACCTTGAATTTGATCCTAAATAAAAGCTATAATTCATGACACTGAGGATTTTATGTATCTTGGGCTCGAAATTCAAATCGCCCTCATCTTTTTGGTAAAATATATTGAGGTATCATAGAGCTTTAGTATGACTTTTTAAGCTGTAAGTTACAACTTTATGTTGAAATCACAACATTATCATCTCTCATAATTTTTTCTAGAATACAAAATCATAGCTACAAGAATGTTATGATTATGTTATTTACTCTCTATAATATAAAGTCATTATGATATGAATGGTCTTGACTATGGAATTTCCTATTTGGAGAAAAATGCTAGGGTGGAAATAGTTTTTCATGACTAAAAATCACTTGGTGTCATGTGATTTTGTCTATATGAAGAATTTTCCATGATGGGTTTACTGAAAATTGATGCAACTTCTTGTGCTAGTGTAGAAATTGGATGTTATGACATGAAAATAAGTCACGTCCAAAATTTTTTTATAGTATGCCACAATTCCAAAATAATGTCATATAAATGAAAAAATTATTGTATAATACAAAAATTATGACAACTAAGTGGTAGAGTCACAACATACAAAGGTTTTTATAACTTTCTTTGTAGAATCATATCCAAGAAAGGATATCATGACAAATCAATTGACTTATGCTAGTGTAACCAAGTCATGATGTTTGAAATGTCTTGCTTCTCTATTACTTTTTTATTCACCAAAGTTATTTTTCTACCAAGTTCTCCAAATCTACTCAAATTATATCTAATATCACTTTTATTTATCTATTTCCATCATAATTGTCATTTAGTAAAATATTTTATTTATAAGCCTATTTTCCATAAAAACACATAATGAAAATACTATGAAATAAGCCAAAAGCCATTATATTTTGTGTCAGATAATGGGAAAGGAAAAAGTTGTGATATTTTTTGTCATAATATTTGTACAACAATTCATACCTATTGAGAAGTTGCGACATCTTTTTTTAGCCATGACTCTACAAACAAGTTGTAGCATCATTGCACATTGCGACTCTACTTCCTTGTTATCATATCCTTCCATTTTGCGACATATTTTTTGTGGTCATAACACTATGTTAATTCACAATTGCATTTATTCTAAACACAATTTTACCACAACATTATTTTTATGGTATGAAAACAAAGCATCAATTTTGTACATAAAGGCATGGTATTTCCAGATACCAAAACATATTCTTTATAGAATCAAAATCACATAACATAAGGTAATTTTATGTCACAACATTATTGTACACCATGATATTATGCTTCAGAGAGGAATTTACTCTATCATGATATCTCTTGTCACTGCTATTTTGTGCTCTTGAAAAAAATTTTAACAATCACGATAGTATTTTCTGCCATGAATTTGTATTTTAGAAAGAAATTTCCTTAGTCATACCATCTTTTTCTATTGCAGCATTATGTTCTAGAGAGGAATCTGATCAGTTGGGCTGTCTTTTGTTGTTGGAACTTTGTGCTCGAGAGAGGAATTTTCTTAGTTTTCACATCTTTTTGCCATGAATTTTTGGTCTAGACAGAAATTTCCTTAGTCATGGTATCTATTGTCCCATGACTCTGTGCTCCATAAAAGATTTAATGTTTATTCAATGTCAAGACCTCAAACCAACATTACAACGTCAAACTCATTAAACAGCTATATAGTACACTATGGGACTTGAAAATATTAAACATGGACTTAAAGAAAATCATAAAAAAGAATAGAGAAGTGATGAAATAAAAAAAAGGCAAATCAAAAGTGGAAAATACAAGGAAATCCAACACCACACCAAGGAACACTACCTTTCCTAATTAGGAAGAGGCCAAATGCACTACAGAATAGATTAGGAATTGGATATGAGCCCAATATCCTTATGATAGCTATCATTGGGAATACCTAATTCGATGAGATAATCATCCAATCATCTCATGAAAAATTTTCTCGATATAAGACTAATTACTGATATAGAGTTTGTTTATGTAATTGTGAATCAAGAATTTGATTTTGTAATGAATAATTATGAGTTTTTTATTCTTTAAATGTTGATGGATTTGGTTGTTTGTTAGAACATAGATTTAAGATTTCACAATTTAACGTGTGTATACATGTTGGTTGAGGTGAAAAGTAACATACAAATCATGGAACACAAGAATGAGGTTGGCAATGAATGAAAGTAATAGCTCTATTGATTTCCTCCTTGTGTAATGGATCTATGTGTGGAAATTTAAATTTATGAAAATTTTATTGTGCGAGTATAATACTAACAAAGCCAAAAATATAAATACTACTAGGAGTCTAGGACCATTCAATTGTCTATCTTCTATTAGGACTATTATTCATCACTCAAAATATTGACTTTTTTGGTTATTTTATATTATTTTTATGATATGATTATACTAAATATAGACCATAATTAAAAATGTTAACTAAATTGTGATTTTTATAAAATTAGATGAATAGCAATGAAATCAGATCTAAATTGAATATAATTGATGAACTTGGTGGAGGGTTGAATTCATAGGTATAATATTAAGGAAAATTCATGAAATTTGTAATGTCATAACTTGTTTACATTAGCACATACCTATTGAAAAGTTACTATGACCTTTTTTGGTTATAACTCTACAAATAAGTTATGGTGATTTTTGTATGTTATGATTCTACTACTCAATTATTAGATTCTAGCATTATGCAATAGATTTTATGTGGTCATGATATTATTTTGGAACCATGGTCATATTAGTTATAAAAAACAAATTTAGCCATGTTATTATTTTTAAATCATGGAAACCATGTGTCAAACTAGTATAACAAATCATGGTATTTTCTAGCATTGTGATATTTCATTACAAGCCAAAATTTAAACAATACCAAGTAATTTTTTGTCATGACTACTTTTTCTTATGTAACTTTGTGTTCTTGTAACAAACATAGGTCTTACTCGATCTCAATTCTCAAGAGGCTTTGTGAGTATTAACTAGTTGTTTGGACCCATCACACATATAGTTCTGAATCTTAGTACATGAGTTCCAAATCAACTTTGCATATTACATGTAGTAAACACAATTATATGTAAAAAATGGTGGGCCTCATTGACCTCAGTCTTTGGGTAGCCCCCAAGTGTTAACCAATTTTCCATCCTCCGCCAAGCATACTCATATCATCCATTTTTTGTATTACAACATATGGTTTTACAAATCGGTTAGGACTTATTCTCATGTCTTTCATGTTGTGTCCCATATTATTTGAATTCAAAATCTCTAGTCTGTTTAGTTTCAAATCCTAGCATCTGAGTACTAGTTGACCTATTTGGCTTAACCAGTACTCATGTATTAGGACTTGGAACTATATAGACTAGAAGCCTATAATTAAAATCATTGGGGACATGACAGGAGAGGCATAGAATAAGTCATGACCCATATATAAAACTATGCATGATAATGAGAAAAGTAGATGATATGAGAATGTCCAATGAGGGCAAAGCAACTAGGTAGTACTCGAGGGCTACCTGAGTAATGAGGTTAATGGGGCCTACAATATGTTATAGTTTTAGAAAGTAACTACCTCACTCTTAGCATTCATGCTATCATACCTTTATATTCTAAAGAGAAATTACCTTAGTTGCTGCAATTCTTATCATTATAACTTTGTGCTACATAGAATAATTACCTCAATTATCATTTTCTTATTACTATGACTAAGTGCTCATGTAGGAGACTTCCTTAGTCACTATCAATCTTACTATCATAACTTTGTGTTCTAAAGATGAATTATCTTAGTCATCACCACTTGCTCTAGAAAAAATTAAAAGAATGTCCAATGGCACAATCGAAACCTTTATTCGTGACTCTCAACTTGAAGATCTATGTAAAAACTCGATAGAACCCTTTTGATATAAAAGGGCTAGAGATATTCGAAGAGAGCTTAGGGATTCACATTTCAAGACCAAGAATATATCAAACCTATGAGAGTATTTCCAACCCCAATTAGGTACAAATTCAAGTAGAATGAAAGTAATGATTGATTAGAAATTATATTTGACACATATACCTTCATATCAGTTATCATTATGAACCCTCAATCCAATGGGATTAAAAATAAAATTTCTCTTGCAAAATCATTCCTAATACTAAGCTATGTAGGGATCTTGGGTTGGTTTATGTATGTGTATGATAATTATGGTTATATAACATTTTATTGTAGAAATATTGTATTTTGAATATCGATGGGTATAGATGTTAATTAGAATAGAGATTTATAGTTCCATACTAATATAAATGTATACATATGAGTCATGAAAGTTAGTCATTGGTAAGTCATAAGATACACTCATAAGGTTGCATATGAAGGAAGTTATAACTTTCTATTCTTACCTCATGATATAAATATATATGTAAAAATCCTAAATATATGTAAGTTTAATGGATGTAAGTATGACATTCATGAAGCCAAAAGCACAAATGAATCTATTCCCATTCCATCTAGATAAATTAGCCTTCAAATGATGAGGTTATGTAGATTGTCTAACCTAGAGATTTCATCATACTATGAGAGGCATGTATTGACTATGGGGATAGTGATAGGCAATTGAATAAATATATGCAAGGAGATGTGCTTTGTAAGGTAGTGATTTCCCTTTGATCATTTCCTTGTATGCAACTTTTATATGTGAATTTTATAGGGAGATGTATGTTAATTGATATGAGTATTGTGTTTACAAAGTCGAAAGCTCAAACACAATTAATACTATACTATTTTGCATCTCTTATGATAAATAAGATCAAAGGATATAAATACATACTCAAAGATATCATCAAAGATAATTGATATAATGTCTAAAAGGAGTAGAAGTGTAGGTGACATGCTAATTGATTTTGGTTTTAGTTATGAAATAGTAAAGGTACAGTTACAAGAAGACCATCCTTGGTAGTAAAAGTATAAGGTTGAAAACCACCTTGTATACCAAAAGGGCAAAGGGAGGAATCAATATCATTCTACTATTCATCCAACAATCAAACATTACATTATCTATTGATCTTAAAAGTAAATCAATTTCATTCAATCATACACAAGGAAGTAAACCAATTCTAGAGTATGAGTATCAATTTGAGATCCAAGTTTATCTTCTCAATTCAAGCAGTAGTTATTCACTATTGATTTTATCAAACTACTTGTGTGATCCTTGTGAGATAGATTTCTAGACTTATGTCCACCTTACCACTTATACAACTCTTATACTTGTAAATCTCATTTGGATGAAAATAATCTCCCAATGAACTTTTGAAGTCATACTACAAACAATAAGTTTTTATACCATAATAAAGTTATAATATTTAGCCCTCTAATGATTGTGGAGATTAGTAAAAACATATACATTAGAGTTTCACTATAACTTGGAAGTCATGTGTTGGTTGTGATAGATAATAACATGTAGGTCAAAAGTTACATGCAAGTGGACATGTGTCATAGAGTGATGATAGTCATATAATCATTTTCATCTTGTAGCAATCAATAATGTGAGTGTGATGATCATGAAAATAAAAACATAAATATAATTATTACTATATCATTTCAGGTCTTTCATGATAATTAAGATTAGATAACAAAATACACACTCAAAGAAATCATCAAGGGCAATTGATATATTTCCTAAAAGAAGTAAAAATATGGATGAAATATGAACATAATAAGTGTGGTTTTGGTGAGAAAATATCAAAGGCACAACTATAAAGAGACAATCCATGGTGTTAAGAGTCCATGGTTGATTACCACTTTGCATAGTAAAGGGGCAAGGGGATTTCCACATTTGTTTACCCTTTGTCTTGCAATCAATGATGGCATTGTCACAATTTGAAAGAATACTTAAACATACACAACAAAGTAAATCACCCCTAGAGTCTATATATCTATATGATAACCAAGTCTATCTTCTCAAATTAAGTTGTAGTTAATTCACTATTAATTGATCAAACCTTTATAATAATCTTTGTGGAATTGATATCTCGGCTTACATTCACTATATTATTTGTAGGACACATATACTTGAATAATTCTATTAGATGTATATAACTATTCAATGATCATTTAGTGATGTACTTAGAATATCATATTTTTGGCACTAATAAAGTTGCAACAATCATTCAATTGTATTTGTTGTAAAATTTTTAATTTATCTGGCTAATATTAGTAAAAATTCAATGTTAATGTTAATTCTAAAAAGGTTTTAGTTAGTAGATCAAAGTTAGATGATGATTTTTAATTATCTTTATTATTAAAAAGCTAAGATTATTGATTTGTAAATCATATAAAAATATATTATTTGCCAAACAAAATTTAATGGGCTTATGCTGTAATATATATTCTTTTTATTAGATTAGCATAGTAATATGTTTAATCTAGAAGAAGAATTAAAAAAAATATTAGATTTGAAAAAATTACATATGAAAATCAAAACATAGTTTACTAGAAAATATATACTATTATAATTGAAAAATAGTTTACATGAATTCATCAATTCTCGAGTAATCAATTATAAATTTGATACTTTCTTAACTATTTATTGTCTTATTTATTTTTTTGTTAATTCCAATTTTTTTTATTCAAAACTTTATTTTATCTTTTGTTTCTTGAATTAAATATATTTAGTGACTCAATTGAAGCAGGAACTTGTTACATTAAGTTCACTCATATTCATTATTTATGGAGATGATGCTCAACTCACTTATAGATTAATTATTGATCACATACACTTGTGTATGCTTTTTAAGTTTCACATCAATGTTCAAAAAAACCAATAACCACATGTCCATATTTTCTCCGCATACCCCACATACAACCATTACATGTCCACTAATTGGAGAAGATGAAGATAAGATTATAGAAAATTTGTTTAAGGTTGTAGAGAAATTTTTGGAAATAGTTTTGGAAACCATCATGGTTTTTGAAAAATAACGTTTTAAAAAAATAGTAAGGTGGTGGGGGTTTTTGTCACTCCTCATCACGATTGAAATTTTCATAATATCACTTTGTTTTCCTTTCTTTTACTTTTATTTTAGTCTTTCTCCTTTTATTATTTTCTCTCTCCCACCACCTTAATCACATGCACAATTATAATTATATTTCACGTGCCTAGCCCACTTGTTCTTTATGTCTTTTTTTATGTTTTCTCTAATATTATAGTGCCATTCCATTTTACTTATGCTATTACAAATGACACAAATTAAATTGAACATTCACACATAAAAAAAGCATGAAAAACATAGACTATCGATTTCCATGGTTTATCTACACTCCTTTTTATCACCAACATATTGCTAAGTATCACTACTTATTGATTATCGAATTGTGGGAGGCAATCCTGAAGTGAATTTTTTCTCAATCTTTTTCTCTCATTTTTTCAATTCTTGTCTTTCTCTTCATATGTTCATACAACTGTTTGACTATAAAATAGTAACACATTTTATTTAATTTTTTAAATAGAATAATTAGCTCCAATTAATTTTATTATCATAGAGCAATCCTCATATTCGTCTCTAATATAGCAAAAGTCAACATCAATATATGCAAATTACACGATCAAAAAAATATCATATCATGTCTAATATCACTATGTTGGTATCGAAATAATTTGATATTAGTTGATGATATCAAATAAACTAGATACCTCATTAGTTTTGCAAAATGACCTCCTCAACAAAAGTTTTGATATCACTTTTTGTAAGGTATCGAGAGCCTCAATGAATTGTTAACCAAATTTTTATTTAATTAAATTTAATTTCTTTAAGATCCTTATTAGCATGTGTCTCTTCACGTAAGGTAGAAAGTGAGATTTGTTAGACCTATTTGAATAGGGATATTGAGTTTTATGTGGTTTGCATTCGTGTTTAAGTGTTTCAATTTTAAAATAGTAATATATAATTATTATTTTAATCTATCATGTTTTATTTTGTAATTACTATTTTTTTTTGTTTTTTATTTTTCTTGCCAATAAGGAATTTGAAGGACCAATAATGTGAGATAATTTTCCACCTTTGAATTCAAAAAAAAAATAAAAAAAAATAGGGACAATGGAAAATTATTATTTTTGTTGAAAGAGGCACGTGTGTTGCGTCTGTGTATCGGTGTGCCTCAATCAACCCAATAAATTAATTATTTAACTTATAGATTAATGTGAAGAGTTATCCGGAGCATTCTCCTCAAAAATCTTAGGTTTATGTTATTATTTAACTTACAGAATATTTTATATTCTAAAAAATTTATCATAGTTCAAAATGTAATTTTTAGGTATTTTATATTCTATAGATTTTAATATGTATGAATAAGTCATTAGTATATATTATTCATATTTCTTTTGTATAAATTTGACTGTAGATATTTTAAGTGCATATTAGATTTTGTAGAATTTGAAATTATAAATTGAATTAAACTATTTCGAATTTGTGTTTAAGCGAATATGATTTAAAAATCAAAATTAAATTTAATTGGCTTTATTTAAAATACATTATGGACTAAATTTGTTTTATTAAAATGTTTATATTTGTAATTCGTTATCAACATAAAGTTTTATTTAATTTAGATTTTTAGAATTATAAAAATTTTAATGTGCTAAATACAAAGCTTATATACTATTTTAGAAACATGTGTGTGTGTGTGTAGGGGCCCCATTATGCATAAATCAGTCAGCCCATAAAAGGAAGAATTATGATTTGGTATTTTGGTGCACTAAACATAAAATAATTAAAAAAAATTAACCTAAATTTTAATAATTAAAAAAAATCCACCAAACTGTGAGCTAATTAATTTTTTGCATTCAATATTGTTAATACAAAAATATCCTTTTTTTAGTCTTCCAAACTCGTATGAGGTAAGTTATGTATATGAGTTATGGAAATTTACCAAAACTCATTTGAACTCTCATCATCTTCTTCCCCAACCACCAAAATCTTATTCTCTTAGACGAATGGCTTCTAGGGCTTTATTGCAACAAAAAAGAAGTTAACCTCTAGTCTAGCGAATAGCATCTCTTTTTTGCAATAATCTCCATCTTTTTCACTGCAATCATATTCTCTTAGATGAGTGAAAACTCTCTCTCTCTCTCTCTCTCTCTCTCAAGAGCACACATCTTCAAAAAAACCTTCTTCATACCAGAAAGAAGATTCTTCTTAGCCAAAATCATCAAGCTCTTCTCACTCATGTGACCAAGTCTATTGTGTCAAAGCTCAACTATACTATCATCATCTACTGCATTGATATTAGAATCATAACCTTGCCTGCATCAAATACAATAAGGAACTCTTCATTCCTTATTACTAATATATTATTATCCGGAAGAACAAAAAATCATATTGATGATGCATTATATTTTACAAAGTCTCAAAGAAATTTATTGAGTTTTAAAGATATTCGATGAAATGGATATCATATTGAGAATATGAATAAAGACAACACTAAGTATTTATATATTACTAACATTGTCTCGGGTAAAAAAAATATATTGGAAAAATTACCCAAATTTTTCCTCATGTTTGTTGTACACAAAAATAAGTACTATTGACCCACATGCCATAGTAAACCATAAATTTACTGATGAAAATAATTTTATTTTTTGACATGATCGATTGAGACATCCCATGTCTATATTGATGTGGATAATCATTAAAAATTCAAGTGGCCATTCACTGAAAAATCAAAAGATTTTTCTGTCCAATGAATTTTCATGTGCTACATGTTCTCAAGGAAAATTAATTATAAGGCCATCACCAACAAAAATAAGGATAGAGCCCCTTGCATTTTTTGCAACATATACAAGGTGATATATGTGGGCCTATTCATCTAGCATGTGAACCATTTTGATATTTTATAATTCTGATTGATGCATCAATGAGATGGTCAAATGTCTATTTGTTATCAACATGCAACCAAGCATTTGCTAGATTGCTTGCTCAAATAATTCGATTATGGGCTCATTTTCTAGATAATCTGATTAAGTCAATTCGTCTTGACAATGCTGGTGAATTTACTTCCCAAGATTTTAATGATTATTGTATCTCTATTAGAATAATTATTGAAAATCTTGTAGCATATGTTCATACACAAAATAGTCTTACAGAATCATTTATTTAACAGATTCAATTGATTGCAAGGTTAATTCTAATGAGGTTGAAACTCCCAACTTCTATTTGGGGCCATACTATTTTGAATGTGCCAGTACTAATTCCTATTAGACCAACAATTATCATGAGTTCTCTTCTTTAGAATTATTTTTTGGTCGAAAACCAAATATTTCCCATCTATGAATTTTTGGGTGTGCGGTTATGTTTCGATTTCTCCATCACAACGCACTAAGATGGGTCCCCAAAAAAGATTGGGAATACATGTTGGATATGAATCTTCAGCGATAATCAAATATTTAGAGTCATTAACTAGAGATTTATTTGGGCTCATTATGCTGATTGCCATTTTGGTGAATCAGAATTTCCAACTTTAAAGAAAGAAAATAAATAGTTATAAAAAGTTATTAGTTGGAATCAATTGTCATTGTCTTATTTTGACCCTCACACAAAGGAATGTGAATTGGAAGTTCAAAAGATTATTCATTTTCAAAATTTAACAAATTAATTGTCAGACACATTTACTAATCCGAAGAGTGTGACTACATCTTACATACTAGCTGCTAATCCTCCAGTTAGAATTAAAGTTTTTGTAGGACAATTTGTTGCTAACGAACCTAAAGCATCAGTGAAACATGGTCGACTAGTTGGTTCCAAAGATAAAAATCCTCAAAAAAAAGGATCAAAGGATCAAGTTGAGGAATTGATGGCTCTAGCAAAGTCCCCAGTTATAATTCTAGAAGAAATTCAAGTACCTAAAACTTGTGACAATCAAGAGATCTTGATAAACTATGTCACAACTAGGCAAATGTGGAATCATAATAAAATCAACATCGATGAAATATTACCCTATAATGTGGTACTCAACATTATTAATGACAATAAGGATCTTGAGCCAAAGTTTGTTAAGGAATGCAGACAAATAGATGATTGGCCAAAATGGAAAGATGTAATTGAAGTAGAATTGAATTCTCTTTCAAAACATGAAATTTTTGGTCATATTGTATGTACACCTGATGGTGTCAAGTCTGTAGGATAAAAATGGATATTTGTACAAAAAATTAGAGGCGACAAATAAAGTTGTCAAATATATAGCACTATTAGTTGCACAAGGATTCTCTCAAAGACATGACATTGATTATGAAGAGACGTATTCCCCTATAGTGGAAGCAACTACTTTTCAATATTTAATTAGCCTGGAAATATATGAAAAACTTAGTATGTGTTTAATTGATGTAGTTATGACTTATTTATATGGACCACTTGATAGTGACAATTACATAAAAATCCCAGAAGGAATAAAATTGCCTGCAACACATAATTAATGTCATCGAGAACTTTACTCGATAAAATTTTATAGATCACTATATGAGTTGAAATAATATGGACGCATGTGATATTATCATCTTAGTGAATATTTATTGCAAAAAACGGTATAAGAATGATCTCATTTTCCCATGTATATTTATTAAAGGGTTTGGATCTAAGTTTGTTATAATTGTAATTTATGTTAATGACCTAAGTATTATTGGAACTACGAATGCACTTTCAGAAGTAGTAGACAACTTAAAGATAGAATTTGAGATGAAAATATTTGAAAAAACAAAATTTTGCATTGGTTTGTAGATTAAACACTTAGAGAATAGAATTTTTGTTCATTAATCAGCTTATATATTAAAGGTGTTGAAATAATTCTATATGGATAATGTCTATCCTTTTAAGGGGTGAGAGGTGAGGGCAGACGTGCGATGAGAAATGGGCGAGGACGAGGGCATGGGCGAGAGGTGTGGGGCGAGGACGAGGGAGGGGTGAGCTAGTGGCAAGGGTGAGGGAGGGGCGATTGCTAGTGGCGAGGGTGAGGGAGGGGCGATTGCTAGTGGCGAGGGTGAGGGAGGGGCGATTGCTAGTGGCGAGGGTGAGAGAGGGGCGATTGCTAGTGGCGAGGGTGAGGGAGGGGCGATTGCTAGTGGCGAGGGTGAGGGAGGGGCGATTGCTAGTGGCGAGGGTGAGGGTGGGGCGATTGCTAGTGGCGAGGGTGAGGGTGGGGCGATTGCTAGTGGCGAGGGTGAGGGAGGGGCGATTGCTAGTGGCGAGGGTGAGGGAGGGGCGATTGCTAGTGGCGAGGGTGAGGGTGGGGCGATTGCTAGTGGCGAGGGTGAGGGAGGGGCGATTGCTAGTGGCGAGGGTGAGGGAGGGGCGATTGCTAGTGGCGAGGGTGAGGGAGGGGCGATTGCTAGTGGCGAGGGTGAGGGAGGGGCGATTGCTAGTGGCGAGGGTGAGGGAGGGGCGATTGCTAGTGGCGAGGGTGAGGGAGGGGCGATTGCTAGTGGCGAGGGTGAGGGAGGGGCGATTGCTAGTGGCGAGGGTGAGGGAGGGGCGATTGCTAGTGGCGAGGGTGAGGGAGGGGCGATTGCTAGTGGCGAGGGTGAGGGTGGGGCGATTGCTAGTGGCGAGGGTGAGGGTGGGGCGATTGCTAGTGGCGAGGGTGAGGGAGGGGCGATTGCTAGTGGCGAGGGTGAGGGAGGGGCGATTGCTAGTGGCGAGGGTGAGGGAGGGGCGATTGCTAGTGGCGAGGGTGAGGGAGGGGCGATTGCTAGTGGCGAGGGTGAGGGAGGGGCGATTGCTAGTGGCGAGGGTGAGGGAGGGGTGATTGCTAGTGGCGAGGGTGAGGGAGGGGCGATTGCTAGTGGCGAGGGTGAGGGAGGGGCGATTGCTAGTGGCGAGGGTGAGGGAGGGGCGATTGCTAGTGGCGAGGGTGAGGAAGGGGCGAGGGGAATCATAGAGGATAGTTTAGGACTTATGAATTTGAGTGCACTTATTTTTAATTTATTTTTAGTTTTGTAATTTTTTTTAAAAATATCAAAATTTTAGTTTTTAAATTTTACAAATTTCTAGTAACACTCCAAAATATAATTTCACCAAATTAATATGATAGTTATCCGAAAATATATATAGTTGGTCGGGAAGTAAAAGGTTTAGTGACTCACGGCAAGCACAACTCTTCCATCCTTTTAACCTGATTAACAATGCAAAATGAAACGTAAAGCTCATATATGTGTGTTGTTCTGTTCGCAATAATGGAACGACATTGGCCGTGAAAGAGTTATAGGAAATCGAAATGACAAGACGAAACGACAAGTCGAAATGACAAGACAAAACGACAAGTCGAAAGCAGCTTTAGATTTTCATGTATTGTGATTCTCTGCCTCCGATTTTATTATATCAGTTGCAGTTGTCCCATACATGGTGACCAACAACAACAACTACATGAAAAAGGAATACTAGGGTTCTAGTCTTCTAGGGGGAGGCGGCTTTTGGCGTCTTTCTGATTCTTGGATATGGCAAAAAGGCATTTGATTGTAACTTTTCCCCAAACGCTAATTTTAATGCAACTCAAAGAGACTCCTCCTAAATAACTTTGATGAATAAAATCGCTTTAATTCTCATCGGAAACGCTATTTTTGTTTTAGAGTTTTGTATTCTAGTTATTCGATTAGTTTGCTTACTGTTGTTAACTTGTTATTGATCATTATTGTAATGAATTCTAATACTGTATCTCTATTTTTGTTTACATTTTTTACTGCCTCATCCTTAGTATTCTAGCTAAGCTTGAAATTGAAATATTGAATGCATATTGGTGTCCATTATATTTTTAGTTTTTTTTTATAAATCAACAGTAAAAATTTTATTGATGTGTTTTTTTAATGAAATAATATGGAATAGGTGAGAATTGTTGATATTGGGACTCATTCCAATTTCATGGGCTTGATGTTATCGAGCTCACTACTATATATATCGGACTGCAATTATCGAGTAATTGGTTTTGATTAAATAAGGTGTGTGGGGTCAAGTTTTTTAATAAAGTCATTTTTTTATTACTATTTTTTTTATGGTGACTATATAATCTGTCTTTTATTGTTTTTGCGCATGATTGTATATACATTTATTTTATTACAATTTATATGCTTGATCTCACTCTCTTCTTTTATATGGATTATATTATTCTTCATGGATCTTATCTTCTTCTTCTTCTAATTAGTAAGTAACTTTGTTATTAATTCAATAATTAGTATCAGAATAGGTTGTTTATCTGAGATTGAAGTATTTTGAATTAATTATTTAAAAACGTCTCTATAATAAACGAGCTGAAAATATCATTTTGACCTAAACAGATTTCTTCTCAGATCCTTTAAGATCAAGTGCAAATCTATTTAGATCTAAATGATTTATGTTAATTAAACATCAAATTCTACAAAGATCTCCAATTTTTTTGCTCAACATTTTTCAAAAATTTTTAAATAGAATGGCACCCAAGAATATAAGTTTATCAAGCTCGAGATCTATCCTTATACCATTGTTTAATGGTGAAAACTTTGATTATTAATATGTCAAAATAAAAATACTATTTATATCTTAAGATATATGGGGATCTTGTTGAATCTGATACATAGAACCTTCAAAACTTTCTTTTCTGGAAGAAAAGGAAGTAATAAAAAGAACGAGAATTAAGAAAATCAAACGCAAGAACATTATTGTTCATCCAACATGGAGTTAGTAATGCTATTTTTTCTCGGTTACTAGGTTGAACGGGATATCCTTAAGGAATAGTTCGAGGGAGATAAAAATCCCGAGGAGCTCTTCTTCACTTATTGAGGTTGGATTTTAAGAATCTAATGATGAACAACTCAAATTTTCTTACTAAGTTCTCCTCTCAGTTTCTGGATATAATAAATTGACTAAAAATACATGAAAAAATTATTTAAAAAAATTGATTAGTAGAGAAATTATTCATTTGTATGCCTGATAAATTTGATTCGTTTGTAGCTATAATAGAGGAGACAAATGATTAATTTGACTTGACCATTCAACAAGTTATAAGCTTCTTAAAATCATATGAGACCAGACTACTCTAGAGGACAGAATCATCTGTTGTATCGACCATGCAATCAAGATCGGGAAACTTAGATACTTAAAGAAGAAAACCAAAGGGATCGTCCATGTGTGTTTCAAAAAACAAAAATAGAAATAGAAATAAACTTCATACCTCTTCTATAATCTCTAATATCCAGGTATGTTTTATCATTTTCGTTTCTAATCCGTTTCAATTCCGTTGCTAATTTTAGCAACGGAATTGAACGTTTCTAATTATCATAGTTTAATTGCTTGTTTTCTTGTAGTCGGTATAACTATATATATATATATATATATATATATATATATATATATATATATATATATATATATTACTATGTTTATGTATATATGAATGACTATACATGACTATATACATACATAAATGTATAATAAAGTTATATAATTATAATTATATACAACTATATATAGAAATATATAGAAATATATATATATATATATATATATATATATATATATATATATATATATATATATATATATATATATAAAATACATCGTTTTAAATATATAAATAATGTCATTGCATACATGTAACAAGTATACATGGACTATATATAAAATTCAAAAACATTAATAATAAAAACTCTCGATTTAATTAACCGGAGCTGGTCGGATCATGGGACGAGTCAGGCTCTACTCCAAAAAAGTTTGGCCTACTGACCGGATAGTGGGACCTCCATTATTGTGCTACTGCTGCATCCACTGTCTCTTAATATTTCTTTTCCTACACTTACATGAAAATTTTAAAATAGAAATATTTGGTCATACAAATAGATTATCAAAAAACAAATTATATATACAACACCAGCTTTATTTTTTTTCACTCTATAGGAGATTTAAAGAAATGATAAAGCCACGATCTCAACCTAAAGTGATGACTTCTAGCTTGAAATGCTGCTTAGTATCACAATGAGACCTCAATAATATAAAATGAGAGACTTTTAGGTTTTTCCAAGAGAAAGAAAACAATGATTAATTGGGGATAAAATTTGAGACTTAGATTCTTACATTGATTTTTATTAGGAATTATCGATTCAATGATATGAATCACAAAATATTCGATAGGATGAGATGAACCACAAAATATTTCATGTGAATTCTTTTCTAATGTCAAGTTAAATAGAGATCTAGGTTTGGTTTAATGTAAATGTGCTTGGTGATTATGTTTGTTCAATGTTTATTTGTTGTAATATTATGGTTTGATTGTTGATGAAAATTAATCTTATTCAAAACAAAGATTTAGGGTGTCACTCTAATATAGATTTTTGTATAGACAATGGTGGATGGTGATAGAAAAGTCTTGAGAAATACTCATGAGATTTGATCTGAAGAAAGTGACAATCATTCTCATCTTATCTAGTGAGATGAATCCATACATGCAAACCCTAATTTATTCAAGTTTAATTGATGCGAGTGAGATGCTCATGAAGCTAAAATCACAAATAAATTTTTGATTATTACATTATAAATATTCTATAAGAACTAACCTTTAAATGATGTAAGAGTTATGAATAATATCTAATCTAAGGAGTTTTACCATAGTGTGTGAGTCATGTATTAGTTGTGATTGATGCCAATAGGTAATTTATGTAACACGCACAAATTAAGGTATTTCATAAAGTGGTGAGAACCATGAAAATCATTTCCTCTTGTATGCTTTTTATAGATGAAATTTATAAGATAATACATGTTAATTGAAGTGATTATAAGGCTTATGAAGATGAAAATACAAACATAATTGTTATCACATGATTTCCTATTTTTTATGACTTTAGATATCAAAGAATAAAAATATATATTCAAATTAATCATCAATGATAGTTTACATATTACCTAAAAGATGTAGACAAATAATTGACCCATGAACAAAATAAGTATAGTTTTAATAGTTAAATATCAATAGCATAACTTTGAAGATCCTTGATAGTGATGGTCCAAGGGTGACCACCACCTTACATGTTATGAGGGAAAAATGGAAATTCACATCAATCAACCATTCATCCAACATTCAAGTATAACATTGCTAAAATTCTAATTAAATCTCATCATATGCAAGGAAGTAAGTAAACCCTAGAATCTAAGTATCACTCTAAAATCCAAGTTTGTCCACTCAACTTGAGTTATAATTAGTTTACTATTAGTTGGTCATACTTCTTATATGATCTCTCTACAATTAATATCTAGGTTTACTTTCATCTTTATTACTTGTATGATCCATATAATTGTGAATCTTCATTAGATAATAGAAATCTTCCAATGAGCTTTTAAGTCCCATGTTACAAATTATATATTTAGGTATTATAACAAAGTCAAAATAATGGTCTACTTGATTAGTTCATTCTTCTTTTCACCAATGGAATTCAATGTAGCTTTGAATGAACCCTGTGCATAATTCATATTTTTTATTATTGTTGCACATCTCCAAACTCTCTATCCACAAATTATCTTTATAATTGAGAGACCTCTCCAATATGTTGTCTCATTGTTTTATCATCTTTTTCCATTCTTTAGTGGTTTCCTTTTAAAGCACCTTGAAAGCTTGAGGTTTCATTAGTATATTGGTCTCCAATTTTTTTTCTCTACTCCAATATGATCCTCAAGACATCTTCTTGTTTCTCTTGGTCTATCATAAAAATTTGCTCCATTTTATTTAACTTGAACCCCCAAATTGCTTTTCTTAATTTGAATTCATTTCTTATCTTAGTGTATTTCCTACCGGAGGAATTCTTTATGGTGGTTATCTCTTTTTTAGATTTCATTTTCCAAGTAGGTGTCCATCAATTTGAGGTCATCCATTAATACTCTATCTCTATCTCATTGTTTAACATAACTCTATTGATGATCTCATTTGTTCAATATTTTTGTATGTTTCTTCTCTATCAATCTCTTACATTGCAATGATCTTAACAAGTCTTTCAAATGGTTGTAATCTAACTATTCTATCTATATCTTCTATTTTGCCCCTTCTACTTCTTCATCTTCTTCTTATGGAAGCTGTTTTAGTTTTTCCTTTTGAAGCTAGCACCTATTTCACTATTGTAAGAGTGAGAGATGTAGTTCTGGGTTACTTTCATTTATTTTCCAGATCAATCTTTACACCTCCATAGATGCATAATTTGAAGATCAACCTAGGGTGGATGATATGACTAGTAAATACCCATCTTTGATAGTCAAGAATTGAACTCGCAATGATCTTTCCAATATTAATTTGGTAGCCTTTTTTCTAGGGCATACAAAAAATATTTTCCTATCTTGGCTTATAGCTGAGAAATTGAGAGAAGGTTCCAGTATTGAATTAAAAAAATAAAACCAAACCTTCATTGATTCAATGATACTTCCCCTTTATATGTGCCCATAGAACATTTTCTTTGTGACATACCAGTTTCTTCTACCTTATGTGTTCATCTAGTGCATGCAGCTCAATATCATGTCGATAGCATGTTTATCAAATGGTACTTAAATTTACCTAGGAAAACATATCTTCACCATCCTTTTTTCTAGATTAGTGTAAAACTTCTTGACTATAACTATAATGGCTGGTGGAAATTTTTGTAATGAATATTTCAATTGTGTTTCTCTACTATCTTGAGAAATAGTGAGATGAGTTCGTTAAATTCCTTTTTTTAAGAATATTTTTGATGGCAAATGTGTTCTTGATCAATTGCTCCCCCTTTTTTTAAAGAAAAAAATTTGTTCTCCATCATACCCACTTATTCTCTCTTCAGATTGCTCCTCTTCCTTCTTGTTATCTTTGACATCTACAACATGCTTTTAATGTTTCATAGCTTGTTTTGGAGTGTTGTCCTAACAAATCATATTTATTTGTTCTAGATTTGAAATGCTAGATGGGGTCACATACATGGTTCCAGAAAATTAGTTTTCACCAATGAATATTTCTAGGTATGTGTTCTAGATATGTGTTCTAGTTTCTAGTCATATTTACCATGTACTTTTCCAACCACAAGTTATGAATTAACAACCACTATAATTTTAGATATATGGATTGGTTTATTACTTTTCTTAATTGGATCCTAGACATATATGTATATGCTTTCTCTTAGTTGGTTGAAAGATTCATCTACATAAACAATCAATCCATCTTCATTCTATTGCTCATCATGCCTTTGAAGATTTTATCTTGAAAATTAGTTGGCATTCTCTCTTTGATGCTAGAAGACAAATATATTGCACTCCATATTTTTTGAGTTGACTACCCTACAAACCTTTCTCCTAGATAAATCTAGTTTATTCGATGAAATATGAACGAAAGATTGCTAAACATCACTACTGGGTAGGCATATAAGTTTTGAGTGAAATTTCTTATCCACCACCCTGATGGCTATAGATATCTACTTCATGTGAGAGTAATGGATTATGTGCCTACTAAACTTTTTCTTGCATAATATAAAATTTTTTAATTTATCTCCAAGTCTTCTACGAAGAAGACTATGGTTATTGCTATTTTTAGACTGCCAAGTTAATATAGACTGGTTTTGTTGCAAGTAGGCTATTAAAAATAATTCATTATGTTAAATTGTGCTCAATGACTTTGTGTATGTTTTCACGTTCATTCCTCTACCCATATTTTTAAAACTTTCTAGCATCATCAAAAAATAGGTGAAGATGATCAATTTAATGAGATATAAATCTAACAGAGAACTTAGTCAGCTATAAAGTTATACTACTTCTTTTGAGTTAGATGGTATTAAAAATTATATAATGACATTAAACTAGGTTAGGTCAACTTTGATGTCTTTCTGGAAAAATATATACATAAAAAAGTTTCGATTATTAATTCCAAATATTGATTTTAGGGTCTTCAATTTCATATTATATTATCTCAACAATGTGAATATCTCAACAATGTGACATGTTGGTGATCTACCTCTATCAAGTGGCTTATGCATTATCTAACCCAATGATATAAATCTATAATAGTTGAACAACATATATTAGAATTTGGTAGTAAGTTATGAAGACATCCAGAATAAAAAACATATAGAGTCTTGCCATGGTGTCAATGATTTGATTTATTTGAGAGGATGAGATGTCATCTTTCAGATAGACTTTATTCATATTTGAATAGTTGACACAAACCCTCCACTTACGTTATTCGTAGGCAGCATGATGATGTTTACCAACTAATCAAAATATTATCTTCTTGGATGAATCCCATTTGTAAATGACTACTGATTTCTTTAGTAATATTGGCTTTTCTATTTTTGTGGATGTTAAGTGGTGAGACAAATGAATATATCAAGTCCATCTAGGTTTGCTTCTTCTAAAATGTTTGTTGCTAGTATATCCCACACTTCTAACTACTCCAAGGTGGGCAACAATAATTCATATATATAACATGATTATAGAGGCCCTTATTGGTTATGTTGTTTACCATTTGGTGGCATGTCACGGAGATGGCTCTCATTGTGTCCAATGCAATCCAAATATATTTATAATATGATTGGCCCACTTTTATAGTGGGTTTAGCACCTCATGTGGTGATCGTAATTCCATTGTTGAATCTCAATCGGATATGGGAAGATTCATCTACTTATAGCTAGAAACTCTGGTAAACTTATCATACCACCTTAAGTCATTTTACAATATCTAGACATCAAAGCTATTAATACATGGAGTTAGAATAATAATTTTTTTTTGTTAAACAATCACATAGTTGGTGTTTAAATGTGGGAATGCTATGGAATAATCAATTAGCAATATCTAGCCTTAATTGGAGGATCCTTGGATTGCATTAGTTCATTATTATCATTTCTTAAGTTATCGCTCAAATATTATATACTAAGATGAAAATCATTTTTGGTTGCCTAAATAGTTGCATTATGATAACAAGAACTTTTAAAAGACGACAACTTAAAAAATTAATTCTCAACCCAAAATTTTATTTAGAACTCTATGAAATAGTGTCAATCTCGTATGTTTCTATTAATTGTATAATCTAGACAAATCTCCTAACAAAGTTATTATGAATTCATATTCTTTCTTTCTATTATTCTAGAGAGAACTCAAGCATATATGTTGCACATTGAGTATGAGTATTGGGTGTCAAACACATATATATGTTTCTCAAAGGATTGATGCTGTTCCATGGTAGCTTATGAATCTAGGCTAATTAACGTTGGTTTTTGTGGGTTATATGAAACACTTCACATAGTAGTTTGTCATTTCTACCATTTATATTAATAATCTAATTTAATTGAAACACATGATCATAAAGATTTTTGGAGGTGTTTAACTGATGGGGTAGAATATAGAACATTGCATAGTTTGATAATAATTCTTGGTTGAAATTCTTCCCAATTATTGTGTCAATATTTGTAAGTCATAACATCACCAACTCAGTAGCATATTTCTTCTACTATGTGACATATTTTTTGAGGTTGTAATATTATCATAGAGTTATAACTAAATATTATAGAGTATATTACTCGTGTATGACTATTCCTTCAGGCAGCAACTCTTGTACTCAAAAGAAGGAAAAGTCATGAATTTTATGTACGGGCTAATTGCTAGTGTCATAGCATCTTTTTAGTACCACAATGACATGATATAAGAGAGAGTTGAAAGAAAATATCACATCCACTAACAATGCCACGAACACTTAGAAATATGAAAGAACTTTGTGTTGTAGTCATTTCCTAGCAGCATGGCCATAGAATACACACGTGATCTCTTCTTAGTACAGTGGCTATTTTCCAATGATGTGACCATATAATGATCAAGAAAGACCAATACTAATGACATAGATATTTTATCATATAACAACCATATAACAATATGAGAGGCACTTTACATTGTTACGACCTTTCCCAGCACCTTGGTCCATTATAAAGAATAAGAAAATAAACAATGAAAAACTGATACCACTATACAATGTCATGACTTTGTGTTATATACACAATAGGCCCAATTCATGATCATTTCAAAGTGTAGTGACTTAGTGATATAAAAAGATTGGGGTACATTCTAGAGTTATGACTATTTTCTAGAGTGGAAACTTCAAACTTAAGAGATAATGGTCAAAGTTAAAACTTTCTTCTAAAAGTCATGACTTCCTACAAAGTGTGATATATAATTTCCAAAGTAAAAAGTGGTAGAAAGAAAAATTTTAAATACCTCTCATTCTTCTTCTCTCTCCACAAAAAAACAAAGCCACAATGTAGCTACCAATTCTTATAGATGAAATCCATACTCCCTAGGAGCTCCATAAGTAAGACAAAGATGCAAGACTTATTGTTAATTCTAGAGTTTGGGGGCATGACTCTCATTTTGCTCATACTTCATTCACCATTACTGTTGTAATATGCATGCTTGTTTTTCTATTCCCTCATTCCTCAAATTGCTTGTATGTGTCCCTTCTAGATTTTGTTGTTGAATTTGTGTATGTAACATGTGGTGGAGTATGAATGTGAATCAACCAATATGGTGGGAAGGTGGGTGAGTTAGAATTTTACGAGATTGAAGGAGGAGAAACAAATGGTGAAACACTTCAAAATCTGACCAAGTTTTAATTCTCTTGTGTAGTCAACCTCGCTCTCCTATATAAAGCAGTTGTCTCATCCTTCAATGCAATCCTGACCATGTCTTGTTCGCCCTTCAATGCAGTCCTGGAGAATGCTTGTAGCGAACAGGAATCCTGGATGGTAGCCATGGATAGTTCTAGCAAAAATGCCGGTGAATTGCTTGGCCGCCTCACTCTCATTTATAACAGGTCTCTCTCTCTCTCTATCTCACACTCTCTCTCGGTTCATTTCTCCCAAACTAGTATCTACCAGTTAGGATTTTGGCCATAGGGCTCGTCAAGCTTCAATCACGATGGAACTAATTGAAATCTTCTCTAGAGCTTCTACACTGAATGATTAGAAGCTTCTTTACAAACAAAGGATTTTTTTATAGTGTTTCCTTGATCAAAATTATATCAAAATGATATCAAGGAAATAATTATGACTTTCGGAGCACTGCATTATGGGACCGAAGTGGGAATCAATACTCGAGCGGGTGAGTTCATGCAAGCATCTTGCGCACTTCACCTTCGTCAGTGAATTATATTTCTAAAAAATTGAATGTACACAACACTTGCATTACATTTACATTCATTTTGTAGCGGGCACAAAAACTCACACAATAGCAGTTGCCTTGACAGAGCAGCAGCAGCAAAACCCCATAAAGTTGCTGCCACAGAGAGGCTCAACCAAGTGGTATAGCAACAATTCAACTTGGAGAGTGTGAAGTCTAGAGCCGTCAGCCTTTACAAAGCAATCAGTGGAATTCTAGAAGACTTCAAGCTTACTCCCGAACTAAAACAATTCCCAAATGGTCATTCTCAACCAAATAGTCCATTTTAATGATTATTCAGATGCACAAACACCATCTCCAAGAAAGAAAATACCGGACAATTGGAGTGGGTGTTGTATGTTTAATGATGCAATTGAACCTCATAATGCACCGATGAATAGCCAAAATTTTGAAAAAAAAAATGTCTTAGAATTGACTATTACTAATTGTAGAAAATGTTCTAGGACTAAAGACAATAGATATACTCTGAGATGAGTCCATTTTAATTGATTTCTCTATTTGTGCACAAAGTTGGCTCAACGCTGATGTCTAATTCCATATGGAAATGGCATCTACACAAACACGATTATCCAGATTAGAAACTATCCAAAGGCCATAGCTGATAGCTGTAGGTTCTGTTCTTCCACACATTTAATAACTTGAGAAGTGTATGTATATGTTCATTGATTTTTCTTAAGCTGCAGTGTTACCTTTTTTTTTGCAGGAAAGAACTAATGAGAGCGATCGATGTGCGCCTTGCTGTTGTGAAATAGGGTATGTTATTTGATTTTGCAAATGCATCATCCACTAGTTTCAACCTGAAAACTAAATCAGAGTTGCGGCACTTCTCTGATCAAGTTGGTGCTCTTCGATTGCAGTAAGCTCCCTTGGCAATGAATAAAATGTGCATGTCGGACCTTCCTTTTTCTTATGACTTACTGGGGAAAACATTATTATTATGTTATTTTATATTGCACATAACTTTCTTTAACCAAAAGTGGGTCAATAATCCATTAGCAGATGACTATGAAGCAATCATCCATTTGCTTCATAGCCATCTACATATTTCTCCCATTACAGGAAATGTGGAGGTTAGTTATGTTTTTTTTGCTGCAATTGATCCATCGGATAATCTGCAAATTCCTTTATTTTTTTTGAGTGTCAATAGAACATGTGCACTATAACAACATAGTCTACATGTGCACTATAATAGCACAGTGCACGTGTGCACTGCCCTTGGTGATAGCTGCACTGTAACTATTTTTATTTGGGAAAAATGAAGGTCCCCATTGTGCCATTGTGCCCTTGGTATCACTAGTTGTTTCATTTCAATTGAGGGGTGCATAAATTAGCAATTTTTTGCCCCTTGCTTTGTACCGAATCATAACTCATATTGTGCACACTAGGCATGCACAATAGTGTGAAAGGGCGAGAAGCTAAAAAAGTTGACAGAAACTTTGGTGCGTATTTTTGAGTGACACTTGTCCACTCTTGGTGTCATTTAGGAGATTTTTGGTATGTTATGAATATGTAAACGACAAAATATTATTTATATAATGTTGATATTGTAGGAAGAAAAAGACACCAGATAGCATCAATATTATTGTCAGTGTCAATATTTGTTTTAATGGATGAAATTATGCACAATAATTAGTAAATGCTATATATGTGTCACAAAACTCCATAATTCTTTCAGTCACTATTCATCATGCATTGTTGTAAATGTTATATAAGTTATGGTCATATCAATAATTTTTGCTAAATTAATACTTTGTCATCCGTCATATCGTTTAAGTTTGAATTGATGTATATATGTAGGAAATGAAATAAGTGAATGATGAGATGAAAGAAATGAAAAATGCAATGCAATAACAGATGACCTATATTGAATAACAATTAGTGGCCTTGATGAGACAGATAGCACACCGAGTTCTAGTAGAGTACCCATGTAGGAGAGTCATGCACAAATGCACAAGTTAATGATTAAGATGATAATTTAGTTTTAAATGATTATATACATATATATTTTTGTTTTAACCATGTAACTTTTGTATCATAATTATTTCTAAATTATTTTTGGTTTTTATTAATTATAAAAAATAGTTTAGAGTATATGTTTTTATTAAAGTTAATATAAAATATTAAAAATATGTAATCAAATTTTTTTATAAAAAAATAAAATTGTTAAAATTGATTTGTAATGAAAATAGCTAGGGATTTTTCCCTCGCTAATTTAGATAGAGATGTTTCTGTGTGTATTTAGTCGAAAATTATTAATTATTATTTTTAATTATGATTAAAAATATCAAGGTGAAAAATATAATTAGCTAGAAAATTTTCTGTCATTAAAAAATTTGCTAAAGAATTTTCTGTCATTAAATAATTTGCTCGGGAATTTTTTTCATCGTTAATATTTTGTGATAAATACTTAAGCTTGGGATAATTTCCATCATTAATCCATTGTTATTCTATTTTAGCAATGGAAAGCTCATATAGCTAGGGAAATTTCCTTAGCTATTTGGGATTTTTCTAAGTTTTTATCAAAATAAAATTTAGTCTAGGGTTTTTATAAATTTATTTATGTGAGGTGAAAATGGCTTTTCATTAATTATTGTGTTTGATTTATATTATATTATGGATATTAATGAATGAGTGAATAAATAGAACTTGAACTAGGGTTTTGACTATTAGTAGGTTTCTATGAGATTGTAATGATAGAAGATGATTAATAAACTATGAGACTCACTTATGCAGCTAATATCAAAGTGATAAACTTTCTGACTATAATGCATAAGATACATTTATGCATTAAAATCTAAAATTTGGGTATGTTAATCATTAGAAGTGATACTTACGAAGCTAAAAGTGTGAATACTTTTATTTGTCAATCTATTGTGCATGTCTTCAAAGAACTAGATATTGATTAGGATGAATATTATATAAAATATTTTTTTAAGAGTTTCGTATTGAGTATTAAAGTTACATTATCACAAAAAAAATAGTGATAGGAATCCTTGGAACATGTGTGAATATATTGTGACACACATGGTGGTGATAGCCCTCCAACATTACTTTGACTCATATGATTCTCACTATTGAAACTCGAGGAAAGTATATATTAATTGTGTGAGTATTACACATATGAAGCTAAAAGTATAAATATTTATAAATAACACCAATCCTTGGTCATTTTGACACCTGAAGTTGATAAATAAGAGTATGCATGTGAAGTAATCATTAAGAGAATTTAATGAAGTTGCCAAATAGGTATGACATTATAAATGATACTTGAGAAAAATTAATTTATTATATTAGTGATGATGTACCAAGAGAACATCTATGAGAAGACCATCATTCGATGAGCTAAATAGTAACAATCACCTTATTTGCTATTAGGACAAGGAGTCATTACACAACACTCCAACCTTTTTCTTGTATCCAAACTTAATATAATTCAAGCTCATTTAAATATACATCATATAAATTAAATAAATAAATCTATGCATCTAAGATTGTGTCCCACAATTTAAATATTCAGTTTAGTAGACATGAGTTCTCACTATTAAATAAGTACACTACCAATATAAGCACTATGAGACCAATATCTGGATGAAAATCTTCTTGACTACTTATACAACCTATGCAACTATTAATCTTTATTGATGTTATGCTCTCATTAATGAGCTTTCCAGATATTATCATACTAATAAAATTAGGTTTCATCACAAAGTCATATCAAACTTTTAGTATCATTGAGTAAGATTGTTTAGTTTGATTAATCAATATGAGTTGGCATAAATAGCCTTGTAAAAGAATAATTCCTTTTTATTAGTTTAAATAATGTTGATTTTGATACATATTCTCGAATCTATATGCTAAGTCTTATTAAATTGTTTGGAAAGATGATAATTATATTTTGGTTTTTTGCTTGTATCATTTTAATTATTTTTTTTCTCTATTAAGCATCATTTTGCGAGATGAAACTTCAATATTAGCTAATCCCTTTGGACATAGAAATTAAAAGAACTAGAAGAATGATAGCTCGACATAGAGCTAATAAAGACTTCGTAAATAATTTTAGTAGTACTAGAGAGCCCCAATATGGTAATGAGGAAGCTATCCAATAGCTCATCCACCATCATACATTTTGAAACTATTAGGGTCTCATGATTATTGATAGTTATTCAAGTATTTGATTATAACTAGTTGAAATGAACCACTTGAATTGAAATCAAGTCTTATAACTATGCTTAGCAGTACTAATAATATGTAAGGGCATCAAAGGATCATATATAATGGACATGTAATATTTCTTGAGCTATGCAGCAAAGTAGAAATAAATGGAGTTAGCATGAATGCATTAAGGTTACTTTTTTTTTCATTTTCATTAGATAATAAGGTATTGAGTTGGTTAGTATTTACCTTGGGGCTCCATTAAGAGTTGAAATAAACTAGTGAGAGTCTTTTTCAATAAATACTTTCTATCCCAATTTACATCTCAATTATGGATCAATATAATCTAACTCTAGAAAGAGGAGCATGAGACACTATATAATGTTAGAGATTGTTTTGAGGAGTTGATGAGGAGATATTTTCAACATGGTCAATGATTGATATAGTTATTAGAGGATCAATTATAAATAAATTTCTATAGGAGGGTTATCATTTGTTTGAGGAACAAGCAAAAAACAACTATCAAGCTTAAATAGATCATTCATTTGGTATAAAACAAATTAGAATTTTTGACATGGATTGGTTCATCATAATAGAAGTAAAGATATAAGTTCTTTTAAGGAAACTTGATATCCAAGAGGAAAATACAAGAGTATCATGAAAAATTGATATATAACATCCATATAAATCAGTGGACTTGGATTCCATTTATCAATGAGCTTAGAGGTGTTAAATGGGTCATGCTGTGCTAGCATGACCCATTTTTGCTAGGCATGACCATGCCACTTTGTCATGCCAAACATGATAAGGAATGATTCTCCTATCATGATAGGCATGACATGTAAATCATTTGGCCAACCAAGTAAGGCACGATGGCTTGACGAGTGTAGGGACATGCCATATAGTGCTAGACCATCCCCGTGGAACCCATAAAACATGATAGGTGACCTGCTTACATGATGACTAATTACAATCAGCCACATAAGCAAGATTTGTCTTATGTGGCTGGTTTTTTAAGAAAATAATTACCCTCCCCATCGAGTGGGCACTCAATGGGAGTTGACCTATGACCCTTAGCTAGTCATGGGTCCTCAGTCTAGTGGACCATGCCATCTCGCCAGGCACATAGGTAATGCCTAGCCCAACACAAGGCACAACTTGCATTGCCCCGGCATGGCATGAACCATGCCTTAGGGTAGCAAATCCTTGGATCAGGCATGGTTCCAAACTATGTCATGTCGGGCTAGGCACTACTGAACCAAGTCATGCTCGAGCCAAGCCCGGGTCATCCAGCCTCGTTGACACCTCTAGGTGAGCTATAATAATCAAGGAAGCTCAACTTTTAATTATCAACTAGCATGAAAAAATACAAGTCAAATTTAGAATAAGATATGCATGTTATCTTAGTAGATTGAAAAAGTGAATGGTATCCAAAAAAATCTTATAGGCGTGCTTAAAGCAAGAATAGATAAAATAAGGTTAATAATAAGAAATATAAAGAATCAATTTGGACAATTAGTATTATCCATGAAGAAAATTTGAATAAATAAACTACCAAGTAATAATGAAGTAAATCAAAAAAATTGCTCATCTATATTGCTTAGAAGTGGGAAAAGAGCTATAAGGTAGAACAAAAGGATTCTAAACCTTTTTGGACGTTATAATACTGTTACTTTCCCAAATTTCATGGCCCATATAGAAATTTTCTAAAAAGGCATGGTCCTTACTAAAGAGAACTAGAAGATATAGAATATGATGTCATGATACCTAACAAAGTTGTGACTCTAGAAGAAGTACAAGCCTAAATTTTACATGAAGATGCAAAAATAAAAAATATAAAAAGTAGAGTGATTTGTGTCTATCCATAACTATGTAGATAAAGATATGAATCAGAATGAAGCTAAGAGTAATTTTTCAATTAAACCTTCTATTTCCACACTGAATTAGAAAGTAGAAATTAGATGAATACTTTGAGAATATTTTTAATATATTTTTAAAATTAAAAGTGAACAATCCATTTGTAAATGAAATAACACAAATATCAAACTTTGTTTAGTTTATAAAAATATAATAAGCACTAAAAAAAATTAAGAGATATACGAAACCATGAATATGCCCATGAAGTGTAGTACAATTATTCAAAAAAATTTCCAAGAAAATTAAAGGTACCTAGAAGTTTTACTATACCTTGCACAATTGAAGATCATATCTTTCAAAAAAGTATTATGTGATTTGAGATTATCAATTTGATGCTCCTATCAATTACACAAAAATTGAATTTTGGAAAAATTACTCCAATATCTCTCACTTCAAATAGTTGATCAAGCTATCAAGCACCTAGATGAAATTATCTAAGATGTATTAGTTAAGGTGGATATCTTTATTTTTCTAGTGGATTTCATTATAATGGATTACAAGATAACTATACACCATTAATATAAGGATAACCATTTTGACCATGAGATAAGTCCTTATCGATATCAAGAATGAAGAATTCACTCACTGTGTTAGCAAGAAACAAATAAAGTTTAATCCTTATTATATTTTGAGGGTCTAGACAATGATGAAACATATTTTTGAATAATAGACAAACTCTTCCATAACTCAATGCAACAGAAAGTGGATTTTTGATAGAAGTATTTTGTTTAAGACCATTAGCCATATAAAAATAAAGGAGATAAAGTAGTAGAATAATTTTTTGAGTTGTGATAATGATTACGATAAGAAATATGAAGAGAAAGAACTATTTTGGAATTATAAAAAATGAAGAAATAGAGGAAGATGACTACTATGAGGTCGCATTGAGTTATGGATATAGGAGCCAATCAAAGGCAAGACCTTGAACGAATCTTTTATTGACATCTTCAAGGAACCTAAGGGAACTATGGAGAAAGAAAAGACTAAGTATGAAATCATATGAAGGACAATCAAAGATAAATTTATGGATATGCCTAGCACTATGACTTTGTTGTTAAAAAATGAAAATGACCAAAGAAAGTTTGTTAGCAAAATCACGGCTTGCAAAATGCTATGACCAGTGTTACAAAATGAAAATGACTAAGGAAAGCTTAAAATTAAAGTCTTGATTATGCCAGCATCATCACTTTAGTGATACATAATGAATTAGTCTATTAGAAAATTAAATACAAAGCCATGGCTATGCATAGGCATATCATAACACTATGAATTTAGAGTTATAGAATGAAAAGGGCAAGAAAAAACTTCATGACGAAGTCATGATTGTACCAAGTACTATGATTTTGGAGATCCATGAAGAAAAGGGTAAAGAAAAAATTTAAGGAAAAGGAATGACTATACTCAGTGCCAAGACTTTGAGGATCTAGAAAGAAAATGGACAAGTTATCATAGAAGAAGAAGTTGTGGAATTCAATAAATACACAATATCCATCAAAGAAAGGCCTAGGAAACAAGTGTAGCTGAAGCAAGACCAAAATAAAAAACAAACAAAAAAGAGGTAAAATAGTATACTAAAAAGCTAACATAAATATTAGAGATCTTTGATATAAGAAAAGTAGTTTCAATAATCTAAGTATGAAAGTTAAATATAGCACTACTTGGGAGGAAACCCAAAGATTTTGTTTTCGCTATGATGTAAAAAATACTTATATTCACCACATAAATGAAGACAAATATCCAATGATCCAAGAGCTTAGTTGCAAAATTCAAACCCTATTATGATTGTCGACATGTCTACTTGAAGTTGCTCTATTATTTATAAATCTTATGATACTCAATCATAGTGATAAACTTTCTTATAGATATTGAAGAAAAATCCATGATTTATTTATGGGCCAACCTCCAATGCTCGTTATCAATGGAATACTATGACAACATGATATATGAGTGATATGAAGGCTGATACCACATGCACTCAAAATATCACAAACACTTAAGACATATGAACGTTATGTTTTGTCATAGCAATGGCAATGTCATGACTATAAAACTATTTCATAGTGTTGCGGTATATAACAATATGAGTAGTCCACTAGTCCTTCATCATGTCATGCCCTTTTCTAGCATCATGACCTTTGAAGAACAAGTAGTCAGGTGCATAAACTCACGTCCACCTCATAGTGTTGTGACTTTCTGTAATAGAGACATTAGGCTCATGTCATGAATTTTGCCTAGTGTCATGACTTTCTATTATAAAAAGATTGGGATGCATTCTAGAGTCGTGACTATTTTCTAGAGTCATGACCTCAAGTTAAAGAGATGAAGGCAAAAGTTAATACTTTTTTATAAAAGCCATGACCTTCTACCTAGGGTAATAATGAATCACCTAAGTATAAAAGTGTAATAAAAAAAATTTTCTAAAATCTCTCAATTCTTCTCCTTCTCTCTCCATACAATATGCAAGGTCATGATGCAGCTACCAAACCCTAGTGGCAAATTTTGCACTTTCTAGGGGCTCTACATGCAAGCAAGTGATTCAAGACATAATGTTAATTCATAAAGCTGAGAGGCATGGCTCTCAAAATCCTCCTCTAGGGTAAAATTGAGAATTTTTATCAAAATAACTTGTGGTCTATGATGTGTATAATTTGATTTATATGATGTGACCATGTCTTTTTATTAATGAATCTATTTGATTTATATTCTATTGAAAATATTAATGGATGAGTAATTAAATAGAACTTAAACTGGGGTTTTGATTATTATAAGATTTGTATGAGATTATTATGGTAGAGAGTGTAGTTAAACCATGAGACTCACTCATGTATACATAAGAAAAGAAGTGATAGCCCTTTTGAATATGATGCACAAGATAAACCTAAATTTTAAAATCCAAAATTTGGGTATATTAATCAGTACGAGTATGATATTTACAAAGTCAAAAGCGAGAATGCTTTTACATGCCAATCTATTGAACATATCTTAAACGAAATGGTTCTAGATTTGGATGGATTTTATATAGAATGTTCTTCTATGAGTTTCACCTTTAGTGTGTGAGTCATATTATCACTAAGAATGATGCTGATAGGAAATCCTCAAGACATCCATGAAGATATCATGAATCATAAGGTGGTGACATTCCTTGTGAATTGCTTTGAGTCACATGATTCTCACTAGAGAAACTTTAGAAAGGTATATATTAATTATGTGAGTATAATACTTAGGAAAATGAAAGTGTAATTACTTATAATCTATGCCAATCATTAGCATTTATAATACCTAAGGATAGTGAATAAGAGTATACATGGGAGGAAACCATCAAGGATATTTGATGAAGTTGCCTAAAAGGTATGGACTTGGGAATAACTCTTGAGTAGAGATGATTTTTTTTTCAATGGTGATTTACCGATAAGATAGCCATGAGAGAATACCTAATTTATGAGCTCAATGGTGACAAATACTTTGTATGCCCTTAAGGGTAAAGAATCAATGCACAACACTTCAATCTTTGTTTTGTGTCCAAACATAATATAATTTGAGCTAATTTAAATATACATCACATAATTAAAATAAATAAACCTATTAATCTAAAATTTTTCTATAATCTGAATACTCATTTTACTAGAAATGGGTTGTCTCATTATTAAATAACTATACTACCGATACAATCTTTATGAGATTGATATTAGGATTTAAGTATTATTTACTACTAATATAAGTCATGTACTCATGGATCTCTATTAATAAGATACTCTCATTAATGATCTTTTGTAACATTGCTTAACCAACAGAATTAGGCAACATAATAAAGTCACAACAACACTAGTGGTAGATTTTGTTATAGAAATTGGTTAGTGATAGATGAATAATGTTCTATCCAAGAAGGGATTTATGAGAGAAAGGTGATTTAAAAAATTCAATCCTTCTTCTAAGATTATTATCAAAAAAATAAATTGGGTATTATTATGTACACATAGAGAATGGAGTCATATTTTGATTCTGAAGAAATATTATGCTAATTTGGAAGATAGATAAAAGAAAATGTGTTATGTGAGAGGTATTTGGGTGCACTTTGACAGGTGGAAAATTAATGAGTTGGTTGGATCCAAACGAGCTAAGGATAGTATGAATTTTAAATTTCTTTATAGGCAACCTAATTTTTTAGCTATTACTAATTTTTTGATAGATGGAAAGGATACATGAATGGCGCCTTAGAAGGATGCATATAAATATTTGATAAGAGAAGAACTTGTGGAGGTGAGTAAAGTTTGATTATATTTCATGTTCTAATTTATATTATAGGCTCTTCATGTCTTGATTATTTTGGAGAATGTAATTTTTTTTGTCATCCTAATTGGTAACTAATTTGATGTGGGAAAAATTATAGAGAAATTAATTCTTGGGTTCTTGAAGGGTGAATTTTCTTGCCAACTAATTTATCATTCCCTTATTACTTTTCTTATGTCTACCCGAGAGAGTCTCTATGGTCGAACAAATTGATGTAATATATCTAATGGTGTTGATCTAACATAGTCTAATATTAAAAGATAAATAGGAGACATAAAAAAGAAGAAACTGATACTTGAAGATGAAGGACTAATAGAAAATTGAGAAGAAGGTGAGAAGATAAGTTGGATTAGTATATGAGGTTATCTTAGTGGATTGAAAGAGAGCAATGGAGAAATGAGATAATTCAAATAGAGATGAAATAAAATATCTTGAGCGCCATTGGATATTGGAAATAGAAAAATGTAGTGCATATTAGAAAGACTTATAATTCGTGATGAAATCATTTAAGGTTATACTGAATTAAATCAGGCAAAGGAAAGATACACTTTGTGATATTCTAGCAAAGATACTAGATTGGTTAGTTACATAGAAAGGAGATTCAAAGAGACCATCCACTTTTATTCCACCATTAGAGCACTCAAAGTCATGTGTCACCTTTAAAGATTATAATTCTAAAGGAAAAGCATATTAGTCACCTTCATCAGTGCATTGATTTATATACTTTATTTATTTTCATGTCATGACGTCGTAACCATTATTTTTCAATGATTTAAAATGTTGAAATTTTAATTTTTTATGAAGGAGAATGTTATTGCTTAGGAAAGAGCAACCATGTTAGTGTCAGATTTTGTTCGATATTGAAATTATTGACTATTCTTACATATTATGCTGATTTTTGATGATGTATAAGTATGAGAATGAAATATTTATGGATTAATTTCATAACTATCGAATTTTGGTGGAATAAATAGTCATGAAATTGATATATTTTTGGCGGTATTTGACCGAGAGGTAGATCATTGAAATATCAAGTAGTTTCAGCAACAATTCTTGTTTGAAACCCTGCCTAATTAGTTACGATAAATTTTATACACAATGACTCTATCAACTCGTTAGCATGATTTGTTTACTATGCAACTTATTTTTTTTTGTTTTTGATATTATCATGGAATCACAATAATATTTCTCATAAAATTTAAATAGATATGATATTAGTTTTATGTTGCAGCAACCAAGTGTCACAAAGGAGTTAAAAGCCATGGCTACTCTTTACTATCATGACATTATATTTTATATGGTTTGGTGGACTCGAGTCAAAGCTATGACTTTTTATAAGGCCATAACTTTTGATTTATAGAAGATTACATAGTCAAAACTACTTAGACCAAAAATGTGATGATTACTTAGTTCTATAAATTTTGGATATGAAATATTACATATGATATTACTCAAGTATGATAAGATAATGTCGTGACTTTAATATTTATAGAAGTTGCAATACTTGTCCTCAAGAAAAGGTAATGTCATGACTTTAATATTTGGATTAATTTCCAATGTCATGATATATTTGAAGTGATGCAGCTATGTGATATATGTGAGAAGTTAAGGCTAGCACCTTGATCATTCTCAATATCATGACCACTTGAGATGCATGAAAGGAAGTTCATTATGCTATAGCTTCTTTCTAGAACCATGGCCATATGATGATCATCAGACATCAAAACCAATGTTGTGTCCATTTCCCAATATCATAGCCATATTATGATATAAGATGTCATTCATAATGTCGTAGTTATTCCCAGTATTATGAACATAGATGAACAAGAAAGACAAATGTTGAAGCCAATAACATTTTCACTTCTATGACTTTATGTTATAAAGACATTCGACCCAAGTTGAAGACATTTCCTAGTGTAATTATTTTGTGTTAAAGAAAGATTTGGATAAATTCTAGAGTTATGGCCATTTTTATGAGTCGTAACCTTGAGTTTAAGAGATGATGACCAAACCAGCAACTTTCTTCCAAAAGTCATGACTTCCTACTTCAATTGATGCAAAATTATTTGAGTATAAAAGAGAAAGAGAAAGAAATAAAAAATATGCATAAGATCTCCACAAGCAAGCAAGGGATGAATGAAAAACTATAATTATACCTCCCCCCCTATCTTGAGTAGATTTATGAATTTCTATCAAAATAGTATGTAGTATAAGGCATATATCACTTTTTTATGTGATATAACAATGATTTTATATTAATGAATATACTTTGATTTATGTTCAATTATAGAAATTAATGGATAAGTAATCAATAGAACATGAATTAGGATTTTGACTATTAGTGGGTCTATTCGAGATTGTTGTGGTAGTTAGTAATCGGTAAATCACGAGGATCACTCATGCATATGGTAGAAAGGAAGTGAAAATCCTTCCAGCCATGATGTACAAGGTAACTATATATGTTATAATGATAAATATGTTTATGTAAATTATTATGAGTATGGCTCTTAATAAGCTGAAAGCACGGATGCTTTTGTACACCAATAAATTATGCATGCCTTCGAAGAATTTGTTCTCAATTCGGATATATACTATATAGAATATTATCCTAATTGTTTCACATTTAGTGTGTGGAGTCACATTGTAATAAAGGTGGATGATGACAAGTAATCCTCAGAACACACACGAGTGCATGGTTATTTATAAGGTGGTGATAACTTTTTTGAGCTACTTTCACTCATATCATTCTCATTGATAAAACTTGAAGGAAGCATGTATTAATTAAGATGAGTTTGGTGCATACGAAGTTGAAAATGCAAATCCTTACAAATCATGACAATTCTTCGAATTTATGATCCCTGAAACCAATGAATAAAAGTATACATATGAAATAAATATAAATGATAGTTGAAAAATTGCCTAAAAGATATGAGATTATTAATGACTCTCCAGTAATATATATTTATTATCTAGATAATAATATAATGAGGACATAACTTTGAGGAGGCCACTATTTGGGATAGGCTCAATGATAATAACCTCTTTTTATATCTTATTAGGGGAAGGTGCCACTACACAATGATCCAATATTTGTTTAGCTTTCAAATATAATATAATTCTAACTATTTTAACATATATCATATAAATTAAATGAACAAATCCATAGATATAAGATTGATTTCACAATCTTAAATATCCATTTAATTAGAATTGATCAGTTCTCACTTTTGAGTGCATGAATTGCCAATACAATTTCATTGAAATCTTTGTGTTATATTCTTTTTTTTAATTTATGTAGTATGATATTAATAATTTGATGTAATCTTACCAACACTAATAAATTAGATCTTATCAGGACTCTTAGTTTAGAAGTATTTGGGCAAGAATAGTATTGGATGATTGATCACCTTCAAAGTTATCATGTTCCATTTAGGTATTTAAATTTATATAATTTGGTATTAATTTTTGAAAATGGTAATACAAATATAATTATAATAAGCATCATTATAACTCAAAAATTAAAAGTGTTTTTGGCAAGAATAGTAAATGGATGAATGATCACCTAAGAAATCATTGTATTCAATTCATTTGTTTAATTTATGTAATTTCATATTAAATATTACATGCAAGTATATCAACACTAATGTTAGATATCATAAAAATTCTGAAATTAAAGGTGCTTGGGTGAGAGTATTACTAGGATGACTGACCACTCTGGAAGTTTTTGATGTATTCAATTATTTTATTTATATAATTTGGTATTAATTTTCAAAAATTAGCATACAAAGACTATTAGCCTTATTATAGCTTATAAATTAAAAATAATTTGGTTGCGAATAATACTTGGATGATTGATTGCCTTTAGAATCTTTATGTTGAAATTTCTTATTTTAATTTATGTATTTTAATAGTCATTGCTATATGCAATAATACCAACACTAATACTTGATATCTTATTAGAATTATAAATTTAAATTTGTTTCGGTGAGAACAATATCATGATTATTATTTACCTTGAATGTTTTTGCATTAAATTAAATTATTTTAATTATATATAATCTGATATTAAATACCAGAAATAATAATACATATACTATTACACAAGGCCTTATTATAACTTAAAAGTTAAAAATATTTTGGGTGAAAATAGTACATAGATGATTGATCACTTTGAAGTATTCATATTCAATTCTCTTATTCTAATCTATATAGCTTCAGATTAATTATTTGATGAGATCATACCAACACTAATATGTTATATCATTAGAACTCTAAATTTAAAAATATTTGGGCAATAATAGAAATATGATGATTGTTCACCTTAGAATTTCTCATATTAAATACAATTATTTTAATTTTTATAATTTACTATTAATTGTTAGAAACTATCATACAAATAGTAGTACAGTAGTTCTTGTTATAACTACTAAATTAAAATTATTTTGGGTGAGAATAGAACTTTAATGATTGATCATCTTTGAAATATTTTTATTTAATTTTCTTATTTTTATTTATGTATTTGATATTAATTACTGGATTTGATAATACCAACACCAAATATTGGATCTTATTAGAATTATGAATTCAAAGATATTTGTATAAGAATAGAACTGTGATGATTTATCACATTGGATATCCTCGTGTCGCATCTAATTATTTTAATTTATATAATTTACTATTAATTATTGAAAAATATCAAACAAACACAAATACACTGGATGTCATTATAAATCCTAAATTAAAAGTATTTATTCAAAGATAGTACCTTCATGATAAATCATTTTTGAAATTTTTATGTTAGAATATTTTATATAATATATATAATTTGATATTAAATATTGAATGTGAACATACTAACATTAATATATTTGATCTCATTATTATTCTGAATTTAAAAGTATTTTGGTGAGAATAATACCGAAAAGATTGATCACCTTTGAAGTCCTTGTGTTGTATTCAATTATTTTAATTTATATAATTTGGAATTAATTATCAAAAATGATCATAAAAATACTATTATACTCCACCTCATTATAATTCATAAGTTAATAGTATTTCGAGTGAGGATAATACTTGGATGATTGATTACCTTTGAAATCTATATTCAATTCTTTTATTTTAGTTTATTTAGTTTGATATTAATTATCAGATACTTTCATACCAGCACTAACAAATAAGATTTTATTAAAACCCTTAATTTTAAGTTGTTTGTGTGAGAATAGTATTAGCATGATTGATTAATTATTTTAATATATATAATTTGACATTAATAATAGGAAATTATCATAAAAATACTAATAATACATGCCTCCTTTAAATTATTTGGGTGAGTATAATTTGGTGATAATTAATTACCTTGAAAGGACATGTAATGTATTTAATTATTTTAGTGTATATTATTTGGTACTAATCGAAAATGATCATACAAACACTATTATAGTTTGCTTCATTATAATTTATAAGTTAAAAGTGTTGTTAGTGAGAATAAAACTTGAATAATTCATCACTTTTGAAATCTTTGTTTGGAATTCTCTTATTTTAATTTATGTATTTTGATATTAATTATTATATGTGATAATAACATTACTAATATATGAGATCTTATTAGAACTTTGTATTTAATATTATTTGGGTGAGAATAATACCATGATGATTCATCACCTTCAAAGTCCTCGCATTGCATTAAATTATTTAAATTTATATAATATAATATTAATTGTCATAAATAATAATACAAATACTATTACACCCAACCTCATGATAATTCATAAGTTAAAAAGTATTTTATGAAAGAATAATACTTAGATGATTGATCACCTTAAAAATACATGTTTAATAATCTTATTTCAATTTATATAGTTTGATATTAATTATTATATGCGATCATATACATACTAATACATCAGATCTCAATACAACTTTAAATTTAAAGGTATTTAGTGAACAATAATATTGGGATGATTGATTATCTTGGAGGTCTTCATGTTGCATCTAATTAATTTAATTTATACAATTTATAATTAATTATCTAACATTGATCATACAAACACAAGTATACTGGATCTCATTATAACTTCAAAGTTAAATTGGTTGGTTGAGAATATTAGTTGGATGATTAAACACCTTTAAAATCTTCATTAGAATTCTTTTATTTTCACATATATATAGTTTGATTTTAATTTTTAAAAGCAATCATACCAACGCCAATATATCATATCTAATTAGAACCCTGAATTTAAAGGTATATTGTAAGAATAATACTTGAATGATTGAACACATTGGAAGTCTTCAAGTTGTATTTGATTATTTTAATTTAGAAAATTTGGCATTAATTGTCAAAAATGATCATACAAACACTATTATACTAGATCTTACAATAACTCCTAATTTAAAAGTATTTTGGGCAAGAATAGTACTTGGATGATTAATCACCTTTTAAATCTTCATGTTCAATTCTCTTATTTTAATTTATTTAGTATGATATTAATTGTTAGATGTTATTGTATCAATACAAATACATGAGATCTCATTAGAACTCTTAATCTAAAGTTATTTGGGGTTGAATAATATAATGATGATTGATCACCTTGGAAGTCTTTGCATCGAATTCAATTTTTTAAATTTATATAATTTGGAATTAATTGTCATAAATAAGTAGACAAATACTATTATATCAAGTCTCAATATAACTCAGAAATTAACTTTTTTTGGATGAGAATAATATTTTGATAATTGATTACATTTGAAATATTCATATTCAATTCTTTTATTTTACTTTATTTAGTTTAATAATAATTATTGGATATGATCATACTAACACTAATACACCATATTTTATTAGAAGTTCGAATTTAAAGTTGTTTGGGCAAGAAAATTATTGGGATGAATGATCATCTTGGATGCCCTCAATTTATATTCATTTGCTTTTTTTTATATAATTTAGTATTGATTTTCAAAAATGATCATACAAACACTATATATATTGGGCCTCATCATAACTAATAAGTTAAAAGTATTTGGTTCAAGAATAAATTTTAGATAATTAATCACTTTTGAAATCCTTATTTATTTCTATTATTTTAATTTATATAATTTTAATTTATTATTTGATGCGATCATACCAATAGTAATAAATAATATCTCATTAGAACTTTGATGTTAAAGATGTTTGAGCAATAAAAATATTTGAATGATTTATTACAATCACATTGAAAGTCCTCACATTGCATTCAATTATTTTAATTTATATAATTTGCTATTAATTGCCAAAAATAATTATACAATTGCTATTAAATTGTGCTTCTTTATAACTCACAAGTTCAAAGTATTTTTAGGCGAGAATTATCCTTGTATGATTGATCAACTTTGTAATCATCATGTTCAATTTTTTTTTTCAATTTATGTAGTTTCATATTAATTTTTGGATGTGATCATACCAAAATTAATATATTAGATCTTACTAGAAATATGAATTTAAAGGTATTTGGGTGAGAATAGTATTAGGATGATTGATCATCTTGAATGTCCTTGTGTTGCATCTAATTATTCTAATTTATATAATTTACTATTAAAATAAAAATATATTAGATCTCATTATAACTCCAAAGTTTAAAGTGTTTGGGTGAGGATAGTATTTAGATGTTGACTACCTTTGTAATATTCATGTTGAATTCTATTATTTTAATTTATTTAGTTATATATATATATTTGTATATAGGCATATCGACACTAATACATTAGATCTATTTAGAACTCTGAATTTAAAAGTGATGATGTGATCATATTAATGCTAATATACATACCATAACTCATTAGAAGTTTAAATGTATAGGTATTTGATAAATAATAATATTAAGATGATTGATCATCTTAGAAGTCTTCGGGTTTCATACATTTATTTTAATTTATATAATTAGTTATTAATTATTGGACACAATCATACATATATAAGTACATTGGATCTCATTATAACTTTTATGTTAAAAGTATTAAGTTGAGAATAGTATTTGTATGATTGATCACATTTGAAATCTTTATGTTGAATTCTTTTATTTTAATATTTGTATTTGATATTAAAATTTGAAAGTGATCATACCAAAACTAATAAATCAGGTCTAATTAGAATGCTAAAATTAAAAGTAATTGGGAAGAATAATATATAATTGATGGATCACATCTAAATCCTCACATTATATTTAATTATTTTAATTTATATAATTTGATATTTATTGAAAAAATTGATCAAAACACACCTCAATATATATATATGCACACAATGTTACATATAAGGCAAGGCAGACCGAAAAACCAAACACACCAAATCCTAAACACCCTGAGGCTTAATAGGGGCCGAAAGAAAAATATGACTGAAGTGAGCCATCTCGAGAATAAAAAAAACAACGAAAACAAATAGGGTGCCATAATAGATATATGACTAACATACAACCCCAAGATGGCTAATAGAAAATAAAAAATATAACTTTGCAGATCCAAATCTCCAACGTAAACTCCCCATCACTCTACACCACAATCTAAACCCAAGAAGATCCAGCACCATCCATAAAAAATCTATGCCTGCAATGCCACATCATGAGCTAATAAGCACCCATAATGATAAAAGTATAACATGCATGGGTGATTTGGACTACTCCCCACATCAAGTCCATGCTGCCGTGATACCTAACCTATAAAATAGAAAAAATCACACAAAGCATCACTAACAAGGTTAAATAAGTGTGAGTGCTCCTAATCTCTTAACTTTCGGTCTGTAGGACTATAGAATTGTCTCGATATGCTCATCAACCCAAAAAATAACTATGTCTGCTGAGATGTGTAAGTTTCTAAATCTAATATCATTACGCTCCTTCCAAATCTATCACATAATCAAAAGAGCTGTGTACATCTCGATCCAGGGTAAATTATCCATGATCTTCAAGTTCAAAGATTTTTCAAGCTTCATTGATTGTTTTATTGTGTAGTATATATAGAGTATTCAGACTAAAAAAAATATTTTAGCCATACTCATTGGGAATCCTCACAGTGAAGCATAAGGTGAATATTCATCTCCTTCTTTAGGCAGTTGATGTATTTAGATACCAGGCCATAGCCATTTTTCTTAATAATTACATCTATCAGGATGAATTGATTAACTAAGCACCATTCTATAAAAGATATCTTAACAGAAATATGCTTGTGCCATATTCCAATATGATCCAATGTCAATTCGCCCCTGGAATGTACCACATCCTAGGCCGACTTGAAGCTGAAAGGTCCCCTGTTAGGAAGTTAGACCAGATTGTCCACCTGACCTTTCCTGATCTTACAATCCATTCCACCAATATAAGTGGGAGCGTCTCTTGAAACTTCTCTAGGTCATTGTCACTACCCCTAAGAAACTCTTTAACCAAAGTTTCAGGGGGGACTTGAGGCTCCTAATGAGCTAAAGCTTCTTCTCATCGGCCCTCTTATCTTGACAAAATGATATGTCACCACTCCCAAACCTTCCGCACCATGTACTACTTAATTTTGACACTCTCTTTCTTTATTCTTTTCAACATTGGTGTGTCGGAGTATCTCTTCCTCATATCGGAAAAGCCCGAACCATAGTACATATCCCTCAAAAACCTATTAAGGAGGGTCTACTTGATCATCACATTGCTTGCAAAGGTTCACCCATCTCGTCCACCTAACATGCCTTAAATCTTTTTTATGACCCCATAAAAACTTAGACATAAGTCTTTCCATCACCTTGATCACTGTCAAAGTGGGTCTGACCACCTAAATAAGATAAAGAGGGAGTGAGGTGAGAACATGCCTGATCAACATGATCTTTCCTCTCTTCGAATCATTGATATTAATTATTTTATATAATTATATTAGTACTAATAAATTAGATCTCATTAAAACATTAAATTTAAAGGTGTTTGACAAGAACAACACTGTGATGATTGATTACCTTGAATTTCTATGTGTTGCATTCGATTATTTTTAATTATATAATTTGGTATTAATTATCAAAAATAATCATACATATATTGTTACATTAGGCATCATTATAACTCATAAGTTAAAAGTATTTTGCCAAGAATAAGAACTAGATGATTGATCACCTTGGTAATCTTCCTATTCAATTTTCATATTTTAATTTATGTAGTTTGATATAAATTAGTAGATGTGAATTATCAACACTAATATACAACAACTCATTAGAACTTAGAATTTAAAGATATTTGAGCAAGAATAATATTGCAAAAATTGATCACATTAAAACTCCTCATGTTGCATCAAAATATTTTTATTTATATAATTTATTATTAATTGTTAGAAATGATCACACACACAAAAATATATCAAATCTCATTATAACTCCTAAGCTAAAAGTAATTTGGTAAAAATAGTACTTGGATGATTGGTCACAATTTAAATGTTCATTTGAATTCTCATATTATAATATATGTAATTTGATATTAATTATTGGATTTGAACATAACAACATTAATACATCAAATCTCTTTATATTTTTGAAATTTAAATTATTTTGATAAGAATAATACTAGGATGATTGATCACCTTGGAAGTCCTTGTATTGCTTTCAATTATTTTAATTTATATAATTTTGTTTTCATTATCAGAATTAATCATAAAAACATTATTATATCCGGTCTCATTATAACTTATAAGTTAAAAGTATTTAGGCAAGAATTTTGATGATTGACTACCTTTGAAATTAATATTCAATTCTCTTATTTTAATTTATATAGTTTGATATTAATTATTATATGTGATTATACCAACACTAATAAACAAAATCTCATTAAAATAATGAATTTAAGGGTATTTGACTGACAATAGTACTAGGATGATTGGTAAACTTGAAAGTTCTGACATTGTATTCAATTATTTTAATTTATATGAGTATTAATCGTTGAAAATTATCATATAGACATTAGTATACCCGTCTCATAATAACTCATAAATTAAAATATTTTGGATGATAATAATACTTGGATGATTGTTCATATTTGAAATTTGTGTTAAATTCTTTTATTTTAATTTATATAGTTTGATATTAACTATTTGATACAATCATACCAACACTAATAAAATAGTTCTCATTAAAACTTAGAATTTATAGGAGTTTGAGCGAGAATAGTATTATGATGATTAATTAGCTTCTAAAAGTTCTCTAATTGTATTCAATTATTTTAATCAATATAATTTGGTATATGTTATCATAAATGATCAGATAGATACTAATACAGTGAGTATAATTATAATTTATAATTTAAAAGTATTATAATTGAGAATAGTACTTGGATGATTGATCACATTTAAAATCTTCATATTCATTTCTCATATTTTAATTTGCTTAGTTTGATATTAATAATTGGATGAGATTTTACCGACACTAATATACTAGATCTCATTAAAACTCTACTTTTAAAAATAATTAGCCGAGAATAATATTGGGATGGTTAAACACCTTGGAAATATTTAGGTTACTTCTAATTATTTTAATTTATATAATTTGCTACTTATTGTTGAAAATGATCATACAAATATATAATAATATACTAGGACTCGTTATAATAATAAAGTTAAAAGTAATTTGGTGAGCATAATACTTTAATAATTAATCACCTTGAAAGTTTTTATGTTGCATTTTAATATTTTAATTTATATAATTTGTTACTAATTCTATAAAATTATGATAGAATTACTATTATACCAGGTTTTATTATACCTCATAAGTTAAATTATTTTGGTCGAAAATAATACTAGGATGATTGATCACTTTCAAAATTTATTTTCAATTGTCTTATTTTAATTTATGTAGTTTCATATCAATTATTGGATGAGATCATACCAACACTAACAAAAAATATCTCAATAATATTTTTAATTTAAAGGTGGTTGGGTAAGAATAGTACTAGATTGAGTGATTATCTAAAAAGTCATCACATTGTGTTCCATCATTTTAATTTATATAATTGTATTAATTGTCAGAAATAATCATACAAATACTATTACACCAAGCTTTCTTATAACTCAAAAGTTATATGTATTTGAGTGATATTGATCTTTATATGTGATCATATCAATACTAATACACAAGATATTACTAGAACTTTGAATTTAGAAGTATTTGTGTGAGTATAGTATTAGAATGATTGATCACCTTAGAAGTTATTGTGTTGTGTTCAATTATTTTAATATATATAATGTATTATTATTTTTTAGAAATGATCATATAGACACTATTTTTTTGGGTAGTATTTTAACTTATAAGTTAAAAATATTTTTGGTGAGAATAGTACTTGTATGATACCACTTTTGAAATATTCATGTAGAATTTTCTTATTTTAATTTATATATTTTAATATTAATCATTATTTGCAATCATACCAATACTAATATATGGGATCTCATTAGAATTCTAAATTTTAAGTTATTTGAGTGAGAATAATACCATGATGATTTTTTACCTTCAAAAACCTTGTGTTACATTTAATTATTTTAATTTGTATAATTTGGTATCTATTGTCGAAAATGATATTACACTATTAAATTTACCTCATTATAACTCATAAGTTAAAAGTATTTTTAGTTAGAATAGTACTTGGATGATTTATCATCTTTGGATTTTTTATGTCTAATTCTTTTATTTTAATCTATATAATTTGTGATTGTATCAGCATTAATACATCATATCTCATTAGAACTCTGAATTTAAATGTACTTAAATGACAATAATATTTAGACGATTAGTCACCTTGGAAGTCTTCTTGTTATTTTTATTTATTTTGATTAATATATTTTTCTATGAATTGCCCAAAATAATCATACAAATAGTAGCAGTACATTGGATCTCATTATAATTTCTAAGTTAAACATATTTTGAGTGACAAGGGTATATTGGATGATTGGTTGCCTTTGAAATCTGTATCTACTTCCCTTATTTTAATTCACGTAGTTTGATATTAATTATATGATATAATCATACTAATACTAATAAATTAGATCTTGTTAGAACTCTTAATTTAATAAGGTGTGGGTGAAAATAATATTAGGTTGCTTGATCACTTTGAAAGTCCCTACATTGCATTCAATTATATTAATTTTTATAATTTGGTATTAATTATCAAAAATGACCTTGCAAGTGCTATTATATTGGGCCTCAATATTACTCAACGGTTAAAAATATTTTGAGTGAGAATAATACAAGGATGATTGATCACTTATGAAATATGTGTTTGGGTGAGAATAGTCTTATAATGATTGATCAACTTGAAAGTTTTCATGTTGTATTCAATTAATTAAATTTATATAATTTAGTATTAATCATTAGAAATGTTCATACAAACACTATCATAATAGGCTTCATCATAACTCAAAAGTTAAAAGTATTTTGGGTAAATATCAATGGTAAAGGCACAGTTGGCATTTAGAATGAAGCAAGAATTAAGTTTGTCAACAAAGTTCTTTTTACACTCGCCCTCAAACAAAATTTAAAAAGTGTGGGATAGCTTGTTCAGAATGGTAACAAACTTCATTTTGAAGAAAATTTATGCATCATCTATGACAAAGAGCATACCACATACAGAACAAGATAAAAATAAAGAAAAGCCGAATCTTTATACTTGTCCTCAATAAAATTGATAATATAACAATGAGAGTGGAAGACAAAAAACTTGGTTATGTATACAAGATTTAGGCATTAAAACTTCAATAGCTTGAAGTTGATTTGTCATATGAGGATGGGAGTTGAATTATCCAATGACATTGAAGAAAATAATGGAGTATATGAAAGGTGTACTTTCAACAAAGATAATGGACAATCTTTTCCAGAAGGGATCACTTGGAGGGTTAGGAGTATGTTAAAGTTGATTCACACAAACATGTGTGGATCCATGCCTACACATTCTCAAGGCAAAAAAAAGTATTTTGTGTTGGTTAAAGATGACTTATAGATGTGTTAGGTGGGTTGGGTGGCATGGGCATGGCACAGACAAGACCTAAACTAGTCATGCCCAACCTGAAACCACATGATAAGGTAACGTGCCTAGACTAGGGACATGCTAGCAATCGGCATGGCTCATGTATGCTGGGATGGAAAAAACTATGCATCATATTGGGCTAGGAATGACTCACATTACTGACCATTTGGCATGGTCCATAGGCACGGTGACCCGTGATTAGACATGGTTCATGAAAAATGGGTCATGCACTATGCATTTGAGATTTTTTAAAACCAGCCCTTACCTTGTTATCTCTCAACTATGCAACTGCGACCCAATAGCCATTAAATTTTAATGTAATGAGTGCCAACATGGAAAGTAACAGGCCACAATTATCACTTTCCATGTCACATAAAAAAAATAAAATAATTGATTTTATTTGTAGTTCTCAGATTTCATTCCAATGGAAATAGGTAGAAAATCTAATGGCTATCAGACTTATGCCTATTTTTATTTAAAAAAATAAAAAAATATTTATATTATATCAATATAAAAATTTCCTATAAATAAATAGTTGAAATATTTTAATTCTTATTAAATTCATTTGCTCTCCTAAGTCCTCTCTCTCTCTCTCTCCACTTCTATGTTATCTACTATTGATTGTAAAATGTATGCTCTATTTTACTATCTATTCTGAGCTATAGGTTAGATAGTTATACATATTTTTTTTATTTATTAATTTGTGAGATGTCACTTTGTACTTCATATTATATAAATTTTTAAAAAATTAAAATTATTATATATTTACAAATTTTAAATATAAATAAAATAACACTATGACAACTTTTGAATATAATGATAACGAGTTTGATATTGATATAGATAATAATGATAAGCTAACCAAAAGCTCTGAGACCAAAATTAGATTCTCTCAAATGGTCTGACTCATTTGTTAAAAAAATCTAAAACTAGGTGAACTTTAAAAGTATGAACTCACTTTGATATAATAAAAAATAGATTTTTTGAGGATGTCAAAGAATAATCAACATTTTGTATATATTATAAACAATTATATACATATAAGATTATAGGTGGTACTAATCACCTTAAAAGGCATACTGATCAATGTACCAAAAAGTATGATATAATAGATCATGGGAAAACGCAACTTCGTGGTGGGGCCTTTAAAGTTAGATAAAGTTCAACTTCATTGATACCATTTATTTACTGTAATAAATTTGGGAAGTACGACATGACCAAATTGATTATGATTTTGGATCTTCCAATTATATTTTTGGAGGCTCCTAGGCTAGTCAACATTATGTATGTTTACTTCCAATCAGCTTATCATAGAATTTCTCGCTCTATTAATAGAAATGATATACTAAATTTTATAAATTAGAAAAATAACTAATAATTAAGAAGTTTAGAAAATATAGTGTAGTAATATCTATGATATCTAACATATGGACTAATAATGATAATGTATTATCTACATATCTTACGACTCATTATGTAGATTAAAAATGAAAATTTAATAAAAAAAATTGGATTTCATGAGTTTTTCCATCCTCATACTACCACTTCCTTATAGGGTAGGGATATGCATTATCTGCATATCCCTACCCTATATGTGTATTTAATAAAAAAAAATTAGTTTCCATTAGTATATTTGATAGAAGCATTAGAAATGGGGCCATTATGAGAAAATTTTTACTTTTGATGTATGTATCACATAGTTAACCTAATAGTGCAAGTAAAAATTTTCCCCAACATTATAAAAATAAGAAAGTTATGAAAATACCTTAGGATAGCTAGTAGATTACAAGAGTTTAGTAGTTTATGTTGGTAAGCATGCATAAAAAAAATAAATCAAAATGGATATAAGACACTATTGAAATTATAAATATCTGATATCAGACATATGTGTTGGCTGCTAACACATGATATTCGACTATATCAATAATAAGAGTGATGAACTTATTATTGATGATTTAGGGTGTGACATAGAAATTTCTTTTATAAGAATTCTTGAAGATTTTTATGATATGATGTGAACAGATGTTTGTCTATGACCCTATGCACACTCCCACCACTTGCATTGCACTCAACTACTCAAGTGCATATGCAATATCAATAGCATGTTTAGCAAGTTTAGAGGACATCTTTTATTTAGTATCATGGTTGTTGAGATGGAAACAAAATATTTAAAATACTAGTCCTTCATTACAACTCTATATTGATTAGCTGTTTGTATAGATCCGAGGATTAGGGTGGAAGGGGTAAAAAATATAAAATTATCCAAAATAATTTATATGAACCAAGTTGATGAACTTGAAAGTTTTATTAATGAAAATATAAATAACATATTTACATATTACGATACTATGCATCATAGTTATAGCAAGACTCTAAATATAGACATGGATACCATATTAAGAGATGATTTTTCTTTTGTATATAATTTGTTTTGTTATCTATTTCCTTAAGCCTCAATATTGTTTTTCTATTTTATTATAGGTGAAGGTAATAATATGTTGAGAGATTAGATACGTGGCATTGAGACAATAATGGGGATCTCACTATTTGGTCAGTGGGCTAAAGGAATTTTTGGAGCATGACTCATTCCACTCTAAAGATCCAACTAGTTTTTATTTTATGTAGAATCCTAATTGTTATATATAAATATAAATATAAATATAAATATAAATATAAATAAATAAATATATATAAATATAAATAAATAAATAAATAAATAAATAAATATATATATATGTTATATCAATAATCTAGAGGTGTCAAGTGGGCAGTGCAGTGCTGGCATGACCTAGTTTTTGGTGGCCTAGTATGGCAACCATGCCATGCTAAGCATGCCATGGTACGGGAGTCATGCCATTCCATGCATGACACGACTCAAAAAAGGCTAGCCCAGCATGGCCCGATTGGCCCGAGTCTACTAGATTCAGGCCGGTTCATGTTGGCCCATGGCAAGTTTGTGTCAGGTCATGCTGTTGGTTCAAGAAAGTTCTGGATCAAGCTTTCGAGTTCGAGATCATGCCTTAGCTTCGGGCGAGTAGTTGGGGTGATGCGATGGGTTGGGGTCATGAATAAAGGGGTTTTCTTTAATAAAAAATTATTTTTTAAAATAAATGGGTGTGGGTGGGTTTTGTGTCGTCCAATTGAACCATGCCTAATACCTGAGCTGAGTTCTGGGGCACGATACCCGAATGTGACGTAGGACCATGCCTTTGGGCTAGGTAGCCGATTTGTGCCTGGTCCAACAACCCTTGGCTTGGCACAGAACCAGCCATGCCTTAAGCCGGTATGGCACAAGCCCAAGAATGGTTCTGGACTATGTCTTGCTGGGCCAGTATAGCTCAGTCAGGCAATGCCTCAGGCTTGTCCCGAGCTGCTCAGCTCACTAGACACCTCTACTATAATTACAATTATGCACTCTATTCATTTTCTCACTCTCGATTATGTACTGAAACATTTGAGTTAGTAAATATGCAAGTGCTATGTACTTTTCTAGAAGACATAGTTAGTTGTATTGAATGACTAGTGAACCAAATTAAAACTAGTATTTGCTGTGATGAAGTTATGTTCTTCGTGTTCCATGTAATGTTGTGTATGTTCTGCACAATCCATTTATTTTACATTTAGCATAATCACTATATCAACATAGATAGAAATTTCTAACAATTGGTATCTGAGGATTTGGTTATGTTACAATTTCTATTACGTTAACGAATTTCTAGTTCTATTGCTAGTACTATTATTCTAATTTTATAATCTGTAGATTTTATTGAAATATCTGGAACATTAAATACAACTATTGAGAAATTTAATGGTAGGAATGGTTTTAGTATGTGGAAAATAAAGATATGAAATATCTAAAGAACTTTGATATATGGAGCCCTCTAGTCAATAGTTATGGTGCTACTATTGTTGCTACTTATGGGATAACAGAGGATGAGTCACAAAGCCATTGAAAAGAAGGCCCACTCTATGATTCTACTGAGCCTAGCTGATGAGGTGATAGCTGTGGTAGCAGATGAAAAGACTATTGCAGGATTATGGCTCAAGCTAGAGTCATTGTATATGGCAAAGTCACTCATTAATAAGCTTCTATTAAAAAGAAGCCTCTTCACACTGAGGATTCAGGAAGGGAGTCCTTTAAAGAAGTACTTGGATGATTTGAACAACATCCTTATGGACCTAAAGCATATAGTTGCCAAGGTGGAAGATGAGAATGTTGCACTTCAGCTACTAGTCTCATTATTAGCTTCATATGAAAAATTGGTGGAAATCATTGATAGTAGGGAAATAATGAAATTACTCTAGAGGATCTTAGGTCTACTCTATACTCCAAAGAGATGAGAGATAAAGAAACTATTGAATGGCCTAAGCAGCAGGCTACTAGATTGGTGGTAATGAACAAGAGGCCCCGCCCCACCCCATTTAAGAAAAGGGGGAACAAATTTCAGAAAAGGTCTAAGGAGGGTGACAGTCGTTACTGCTGTAAATAGAAAGGGCACTAGAAAATTGAATGCCCAAGCAAAAAGATGAGTCCTAATCTATCGGGTCAGCCTATTCCCCCACCTACTTTTGATGTAGCATGTGATGACATGGATGAAGATGGCCTCGTGCTGGTCACCTCAGCTACTATTACAAAGTCCAACTCATGGATCCTAGATAGTGTTGCTATCTTTCACATTAGTACATATTTGGAATAATTTAGTAGATATGATATGAAAAAATTTGGTCATTCTATTGAGGGCAATAGCCAACCATGCAAAGTTGTTGGAGTCAGCATAGTCAGGCGGAGGACATATGATGGCCAGATCATCTCTTTATCAGATGTAAGGCACATTAAAGAGATAACTATGAATCAGATCTTCCTTGACATTCTAAATGATCAGGGATTTTCTATTAGCGATGGTGAGGTAATACTAATTATTAACTGATGAGACGATATCATACTGAAGGTGTAGAAGAGCGGAATGCTAGGGGCTGCTGTTGTCACATCCAAAGAGCCTACATCTAAAGATAAAGCTGTTCATACCAGATTATGATATTTGCCTCTCACACATATGGGTGAGAAAGATATGAAAATTCTTTCTGATCTTAAACTTCATGTTGGTCATAAAATTAGTAAACTAAATTTCTATGATTATTGTATTTTTGGTAAGAAATATAGAATTAATTTTGGTAAAGCTATACACAACACAAAAAGCTCTTTTGATTATATCCATCTTTACTATTGGGGCCTTTCTATTGTCCCATCTCTTGGTGGTGCCCAATTATATTTTGATTATGTCTAGTTGGTGCCCAATTACTACAAAATGTCCTGAGTATACATGATGAAACACAAATCTAAAACTTTTGGTATGTTTAGGTAGTGGGTTAGCTTAGTAGAAAATAAAAAACTTTAGAAGGTTAAATTGCTATGAACATATAATTATTTAGAATTCTATTTGTCTGGATTTGAAAAATTATACAAGTACAAATGTATAACTAGACATAAAATAGTTAGGGACACTCCTCAACAAAATACTATTGCTAAAAGAATAAAGCAAACTCTTTTAGAGAGAACTAGGGTGTATGCTCTCTCAATCAGGCTTATGTAAAGAGTTTTGGGTTGACGATATTAATACAACATGTCATCTGATAAATAGATCACCACACAGTGAAATTTATTTAAAAAATATTTTTGAGGTATGCTATAAAAAACCTATAGATTAATCCAGTATAAAAATATTCGGCTATGTTGCCTACTATCATGTAAATGATGGTAAGCTTGAAACATGAGCAAGAAAAAAATATTTGTAGGATATGATGATGAAGTCAAGGAATTTAGTATCTAGTTACCATCTGAAAACATAGTGATCCTCTCTAGGTGCATTACCTTTGATGAAAGTATCATCATTAAACAAATACCTAGTCCAATCGAGACATCTTAAGTTCCTCAATGAAAAATCAAAGTGAAGATAAAATTTGAATCTGTGGCTCCAGGAAGGATGTTTGAATTTTTCTCTAGACAATCAATAGTTGATCATGAATATGATCTTGAGTTTATTTCTAAACCTAATCGTGAACATGTACTTGAAGTGTCTATTTTTTATAGTATTTCTAGGGATAGACCTAGGAAGATAAATATATGTCCTCCTCTGAGATTTGTCTTTGATGAATGTGTAGGGTTTTCCCTACAAGTTGCCAAAAAAATTCATATTCCTGAACCATCTTTATTCGGAGATGCTATTAAATGTCTTAAATCCAAGTCATGGTTAGTTTCTTTGAATAAAGAAATAAAATCTTTTCATCAGAATGATACATGGATTGTTGTATCTAAACCAAAGAGGAGAAAGATATATTCTTGTAAATGGGGTTTGAAAAAGAAAAAAGATACCTCAATTGTTGGCGGTGTAAAATTCAAAACACATCTAGTTGCAAGAAGGTTCAGTCAGAAAGAGGGTGTTGATTATCGTGTTATATTTTCTTCTATAGTCAGACATACCTCAATTAGGGTGCTTCTAGTATTTGTGGTACATCAGGATCTTGAATTTGAGCAATTAGATGTCAAAACTACTTTCCTTTATAGAGATTTAGATGAAAAAATTTATATGAGCCATCATGAGGTTTTTGAGGTATCAGGTAAAAAAACCATGTGTGCAAGCTTCTGAAGTCTCTCTATTGACATAAACAGTCTCCTTGTCTATGGTAAAAGAAATGTGACTATTTCATGACTAGTCATTAATACAATAGATATTACCATGACTACTATATTTATTCTAGAATGCTAAATGATGAGTCATGTATCTACTTACTATTGTATGTAGATGATATGCTTAATGCTACCAAAAATAAATCTAACAATCATGAACAAAAGAATCCTCTCAGTTTTGAATTTGATATGAAAAATCTAGGAGGTGCAAAAAGAATTCTAGGCATGGAAATATTCAAAGATAGAATTAAAAAAAGTATTTCTATCACATAAACAATATATTCAAAATATTCTATCTAGATATAAAATGACTTCTAATAAGCTTTTGTCCATGCCATATGCTTCCAACTTCCATTTGTACTTGAGGTCTATCCTCAATATGAATCAGATATTAAACAAATATCTAAGGTTCCTTATTCTAGTGATGTTGGGAACCTCTTGTATCTCATGGTGTGCACCTGACTTGATATTACTCATGCAGTGGGTGTAGTGAGCAGGTTTATGATAATTCATGATCAAGAGCACTAGAGTCTAGAAAGCCACAAATAGAATATTTAGCTACCTCAAGGGGATATCCAATGTAGGTATGATATTTAGTAATGAATCTAAACTTATGCTAGATAGATATTCTAATTATAACTATGCAAGAGATGTTGATAGTAGACATTCTATGACTGGCTATGTCTTAACTATATGTAGCTCTATAGTTAGATGGAAATCCACTCTTCAATCTTTTATCATCTATCTTCCACCGAAGTAGAGTATATGGCTCTAACTAAAACTATGAATGAAGGGATCTGGATGAAATGTTTTCTCAAAGAACTTGGTCGTTACTAAGAGGTTGCAATAATATTTTGTTACAATCTCAGTGCTATTTGTTTAGCAAAAGAACAAATACACCCTAAGAGGACAAGACATATTGATGTGCGATATCATTTTCTTCTAACTGAGAAGAAGGTGCAAGTGAATAAGATTGGAATATCTGATACTTTGGCTGGCATATTTTCTAAACCTCTCACACTGAATAAGTCAAGACATTGTCTTGACTAACTTGACATATCAAATCAACTATAGTCCTATTAGGAATAATCATATATAGAGAGCATCTCGCTATCTATATATAAAATAACGTAAGGTTAAGATTGTATTATATAATTTTTTTTTGTTTTATGTTTCCTCAACACCCTATTTTGTTTTTCTATTTTATTTATAGGTGTAGGTACTAATATATTGAAAGATTGGATACATGACATAAAGATAATAATGAGGTCCTAGCTGCCCAGTCAGTGGGTTGAAGGAATATTGGAGCATGACCCAGTCTGCTCTGAAGATAAAACTAATTTCTATTTTATGTAGAATCCTAATTATTATTATTATTATATATATATATAATTATAATTATAACATTTTCCATTTAGTTAGTTAGGTGAAAATGATGGGGTAATCCATCGAATAGAAGCTAGTTGTCTCGATAATGAGATACCAATTGCTACTCCATTATATCACATGAGGATAATAAAAATTTGAATATTTTGAGTTGGTAAAATCATATGAATTTATATATCATGTGCTATCTAAGATGACATGTGATCTATTAATCTCTCTGGTGTCTAACATATCATTGAAGTGTGTGTGTGTGCGTAGTTAAAATATAAATACCCTATTGACATTAAAATATATAAACTAATATGTTAAAATATTGGTTATATTTTAGAATAATTATATCTACATATATAGTTTAACATATACATGCATATATTATTTAACATATACATACATATAGTTTATTTATATAATTGTTTTTTATACATATATGTATGCATATTTTAAAATTAATATATGTATACATAGATATTATTTAAAATAATATATATATATATATATATATATATATATATATATATATATATATATATATATATATATATATGTATGTATGTATGTATGTATGTATATGTTAAACTTTATGTACATACACGTGTATGTTGTTTAACATATATTGATTACCTATTATATGTATACATACCATTATATTGTTTAACATATATAAATATATAATTTAGCTTAGATAATTTTTTTGATATGCATATATGTATGTATACGTTAAATATTATACATATGTAGTTTTAAACCATTACATATAATTTAACTCTACACACATTTATTGTTTTTAACATATAATTTATATATCATTGTGTATATACATTATATATATATATATATACACACATATATAACTATATAGTTTTGACATACATAGTATTAAGTATATAGCAAATAGTTTAATATAAATTATAAAAGTACATAGTTTCAAGTTGTAGATATGACTATATATGTTTAATGTTTACATATATACATTTATTGAACAGTGTTTTCGAAAAAATATCTTTCACATGAAATACTATTCATTTTTTGTTTTTTTTTTTGTTTTTTAAAAGATGTGGGTAGGGAAATTTCTGAAAAACAAAAAAAAATATCACAAAAATTAAATATCTTATACATCAGGGACAGTTTGGCTAAAATATTTTTAGATGGAGACCAAAACATAATTTTGTTTGTTTTTGACCCCCTTCACATATTTTTTTTTTCTTTTATTTATTTTATCTTTGTTGTTCAATATAATGTGGAATGGTTTGATGCTGGATGTGGAATGTTGCATTTGGGTTTCAATAATTGCATTCGGGTTTCAATAATTGCATCCAGAATCTAGTATAATTTTCTACAAACCAAAAATGTTTGATTCATTTTTCTATTTTAATTTTTTTTCAAATTGCTTATATATTTTTTCCACGCTTCTACCAAATGGGTGATAATGTATTTATGCATTTGAATTTATGATGTGGGGGAATATGTCACTGGTACAATAAAACTATTGTGTATGCATTTCTTTTAGGCTGGGGTATTTCCAGCCATTTGAATCCTTGTTCAAATGGAAGGATTGATAGAGGGGATATAAATCTTAGGGTGATTTATATTTTTGATGCATCAAATATAAAATATTTATTTAAAAACACTTTTTTAGAAAAATATTTAAAAATTAGATAAAAATATAAAATAATTGTGTTATGGTATAATGGGAATTGGAAACTAGTTTTACCCTTAAATGGTATGTCAACAATTAAAAAAAAATAATAAAAAAATTCTAAAAACAACATATAATGCACAACATTTTCCAAAGACAATGCTACAAATAGATTAATACTGAATGAGACCATATGGTGACTTATAAAATAAAAAAAATACATCATCATTATTCTTAATACTATTATTCTTAATCTTGAAATATTATTTAATAGACATATTTAATTGTTAATAGTTATTTTAATTCAAAAAGAGTAAGACCTATAAATAGATTAATAAACATAGTGAATATGATAACTTTATTAACTATATGGTGAATATTAATGATTGATGAAATGTCATATCAAATGGATTGATAATACCTCTTGAGGATACATATAAGTTTTGACATTACCAAACCTTATAGGTAAATTTTGAATCTCAAATATCAAATAAATTAAATAGAATATCTAGAGAAAATAATAAGAGATTGATCGAATTAAATTATTAGTAATCTAATTCAATTGATTGGTATTTATAATCTTCATGCAAAGTTTTATAAGTATTAAATAACAATATACTTATTTGAATAAGTGAGTGAGTAGAATTATGATTTTGTAATGAAATAATTTATAATAATGTAAATGGTACAATATAATTTACATTGGCAGCCCAAAATTTTATTTTAGCCAGGTCCCTTCCGTAAGCTAATCTAGCCAGCTCCAGGAGCTGGACGTCGATCTCATTTGAATTCCAGGAGCTCAGCGTCAATCTTCTTCGAGCTCCAGGAGCTCGACTGAGAGCTCCATCGAGCTCCTCGAGCTCGAAGACGAGCTCGATGGAGCTCCCGGTCGACCTCTAGGAGCTCGGCATAAAGCTCCAGGAGCTCGACCGAGAGTAACGTCGAGCTTCTGGAGCTCGACGATGAGCTCGAAAAATTTCTGGGGAAACACCCCAAAGCATAATTCTTCCTATATTTTCTTTATGTTCTAAAGATATGTGGCAGAGGCAGAGAACATCTCACACAGTTCTTCTTCCTCGTGAGATCATGGCAAGACATACAGAAGAATGGTATGGTAGCATATGAAATTAAGATACGTAATCAATGCATTTATTTTAATCTTTATTGCAAAATAATAAAATGCAAAGCAATTTAAAACCACACGTATTACTGCGAATAAGGGATTTAGTCTCTAATACCTTTCGCTTTTACTTATCACACTCCACTTCCTTCAACATCCTCCCCCAACTAAATTCCTTTCATTTTAATGATCTTCCAAAAAAACATCAATTTTTTGTTCTTTTTCGACAAAAGCCTAGAGACATGTGACATTTTTAAATTAAAATTTTGAGTTATTGCCAACTATTCAAAAAGTTTTAATTATGAGAACTTTAAACCTTTTTTAAAGATAATAGAATGTCACATATGTTGGAAGTGGGCTCTTCCAAAGCACTACTATGCTACCATATGTTAGTTGCTTTGTTATATTGCATAGCAAATATATTATGTTGCTATACAAAAAATAAAAAAAAAAACAAAAGAACAAAAAGTGATGCATTTTGTGTACACATGAACTTTTAAACACTTCACACTAGATACATTAGAAAAACTAAATATAAATGGTCATGAGAAACAAAACACATCAAAGTTCTTTTTAATAAGCCATCTATTTTCTATGTATTTTATTTAATGGGAATTAGTTTAATAGTTTTGAATTGCATCTCAATATTAATAGGTTTTCTTAAAAATCATATTTTCGTTACAAAAGGACGCCTCAAACTTTAATTGTTAATTAAATTTTTTGTTGATTTAATACTAGTTTATTTGAATCCATTAGATCTAAATGCCAATTAGATATGGATTGTAAAGTAGCTATAAACACCACTGAGAGGATGACTAAAACAAAACTAGATATAAAATAAAATTAACTGAAATACAATCGATATGTTGAAGCTTTACCCACTAATTATCAAAAATAAGAAGTTAATAAACACACTAGGGTAAGTTAATCTCTATGGATGTCGAATATGAGATCCATGATGTCTTTGCTAAATGTTCTACCCATATTATTGGACGGGAGCATTACCTACTTTGATCCCAAGGCATTAGGCACATATATGAGGGTCCAGGAATAATATGAGATGAATTTGGGAGAAGGTGGACACAAAAAAAAAAGGCATACTAGGGTAAACTTTTAAATGGAGAATTTACTAAACATCTAAATTTCAATTATGCAAGCATTTACAAATTGCACCACAAATATCAAAGACTACAAACCAACATTACTAGGAAAGAAAAAAAAAATATAATGTAATAAACAAATAAAAAATGGGACAATCCACACCAAAAAAAAAACAAATTTCATGAGATACTTCTCCAATAACTAGGCGTTATTAATCAAAATTCAAATGCAAAAATAATTTGAAAAAGTTGACTTACAAGTTCTTCTTACTTCTCTAGTGACTTATCTTCGTATATCCACTGATGGATATCACTCTATCCTTTGACTAATTATTACTTCTAATGAGAAACTTTCTCAAAGATTATAGAGAGCTCATCTCTCCATTATTGCAAGCTCCAAGTTTAAATAACTTGTAATCATGATTATGGATACTCACATGTCGCACGCTTGTGGTACACTCAGCTCTAGTGAGCACGTGTTTGTAAATTTAAAACCTAATCTTCTAATTTTCTTTCTACCCATTTGAGTAAGAAAATCCTTTTAAGGTCTAATGCCTCCAAAAAAAAAAAAACTTAATAAATATAAAATGCATTTCTACAAATGCCACATCAACATAATTGATTTAATTAAAGCCAGTAAGGTTGAGTGAACTAACTGCTGAACTATTTTATAATAAATTTGCAATAAAGTTTGCTTGAATTTATTCATTCAAACAAATTTACATAAAAAGTTTAATACTGCATATAGAACGCATCACATTCAAGTACTTTCAAAAAAAAAATTAAACAAAATATTTTAGACCACTTATAAAAACTTATCTCATTAGAATAAACTTGGTCAAAACTAAATAGAATGATCCAGAACACACATCTCAAATAAACACATTCTAATGAAACTAAATAAAATGATCCAGAACACTCCAAGAATTCATGTAAATAATCTCCATTTAAACAGAAAATTTAGAAACATTTTAGCACAATTCTCAAACTCATCTGGTTCTAACTCATTTGAATGGGAAGCATCAAAATACTTAAGATCACACCTGGTATTCATCTCATTCAAACTCATTTCATGTGGAACACTTTATAATATTTCATATAACTTCTGGAATTCGTGTCATAGGAACTCGTTCAAATAAGGAACATGTTCCAGCCAACTTTGTAACACAAAGTAGTTGTAGGAAAATTTGGAATTCATCTCAACAAACATAATAAACAAGATATGGTTAAGCAAGTTTATAATTAATTATGATGTATTTATGGAAAACTTTTTAAAGATATTATGATAAATAAATAGTGCAATTTTTTTAACATAAAATAATTGTGTTTTGGATAACACTAGCAAAAACAAAGTCATAGGTCTAATAATCTTCCTCATTGACTTTTTTTTGTGATAAAATAAACATGAGTCACGATAGATACAAGTATTTTCATATGCATGTATCCTAAATACTAAACAACACAAATAATGACTCAAAACTAGACTTAATGGCATAGTGCACATATAAATCTATAGTGATCTTTAAAGCATTTGATTTATGCACCTATATAATCCCCGCAAAAACAAACATCAAGTATAATATTAGTTATACACAAGAAAATAAATAAAAAAAAGTTCTCACCTATCTTAAATCTAATATATTTCATTTTTGAAAAAAAAAAATATATATCCCTCCTTTAAAGGAAGTCATCTTCCCATAAAATATAAGTATCCTTATGCTTATTTATCATAACAATTGCAAGGAAAATAATAATTTTACTTTAAAAATGGGACAATAGAAAAGAATAGAAATTCACAATAAATAAAAGAAATAGGATTGAGTTATGCCCTATAAAGTAAAATTTGTGTAATGAAATACACATCATATATCTCAAATATATACTCAAGTTGACATTCATTGACATAAGCAAGAAGAAAACAATCTATGCAATCTCTACACGTGTAAAATATATAGTATAATGCTTAATATAATAATAATAAACAACCAACCAAACCAAACAAAACTAATACCCAAAACAATAGAACAAACAATAATGTTTACAACATGAAGTACAATAAAACTATCCATGTTACTCCAATTAGTATATTGCATATGAATATAACTAAATCTTTTAGTCTCTTGTCTATCCAAAATATAATCTTTATAATCGCATATGCTATATAAGTTAGTGTGTTTATTTATTTGCTGACTATTCACTCCAAGGATGAAACAATCTACACTAATGAAGTCATGTTCACGATCATCTACTCCCGGACTAGTATATGCTTAGCAACTTGTCAAAGTTCTCTCAAAGTGGATGGTCTCTACCTTGATAGCTTTTCCTATCAAATAAGTATATTAGTATTTTTGATATAAGATATGCTCTTTCTACCTAAAATAGAGATAAGTTGAGACATATAGATATCTAATCATGTGAGGAAACTAAACAATATTAATAAAAACAAAAAAAAAGAGAAATGAGAATGAAAAAGGGTAAACTATTAATGAAGCGCATGTTTATCATATCATCTCAAATATAATAAAAAATAAATTGAGGAAGATCCAAAGAGATGTTTCAATACAAGAAAACCGTAAGATGTGTAACTGAGTCACTAAATGCTAAATCATATTTTTTGGGAAACTTATTCTAACACAAAACAAATTATATAAATTAAAGCGTGGGTTTGAGATCTTGTTTCCTAAAAGATGTCATTGAGATAGAGGAGTTCCAAATAAATTAAGATAGCACACAATTAATAAGGCAGGCCCAGTATTAGAAAATTGGTGTCTAGCATGCAATAAGTTAAATATGATAAAGATAACATCTAGAACGAAAGAAAATGAGATGCCGTTATATTAAGTCATGCTCACTTATTGATACACTTTTCAATATAATATTACAGAACTCTATAACTATGAATGGGTAATATATATATATATATATATATATAATACCAAATGGTGAATTCACTAACACCTAATAATTTTACTTGCACAAGCACCCACAAACTACACCATAATCTTCCATTAGCACATGCCACTTTACTAGGAACGATAAAATTTAATGCAAGGCACACAACAGTTTTAATATGGGAAAAAATATCACTAGAAAAAATCACACATTTTCTATTCAAGAACTTGACACTAATAATAAAACTTCAATTACTGAGATAGTTTAAGAGCAACTCCAACGAGAGTTGCTATCAGGGGAGTCATCCCTAAAAACAGCCAAATGGCTTCCAAATCACAAAAAAAACAATGTTTCCAATCGAGATGGCATCAGAGGTGGCAAAATGTCATCTGTGAAAGTGATGCAGAAGGATGTAAAATAGCTAATGATGGCTCATATGCATCTTAACAGCTCACTCAATGACTATATTTTATTTTAATTTCTTTACAAATATAGAGATTCAAATGGAAAGAAACATACCTTGAATCCTTGCCTTCGAAACCCTAGCATCCCTGAATCTGCCAGAAGAGGAAAAAAACTAAACAAAAAAATGGTGTTTGCCTTCTCTCAATTCAAATTTTGATTTTGTAATTTAAAATAGATAAATTGGTAATTTTTTAAATTGTTTTAAATTTTATTTTTGATAGATTTTTTTTGTCTATTTTATAAATTTCCCATTTTTAAAATTGATTATAATTTTTTGAAAATAAATTGCTCATTTTTAAATTGACAAATTGATTTTTAATTGATAAATTGATAAATTTTTAATTGATAAATTGCTCATTCTTTAAATTAATTAAAAATTTTATAATATATAGATTTATTTGTATAATTTATAAATTGTTCATTCTTTAAATTGATTAGAATTTTTGATTTTGAATGTATATTTCTTCTATTCTCAACTTATCTCTATGCCTTAGAATTTATTCTCTATTATAGCAGCCTATAGTAGCCTATTAAATTATCAATATGGTTTCATAGCGTAATCAAAAATATTTCAACCATGAGTATTTTAACTTTCTGATAATAATTATAGAATGTATTTTATATTTCCAATATTTTTTTCAATATTATATTAATATGAATACTATAGAACACTTAGGAAGGTTATATAAATGGCTAGAATAATAATGTTAAAATTCAAGAATATTAATTGAGAAGATAAAAATAACATGCTCCAGAAGTTTTCTACAAGAAATTCAATGAAATAATAGTTGTTTACATTATATAAAATTTTTCTTTCTTTTGTTGAATACCAATCAAAGTTTCAAGTATATAAATATTTGATAAAAAGATTAGATAACTAATCATTAATTATTATTATTATTTTTTAAATGTTCAACATCATTTAAATAATACTACCATTTTATCTTGTTTTAAAATATGTTATTTATGTTTATCTTTTAACTAGGCATGAAAACAATCATTTAGTATATATATATTTTTATTTTATAATTTTAGAAAAAAAAAACTCAAAAGAATTAATGTCAACTATAATTTGTTTATTATTAAGAATTATTAGTATCTTCAATATAAGTTTATATAAGTATTTTCTAATATTTTTTATATTTTTAATAATATGAAAATAATAAATATTTATGTGAAATTTATATCAGTGTTTACTTTATGTCATTTGTGAGTGAGATTTCGAATTGATATTTTTTTTTATTTTCTATTTATTTATGTCTTAGAATTCATTCTCCATTATAGTACTATTGTGGAGAATGAAAATGCAAATAACTCATATAGATTGCTCAATCATATTTTTGTATTTATGTAGCGAGCATCATCATTTTTTTCATATATATATATATATATATATATGTGTGTGTGTGTGTGTGTGTGTGTGTGTGTGTGTAGATTTAACTTATTTCTCCATTTTAGGAATATATATGATGGATTCACAAGGCATGGAAAGTAAGTCAAAAGAAACTGATGACACATAAAAGAAAGTTGAAATGATTTAAGTTATTATTTATCTTTTTCATTTACTTGTCATCTTTTATATTTTTTTACGTGTATATGGTTTGATAAATTGAATTAGTTTGTTAGATAAAATTATTTATATTTATTGATTTAATTAACTACTTATTAGTTTTTGAATTTAAACAAACTAAATGAGTTATGGTACTTTGCTGATAGACGTATAGAAAGATACGAGGAAGGTGTCAAAGCTTTTTTGAATTATGTTAAACAAAATTTACATGACCTTAGTTCGATACAATGTCCATGCATAAAATGTGAGACTATAAAAGTTCATGATATAACAATGGTTAATGATAATCTTTTTAGTATAGGTATCAACTCAAGTTATGACGTATGGTATGGATATGATATGTCGAATTACATGTATTAGTTCCATACAATGTCCATGTATAAAATGTGAGAATATAAAAGTTCATGATATCACAATGTTTAAAGATCATCTTTTTAGTATTGGTATCAACTCACGCTATGATGTATGGTATGGATATGACATGTCGAATTGCATGACCTTAGTTCCATACAATGTCCATGCATAAAATGTGAGAATATAAAAGTTCATGATATCACAATGGTTAAAGATCATGTTTTTAGTATTGGCATCGACTCAAGTTATGACGTATGGTATGGATATGACATATCAAAAACATATGTAATATTGGGGAACATAAGTGTACATTAGATGCTGAAGAATATTATCTTCAATACAATGATGATATCAATACTATGAAAATGGTCGAAGTAGCTAGAAATCTATTTGAATGTAATATAGTAAAATTCATTGACTTATTAGATGATGTTGAGTGCCCTTTATACACTGGTTGTAGTGGGTTCATTAAGCTTTTTGTTTTGGTATGATTATACAATTTCAAAACAAAATATGGGTGGAGCAATCCATGTTTCAAAGAGCTATTAAGTTTTTGGGATGATGTGCTTTCAAAAAGTATTTGATTGCTCATGAAGGAATCTAGAAACATAATTTTTGATACACTAAGGTGAATATCTCATGAATGCCAACCCCTGATGATAAGATATGATGAATATCTTAAAAATGGGGTTCAATTTCACACCCAAAAACATAAGAGTACTAGATGTATTCGAAATAGTGGAAGAATTGAATGCATCCAATCCAAATAAAACAATGAGACAAAATTGGCTTCAGTATGAGCAAAATCAAACGCTCATAAATTAGTAGTGGGAAAAGGTATATGAATATGGTCTTGGCATCTTATAAGAGGTCATTATTTGTTTATACTTAATAAGTATTTTTGATTGCTGAATCTTATAAATGAATGTAGGTTACATTTGAGATGAAGGAATCCACTAACATAATTTCTAATACGCTAAGGTGAATAATTCATGGACACCAATCCCTAATGAAAAGATATGATGGATATCTTTAAAATGAAGTTTGATTTCACATCCAAAAATGTAATAGTACCAGATGTATTCAGGATAGTGGTGTCACTTTAACTGCTAAAACAATGCGTGTCTACCTCGAAGGACAAAAATCTGATAATTTTAAACATAACCTTTTAATGAAGTTCTTCAAGACATATGAGAACTTGATTATAATGAATTTAAGGTGGTAGTTTTTAAGTGTCAGTGGGTTGTGAGCTCTAGTGGAGTTAAATAAGACAAATATGGATGCACACGGGGTGATCTTACCAAAAGTAAACATACTCAGTTTCTTTTATATTATTTTGTCTACTCATACCCAACAAGTAATTATGTAGAAGATGAAAATGATCCAACTTAGTAGACTGTAGTTCCAAACTCAAGGCACATTTTTAATAGTTATTCAAATAATGATGAGTTAGGTGATATGGTATTAGAACACTGTGTTATCAAATCATTCTCAGATATACAATCTTTTGATATAATAGATGACTCTTAACTAACTTATGTGCGGGATGATAGTGAGAGTATTTGGATTGCCAATAATTAACATGAAATAGTAATAATTTTATTAATCATATATTCACTTGTTTTTGTTATTTTATTATATTTTTCATATATAATGGTATTTGTTAAAATAATTATAATTTACTCTTATTGTAAAGGTTGCTAACTGTGAAGAAGAACCTCCATCAAATATTGAAAAGGTAAAAGGAAAAAAGGGTCTAACAACTATGCCTAAAGTAGTAAAAGTTAGGTCTTGTGGAGAAGTAAAGAAGGTCACTTACAGTAAAAGGGGACAATCTTTAGAAGATATTAATATATAAATGCAAACTTATCTAGGTGTTATTACCAGAACCGCCCTGCATATTTATTTCAAAAATTAGCTTTTAGTTCCTAAAGAAGTAAAAAAACAAAATTTGGATTCAAATAAAGGTGAGTTTTTTCTTAATTTTTTTAATTGATTTTTTTTAATCTGGATTCATTAGTATGCTCTTATGTATTTCTATATTTTTGTAGAAACTTATAAAGTGCCAATTGAAGGAAAAAAATATATTTTCGTCATCTACTTGTACAAAATGTAGATAATTTTAATTTAAGTGAGAAAAAATTTTTTGAATCCAATGAAGGATACGCAAACCTTATTGACAACCCTCCTAAGAACTTTCCTTTTATAAAAAAAGATGCTTAGAATGCCTCTGTCAATCGCTATAATTCTCATGAATTTAAAGAATGGCAGGTAGGTTGCAAAGTGAAAGAGCAAAAAGTATGAGTACCGACATCATTTATTTAGGCATAAATTTGTTAATGTGGAAGAAAAATATAGTAAGTATTGAATATTTAGTTCTATATCATGGAGTAATTATTAGCTAATTTTTAATTAAAATATTATTATCTAATAATCAAAAAAAAGAGATTGGCAAACAATGAAGATATTGGACAATTGTTGTAGGAAGCTGTTTATTCAAAATATGATGGTTCTAATAGTGAGTCATCCAAGAAGTCATATAGAAAATTATAAGTAAATATGTTATTGTAATTTAATATCTTAATTATAGTTTTTTTTATAACTTCCTAATGTATGGTTCATTTTTATATTGTATATCAGGTCATATACAATGAAGGATAAAGATGAATACAAGAATTAGGACAAAAAAGATATACTAAGAATGACATTGGAAATCTTGATCATGGAGGTTGAATAAGGGGGTGTTGGAGGCATGATTACTCTATACAACCTATTTCAATCTTTCTAAAAGAAAAAAACAAGCAGACTCTTATTATATTTGTTAGAAGAACAAAAAAAAAAAACTAAACCAAAACAAAGAGAAGATTTGAAGAAAGAAAACCATTACTAGATCAGCTACGTCAACTTCATGAAAAAATACAAAGTTGAGAGAAATTCTTAAAATAGCTGCAAGTGCTCAATATGATTTTACACAAATGTAACTTTTCTCAATTGAAAAACTACATCCAAATAAACTTATTACTATTTCCGATACACAAAATGATGTAAATATAAAATTAGTTTCCATTGGACAAAAAAACTTACAAAAGGTATGTGAATATTTACTTATATTTTCAGTATTTTATTAAATTTATAGTACTTATATTTTCTATTGGTATTGCTTTGAAGAAAAAATCATGCAAATTGATAGTACAATCTATTGATACTATAATTGGATGGTACATTGATTGAGAATGTATCACCAAACTCTGTTTTACATGGAATTCCTTTGGGTGTTCATAAATATCATGTATCTATTGATGTTTGTTTTAATGATAATAATCTCTTTCTAATAACAATTTGTGATAATGGTGTGAAAGTATTTTGTTGGTTCTCGCATTGCTTGGCCTTGATTATATTTTTTGGATGATCGAGTCAAGATATCCTAAACCTCTTTAACTTATCTAAAAATTTATGATTAATTTAAAATGATAAACTATTTATTAAAATACATGTGTGAATTGGTTCATTATTATGAATAGGCTAAGACTGTTCCACAAAAGATGCACTTAGAAACAAAGAAAAAAACTTATGCTTAGTGAAGAATATTACTTCTACTTGCATTGTGCAATATATGAGTTAATAAGATATTTTTTATTTTGCATTTAATATGCAATTACTATATGTTACAAGTTTCTAATAAAAACTATGGAATTGAATAATTTGATTTGTATAGCTATTTGTACAACCAACTCAAGATATCAAAACTACTTAACATGTATGGATTCGTATACCTTGGACAGATCTCTATACACCATGGATTGGCTAGAGTATAACTAGATTTAATTGTTAAAAGATTAGGGCATTGTTATGTGGATCAATTATTTCTAGCTCCTTATAACTATGGGTAATTAGTTTTTTAAATTGATATTTTTGATATTAAGTTATTGATTATTATTATATATTATTTATTATTATTATTATTATTATATTTATGCAGTGATCACTAGTCCTTAGTGGTTATTGACCCTCATGAGAACAAAATATATTTTTGTGATTCTATTGGATATTCAGTAGGAAAAGAATTGAAAGG